>CM066035.1:699665415-700265415 GCA_033557465.1 Ichthyophis bannanicus
ACCGAAATAGGCGAAATATACTTTTTTAATAAATGCAGAAATGTTCCTCTGCCGCTTTTTCACGGTATATTCCCCACAAATAAAACAAAAACTGTCCGGAGAGTTGACGCAACCTCTGGCTCTGTGAGCCATCACAAATACACAGCACTGCAAACTACAACTGTAGTGAACCACTTCGGAATAAAGCTGGATTATGACTGAGCAAACAAAAGGTAATAATGAACTTGCAGGAAATTGAAATTTGACAGGAACGTTCATGTCGCAACCACCGTGTTTGAGCGAGCGAACGAGGCGAGGCGAACAGGAAAGAACATGCGCCAGCGCGAGTACTGGATTTAGCCCCCCGCCTCCCAATTGTCCTGGCTGTTGCTGCGGATATGGGTACGGCCCGGCGCAAGATTTGCACCCTCTCCCCCGGATTTCAAGGACCAGCGAGAGCTCACCGGACACCACTGGAACCACGATGCTTTCCAAGGCCCGGGACCCTCTCTCAGGGCGAACCCATTCCAGGGCACCCTGCCCTTCACAAAGAAAAGAGAACTCTCCCCGGGGCTCCCACTGGCTTCCCCGGGATCGGTCGCGTTACCGCACTGGACGCCTCGCAGCGCCCATCTCCGCCACTCCGGGTTCGGGGATCTGAACCGGACTCCCTTTTGATCGGCCGAGGGCAACGGATGCCATCGCCCGTCACTTCCGAACAGCGCTAGCCCATCTCTTAGGACCGACTGACCCATGTTCAACTGCTGTTCACATGGAACCCTTCTCCACTTCGGCCTTCAAAGTTCTCGTTTGAATATTTGCTAGTACCACCAAGATCTGCACCCACGGCGGCTCCACCCAGGCCCTCGCCCCATGCTTCCTTGCCCACCACGGCGGCCCTCCTACTCGTCACGGCTTAGCCCGGGGCAGCCAGCAATCGCAGCTCATGAATGGAGCTCCAGCGCCATCCATTTTCAGGGCTAGTTGATTTGGTAGGTGAGTTGTTACACACTCCTTAGCGGATTCCGACTTCCATGGCCACCGTCCTCCTGTCTATATCAACCAACACCTTTTCTGGGGTCTGATGAGCGTCAGCATTGGGCGCCTTAACCCGGCGTTCGGTTCATCCCGCAGTTCTGCTTACCAAAAGTGGCCCACTGGGCATGCGCGTTCCATGCCGAGTTCCACGCCAGCAAGCTGGGCATCTTACCCATTTAAAGTTTGAGAATAGGTTGAGATTGTTTCGGCCCCAGGACCTCTAATTCTTACTAAATAATAGTAAACAATCCTGTCAACGATTTGATAAGGAAGAGAGGGTGTCCATCAAAAGGCACTTCCAATGACCAGATGGAAGAAGTTAGAGATACTGAAACCACCAAGAAGCGAAAAGTGACTGGTGCACCTACAAAGGACATACGATTGGACAATACAGGTCACCTCCCTTTGGTAAAGCCAGCAAAAGGACGCTGCAGACAATACAAGAAAAGGAGGGAGGAGTGGCCTAGTGGTTTTGACAAGATACCTCAGGCTGGAGGGCCAGGGGTTCAATTCCCACCTGGAGACAGTAATCTCAGGCCAGAGGGACTGTGGTTTCTAGTCCTATAGGCACTCCTTGTGGCCTTGGGCAAGCCACTTAACCCTCCATTGCCTCAGGCACACATAGATTGTGAGCCCTTTGGGGACAAGGGAATGTATCCAGTACCTGCTTATAGTGATTGTAAACCGCTCTGATGCCCTTCAGCCTGGGTGGTATATCAAGAAATTGCATAAACAAACATAATCCACACACTGTGTTCAAAATGTAATGTGTATCTGTGCTTGACATCTGAAAAAACTGTTATTTAGATTATCACACCAGCAGTAAATGAAACTGATGCCAAGACTGTTTTTAATTTTCAGCCATTCAGGACATAGTTGCCATATGGCAACATTAAATATTTTCTCTTAGAAATAAAAAATTTTCAAAAAAACTTTATATTCTGCATCATTTAGCTCAAATCTTACTAAAAAAAAAAATTCAGTTACAAAACAATTATGTGGACGCCAAAGGGTTAACATAACATGATTGTAACAGTTGCAACTATGTACAAGAAAGGATGGGTACTTTAAGGGTCAACAATTTACAGAACTATGTACAGTATAGTGGGTAATCCTATTTGCAGTTGGCACAGTGGAGAGTGTCATTGTGAGAGTTGTGTTTGAGTTGTTTCATGGGATGAACCAGTGTCATCCATATGATCTCTGAAGTGCAGGGTGAATAGAAAGGTTTTTAGTTCTTTTCTGAACAGTTTTATGTCTTTAGTTGCTCATAGTGAGGCTGGGAGGTCATTCCATAACCTGGGTGCAGCTAGCGAGAAAGCTTGGTTGCTTGTAACTTGTTTGGTTTTGCGGTAGGTGGGAGGGAACTCTAGTGTGTTCTAGGTGTGCAGCCTTGTTGATCTGGTGTTGGTAGATTTAGTTGTTAGTGTTGAAAGGTAGGATGGCGCGATATCATTAATCATCTTGAATATTGTCATTATTGTTTTATATTGGGTTCTGCTGAGTATTGGTAACCAGTGAAGGGTGTATAGTAGAGGTGTTATATGGTCAGAGAGGCGGGCTTTGCAAACAATGCTCGCAGTTACATTTTGAGCTGTTTTGAGTTGTTTGAGGTATTTTTTTGGAATAACATTTAGGAGGCTGTTGCAAAAGTCAAAATGAGGGGTGATCAGTGCCTGAACTACTGATCTGAAGTCGTGAGTGTCTAAAAGGGGCCTGAGGTGTTGGATTGTTCTTAGCTTGAAGTAGACAGATTTGGTTATTTGTTTTATGTGGGCAGTTAATGTTAGGGATTGATCCAGTATTAAGCCTAGATATCTTACTTCTTTTTTAACAGGGAGGGTTGTGTTAAGAATTTTGAATGTTTGTGGGTGGGTGAAGTTTGGGTTTCTTGATATGAATAGTATGTCAGTTTTTTTTAAAGTTGATGGATAGGTTGTTTAAGTTTAGCCACGCTTGTGCTTCTGTGATGCAGGATTCGAGTATGTGTTGTGTGGTGGTTAGAGCATCTATGGGAAGGTATATCATAATATCATCCGCTTAGATGTGGTAGTTTACTTTAAAGTTTTTGAAAATATCACATATTGGTTGCACGTATATGTTAAATAATAGTGCAGATAATGCAGACCCTTGGGGGAATCCTTGCTCCTGTTTGAATTTGTTAGAGGTTTCGTTCCCTATGTGGACTTGTTGTGTGCGGTCTGTGATGTATGATTGGAACCATTTGTGTGCTATCTCTGTTACTCCAATTTGTGAAAGTCTTTCAAGGAGGCTGTTATGATCGAGATTATCAAAGGCAGCAGTTATGTCTAGAAATATGAGTATGAATGATTGCCTGATGTCTATGCCATGTAAAAGGGTATCGAAGAGGACCAACAGAAGGGATTCAACACCATGGAAAGGGGGGAATCCAAATTATTGTTCATCTAGAGGGGCAGCAGTGTCTATAAAGTCTTGTAATTGATTTTGGACTGTTTTCTCAATTAGTTTTGCCACGAATAGTATATTTGCTATGGGTCTATATGAAGTGGGGTCTTTGCTGTCAAGGTTTTTGTTCTTCAGGATTGGCTGAATCATGGATTGTTTTAGTTCATTTGGCATTATTCCTTGTTGAATGGATTGGTTGATTATTTGGAGTAGGTGCAGAGCAAGCTCTGATTTAGATGTCTTGATCCAGGAGACTGGGCATGGGTCTAGTGGGGAGGTGGTGGTATTAATTTTGGTTATAATGTTCAGGAGTTGTTGCTTGTCTATTGGGTGACAGATGTGTAATGTCATAGTATTGTAGGGGTGGTGTAATTTTCTCAGTGGAGTGTTGGAGTTCTTCATTTTTAATTTATTTATTTTATTTAATTTATTTCTTTTTTATACTGCACTCTTTAGAATCAGTGTGGTTTACATGTATACTAACAGGTACTTTTTATTCCCTTGTCCCTGAGGGGCTCACAATCTAAGTATACCTGAGGCAATGGAGGGTTAAGTGGCTTGCCCAAGGCTACAAGGAGTGGCCGTGGGACTAGAGACCCTAGTCCCTCTGGCCTGAGGTTGCTTGTCCCCATGTGGGAATTGAACCCCTGGCCTTCTGGCCTGAGGTAACCTGTCCCAACCACTGAGCCACTCCTCCCTCCCCCCCTACTTTGTCTTGGAAGTAGTTGGCTAGGGATTGTATGTTTATGTTTGAGGAGTTTGTGTCATTTTGGGTTGTGTTCATTAGAGATTTGACAATTTCAAATAGTTTGCGTGGTCAGTTGAGGGAGTTTGTTAGTTTTTTGGTGTGGTAGTCTTTTTTAGCTTTATGGGTGGCGTCCCTGTAGCTTTTCAAAGTTGACATGTATATGTGTTTGTTTTCTGGGGACTTGTTTTGTCTCCATTTGCGTTCGCATTTTCTTAGCTGTTTTTTTGCATCAGCTAATTCTTTGGTGAACCATTTTTATGATGTTTTACGGTGTGTCTTAGGGTGGTTGTGGGTTATGGTGGCTGCTTTTTGAATTGTCTTGTTCCAGTTGTCTAGGTTGTGTAATGTTATAGTATTTAAACTAGGGAAAGGGGGTGACGGGAAAAAACAAGTCCAGGACGTGGCTCCCAACAAGAACATAATACTGGTAATAGTCATCATCTTAATCCACACATCAATTTCAAGAGGGAAGAGGAGTCTGCAATAAAATTCATCCAAAATACAAGCAAGCCAACCAACAATTGCTGGAAGGCAAGGAGCATAAATGCTCATAATCTAGCCAACAAAGTTCCTAGCCTAGAAGCCCTGATGGTGGAAATGGACTTGGGCACTGTGGCCATTATGGAAACATGGTTTAATGAGTTGCATGAATGGGATATAGCCGTAGCTGACTTTAATTTATTTAGAAGAGATAGAGAAGGCAGAAAAGCCCTATATGACAAAAGGAATATTAAAAAAGAAAATATAAACTCCTCATTCAACTCTTCACCAGTGCTACCAGATTCAATAATACCAATGAATGTCACAGCACAGCCTCAGAAACAACCATAGGCACTCCATTATTCTGGGTTAAGTGTGTGGTACTCCCAGACTCGTGCCGGTTTTTACATCAATGGCTGAATGTTGTATTAATCATGTTACCAGTTCATGAGCGATAATATCGAGGTAATAATCAAAAAAATACTTAGCTCATGCTGAACCGTGGGGCTGTGCCGAATATTTCACTTATTATTTATAAAACTTATTCTTTCTCTTTCTCTTTCTTTTTTTGTCCTTTTGTTTTTATATATAGAAAACTTTCTTCCACATGCAGTTGCTAATATAAACCGCGTCCCAACGCCAGTTTCTTGAGGCGCCCATGCGTTTCGCCAAATGGGTTTTTCAAGGGACTATAGCATGAAGTGGATTATAATTCTGTGAGTGTGTGCGGCTCGGCAACTCGAAACTTGGTCTCCTACTGATGTACCTGAAGACTCAATAAACGCCGCGCATATTTAAAGCAATATTAAAGCCACTGAAATGCAGGCTTTGATGGAGATTGAATGTAAGCAAGCTAAGGGGCTTGTTTACAAAGCCGCGGTAGTGGTTCGCGATCGCGATCGCAGCCGCGGCCCCATTGAAATCAATGGGGCCGCGGCTCCGATTACGATCGCAAACCGCTACCGCGGCTTTGTAAACAAGCCCCTAAGTCTTTTGATGAAACTTATATCTTTGAATAAAATGGATGATGCCATCTGGAGGGGTTAGAAAAACAATTCTGACTTCCCTCGGCTTTATCCGACAAAAAGATAATGAAAAATAACTCCTTTTTGGTTTTGGGAGGGTTTTGTTTGGGTAATTTTCTGGTATTGCTGAAATGCAGGAGACATGGGAAAAGAAGAAATGCTGTGGATTGTGTTGGAAATCGGAGATGGCACCATCATGCACATTGATGTAGTCTACAGCCCTCCAACTCAAACTAAGGAAATGGACAGAGACTTGATGATTGATATTGCAAAGATAGCTATGAAGGGGAAAGTGATCATATTGGGTGATTTTAAATTTACCAGATGTAGATTGGAGTATTCCTTCTGGAATCTGGAAAGAAGTAAAAAGATTGTAGATGCCTTCCAAGAAGAATCGCTCAGACAACTGGTGATAGAACCGACAAGGGAAAGTTTGATGCTGGATTTAGTACTCACCAATGGAGATGGTGTGTCAAATGTCCGGGTGGGAGCCCACTTGAGCAGCAGTGATCATCATACAGTATGGTTTGAGGTAAATGTCAAGGCAGAGTCCAATCACAGCAAACTCAAAGTCCTAGACTTCAAAAACACTGACTTCAGTAAAATGGAAAGTACCTGAAGGAGAATTTGGCAGGGTGGGAGGAGTTAAGGGAAGTGGAATTGCAGTGGGCTAAACTTAAAGAGGCAATAAAAGGGGCAACTGATATATATGTAAGGAAAAAAAATAAAAACAAGAGGAAAAGGAAACCTATACGGTTCACCAAAGAAGTCACTGCACAAATAAAGGCAAAAAAACTCCGCTTTCACAAAATTCAGAACATCACAAAAAGAGGAACACAAAAAAGAATACAAGATAAAGCTAAAAGAGACAAAGAGAGAAATAAGGATCGCAAAAGCAAAGGCGGAAAAAAAGATTGCTAAAGATGTGAAGCATGGAAACAAAGCTTTTCACAAGGTATATTCGGGAAAAAAAGGAAGATGAGAGGTGGAATTGCCAGACTCAAATGTGCCGAGGACGGATTTATGGAAAGTGACATTGAAAAGCCAAAAATGCTTAACAAATACTTCTGTTCTGTATTCATGCAAGAAATTCCTATAAGACTGACAAACATACAAATGGGAAGGGAGTAAATACCACACCATTCACAGAAGATGATGTTTTCGAACAGCTTGCAAAACTGAAAGTGGATAAGGCCATGGGACCGAATGGGATGCATCCCAGGATACTGAAGGAGCTCAGAGAGGTTCTGGCAGGGCCTTTAAAGGATCTTTTTCATAGATCCTTGGAGAATGGAGAAGTTCCACAAGACTGGAGAAGGGCTGGTGTGGTACCTCTTCACAAAAGTGGTAATAGAGAAGTGGTGACAAACTATAGGCCAGTAAGACTTACCACTGTGGTGGGAAAAGTAATGAAGGCGCTCTTGAAAGAAAGAAAGAAAGAAAGAATGAGTAAAGGACTTTCTGGAAACCAATGGCTCACAGGATCCGAGGCAACATGTTTTACCAGAGGAATATCATGACAAATTTGATTGAGTTCTTTGACTGGGTGACCAGAGAAGTAGATAAAGGGCATGCGATGGATGTGATCTATCTGGATTTCAGCAAAGTCTTTGATACTGTTCCTCATAGGAGGCTTATCAATAAGCTGAGCAACCTGGGGATAGGTCCCAACATGGTGAACTAGATCAGAAATTGATTGACTGATAGATGACAGAAGATGGTGGTAAACGGAACTCGCTCAGAAGAAAGGAAAGTGCATAGTGGCGTGCCTCAGGGATCGGTCCTGGGTCTAGTACTGTTTAACGTATTTGTGAATAATATTGCAAAAGGACTAAATGGAAAAGTCTGCCTTTTTTGCAGATTACACAAAAATTTGCAACAGAATGGACACTTCTGAAGGAGTGGACAACATGAGGAAAGATCTAAAAATACTGGAAGAATAGTCTAATGCTTGGCAGTTAAGATTTAATGTGAAGAAGTGCAGAGTCATGCACTTGGGATGCAGAAATCTGAAAGCATCGTATGCGATAGAGGGAGAGAGATTACTGTGCACAAACCAGGAAAGGGACCTAGGAGTGCTAGTGTCTGAGGACCTCAAGGTGGTGAAACAATGCGACAAGGCAGTAGCCAAAGCCAGAGAATGCTGGATTGCATACAGAGAGGAATAACCAGCAGAAAGGAGGAGGTATTAATGTCCCTGTACAAATTGTTAGTGAGGCCTCATTTGGAGTATTGTGTTTAGTTTTGAAGACCGTATCTTACAAAGGATATAAAAAGACTTGGAATGGTTTAGAGGAAGGTGACCAAAATGATTTAGAGCCTGCACCAAAAGATGTATGAGAAGAGACTTGAAGACCTAAATATGTTTACCGTAGAGGACTAGAAGAACAGGGGGGATATGATACCCTTTAACTATTTAAAGGTCTGTATCAATGAACAAGCAAACCTTTTTCAAAGAAGGGGAAACTGTAAAACTAGAGGGCATATGATGAAACTGCAAGGCGGTAAACTTAAAAGCAACATCAGAAATTACTTTTTCACTGAAAGGGTGGTGGATGCTTGGAATGTCCTTCCAATGGAGGTGGTGAGGGCAAATACAATGACAGAATTCAAAATGGCATGAGACAGACAGAGTGGATTCCTTTATAGCAAGAGGATAAAATCAAAGCAAACTTAAAGAATATATTTTAATAGAGCGGGGGTGACCTTTAAAGAGTTGCAGTTACAACCACTCTAGCCATCTTTCTGGATAGACTAGATGGACCATGCTGGTCTTTTATCTGCCGTCATATACAATGTTACTATGTAATGTAACAGCGAATCCACTGTTTTTGCTTTTGCTGTTTACAGGGCCTATTTACTAAGGGCCTGACATTTAATAAATATTTATTCAGCCAATGCCACTGCCGGCTGGTAAGGCTTCAAATATGGTAGCCTTCACCTCTATTGGTAGTCTCATGGTACTACTATTAGGGGTGAAGACTGCCATATTGGATACCTCACCAGCTGGGGCAGGAGCAAAGGGGGTTGCTGACTCAATGTCCACTGGACACCAGGGATTTGCCCCAGTAAAACCAGGGAGGGGGGAATCAGAGGGATGTATCCAGGATGGGTAGGGTTTTAGGATGTGCAGCAGTTGTGGGAGGTTGTTTATTGGAGTGGGAGCAATTTGTGGTGTGGTGGGGCTTTCACAGGGGGCTAGTTTTTGAGGGTGGGGCAGTTTGCAGGGTGGTGAGACATTTGTTGAATATTGTTTTTTGGGATGAGGACAGTTATTGGTGTCACAGGGCAGTTGTGGGGATGTATGTTTTGTGGATGGGGCATTTTACAGGATGGTGAGGAAGTTGTGGAGGGTATTTTTTTTTCGTGGTGGCAACATTTGGTGTGTTGGCAGGGCATTTGTGAAGCAGTATTTTTTGTGACTGAGTGAAGTGTGCAGGGTGGATGGGGCAGTTTTAGTAATCGGGGCAGTTTGGAGAATAGAGAACAGGGAGAGGGAGTTTGATAGGAGCAATTTCTAACTACTATGTTTCACTCTATATAGGTTTCGATGCTACAGAAGCTGGAAGTAACAAAGTAACATAGTAAATGACGGCAGATAAAGACCAGTATGGTCCATCTAGTCTGCACAGTAAGATGGCAAGAGTAGGTGCACCTGCCGCTCCATGCAGGCCACCCCTCCCCATGTCTTTGTTTAAGGGGTGAATCCACCACTCCGTGAAGGACACCCCTGTATGTTGAGAAATGAGTTAGTTAAGTTTATTTTTATTTTACCCTGTTGCTGTAAAGGGATCCACTGTGTCTGTCCCATGCCATTTTGAATTCTGTCACTATTTGCCCCAAAGTCTTCCTCCCGTAGAAATACATTGGTCAAGCTTTTGCAGGGCTTATTTTTCTGGAATCCCTGGTCCGATTTGGCCCATTTTCAAACTTGATCAGATCAATATTCAGCCACAGCAATCAGCATTTTTAAGGTGCCTGGACATCGTGGCTAAAACTGAAAACAGATATTCAGCACCAGAACCCGGATATCCTCCACCACCAAATAGCTGGATTCAGTGTTGACTGCCACCATGATCTCGACAGCAACGATATTCAGCTGCTATCAAAATAACAAAACTACATAAAGCTAGGACAGCCTTTCAAATGGCCTAAGTATGTGGGCACTTATCCAGTTAGACTGAAAATCCCCGCTAACCAGATAAGTGCTGTGCTTTCCCTCACCTCGCCCTCAGACCACCCCGGCATTGTCCAGACAGTGCCACAGCAGTCAGGGGGCATATTCAGCACAACTACCCAGTTAGTGCCACTGAATCTCTCATCTCAACAGGGTTTATCCAGCTACCAGGTCCATGTATTTTTAGTCAGAAACTGGCTTTGGCAGTGTATCTAAGGAATTTACGAATTGGTTCAGACAGAGGAGAGTTCTCTCCCTCACCCAACATGGCCCCAAGGGGCAGGGGCCTAGAGTTTTATCACTATCCCACTGTACGCCTGGTGCTAAAGCTCCCCCAGCCCCCCAGGCCATTACACATGCTTCAGATAGACAGAAGGAAGTAATGGGAGTAGGGTTGACAGGCCAGATAAAAAAGAGTAGGGACAGCAAGGGCTGATTTAATCATGAGGAATATGTATGCATATCTTTCCAAAGTGATAGAGGACCAGAGAGGAAGACAACAGGGTAGAATAAGTAAGCTCACTGGCCCTGATCTGCCATCATCTGCTGTGTTGCTATGTTACATTTCTTCATCAGAGTTTTCAGAGATGACACTGCCTACACTTTTGTATGTCTTTGCATATGCTTGAATGCTAAAAATACTTCTATTGTGTACATGATCACAATGCCCTTTTTGTGGAGCTGAAATTATACATTTTGAATGTTTCAAAAATGTTTCTGTAGAAAATTCAATGCCATATGTTGTTTCTTTCATGTTATTATTGACAATGTAAGATGCTGGCAATGTTACCATCAAGTGATGAAGACAGCGTGCCAAGGGGCTACCTGAAGCAACAAATCTACAAAAACTGATCTCTGAAAGCAGAGTTCTTATGTTCTAGGTGAACTTTCGTACTTAAATTGGAGCCCAAGCTGGTCTATTTGTTAATAAAGCATTCAGTAGTTGAATTCTTGAGTCAAAGGAATTATAAGGTTGCAACCAGGGCCAGCAGACCGGCTCCTTTTTTCCCCTCTTTTGCCTTCCCAGAATAAGACCACAGGCTTTAGGCAGCACTTTTCAGGAGGTGGCACCAGCAGCTGACACAAACCTTTTTTTTAACTGGACCCTGTCCCAACGCATGTGCTGCACGCATTGTCTTGTAACTGCATGGCTCTCTTGCTCAGAGTTTGCCATGCTGCCACTGACAGTCAGAGCCTCAGGGCAACTCGTTTTCTTCACTGCTGCGCTCGGCCACTTCCATCTCCCTGCTAGTGCCTGCAGCTTTATTTTTAAGCTGCTGTCATTACCTACTATTGCAGTCATTTTTAGAACAGCTGCTGTTACCTGTCCTCTTCCAGTCAGCCTGATGATGAGCTTAGGGTCGGAGCTACCCTCTTCCTGGGCCTCACAGCAGAGGCTAGAGCAGCTCCCAACTCCTGCTTTTGGCTTGTCCTCGACCTGCTCATAAAGTCCCTCTATGCCAGTCATGGTCAGAGCATAGGAGTGCATTCAACTCCTGGCTACAGCCAGTTGCCATGTCTGTGGGGTCCCCTATGCACCTCGGACCCTTTTACAGTAGTGAGGTCCTCCTTTCCAAGTATGTGTGTGTGTGTGTGTTGTGCTTGTCCTCAGTCCTGCTCTCATCCCCTTCCCCAGTCCCAGCTTTCAGTATCCTGAATTGAGAGGGGATAGGGCAGGGAGGGGAGTACCAAGTGAAGGGGTGCAAGTTAGAGAGCAGGACAGGCATTGGGGGCAACAATCTCTCTTTGCCCCATACTCTCCCTCTCTCTACCTACTACCCTATCCCTGGAAGCATCCCCTCATGAGGAGATGAGAACAGAGTAGGGTTGGGTGAGAGGCTGGGTGCACTGAGATGGTGGTGAAGAGCAAAGGGATGGAAAGCAGAGAGTAGGTAACAGGGCAGGGTGAGAGAGCAGGGAAGCTGTTGGGCACAGTGTTTATAGGGAAAGAAGAGTGGGTAGAGTTCATTTGTTCTTTTTGAGAGTAGGCATTGTTATGGGGTGGAATGTGGTTTGGTAGGGGTTGGCAAGCCTCTTTTTATTAGAGTTGCCAACTTGACTCCAGATCCGCATGCCAGGGTTCTGTCCAGTCCTGGATTTACCCTGCTGCGCACAGGGACATGTAGGGCCCTATATTCAAAGGGATTAATACAGTTAACAGGCCTGCTAGCCATGTCAGTACCCTAGCTGGGATACTGAGTGGCATTAACGTGGTGCCATCACTGCTGCCTCGACACTAACGGTTAGCATCAGGGTGGTCCGATGGTAGCGGTGATATTCAGCTGCTGCGGTTATCACAAAGCGGCAAGAGTCAGGCATAGTTAAAGGCTGGCCTAACCTTTGCCACTGAAGCTAACCAGGCAATCCAAACAACCCGGATATTCAATGTCAGGGCACCGATATGGCCCTGGCCCTCAATATCTGGGTTTAAAGTTCATCAGCAGAAACTTTAGCAGAGCGAGCTGCTGCCATTGAATATCAGGCTTGTAATTTGATTACAAGTCCATATGCAATGGAATAAACCTAGGCCTGGATCAGTTCTGTCAGGTGAATCTGGAGTCAGTTGGCAACCCTACAGTTAGTTCATTTGTTTGGGGCTAGAATTTGGTATAGTGGGGTCGTTGAGCCCCTTTAATGCATTTGTGGGAGATTTTCAGAATGAGGGGACCCCTAGCTGTTCTTTTGTGTGTGTTAGGGACACTATGTTGGTTTAATATCAGTTTTGGGAATATAAATTTGCAGTCTCTTATACAGTATGTTAGTATATTTCAGTGGCCCGGTGGCCCCGGATTTACTCCATTGCGTGCAGGGACATGTAATTTTCGTTTCCCAATTCCATTTCCTAAGAAAACCACAATTGCAAGTGCATGCATACAATGGGGTAAACCCAGGCCTGCGATTGTAATTTTCTCTCATTGATGGGACTCATTGAATTACATCACCTCAGGGCCAGTGTTAGGGGCAGGCAAACAGTGCAATTGCCTTGAGATCCCATTCCATAGGAAGCCCTAAGTCTGCCTCAGTCTGAAGGAGGAATAGCTTGAAGGTGAATTTTGGGGCCCCTTCCACTTCTAACCGTCCCGCATCTCTGCAATAAAAGCAGCAGTAGTGTTTGTGCGCTACCATGTAGATTAGGAAAAGCTGAATACAGAATGAAAGAGAACTATTTGTATGATTTCCAGTCCCGTTTTTCACCACACATTTCTATTTGTAATTTGTTGTCATTTATTTTATATTTGGTGAGGCTCTATCTATGTTCTCTATACATGTGACCACAGTGATGTATTTTATTGCCATACTCTGTGGCAGGCTGCAGGGGGAGTGGCTATTGTGTGGGCATGGCTACTGTAAGGGTGGGACAAAGGAAGTCACCCACCCTCTAAAGTTGGCCCTCTATGTCAGTGTTTTTCAACCTTTTTTGTGCAAAGGCACACTTTTTTCATGAAAAAAATCACGAGGCACACCACCATTAGAAAATGTTTAAAAAATTTACCTCTGTGCCTATATTGACTATATATAAAGTAATTCTCTTGAATAGGAATCAAACACTCACACCAACCCCCCTCCCCTGCTGGTTCACACCAACCCCCCTCCCCTGCTGGTTCACTCACACCACCCCCCCCCCTCCACTGCTGGTTCACTCACCCACCCCCCTGTCACTTACTCACCCCTCCTGCTGGGTCACTCACTCACTTACCCCCCCTCCCCTGCTGGTTCACTCACACCATCGCCCCCCCCCCCCTTGCTGGTTCACTCACACCACCCCCCCCCCTCCACTGATGGTTCACTCACACCCCCCCCCCCCTTGTTGGTTCACTCACACTCCCCCCCCCCTTGCTGGTTCACTCACACACACACACACACACCCTCTGCCCAAGCCGCTGCTTCTGCTTTGTACAGAGCAGCGGCTGCACTACACTTACATTGAAAAGTAAAGAGAAACTGTGTCAGGGGCCCTCCGGTCATCGCAGAGCCCGAGGAAGTGATGTCATGGGGGCGGGCTCCTCACAGGCTGTCTTTCCTTTTCAAATTAACTTTATTGCAGCTAAAGTTAATTTGAAAAGGAAAGACAGCCTGTGAGGAGCCCGCCCCCATGACATCACTTCCTCGGGCTCTGCATGATCGGAGGGCTCCTGACACAGTTTCTCTTTACTTTTCAATGTAAGTGTAGTGCAGCCGCTGCTGTGTACAAAGCATAACCAGCGGCTGCACTACTATAGGGAATCGCGTTCGCGCGCCGCGGACTTCGGCACAAAAGCCGTTTTTTTGCTCTGGCCGCTCCCGATCTTGCGGCCAGAGCAAAAAACCGGCTTTTCAATGGTCGGTTTTACAACTGTGCTGGCAGCCGGCCTGGCCATGGAAAAACCGGCCAGGCCGGCTGAAAACCGGCCGGTTGGCAACCCTAATTTGTGAGCCGAGGCCACATGTTACGGATGAAATTGGAATTTTTCCCACGGCACACCAGACAATATCTCACGGCACACTAGTGTGCCGCGGCACAGTGGTTGAAAAACGCTGCTCTATGTGAGTACTAGCATCTTTTTTCAAGAAAAAAAGCAATGGTAGAAATTTAGAAATTGCCACAGTATTAATCTTTCAACAAATATTAAAGCTTTCCTAGGCATTATAGTGCATGGAACAGAGAATCATAATTGCATCCCTCCACCAGTGCTTAATCCTCTGCAACCTCCCACCCCATCCAATGCTCAATTTCCAGTCAATTCCCCCTTTCTACAACTACTGCTACTATTTATTATTTGTACTGTATAATGCTTCTATGTATGCAATGCTGTACAAATGCACACAAGTAACGGTCCCTGCTTCAAGGAGCTTATGATCCAACCTTGACAGAGGACAAAAAGATTTTGAGAATTCCATTTATTAAGTAAAATGATTAAACCCAACAAGGCTGATCAGGAGAAACAAGGGTTACATTTAAAAGCTGCCTCGAAAAGGTGTCTTTATCTTGGATTTGAATAAGGCCAGAGAGAGAACATAATGCACCAACTGAAGAAATGTATTTCAAGTGTGTGGCACAACAAGGTAGAAACCACAGGGTCAGAAGTTAACAGTGGAGGAGAAGGGCACAGATACGTTCTGCCTGTTGAGCACAAGGAGGAGTATAGGGAGAGATAAGTAACGAAAGGTTATAATAAGCTGCTACAGAATGGATGCACTTGTAGATGAGTAAGACAAGCTTGAACTGTGAATGGTGAAAGATAAGTTGCATAGCTGCATTTTGAATAGACTATAGTGGTGAAAGATGATTCACCCAAGGCAGAAACCCCAGCCTCACTGCCCCCCCCCCCCCAGTTGCCACCCGTCCCCAGCTGCCACTGATTCCATCTCGGGAGGGGGATCAGGGTAACGGCAGTATTTCCAAAAGCAGCTACTTTTGGAAATTCTGCTGCTGCTTGCCTCCCCCCCTAAACAGAATTGGCGGCAGCTGTGGAGTGGTGCGGCCATCCATGTGTGCTTTTGCCACTGCCCACCTCGACCAACCGCCCTAGGCAGCCACCTAGCTTGCCTAGTGGATGGGCCAGCCCTGCGCATATTCATCGCCACTGAAGACTAACTCTGGATATTCAATGCTGGGGCCAACTGTCCAAGAATTGCAAGAAGAGGAAGAGGAATAATCATAATTGCAGAAAAGCACCTAGGGTTTATGACTATCTCCTCTTACAGTTCAGATGGTAGCAATATCATAACCGTTTCAAACAAGCACATAACAATTTTTCTCAAATACAGAGCGTCACACACCAAGGAGGAAGAACTATCAGTTATTCTGGAAACAGTGTGCTCCCACTCAACAACACATAAAGCCCTCAGCACACTTGGAGACCTAAACCTTTCCTCCTTATCAACTAAAGAGGCAAACTCATTCCTGAGTGCCATGAATGACCTATACTACACACAAATATCAAACTCCCCCACTCACAGGAGAAGAGGTGCATTAGACCTTATCTTTGTACCTAACATGCTGGATCAAAACATAAACCCCCAACATACAACTAAACCGATTCCCTGGTCAGATCACTATGGGGGTCATTCTGCCCCACGAATAGCGAAGATAGATGTCTCATCGGGACGACCATCTCTGCTATTTGTCCCCCTGCCATACAGCGTGTTTGTACGGGGAGGCCTAGATGGGGGTGGAAGGGGGCGTTCTGGAGGTGGAGCAAGGGCGTGACATGGACGGCCCTTGACCCTGGACATATAGGGCTGATCCCGAGATTGGCCCTGTACATCCAGGCCTTCAGACTAGACGGGGGACTTATTCCACCTCGAAGGTGTAATAAGTCCCCCTGGACAGTGGGAGTCCATAGCTCGGGACATGGGCAAGCAAGTGAGGGCGCTCAGGGGATTCCCTGCAGCCTGAACCATGCTTTGGAAGGCCAGATCGGGGATCAGGCTGCAGGGAATGGGAGTCGCTCCGGGGCAGCCAGCAATCGCAGCTCATGAATGGAGCCACAGTGCCATCACATCCTGTCGCCATGGTAATGCGGCTTCATGGCACTGTGGCTCCATTCACGAACCTGGCTGAGTTATCTGGGTAGTTGCCGGGACATACACCAGACAGAATCGTGCCCCAGCCTGCACGACCAGGTGCTAGACCCAATTCTGACCCCACGGGGGCCGTGGGATCAGAATCGGGTCTAACTTTGCACGGCCTTATTCTGCCTGGCCGCACAGGGGGCTGGACGTCCTATTGTGAATAGGCCTCTATATGATCGACTTTGACATAAAGGCACCTGTAACGAAGAAAGCCTCAGAAGAATTGCAAAATAAGAGCAGATGGTTCAAACAATTCAACATTGAAGAATTCCTGAAGCAAGTGAGTCCACAAATTGATCACAACACACAATATCTGGATGAGATCATTAGCAAATGGAACCACACAACATATAGCGCTGCAGCGGCCCCTACCTAGAGGCCACACAAGAAAGATAACAGACACAATGAGCCATGGTATTCCAGTGAAATCAAAAACCAAAAAAGGAGGAAGCTAGAGAGGTGATGGCAACAGTCCAAAGACTATGACAATTTTCAGGAATACAACTCCATGCAGCATAAATACCATGACCTAATAAACAAGTACAAACAACAATACTATAGGAACATTTTAATGGGGGGTCACTCAATAAACCAAGAGAATTATTTGATATTGTTTGCACACTAATTAAGGAACCCAGCCAGGACAAGGATACCACCAATATAAGTCCTCAAGATATGGCAGACTACTTGGAACACAAATACAAAAACAGACCACCCCAAGAGAATATCCAACCCAAGGATATACTCTCATGCCACAACAACCCTAATATAGGGACCACATTCTGCATTCCCACAGAAGAACAACTGAGCAACTTCACAGCAAACCTCAACTTGTCCACATCCCCACTAGATCCATGCCCAGTCTCATTGATCAAGATTGCAAGGAGACAACTAGCACCCCTTTTACTAAAGATCACACAACTATCGCTCACACAAAATTACTTACTTCCCAGCCTCAAGCAAGCGTCTATTAGACCAATTTTGAAAGGTACCAACCTCAATAATAAGGATCCTAACTCCTACAGACCGATAACAAAGATTGTGGAAAAGATTGTCCAACAGCAACTACAAAGCCACATAGATAACCATGCTCCACCTGATCCCAACCAACATGGCTTTAAATCAAACCGCAGTGGCATTTCCAGCTATTTTGTAGAAATGATCCAGTTGCTTTACATATGTCCATGTGGGTCAATTCTAGTTAATGGGGTGCAGACACATACCTTCTCTCTAGAAAGAGGCACGGGGCAGGGATGCCCCCTATACCGCCTTCTTTTCGTGCTTCAGTTGGAACTTCTGCTAGAGCAGAGGTTCCCAACTCCAGTCCTGGAGGGCCAAACACCATTCAGGTTTTAAGGCTGTCCCTAATGAATATGCATGAGATACATTTGAATACAATGTGGGCAGTGCATGCAAATGCATCTCATGCATATTTATTAGGGACAGCCTAAAAACCTGAATGGTGTTTGGCCCTCTAGGACTGGAGTTGGGAACCTCTGTGCTAGAGCGTATTCGCAACCTCCAGAGTTAGAGTGGGATCCAGGTGGGAGGGGGGACTTTCACCTTTCGGCCTTTGCAGTATATGTTGGTCTGCTTAGGAGACCCAGAGAGGCCCTTGGAGTTGCTATTACAGGAGTTTCAGGAATATGACAGGTTTGTGGGGCTCAAACTGAACCTTGATAAGTTGGAAGCTTTGCCTCTTCACTCTGGGCTGCGAAGCCAATGGTGCAGTTCCTTACCACTATGCTGAGCAGATGGCAGTTTTAACCCTTCATCACACACGTTAAATTACTGACGACTTTACACACCTGGGGTCAAATTGACCCCATCAGTAAATGACCAGAAACCATGAACAATTTCATCCACATAGGATTGGTATTTTAATGCATTTATTAAAACAGTTCTCAGTTTTTGCTGTTTACAAATGTTCAGTGTTTATGATTTAAAAGTAGTCTAACTATTAACTTCAGTTTATCACTTAATTGTAATTAAGTCTTGACACCCCTAGTATAATCATCTATCTAGGCATCTTTTAGTCAGCACATTCATTGCATAACAGCTGGCAAAGTTCTGGGCATATGGCTGTACCACATCGCTTGCAGTATTTTGATGTTTTCTTATCTGATGATCTGGTGCAAAGCTGGCAGCGCGATAGTGCCCCTCTGGATTCACAGCCTGTAGGACCAGATAAGCTGAATCCAAATAGTTGCATGCAGATCCGCACCCCTTTCTAAAGTGTTCTTGGGTTCTGCAATCATAATGTCTGCTGTGGCAGAATGAACTCCTTTGCCAGTTCTGTTAGGAACAGTTGCCGTTTGTGGGACACCTCTGTTTGCCATTCGGGTTTTTGCTGCACCCATATTATGTAAGCTGCCACACCAGCGACATCGAACATGTTCATCAGCAGGCAGAACGGCCATCTTCTAGTGCCACGTTTGCATGTATATGTATGCACAAGCTTGTCCAGATTGTCTACTCCAGACTTAGTAGCATTATAGTGCAGAATCATCTCAGGCTTCTTTTCATTCTTGTCGTCTATCGCTTTGTCATGATGCATGCTGCTCAAAACAATGACCGTTTTGTTTTTCTTTGGAACATAACTCACTAGTGTGATCTCTTTGCAAAAAACAAACTGTGATGAAAACAGTTCCTTGGAACAATAAAATAACTGAAATCATAATAAATAACTGTTATTACTAATCAAATATATCTCAGAAAAAAGAAACAATGTTGGCGGCAAAGCACCATTACTTCTATAACAGCAATGAATAGGTCTATACGAACACATACCTGGTATGAACTCAAATGCTAAAAAATGTCGCCTTAATTTCACATGAAGATCACAGTAGCCTACAGATGAAATAGCCTAGCAATGCCACATTAACAATAATAACTACAACATGAAACTGAAACAGGAATTCTGACAACACTGGTTTCGCTAAGCTGGGGCCAATTTGGCCCCAGGTGTGTATAATAGGTATATACACCATAAAAATGTTAACATAAAATTGATTTGCATTACCACATAGCAAAAAACATGTGGTCTATTGTCACTACCCCTTGGTATACTGTTGGTTTTAAATCATTTTGATTTTCAGCTTTTTCTCTACTGTGGTAGCTTTTATATGACTTCATTATTGGATCCTTTTAATTCAGGGTGAATAGCTTTTACTTTATGTATCCTTTGTATTGATCAATTTTTGTGGATTTCATTTTGCTGGGAGGTTTTTCAATGATGGTTCCTCATTACCAAAAACTTATTTCCCTTATGATTATATTATTGGAGTTGCCTCGATGTGATTAATATATTCTCTAGAATTTGACATCATGTCACTCCATAGTATTTAAATAGCCCTTGCGCAGGCTTTTACTCTTGAATACACTGTAGCTTTGATTGCTGTGTGCGGAGTCCACTGTAAGTACACTGTTTGTTCTTAAGTTATTACCTCATAAGATTTCCCCCTTGTTTTATCCGGTTTGATTGTGCATCCTCCACAAACTGCCACTGTACCAGCTCTCCATTTATATGTAAGTCATCTCTATTAGGACTATCGTTGCCCCTCCGGTACCTTTTATTTTATTTTTTTATTTTTATTTGACAACTTGTTTTAGACTGCCTTATCAGAAAAAATCATATGGAACTCACTATTTTCCATGTATATGATGTAACATACATTGCTCGACCAGCACAGGAATAAATAGCTCAACCAGAGCTCTGTGATCCTCTGTCTTGAAGGACTAGAAAAAGGGACTGTTACTTCTGAAGAGAGATCTGCAACCGTGAGTATATACTTCTGGTAATTTTCTAAAAGGAATTCTTTGTATTAAAGCTAATTAATCTGTGACCCCACTATTTTTTGTTAAATCAGTCAGGGCCTAGTAGCAGCAGTTTAAGTTTAAATATAAAACACAGAGGAGAACTTTCTGGTTACATTTCATACCCAGCAGAGAGCTTGTAGTTTAAATTTAATAGTCACTCAGGGCCTAGTAACAGCAAAGTACTTTTAGTTTAAATTTAAAACACAGAAG
This sequence comes from Ichthyophis bannanicus, assembly GCA_033557465.1. NCBI lineage: Eukaryota > Metazoa > Chordata > Amphibia > Gymnophiona > Ichthyophiidae > Ichthyophis > Ichthyophis bannanicus. Next base: position 699,685,874 of record CM066035.1, read on the forward strand.
AGAGCTTTCTGGTTACATTTGGAACCCAGCAGAGAGCTTGTAGTCTAAATTTAATAGTCACTCAGGGCTTGGCATCAGCAAAGTACTTTTAGTTTAAATTTAAAACACAGAAGAGAGCTTTCTGGTTAAATTTAGAACCCAGCAGAGAGCTTGTAGTTTAAATTTCATAAGAAGTTAGAGCCTAGCAGCAGCTAAGAGCTATAATTTAAATCAAATCAGAATTTAGCTTACCTCAGCAGCACAAGACAGGGTACTGTGTAGCAGCCCTCTTTTAATAAGTGTTATTTCCCTCCCTCCCTCCCCACACCCACCCACCCCTGGGATAATCGTAGCTTTATAGGTACTTACACATCTTAAAAGACAGGAGGTGCTCTCAGGTGAAGCTCATTACCCAAATCAGTCATACACTAAGGACCTGAGATTAGTTAAGCTTCAGGTGAACAAGGTATATTACACATATTAGGTACAGTTTTATTAGTATAAATATCCATAGCAACCCTTAGTAAGTAAAGAACTTAGATCTAAACACAAACTTAAAACTAAGATGCAGACAGCAGTCCAGCAGCGGGATGGGGGCTTTCCAGTCTTTTGCATTGAGTGTCACACGTATGATTTTCTCCCAGTTGGTGAGAGGTCTTATGTGTGCACTAGGTGCAAGGAGCTCTTTGCTCTCAGGGAACGAGTCCGTTCTCTAGAGGCTAAAGTAGCAGACTTGGAAAGCATAAGACAGACAGAGAGGTACATAGACGAGACCTACAGGGATATAGTCATGAAGTCCCACCTCCAGTCTGGCAGCATCCCTGTTGCCATGGAGGAGAGAGGTCACCTGACAGGAGAGCATCACCCTGGTGTGGCAGGAAGTGATCCTGTAACTAGGACCTGTCCTCCAGGTGATGTAAAACCCTCTCGCACCGAGGAAGTTTCTCCAGGGCCATGTGCCCATGAGGGAAGGGTTAGGACAGCCGTTATAGTTGGTGATTCGATCATTAGGCATGTAGATAGCTGGGTGGCTGGGTAACATGCCTGCCTGGTGCGAAGGTAGCGGACCTCACGCGCCACCTAGATAAGGTCTTAGATAGTGCTTGGGAGGAGTCTGCTGTCTTGGTACATGTCAGTACCAATGACATAGGAAAATGTGGTAGGGAGGTTCTGGAGGCTAAATTTAGGCTTTTAGGTAGGAAGTTGAAATCCAGAACTTCCAGGGTAGCATTCTCCGAAATGCTTCCTGTTCCACATGCAGGAACCAAAAGGCAGGCAGAGCTCCGGAGTCTCAATGCGTGGATGAGACAATGGTGCAGAGATGAGGGTTTTGGATTTGTTAGGAACTGGGGAACATTCTGGGGAAAGGAGGGGCTCTTCCGAAGGGATGGGCTTCACCTTAATCGGGATGGAACCAGGCTGCTGGCATTAACCTTTAAAAAGGAGATAGAGCAGCTTTTAAACTAGATATTAGGGGAAAGCCGACAGTCGCCCAAGAGCGGATGGTTCGGAAGAATGTATCTTTGAAGGATACTACCAAAAGCAGAGAGGTTCCACAAAAGAGTAAAGTAGCCCAAATGCCCTCAAGTATGGAGCAGACTGAGCTTAAAGATCCCAAATAAACCCATGTCTAACAATAGCCAAACGAATATGAGTAAAATACATTCTCTAAAATGCTTGTATGCAAATGCTAGAAGTCTAAAAAATAAGATGGGAGAGTTAGAATATATAGCACTAAATGAAAGGTTAGATATGATTGGAATATCAGAGACATGGTGGAAGGAGGACAACCAGTGGGACACTGTGATACCTGGGTACAAACTATATCGTAATGATAGAGCTGATCAAATTGGTGGAGGGTTTGCTCTCTATGTTAGAGAGGGCATTGAGTCAGAAAGGATTAAAGTTTTGCAGGAAACAAAATCTGCTGCAGAATTTATATGGATTGAAATTCCATGTAAAAGGGGGAAGGCAATGGCAGTGGGGGTGTACTATCGAGCGCCTTGCCAGAATGACCAAATCGATGATGAAATGCTCAAAGAAATCAAGGAAGCTAACAAAAGTTACAGTGCAGTAATAATAATGGGTGATTTCAACTACCCCGGTATCTACTTGGTCAGTGTCACGTCAGGACATGCTAGGGAGATAAAGTTCCTAGATGAAATAAATGACTGCTTCTTGGAGCAGCTGGTTCATGAACCGACCTGAGGGGAAGCCATATTAGACCTAGTCCTTAGTGGAACACCAGATCTAGTGCAAAAGATAAGGTTGTTCGGGCCACTTGGCAATAGTGATCATAGCATGATCGCCTTTGATTTAATTAGTGGAGGAGGGATAGTAAGGAAATCCACAGTACTACCTTTTAACTTTCGAAAGGGAAACTATGATAAAATGAGGAAAACAGTTAAGAAAAAACTAAAAGGAGCAGTTGCAAAGGTTAAAGACGTACATCAGGCTTGGCTGTTGTTGAAAAATACTATTTTGGAAGCCCAGACCAGCTGTATTCCACACTTTAAGAAAAGTGGAAGGAAGTCCAAAAAACTGCCAGCATGGTTTAAAGGTGAGGTCAGAGAGGCTGTTGTTGCCAAAAAAGCATCTTTCAGGAAATGGAAAAAAGAGCCAAACGACGAAACCTGGAAACAGCACAAGCACTGGCAAGTCAAATGCAAGGCATTGATAAGGCAGGCAAAGGGAGAATTTGAGAAGAAGCTTGCTGCGGAAGCAAGAACGCGAAGTAAAGACCTTTTCAAGTACATTCGTAGCAAAAAACCTGTGAGAGAGTCAGTTGGTCCATTAGATGATAAAGGGGTTAAAGGAGCACTAAGAGGCGACAAGGCGATAGCGGAGAGATTGAATGAATTCTTTGCTTCAGTCTTTACTGAGGAAGATGTGGGATGTTACCCATGACTGAAGTGGTATTTAAAGGTGCGGAAGAATTGAAGGAAATATCGATACATCGGGAAGATGTATTACAACTATTAGATAAACTGAAGAGTAGCAAATCACCTGGGCCGGATGGTATACATCCAAGGGTGTTGAAAGAACTGAAATATGAGATTGCAGACCTGCTATTAGTAATCTGTGAACTATCATTAAAATCATCTCTAATACCTGAAGATTGGAGGATCGCCAGTGTAACACCAATTTTTAAAAAGGGTTCCAGGAGTGATCCGGGAAACTACAGACCGGTGAGCCTGACATCAGTACTGGGAAAAATGGTAGAAACTATCATAAAGAATAAAATTACTCAGCATGTAGATAGTCATGACCTAATGAGTTAAAGCTAATGGAACGGGATTCAATTCTTTCACCTGATGCAGAGCCACTGAATGCTGTGAAGGCTCGAAACGTGGCACGTTGTGGACTTTGAATTCATATGTTGGCTGGATTATAGATAAGTTTTATGCAATTTTTTGAGCAATTAAAATGATTAAAAAGGAGTGACCGCGGCGAGGGGACAGGTGGAATTCCTGTCTCCTTTTGATTGGTTACTCCAACAAAAAGATAGTGAATAGATTTTTCAATTTTTTATAAAGGTATACGGTATTTTGGTGACTGGGGTTATTTTTCTTGTATATGACCTAATGGGAGACAGCCAACATGGCTTTAGACAAGGAATATCTTGTCTTACTAATCTGTTATGTTTTTTTGAAGGAGTGAATAATCAGGTGGACAAAGGTGAGTCGGTTGATATTGTGTACCTGGACTTTCAGAAAGCCTTTGACAAGGTCCCTCATCAGAGACTTTTGGCAAAACTAAAGAGTCATGGGATAGGAGGCAGTGTACTATTGTGAATCAGGAACTGGTTAAAAGATAGAAAGCAGAGGGTAGGGCTAAATGGCCAATTTTCCCAATGGAGAAAGGTGAATAGTGGTGTACCCCAGGGATCTGTGCTGGGTCCGCTGCTTTTTGACATATTCATAAATGACCTAGAAAGTGGAATAACGAGTGAGGTTATCAAATTTGCAGATGACACAAAACTATTTAAAGTTGTTAAAACCCAAGAGGATTGTGAAAAATTGCAAGAGGATCTTGATAAATTGGAAGACTGGGCATCAAAATGGCAGATGAAATTTAATGTGGACAAGTGCAAGGTTATGGACCTAGGGAAGAACAACCCAAACTATGGTTACACGATGCAAGGTTCCACATTAGGAACCACCACCCAGGAAAAAGATTTAGGCGTCATTGTGGATACCATGTTAAAACCCTCGGCCCAGTGTGCAGCAGCAGCCAAGAGAGCAAATAGAATGCTAGGTATGATAAGGAAAGGAATGGAAAATAAAACAAAAGATATTATAATGCCTCTATATCGTTCCATGGTGAGACCGCACCTTGAATATTGTGTGCAATTCTGGTCACCGTATCTTAAAAAGGATATAGCAATTTTAGAAAAGGTACAGAGAAGAGCCACCAAAATGGTAAAGGGGATGGAAGGATACTCCTATGAAGAAAGGCTAAAAAGGTTGGGGCTCTTTAACCTGGAAAAGAGACGGCTGAGGGGAGATATGATAGAAGTCTATAAATTAATGAATGGAGTGGAACAGGTAAACGTAGATCGATTGTTTACCTTATCAGAATATAGAAAGACTAGGGACATGCAATGAAGCTACAGGGTAAACTATTTAAGACTAATAAAAGAAAATATTTTTTCACTCAACATGTAATCAAACTCTGGAATTTGTTACCGGAGGATGTAGTAAAGGCTGTTAGTGTAGCTGGGTTTAAAAAAGGTTTGGACAAGTTCCTGGAGGAAAGGTCCATAAACCGTTATTAAGAAGGGACCCAGGATATCAATGCTTGAACCAATACAAGCACTGTGGAACCTGTGTCCCTTGGGGAAACTGCTAGGTACGTATGACCTAGATTGGCCACTGTTGGAAACAGAATACTGGGCTTGATGGACCTTGGTCTGACCCAGTATGGCATATCTTATGTTCTTATGTTTTCTTATGGCTAACACTTTGGGCGCTATTTAATTGCTGACTTGTGCCGCTCCATTATGATTTTTTCTATTAAGGCAACCTTAGGTGGTTTTTGCATGATATTGCTTACTATGCAATTTTTTTTTAAATAGGTGACCAATGCATGGTTGTTCACCATTACTGATATGTTTTTTGAACTTACTTGGATCTCAAGTTCATCCTTCCAATTTGTTCAGCAGTCATGCTATGTAACTGCTTATAGTTCTTATGCCGGGCTTTGGTTTCCTTTTATAAATGGATACACGATTAGCGCTTTCCCTCACTCTTGCATATTCCCGTTGATCTTTACTTTTTTCAAAATGTTGTGCACACTCATGGATTCATTAACACACTTGATCTCTTTAGTACCCATCTCAATCTTGGTTGAATACTACTATTTTAGAGGTTAGATGATCTGCCATTTGCCAGTTTTAATTCTTGCACATTGGGTACCCTTCTCCTCTCCAACGATATGTCCTTTCATGTTATTTTAATTTGTTTTTATATTATTCTTGATTGGCTTTATGATTCCTTATGATTGTTATATAATCTAGTATACAGTCAAACCTCGGTTTTCATGATTAATCCGTTCAAAAAAGTCTGACTATAACCGAAACGGACTAAAACCGAAGCAAGATTTCCCATAAGAAACAATGTAAATTCAATTAATCCGTTCCAGACACCCAAAAATATTGACAAAAAATACATTTTATAGAGAATAACTATCTTTTTACATACAGAAAACAATGAGAAATACATATAAATGACTAATGAAATGGATAAATGAGCATGTAACATCACTTTTACCTTTATTGAAGACTTTTGTTGGCATACACAGTGTCGGGAGAGGTGGAGAGGCAGTGTCAGCCAAGCAGCAGGCAGTTGAGAAACAGTGGGACAGAGAGTCTAAGGCTGCCTCCGGCCCCCCTAAGGTAGCAGCCTGACACAGGTGAGAGTCAGAGAACAGCGTGGGGCTGTGCCAGCAGGAGCCTGCAGCTGCAGACTGCAAGGTTTCAAGGAGAGGCCGCGTGTGCAGGCCTGCAGGACACCCAGAATCCAATCGGGAGGGCAGGGGCCCCGGCGGGAGACTGGGCCGCCAAGGAGAAGCAGATTCGGTCACCAGCTCCTGTCCCGGTTCAAGGGATGTGCAGGGGAAGAGGCAGCAGGCAGACGTCAATCGGGGGAGAGTCCGGGGCAGGAAGCAGTTTCGGGCAGGCCACGCTGGAGCGTTGAACTCCTCGGCTCCCCAGAGGTCCCGCAGAATCGCTGGCTCAAGCTCCGTGGGAGATCGCTGGCTCACGCTAATCCATGGCAGGTACGGGGGGGGGGGTAAAATGCTGTACGAAAACCGAGACAACGTACGAAAACCGAAACACAATCTTGATGAAAAAAATCAACGAAAACCGAATCGTACGAAAACCAGGGCATACGAAAACCGAGGTTTGACTGTACATGCTTTTTTGTCTTTAGTTCTCTGCAATCTGTTTTGATACCCTCTGGGGGTATACGCAATTGATTTTCAGCTACTGGTGAGTCTTCATTTTGAGTTTTCAAACTACACTTCTATTTATATGTTTTACATTCTAGCTGTGTCACTCTGTTTATTTGGGCCATCAGCAGTAGCTGTTCATTTTATAAACTATGTATTTATTTTAGTGTTTAACCCTTAATGTTTTATGGTTTGATTTTAATTTGTACATAACTATTGGTTGTATATCTGTATTTGTGTATACATATATTATCAGTTCACCTTGTCCAATTTATACTTTTTATTATGTTTATTTATTCATGTATTTTTATGTTCTTAGTGGTCACAGTCCCCTGAGGAAGGCAAGTTTGGCCGAAACATGTGTAGGGAGGACCTAATAAAGCTGTTTTCTTCCAAGGGATCTCGTTGCCTGCTTTTGTTTGTGTGTCTTCTCTAGGTACTACCTATCTTACTTACATGGAAAGATCTATGGAGAGTGGACCGGTGGCTGGGGGTGTTCTTATGGGGAGGGACACAAACACGTATCAGGCCTGAGGCCCTATGCAGACCCTGGAAGGAGGGGGCATTGACCTCCCAGATTTGCATCAGTATAATCTGGCTTGTGTGTTGCTCCATCTGCATGATTGGATTTATGACTCATTGGAATATACCCCGCTCAAGATGTAATGCACTTCAGTAGCTCCACTCTCCTTACAGTATGTATTACATCAGGCACCCTCTTGAAATAAGAGCCTCTTCTGTGGGAATCACTTATTGATCTCAGTCTGCTGTTGTAGGCAGACCCTCTGCAAAAAACTGCAGTGGTGTTATCGGTGCACCTCGAACCCGACTGCGAGAGGAACTGCCAACTTCACCCCAGGCTTGACGCAGCAGGCGTTCCTTCATTGGGCGCGATCAGGAGTGGATGGAGTGGAGCAGTTGGTGAATGCAGAGGGGCAGGCAGTGCCATTTGCAGATTTGCGAGAATGGTATGAATGGATGGGGACAGACCAATTTCCATATATGCAAGTGCAAAACTACATTAAGAGTTTATCTCAGGCGTCCCTAGGGGGCACCTTGAGTTCCAGAGTGGAGGAGGTTTTGATGGCAGGACCCAAAGGCAGAACAAGGATTGCGGTGTTGCGATGTGCTCTGGCAGAGTTAGCAGACCCGATAACATTTGCAGTGCTGGCTGATCGTTGGAGTGCAGACTTGGGTACACAGGTGTGGGGGGAATGGACCTGCAGAAGGCCCTAGCCTGCACTCCAGAACTCACTGTTAATGCTGAGTTGAGGGAAACACAATATTGTCTCCTGCGGAGACTCCATTTTGCCCCAAATCGTGCAGTCAGGGCTGCCCAAGGTGTAGGGCAGAAAACTCCACTTTAGGCCACGTGATCTGGAAGTGCCTGGTGGTAACATGTTTTTGGGGGTGGGTACGGACCTTTCTGGGGAAAGTCCTAGATGGAGATTTCAATGTGTTGCCGCAGATGACTGTGCTGGATTGTGGGGAGGATGGCGGGACATGGTGGGGGGTGGAGAATCATTGGCTGCACCTGTCTCTCTTATTAGCCCGTAAATGCATACTGGGGGAGTAGTGGGGCCGAGAGGTCCCACGGTGGTGGCTTAGAGGGCTGCCGTACATCCTCTAATGCTTTTAGAAAGAGAGTGGGGGAGAAGTAAAGGGCGCAGGTTGGACTCATTTCTAGCAACCTGGGGGCCCTACATCCACATATTGCTCCCTAAATTGCGGAGCTATTGATTGAACCAATGTTATATGGCAGAGGCAGCAGGGGATATTCATGGGATAGACTGAATGATTGAATGTGTGACCGAAGTGCAGCTGGGGAGTTTGGTTGGTTGAGGATACAAGTGACACCATGCTGGAGGGATGAGATGAGGGGGCTGAACAGAGGGAAATGCCTTTTCTCAGATCTTCTTCTTTGTTTCCTCATTTCTCAAGTCACCAGCTAGGATGTACAGTACCAAAGGAGGAAAGGGAGGGGGGGGGCTACTGTAAAGATTGATGTAATGTGTGCCACTCCTGTGACCGTGAGAGAGCAAACACAGTCCTGTGTATAGGTGGACATGGGACTAAAGGGTGGGGGAGGGGGGAGGCGGGGAATGGAAGGGGGTTGAAAAATCAAAAATGGCAATATGGTGTCTGCAAGGAATGTCGCTGTTACACCCATATGTTCTGTTATTTGTTATTTGCTACCTGTATGTTCTAACTGTTTTGGCTGGATAGTGCCTTACTGTTATTGCTCACCAATAAAAAGATTTGAACATTAAAAAAAAAAACAGTGTTGAATTACTCTTTACCTCATTCCTAGACAAAATAGTAACCGTCATGGACAACGCGAGACAAGGCTTTATACTAATATTCACTGACACAGCAGCAGCTTTTGATAAAGTGAACCACCGCGCTCTACTAAGAAGGCTGCAAGAAATAAGGATCCACGGCACGATTCTGAACAGGTTCACTTCTTATCTTACTCACAGAAAACAAGTCAAATCTGGGAAACACCACTCAAAGCTATTTGTCCAGCTACAAGGTATCCCATAATGCTCAGCCCTGTCAGTGCTTCTATTTAACATCTATCTGTTATGCTGGAGCGTCCGCGGAACTACAGCTTTGGAAGCTCTTCTGTAAAGATAAGTAATTGCAGACCTGGAGAGGCTATTGAGTCCTGTGAACATTTTTTATTATATACTTTCTGTCTTGTAGGTAATGCGCTGTTCCAGTGGAGCTCCGAGCAGTTCATTAAATTGGATATATGTAGACGCTAATGTATGTATGTGGTAGTGTATGTTTGGATTGAAGTAGAGTAATGGTTTTGGAGTAGCAGTTATGTGGTAATAAAGTTTTGGATGTGCATTGAATATTGGTTGGGAATGTATGGAAGGCTTATGACCAATGATGTGAACGTCAGCTGTTCCCTATAGTGATTTTCACTATATGTAGGGTATGAGCCATCCTGAAGTCATTTTTGCCTGAAAAATTGGATAGTTATTAGTAATTGGTGAGTTGTGGATTGTGTGAGAAGATTTTGTGATATAAGAGCAGTGATTGTTGAGTATTTAGTACAGCTCTTACACAGCTATTTAGTTAGTGTAACCTCTAGATACAACCATATCACACCCACACTGAAACCGCTGCACTGGCTATCTCTACTTAGCCAGATTAAGTACAAAACGCTTGTGCTAGTCCACAAAGCCATCAACAACCACCCTGTATCAAACTTACGATCTCTGTTCCTTCCCCCCTCACACAACAGTGAAAGACAACAAGCCACCAAGAACACTTTAACCATCCCACATGCAAGACCAAAGTCATCCCAGCATGCATATGCATGTTCTTTTGAACTATATGCCCCATCAGCATGGAATGCACTTCCAGACTCATTACAGGCAATCACTGACCTACCAACGTTCAGAAAACAACTGAAAACTCACCTGTTCACAGAACACTTTAGTCCACTTACTTAACTTCAGAAAGAAAAAGAACAACCAAACCTGCGCACCCATGCTGTACAGAAACAGACACTTAACTCCTCAGCAGGTTAACATCAAACAATAATGTGAAACAATGCCATCCAGCCCTCTTAACTGTATATAAATGTATGTTACTTGTCACAAATGTTAAGCTGTTCTCTGTTACCTGTATATAGTTCAAAAATGTTCCATGTAATTCCTTACTAATTGTTATATGTAAACTGCTTTGACCATTGTGAATGGCGGTATAGAAGTCACAATAAATAAATAAATTCATAAGCAAAACTTTTCAGCTCCTAAATTAAGATGAATTTTCAGATGAAAACCTAGGCTCTTAAATTTGGTTGAAGATAGGGTACAAATTTAGGATCTTAACCTAAGGGCCTGATATTCAACCCACAGTGGTCATTGCTTGTAAAGCGCCTGGCTGCGATGGGCAAAAGTGAAAGCGGATATTCAGCACCAGACACTAGATAACCACTAGCACTGAATATCTGGCTTTGCAGCTGACCTCCATTGCCATCCAATTAGCAACGATATTCAGCTCTTAACCAGAGAGCAAAACCGTGGTTACCTATACAGTTAGTGGGCTGAAAATCACCGCTAATCAGATAGTTGCTGCGATTGCCCCAGCCCTGACCCCGGACCACCCCAGCACCATCCAGATTGCAACAAGGCAATCTGTGAAGAGATTTGGTGGCCTTGGCCTGTTAATGCCACTCAATCAGGTTTAGTGGGGTTTATTCAGACCCTAAGATCCTAAATTCAGGAGGAAATTAGCTTTCTATGAATATCGGGCCCCTTGTTTTTAGTGTAAACAGCACCGAATAAGATATTGTGGTATATAGAACTTTTTAAATAAATAGGTTTGTGAGAAAGAAGAGCAATTTAACTTATTTATAATTTTAAATCTTTTCGACTGATTCTTTCAAGTTTCTAGGTGAAAACATAATTAAAGTTGTACGGACACTTGTTTCACCTTAGACTTGCCCATCGACAAGTGCCTTATTGTCATGTTTGGGTAAACATTCTTGGTGGCATGCGAATAAACATTCATTCTTTATAGCTAGCATCAACCAGCTTTCACCCATGCAGCCAGGATGCCATTTTGGCATTCACATTAGCATAAAATTCTCTCTTTCAGACCTGCAAAACACCACAAGTTCATTTAAAGCCATCCTTACAATTTTCAAGATCCTCAACAGCCTATCGGCCACACACCTTCAAACAATAATACATGAGACCAAAGATGATCGCACAAGGAGAACCGGCTCCCAGAATACCCTAGCTACCCCAGCATCCTTCACCAGATCCAGTGCCACCACATCAAGTAGAGTTTTCTCTCTACATGCCCCTTCTCTCTGGAACTCAATCCTCTACAAACTCCGGACTACAAAAAATCTGCTAACATTCAAAAAGGCCCTAAAGTCCTACCTATTTACAGCCTACTTCACCAAGGATATAATACCTTTATGCAACTACCTCTGTCCCCCTCACCTCATCCCCATCTCCCCTCCCCCCTTAAACACTATTCCCCCTAATATTAACTTCTCTCAAAGTTCTTTGTCCTGTTACAATGTATACAGTTATCCAAATTCTTTACCCTGTTGTTGTTGTTAAGTGCCGTCGAGTCGGAGTCAACTCATGGCGACCCTCTGGATAGCTATTCTAAATTGTGTTCGGTCTTGAGTCAGGCGGCTCATTGTTGACAGACTGGTACCCGTAGCTGCTGTTATTGTATCGATCCATCTCATTGCTGACCTTCCTCTTTTGCGCTGACCTTCTATCTTGCCAAGCATGATGTCTTTCTCTAATGATCTCTCTCTTCACATGATGTGTCCAAAGTATGAAAGTCGAAGTCTTGTCATTTGAGCTTCTAAAGAAAGCTTAGGTTTGATCTCCTCTAGTACCGACTGGTTTGTTCTTCGGGCAGTCCATGGTATACACAGTATTCGCCGCCAGCACCATAATTCAAAGGCATCAATTTTCTTCCTGTCTATCTTTTTTACTGTCCAGCTTTCACATCCATATGATGTTATTGAAAATACCATGGCTTGAACAAGTTGAATCTTTGTATGGAGAGAGACATCTCTGCTCTTGAGAATCTTATCTAGGTCTTTCTTAGCCATTTTGCCAAGAGCAATGCGTCGTCTGATTTCTTGACTGCTTGTTGCTTCTTTATTGATAGTTGATCCAAGTAGGTTAAAGTTATTCACGATTTCAATTTCTTCTCCTTCAACGATTAACCTGTTGATTATGCCAGTTGTCATGATCTTTGTCTTCTTTACATTAAGGTGCAGGCCCATTTTGAGACTATGGGGTATGTTTACTAAACTGTGGTAACGTTACATAACGCGCGTTAAGTAACGTTAACGATCATTAACGCATCATATGATGTGTTAACGATCGTTAACGTTACGTAACGTGCGTTAACCTAAATTAACGATCGTAAAGTTCCGCGGTGCGGTAAAACACCGCAGAAGGTGGAGAGAGGGCGGAGAGAAGAGGTCAGTGGGCGGAGAGAGGCTCCCCTCACACTAACGTGCTGATCTGAAGAGCTGAATCCTAACGCGAATGAAAACCTGCCGTTAGATGCACATTTGCAGGGGAGAGAAACCATTTCAGTGTCAGCAATGTACAGCATAGGCAGGGAAACCTACAAAAAGTGATAAGTGTGATACATGTGCCCAGAACAAAAGGGCACAGAAACATTGAAAATGACCCCAACAAACTGGAAAAAAAACATAACCAAGCTGGCCAATAGTGATAGTAATGGGAAACATCAACCCCCCCCGAGAAAGCTCCACAAAAAAGATATTACTCGTGGAAGGGTCTATGCCCCGTCCCCATATAAGGTGAATGAGCCCACAGTGAAAGAGCGCTGTTCAGGGTTTTCCCCTCCATTGGACAGGGTTCCTATGGCGTGCACATGTCCCGCAACATCAGGGCGGGCATGTCGGAATGGCAACTGGACAGATGCCGGAAAAGGGGATACAGAGGGCTGCAGGCGGCACATGCTGTGGTGCAGCTGGGCCACAGTGCAGACTAGGGTGATGCCTAGGTGGCCCATACGAATGCTGAAACAGCAGAGAAGCCAGACAGCAACTGCTGAAGGCCCAGCATGGGCACGAGTGTGTTTCCCACAGTGTCACAGGGGATAGTACCCAACAGCTACCCCCAAGGGCACGGAACATTGGCAGGCGGGGCTGGGGGGGAGCGTGGACGTCTATGCAGGCACCCCTACCCCAGAACCCGCACCATAGGCAGCCACCTACCTGCACACTGGATGGCCTGAGACTGCGCACCACCAGCACCACCAGAAGAAGGGCATGTCAGCATGGTGGCTGAGGGATACTGGTGGTGGAGGGGGCAGTGGCAGCTGCCCAGAGCAGACCGTGGCCTAGCCCTGTGTAGGTGGGTGCCGTGTACTGCAACAGACAGGCCCTGTCTGACGAACAGTCATGGTATCACCAGGGAATGTACTGACTCTGTGACAACAAGGTGGTACAGTGCACAAAACCAGTGCATTCAGAAGCAGAAGGTCACAGGTTCAAGTCCCAGCTGTGGTTCCTGCCAACCCAGTCCCCATATTTTACCCACTACTACAACGTGCTAATACAGACAGCACCTTTATTGCAGATGACGTAAACATGCCCAAGACACCTACATTTTACCCTACAGAGCACAGACACCATAAACATGTGCATTACCTAGAGCAGAGTCTCCCAAATGCAGTCCTGGAGGGCCAAACACCATTCCAGTTCCATGCTGCCTCTAATAAAGATGCCTGTGCTGCATTTCTATGCGCCACCCCCATGGTATGCAGATGTATCTCATGCATATTCATGAGGGACAGCATGAAAACCCGAACAGTGTTTGGCACTGCAGGACTGGAGCTGGGAACCTCTGCCGTAAAGCAGCAGCCAACAGGGGCAGACACACCCGCACCCACAGGCTCCATTATCCAATGCCTCCTGGAGAGGCAGGATGTTGGGCCCTGCGTGCATCTCCCAATACTAGCACTTGCATACCTTAGCAATGCCACCCTAAACCTGGGAATACGGTACACAGCTATCAAAAGGTTGCTATGATCACTGGCAGATAGCAATTCCTAAGTAAAGCTCAATTCGCTGATTGAGCTGCATCATAGCAACCTTTCTGATGTCTGTGGAGTGTGCCTCAGGTCTTGAGTCTGACAGAGTGACCCCAACAGTATTGTGTACCATAGCCATGCCTGCACTGTGCCCAGGACTGGTGTGGTGGCCTGGGCTTCCAAACACCTCTATAGTTGTACACTGCTGGCATAGATGTGGGAAGTGTGTGTCTGTCTATCCAGTGTGAGGTGGCTGCCAACGCCCTCCACAGCCCACACTGCTAGTACTGTTGCCAGTATTGGCCTGCCAATGTGCATAATGAGGATCATGGTACCGTGAGAATAGCCTGGATAGGGTGGCCTGGCCTAGATGCATCTGCACAGGGCATAGGGCAATGGCTCGGACATTGTAGTGCCCGGCCACCACCTGCACGGACAGGGTGGCCACAGCATGTCCTGCTGGGAGGTCACTCTCACCTGACTGAGCAGTGACCATGGCATGGCTAGGTTCCCCCATAGTGCTATATAGTGTTTTTGTCATGTGATATTTATGGGTTTTCTTTTGGGGTCCAATCACTGACTTATCTGCTTGGTGTGTATGCTGACATCCCTGTTCGGGGTACATGCATCTCCTCCAGGACCATGCACTATGCACTAGCTGGCAGACTGTCTGCAGCTAGTATGTGTCTTGCTGGAACACCTTGTAGGGTGCAGCGGCTGGAGGCTTGCTGTTGGAGAATGTCAGATAATGGTGGGGGGAGCTCAGCATTTCCAGGCCTACTGTCTGTCTGCTATTGCGTTATGGATGTGTACCGCTCTGTCTGTTCCCCAGCAGGACTGGGGTTGATGGTCCCCTCTACTGCTACCATTGCAGGGAGGTAGAATGTGGATCTATTGGTGGGTGATCCTGTTTCCCACCTTGAGCCCCAGAGGGTGCGTTGTGTTGTGGTACATAATCTGCCTATTGGTCCAAACACCCCTCCTCCTCTTCTTCCTCACCTACAGCAGGTAACCATGGCACCAACACAGGATATGCACTATTCTGGGTGCATCATCGCCCATAAGGGCTAGACATGACTGAGAAATACATAAGGACACAGATGTATCCTAGGTGTGTCTAAAGGAACTACCTATCACACACTGATGGGGACCTGCAGCATGGCGTATTTCAGCCATGAAAGGTGCTGTGGATCTGGTGCTGGGCGCCCCACCTCAACCTCAGGGTGAGCACAGTACCCGCACAATGTGACTGTCTGTGGCTACTCTGTGCCAGTACCACACACAGTCTGTTCCCCCTACCAGGCCGAGGTGCTGTGGGGGTGCATATCCCATCTTGTGCCCATCTGTCGACTGCTGATTTGCATGTGCAGTGCATCATGGGTACGGGTGGGTTAACCCTAACCTGGTAACCACAGCAGACAGTTTGTGTGGTGACGTGCAGTCCTTCTGCAGCCAGCCAGGGCTTTGTTCACAGCCTTATAGGGTGTCCTATAGGGGACATTATAGGGTGCCTTGGCGGACAGTACACTTTATAATGTGCCCTATGGAGTGCGTTATGGGGTGCCTTATGCGGCACCTTAGGTTATGCCACCATGAGGGTGTGTTTGCTGGCAGCACTAATTAAAATACAGGTCAACTGCCTCAACAATCACTACTTACATGTAAAGGGTGATGCCTCAGCCAGCCTTATACATTAGGCGCACTGGGGAATTGAACCCATGACCCCTGTACCATCAGTCAGTGTAGTAACCATTGTGCTACAATTCTGTTGCTGTGTTTGTATGCCTGCGTGCCTTCTTAAGATTAACGCGCGGTAACGTGCCATGTAGCACTCGTTAATTTATGGTGCCTTGTAATGCGCGTTATCGGTAACGATGTACCGCCCATATCCTTATATGGGATTTCTGCTTCTACCGCGGATCCTAACGCGAAGCACATTACCGCAGTTTAGTAAACATCCCCCTATGTTCTTTGATTGTGAGAAGCAAATGTTTCAGATCATCTTCACTTTCAGCCAGTAATGTGGTATCATCAGCATAGCGAAGGTTGTTGATGAGTCTTCCACCAATCTTCACACCTCTGTTGTCTTCATACAATCCTGCTTCTCTGATGATTTGTTCTGCATATAAATTAAACAGTGCCACCCACCCACTCCCTTGGTTGCCCTTGAGGGTAAGGTTGTAGTTGTGTTGCTGCTCAAGTAGTAAGGCAAGGCAAAGAAAATTTCTTTTGTGAGGTTTATTTCCCGCTTTCGCATTTCAAATGCAGCAGACGTAAAAGAAACAATGTAGCATAAAACAAGGCTGAGAAACTTAACTAAACAAGGCTTTTTACTGCTTGGCTAAATGTCCATTCTGGATCACATTCAATTGTCATGTGACCTCCTTTCATTAACGTAACAGAAAACTGGTAACAGCAATGCTCCTGAATTGCACACAATATGCTTTCACTTATTCTCTTCACATAAGCTTCTTTAGCACGGCAATCAGTGAGGTAAGTTTCTTATATTCCTTCCATAAAACATTGGCAAGCATATCATTTAAATGTCCTTTTGAATCACACTAGTAGAGCAGTCCATCGGGACTTCCAGCTCTGTAGACGGCAGAGAAATTAAAGGCATTTCTTCCTCACAGCTGCTCATAGGCTTTGCTACGTTATTGGGAGAAACTGCTCTGCTCTTAAGGAACTCCCTGAATTCAGTGAGAAGTAATTCAGCCTGTGTATTTTCTGTACTAGACTGAGAATATCCTCCTTCAGGTAAATGCTTGTTTACAGTTCTTATCTCTTGGCAATTATCAGTGCTTCTACTCGGACAAGAGTTCAGCGTGTAAGCATTTCCCTTCCCCCACCTATCTCCATATGAAAGTGCAGGGTAAAACGCTTCAGCTGTGCTTGGAGAGTCTTTCAGAGTTTTAAAAGGAAAACAGTCAAGCTTCTCTTGGCTTAACCAATTACTATCAAACTTTCTGCCTTTGTCCTGTCTTTCACAATTAAAGTTCACACTTTCTGGCTTCCCACTGTTAAGCTTGCTAGCCGTTCTAAACCCACCAGATACCTTGTGCTGGGGCTTCTTCCAGGGTATTTCTTTCTCCCCCTGCCTCCTGTTCCAAGGTTTTGCTTGGTCCTTTAAACTCCTGAGCTGCAGCCTTGGGTCTCTCAGTGCCTTTGAATGCTTCTGCTTACAGAAGTCTTTCTTTGCCCCTAAGTCTCCCAGATCCTGTCTGCTCCTTCGTGGATCACAGCTGCTTAGTGGTTCTCTCTCCCACGGTTCCTGTTCCTGGTCATCTGACCTGTCCTCATCCAGGTGCTTGTGTCCTGACTCCTCCTCTCCTTGCTCCACTCCTTGCCGAAGTACTGACTGTTTCTGTTTCTGGGTTCTTAACAAGCTGCTTGAGTACTGCACTGCCCGCCTCCTGCTTGGGCGTGTTCAATCAGAGACTTGGCTCCTCACCTGCCTTGAGGTGAGGTGTGGTTCCTGATTAGCTCTGTGTTTCTTTATCTCAGAAGAGAAAATCCTGCATTCCGCTGCAGTACTGGTTCTCTCCACCGGATCACTATCAGTTTCCATTGCTTCACAAGAGTCTGCTACATCACAACAGGTAGGGGTAAAGTATGATGCAGCATTGTCTTACACCTTTGCTTATTTTAAACCATTCTGTTTCCCCCTGTTCCGTTCGAACTGCTGCTTCTTGATCAATGTACAAATTGTGCAAGAGTACGATCAGGTGTTCTGGTATACCCATGCTTCTTAATGTGGCCCAGAGTTTCTCATGGTTTACACAGTCAAAAGCCTTGCTATAGTCGATAAAGCACAAATAGATATCCTTTTGGTATTCTTTAGTCTTTTCAAGGATCCATCTCACATCCGCAATGATGTCTCTCATTCCTCGCCCTTTCCTGAACCCTGCTTGCACTTCAGGTAGTTCTTGTTCCAGGTATGGTTGTAGTCTCTTTTGAATAATCTTCAGTAGAATCTTGCTGGCATGTGGGATCAGAGCGATTGTGCGATAATTTCCACAGTCAGTTGGATCACCTTTCTTTAGTATTGGTATAAACACAGATCTTTTCCAGTCAGTTGGCCATGATGTTGTCTTCCATATTTCTTGGCAGAGCCTTGTAAGTACGGTAACAGCTGCATCAGATTGCTGTAATACTTCTATGGGAATGCTATCAATGCCTGGTGCTTTGTTCTTTGATAAGACTTTCAATGATGCTTCAACTTCTTCTTTCATCACCAATGGTTCCCGATCATAAGGTACAGGTTGAAACGGCTGTTGGTCCACTTGATCTTTATCATATAAAAACTCTGTATGTTCCTTCCACCTTTTCTTGATCTTCTCAGCATCATTCAACATAGAACCTGGAGCATCTTGTAACATTCCAATTCGAGGCTGGAACTTTTTCTTTAACTCTTGTAGCTTTAGGAAAGCCGATCTTGTTCTTCCTCTAACAGTTTCTGCTTCTATTTCCTTGCATGCATCGTTGTAGTACTTTTCCTTGTCCTGTCTTGCTGCACATTGGAAATGTCTGTTGAGTTCTGTTATTGTCTCTTTCTCCTCTGGCTTTAGCTTCTTTGCGTTTCTCGGCAATTTTCAGAGTTTCTTCCGTCATCCATTTTGGCCCTTTTTGCTTTTTCACCTTTTGTAGAGACTTCTCGCTTTCTTCCAACACAACTTTCTTGATGTCATTCCATAACTCTTCTGGAGCTCTGTCGTTTGTATCTAAAGCAGCAAATCGATTTTGCAGGCAGTCTTTAAATTCCAGTGGTATATTCTCAAGGACATATTTTGCTGCATTCATGAGTGGTTTGCTCTTTTTCAACTTTAGCTTGAGTTTGCATACTAGTAGTTGATGATCTGTACCACAGTCAGCTCCAGGTTTTGTCTTTGTTGATGTTATAGAACTTTTCCATCGTTGAGTTCCACAGATGTAGTCAATTTGATTTTAATACAATCCATTGGATGAAGTCCATGTGTACAGTCGCCGCTTGTGTTGATGGAAGAAGATGTTTGAGATGAATAGATCGTTGGTCTTGCAGAATTCTATCAGTCTTTCTCCAGCTTCATTTCTGTTTCCAAGTCCATATTTTCCAACTACTTTGCCTTCTTCTTTGTTGCCAACTTTTGCGTTCCAGTCACCCATGACTATCAGGATATCCTGTTTGCACGTTCTGTCAATTTCAGCTTGTACTTGTTCATAGAACTCTTCAATTTCATTCACTTCTGCAGCAGTTGGGGCATATACTTGAATTATAGTTGTGTTGATAGGCATTCCTCGTAGACGAATAGAGATTAAGCGTTCGCTGACTGCATTGTATTTCATTACAGTTCTTGCAAGTTAGAGTAGTTACTCACCTGTAACAGGTGTTCTGCAGGAGCAGCAGGAATCAGTCCTCACATATGGGTGACATCGACGTCGATGGAGCCCCCATGTGGAGCAATTCCCCAGCTTTCTAAGAAAGCCTTTGGGAATACTGCACGCATGCGCAGTCCCCTTCCCGCCTAAAGGTGCCATCTTGCTCAGTCCAATGACATAGCTAAAATACAGCACACAAAAATGTAAAAATAAACTATGTACAACTGCAACTCCCAGGGGAGGAGGGAGGGTTGTGAGGACTGATTCCTGCTGCTCCTGGAGAACACCTGTTACAGGTGAGTAACTACTCTTTCTCCAGGACCAAGCAGGAAGTCAGTCCTCACATATGGGACTCCCCAGCTTCAGGCTACCGGGGACCCAGAGCTGAAAAATGAGCTCCCTCTAGCCTCAGCATCAGAGAAAGGATTTCACTGAAAACATACCTCTACCGGTAGCCCAACCAGAGGGCTGGAGGGTAGGAGTTGCCTAAACCTCAAAGAGATTCTGGAGCACTGTCCCTACGGGACTCCCTCTCCAGGCAGGAATGGGCTGCAAAAGTCTGACTTGAGGACCAAGTTGCAGCCCTGCAGATGTCTGCCAGTGGTACAGAGCGGAGATGAGCTACTGAGGCAGCCATTGCCCTGACACAGTGGGCCGTGATCCGACCCTGCAAGGGAAGGTCAGCTGCCCTGTAAGCCCAGGTGATACAGTCAGCCACCCAGATGGACAAGGTACGTTTGGAGACAGTCAACCCCAATTTATTGGGGTCAAAAGATACGAAGAGCTGAGTAGCCCTCCTATGCCCCTGCGTACGCTCAAGGTAGAAGGATAAGGCCCTCCTACAGTCCATGGTATGCAGGACTGTCTCAGCCCGGCTGGCATGGGGCCTAGGGAAGAAGGTTGGAAGAACCACCTCCTGGTTGAGATGGAAAGAGGAGACAACTTTAGGGAGGAACTTAGGATGAGTCCGAAGGACTACCCTGTTCCTATAAAAGCGAGTGTAAGGCCTGTCACAGAGCAGGGCTTGAAGCTCACTCACCCTCCTGGCCGAGGTCAAGGCCACAAGGAAGAGAGCCTTCCAAGAAAGGAAGCGGAGAGGACATGTAGCCATCGGCTCAAAGGGTGGGCGAGTCAGTTGCTGCAAGACCACATTCAATTCCCACTCAGGGGCTGGTGGACGGAGAGGAGGCTTCAGCAAGAGCAAGCCTCTGAGAAACCTGGACACCAAGGGGTTAACAGACAGAGAGTGCCCTTCCACCAGTGAGTGATGAGCTGCTAGAGCAGACAGGTGGACCCAAACCGAATTGGACTTAAGGCCTTGATTGGACAAGTGCAGCAGATACTGAAGCACTAACTGTACAGTGCAGGCGAAAGGATCCTCCTTGCGTTGCTGACACCAGATGGAGAACCTTTTCCACTTCAAGGCATAGGTTTTCCTGGTGGACTGCTTTCTAGAGGCCAAGACCACCTCCTCCACTTCTCAGGGTAGGCCCCAGGGAGCCAACACTACCCTTGCAGCCTCCAGACCATCAACTGGAGAGATTTGAGATTGGGGTGCAGAAGGGAGCCCTGATCCTGAGAGAGAAGATCGGGCTGCAGCCCCAGAGGTAGTGGTGTGTCCACGGCTAGCTGGAGTAGAAGTGGAAACCAGGGCTGCCTCGGCCACCTGGGAGCTATCAGAAGCACCGAGACCTTGTCCCTTAGAATCTTGAACAAGGTTCATGCCACCAGAGGCATGGGAGGAAACGCATACAGGAGGCCCTGGGACCAAGAAATGAGGAAGGCATCCGCTGCTATCCTCAGGGGATGCGGTTGCCGGGAACAGAACCTGGGCAGCTGCTGGTTCAGGGGACTGGCAAAGAGATCTATGGAGGGAAGCCCCCATCTCAGGAAAATATTTTGAACCACCAAGGAATGCAGTTGCCACTCGTGGGGTTGCAGAATCCTGCTCAACCTGTCCGCCAGGAAGTTTTCCTGGCCAGGGAGATAAACAGCTTTGAGAAACATGTTGTGTTTGAGAGCAAAAGAGCACTGGGCCTGTGCCTCCCGACAGAGGAGGCTGGACCCCGTGCCCCCCTGCTTGTTCACATAGAACATGGCCACTTGATTGTCCGTCTGCACCAGAACAGACTGGCGAGCCAAGGTGTGAGATAAGGTTTTGAGGGCTAGGCGAATAGCCCGAAGTTCTAGTAGGTTGATCTGTTGCGTGGCCTCCCATGGAGACCAGAGGCCCTGAGTGCACCGATCCAGACAATGTGCACCCCAGCCCTGCAATGAGGCATCTGTTGTGAACACCACTGTGGGAACAGGCACCTGAAAAGGCACCCCCTGCAGTAAGTTGGGGGGGTGTAGCCACCACTGGTTTGGACAGCCTCACTTTGTCGGTGAGGCTCCCTGTGGCCTGCTTCCACTGAATTCTGAGGCACCACTGTGCAGGCCTCATGTGGAGGTGGGCATTGGGGGTCACATGCACTGTCGATGCCATGTGGCCTAGGAGCCTTAGACAGAGTCTGGCGGATACCCTGGGCAGGCAGCAAAACTGGTTTGCCAAGGCTATGAGTCTTTGTGCCCTGTCTTCTGGCAAGTAAGCCTTTGCTTGCAGGGAGTCCAGTCACACCCCTATGAACTCCAGGTTCTGGGAGAGGAGCAAAGTGGACTTTGCGAAGTTTATTACAAAGCCTAGGCGTTGAAGGAGGGAAACAGTTCGGAGGGTGGCTTGCCTGGCCTCCTGCAAGTCTGACCCCTGATGAGCCAGTCGTCCAGGTAGGGGAAGACAAAAACACCTTGAGTCCTCAAGTAGGCCGCTACCACGGCCAGGCACTTTGTAAAGACCCTTGGGGCGGAGGTTAGGCCAAAGGGCAGTACTCTGTACTGGTAATGGTTTCCTCCCACAATGAACCTGAGGTACTTTCTGTGGTCTGGATGAATGAGGATGTGAGTGTACGCATCCTTGAGATCTAAGGAGCATAGCCAATCTCCATGCTGGAGGTAGGGCAGAAGTGTTCCAAGAGTAAGCATCTTGAACTTTTCTTTCTCCAAGAACTTGTTGAGGTTCCTGAGGTCTAGAATGGGCCTGAGGCCACCAGTTCTCTTTGGGACCAGGAAGTACCTGGAGTAGAAACCGTGCCCCTGCAGGCGAGGAGGTACAGGCTCTACCGCCTTGTCCAGAAGGAGACCTTGAAGTTCTTGAAGGAGGAGGTCTGTGTGTAGAGGAGGCCGGGGAGGCTCTCCTGGGAAGTAGGCAGGGGGCAACTGCTGGAAATGGAGCATATAGCCTCTGTGGACTATGCTCAAAACCCAAGCATCCCCTGTAATGGGTGGCCACCTGTGGGCAAAAAGGGCTAGACGACCTCCTGTGCAGGAATGGGGCAGCAGAGGTGGAAAGGCTATGCTGTGGGAGTCAAAAACCCCCTCCCTGCTGAGCAGGAGCAGGAGCCGGAGGCTTGGGGGTCTTCTGCCTACGGGGCCCATGTCCCTGCCCCTTGGCCTGCTGACCCTGCTGGGGAGCTGGGGAGGCCTGGTACTGAGGAAAAGGTTTGTAGGCAGCTGCCTTTCTCGGGTAAAAGGGCTTTTTACCCGAGCCCTTCTTTTTGTGAGAAGGGGCAGAAGTTTTTCTGGACAGCCTTGTCCTAGTCAGGTGCTCAGTTTCGAGCTCAGCCGCCTTCTCGGCCATGGGTTTGCCAAAAAGGTTTTCACCTCGGCAAGGGACATCGACCAACTTGTCCTGTACCCAGGGCTCGAGGTACGATGACTGCAGCCATGCCTAGCGTCGGGCTCCGATGCCGGCTGCTGCTACACGAGCCGAACCCTCGAAGCCATCGTAGGCCGCTTGGGACATGAACTTTGAGCAGTCCCGGATTCCTGAGGACAAAGTCTAGAACCTCTGCAAAGGTTCTCCGGAGAGGCCAGCAGAGAACCCGGCAATCTCTTTTGCCAGGTCCCGTAAGTACATGCCCATGTACAGCTAGTAGGACTGGACACAGCAAGCAAGCATCGAGCTCTGGAAGCACTTTCTGCCAAAAGCATCCAGGTTCCGGGCCTCCCTGCCAGGAGGCACTACAGAGTGCATCTTCTGGCTCTTCAGACGATGCATGGCCGATTCCACCACCATGGAATGGTGCAGCAGCTGCACCTTCTGGAATCCAGGGCTCTTACAGAGTCGATAGATAGAATCGACCCTCTTGCTTAAAACCGGCACTGAGGCTGGTGCCTCCCACATCTGGAAGAGGAGCCATTCCAACATCGGAGGGACCGGTACAGTAAAGGCCTCCTTCGGAGGAGAGTCACACTGGAGGGCCTCGAGCTCCTTGGCTGGAGGCTCCTCCTCGGGGTCCGCGGGAATCGCCAACGCCTTGGCCATATCCCTGACGAACTCCGAGAACCTGGTGTCCTCCGGTGGGGACCTACTCTGGGGCTCGGACTGCGGTGAGTCCGAAGGGACGCACCGAGTCCGAAGGGACGCACCAAGTCCGAAAAGTATCGGGGGACTCCTCGTCCTTCGTCTCCCAAGCAGACTCATCCGAAGAGGAGTCGGGGGCTCCGACCATGCGGGTCTCGGTGGCACCCGCCCCGACACCGAAGGCACCGGCGTCGACACCCTTGGTTCCGAGCGGGAGGTCGAGGGTGACCGCGACCGAGGACGACCTCGAGCCTTCATAGTCTCGAGTATTGGCTCAGTCTCCGGGGTCGACTTCGACGTCGATGTCCCGGTGGTCGGGTCAGATGCACCAGGCTGGCCATCAGTACCCGCTGCTGATCCATGAAGGCAGACAGTCTGCACTCCAAGGTTGTCAGCCTGAGTCCAAGCTCAGGAGACTCAGCAGCCACCGACTTGGGCCCCGGCAGTGCCGGGCCCGACGTCAGCTCCCTCGGAGGAGAGTCCACGAGGACCACAGGACTTATGTGTCCGACGGGCTCCGGCTCCACGCGAGGCATTTTGGACGGCTTCTCCTGTTCCAAGGGACCGGGACGGCGATCGGGGGTCTTAGACCTGACTCTCGAGGAACCAGGGACCTCTTCCGACGCCGCCCTCATGAGCCATTTCTTCCTCTTACGTTCCCGATCAGGGGACCCCCTGTCCGAGGAACCCCGGCGATGCTTGGGATCAGACTCCCGAGATGTCGAGGCCTCAGACGAGGTCCGGGCCCGGCCGGAGGCAGAATCCGAGAAAATCCTCTCTTTCTGATGTTGATGGCTTCGAAGTGCCTTTGTGGACATTTTGCCACACGGGCCACAGATCTTAGGATTATGATCCGGGCCTAGGCACCGAAGGCAGCAGTCGTGTGTGTCGGTGAGAGACATTAGTTTCTTGCACCGATCACACTTTTTGAAACCACTGGAAGCCATCAGGGAAAACAGGGCCCCCGCGAGGTCAAAGGACTGGCCTTCCAGGGAAAAGACAAAAAGGGCGCGAATGCCAGCCACGAAGGGCAAAAACTGAAAAATAGAAGACGGGCTCGATACCGGTGTACCGAACCCGGCGGGAAGGGGAACCGGCGTCGAACCAGAGAAAAATACACGATAAAATCGCCAGAAAAAACGCCAATTTTTCCAGGTGACACGGACAGACGTCCAGTGGGCTCCACGGAAAAAGAAAGACTGAGCAAGATGGCACCTTTAGGTGGGAAGGGGACCGCGCTTGCGCGCAGTATTCCCAAAGGCTTTCTTAGAAAGCTGGGGAATTGCTCCGCATGGGGGCTCCATCGACGTCGATGTCACCCATATGTGAGGACTGACTTCCTGCTTGGTCCTGGAGAATCTTCTTTACTATAAATGCAACACCATTTCTTCTTTGTCTTTCATTTCCAGCATAGTAGACCATGTGATCATCTGATGCAAAGTGCCCGATGCCAGTCCATTTCAGTTCACTGACACCCAACAGAGCAAGTTGTACACGTTCCATTTCATTCTTGACCACCTCCAACTTCCATTGATTCATGCTTCGTACGTTCCATGTTCCAATGCGTAAGACATCTTTACAGCTTCTAACTCTCATTTCATGCGCAGCTACATCAGCAGTCAGACGTCCTGAGGGCTTTGATCCAACCACATCATAAATGCTGGCTTTACTCTGAGAAGTCTTCAGCTCTTCCCCAGTAGCTAGTTGAGTGCCTTCTGACCTGGGGGTCTCATCTTCCAGCACTATAGCACAATTTGTTTTGTTGTAACTATCCATTGGGTTTTCATGGCAAGATACAGAAGTAGATTGCCAGGCCTTTCTTCCGCGCAGTTTAAGTTTGGTGTTGTTGCCATTGTCACAGAAATGTGATCCTCCGCCATCAACACTATCCCATTCTGCTGCTGCCCAGATGGGTGGTTTGTCTTGGTCTGGCACCTCAGCTTGTTTTAATGTAAACCACCTTGACCGTAGGCTAAAGCAGCATAGAAAACCTGTTAAATAAATAAATCTATTCACAATATCTTATACTCGACAATAGCATAGCCCTTGGGTTATCTATGTCTTTTCTTTCTGAAATGTTCCAGATGAGGATCAGTTTAGTCCTACTACTACTACTAGTAATTTTTTTAGTGCTACCAGGCTTATGCAGTGTTATACAAGTACTCAAAAAGAGACAGTCCCTGCTTCACAGAGCTTACAATCTATTAAGATAGACAAACAGAACAACATGGTACTAGGGAATTCTTGGGGGAATTCTTACAATACAATGGGGAAGACGGAATCCTGAACTGGATTCTTTATTCCCTGGGTTGGTTAGGAATCGTTAATCTGGTAAAGGTTTTAGCAAGCCTTTAGTCTGACTATTGTCATTTCTTGAAGAATTTTCAAAATATATTGTCATTGGAAGACGGCAGTTTCAAACATTCTTTACGTACAATGCATTTAGGATTTTCAACATTAGAAGATTATTCTCTAGCATGAAAGCAACAGTTATTTTGTAGTTCTCTTAGACTTTTAGGAGATGTAAAATTTGAATAGGACTCCAATGTTCTACTCATTCTGTGGCATGTGACATTCTAGCACATTCATGAAAGGCTGAAAACGATGGGTGATCTGATGAGCACAAACCAAACAAGGAATCATTTTTGTCATTTTTTCGGAAAGACCTCATCTACTGCTTGTTGTGTTGGCTGCCCTGTCCTCACCCATCATCCTGCCTTGTGCAGGGGGGAGAGGGGGGCAGGGGATCTCTAATCCTATGAAGTCTACTTTGATACTTTCCAGATAACCAAAAATTCTCTCATTTGCAATAGGTTCCAGGCATTGGAATGATTTATGCATGTTTGAGGTTTTGGATTTATTTTCCATATATTACATTTAAGGCAGCGCATGATTGATTTGAAGCAGTAGTGAAACTTTATTAATATATAATAAACACAGGGAGAGTTTAAAATAGCTTTCATGAATTCTTGTTTAATATGATCAGCAGTAAAGCTAGTGAATACACTATCTTCTGAATGATTTACCTGCCTCTGATTCCCAGCTACATCAGATTTTTTTTTTTACCTAGCAATTCTCTCTTGCTCCTATTTCTTCCAGCTCAGTCAGAACCAGACATGAGCCTTCATTTGCAATACCCAGGGATATTTAGAAACATAGAAACATGATGACAGAAAAAGACCACATGGCCTATCTAGTCTGTCCTTCCATATCAACAACTACAACAGTCCACTTTTTATCTTTAGAGATCCTCTGTGTTGGTCCCATGCTTTTTTGAATTCAGTTACTGTCCTCATCTCTACCATCTCCACTGGGAGACTATTCCACGGATCCACTACTCTTTCCGTAAAGAAATATTTCCGCATATCACTCCTGAATCTATCTCCCTTCACCCTCATCCCATGTCCCCTCGTAGCAGAACTTGCTTTCAATTGAAAGAGGCTCTCTCCCTGAACATTTATGCCACAGAGGTATTTAAACATCTCAATCATATCACCTCTATCCCGCCTTTCCTCTAAGGTGTACATATTAAGATCCTTAAGTCTGTCCTCATATGCTTTATAATGAAGCCCACTAATCATTTTAGTAGCCACCCTCTGCATCGATTCCATCCTGTTCACATCCTTTTGAAGGTGCGGTCTCCAGAATTGCACACTATACTCCAAATGAGGTCGCACCAAAGACTTATACAGAGGCATTATCACCTCCTTTTTTCTGCTAGCCATTCCTCTCCGTATGCACCCAAGCATCCTTCTAGCTTTTGCCATCGCCTTTTCTACCTGTTTAGCTACTTTTAAGAACATAAGACACAACCACGCCTAGGTCTCGCTCTTCTTTAGTGGACAAAAGTACTTTACCTCCTATACTGTATTGCTCCCTTGGATTGCTGCAGCCCAAATGCATGACCTTACATTTTTTAACATTAAATCCCAGCTGCCAAATTCTAGACCATTCTTCGAGCTTAGCTAGATCCCTCCTCATGTTATCTACACCTTCCTGGATGTCTACTCTATTGCAGATTTTGGTATCATCCGCAAAGAGGCAAACCTTACCCGACAGCCCTTCCGCTATATCACTAACAAAGATGTTAAAAAGAATTGGACCAAGGACAGATTCCTGGGGCACACCACTGGTAACATCCTTCTCCTCAGAGTGAGCTCCATTTACTTGTACTCTTTGTCGCCTCCCACCCAACCAATTTCTAACCCAAGCAGTAACTTTAGGGTCCATCCCTAGGGTGCTCAGTTTGTTTATAAGTCGCCTGTGAGGAACAGTGTCAAAGGCTTTACTGAAATCTAAATACACCACATCTAGAGCTCTCCCTCGGTCCAACTCCCTGGTCACCCAGTCAAAGAAATCAAACAGATTTGTCTGACAAGACCTGCCTCTGGTGAATCCATGCTGCCTCAGATCCTGTAATCCGCTGGACTCCAGAAACCTCACTATTTTCTCTTTCAGCAGCGTTTCCAATAATTTACTCACCACCGAAGTTAAACTAACCGTCCTGTAGTTTTCAACCACATCCTTACTTCTGCTTTTGTGTAAAGGCACCACATGAGCCTCTCTCCAGTCCTTTGGCACCACTCCCGACTCCAATGAGGCATTGAAAAGGTCAGTCAGTGGAGTTGCTAGAACGTCCCCAAGTTCCCTCAGTATTCTAGGGTGTATCCCATCCGGTCCCATCGCTTTGTCTACTTTAAGTTGAGCTAGTTTCTCACGAACACAGTCTTCTGAAAATTGTTCAAGATGTTTTCCTATTTGTGGGTGTTTTCTGAGGTCCTGCTCCTGGTTCTTCATCTGTGAACACAGAACAAAAATATTTGTTAAGCAATTCCGCTTTATCCTTATCAGCTTCTACATATTCCCCCCCTACACACTTGAGTCTGACAATACCACTTTTGCCCTTTCTCTTCTCACTAATATATCTGAAAAATGTCTTATCCCCCCATTTTATTGCATTGGCTATTTCCTCCTCCTTTTGAATCTTTGCCTTCTTGACTACTTTGCTAGTTTCTCTAAGTTTTTCCAAATACAGATGCCTGTCTTCCTCTCTCTGTGATCTCTTGTATTCCATGAAGGACTCCCTCTTTTTTTTCACTTTTTCAGCTACTTCCTTCAAAAACCATAGCGGTCTCCTTTTCCTTTTGCCTTTATTTACCATTTTAACAAAAAGGTTGGTTGCCCTTAAAATATCCCCTTTCAGTTTTGCCCACTGTTTTTCTACATCCCCCAGCTGTTCCCATCCCACTAACGACTCCCTGAGGTATTGGCCCATCTTCGCAAAGTTATCACTGGATGCAAAATGATCTCCCGCTACAACATCAGAAACACTTTCACCATTGGTAAGCACCAAGTCCAGTATGGTCCCTTCACGTGTGGGGTCTGTTACCAATTGCCTGAATAGTTCTCCCTGTAGAGAATCCAGGATCTCCTTACTTCTAGATGATACTGCAGCAGGAATGTGCCAATCAACATCTGGCATATTGAAATCTATCAGTAGCACTTCCCCTTTCCTAGCAATGCTGCGTATGTCTTCAATTAACTCTCTGTCCACTTCTTCCTCTTGTGAGGGAAGTCTGTATATCACACCAATGCAAATAGATTTCTCTTTCCCTCTTTCTAGTTTAACCCACAATGCCTCCTCTCTCCCTTTTAAGCTCTGTAATTCCAAAGCTTTAATAGTAGTTTTTACATATAGTGCCACTCCTCCTCCCCTTCTTCCTACCCTGTCCTTTCTGAATAAAGTATAGCCAGGTATAGTTACATCCCAGTCATGGTTTTCTGTGAACCATGTTTCTGTAACTGCCACTAAATCCAAGTCAGCCACTCCCACCAAAGCTTCAACATCAAGGATCTTATTTCCCATGCTACGGGCATTTATACACACTGCTTTCCATATGTTACCCCTGTTACCCATTTCCATAAAGGTATTTAATGTATCACCTACCTGGGGGCTTTCACTTACCTGGGGGCTTTCTTCACCTATCCCCAACGAATCTAGTTTAAAGCCCTCTTCAGTAGATTAGCCAGTCTACTACCGAAGATGCGTTGACCTTTCTTGGACAGATGGATCCCGTTTTATATCCCCTCTTCCTGTCCCTCTCCCATGCACAGACTTTATTGGGCCATTGTAGTAACAGTGCATTCAGAACTGCCGTCCAGTGCTGAGTTTCTTCTGCTTATTTTTATATCCTTCTTCCAACTCAATCCAACCATTGCAATAAATTTCAGTTCCTATCTGGAGTCAGCTGACATAGACCCAAGTCTGGTCACTAGGAGTGGTTTTCAAATAACGACAGACTCCTTTCCCCATGCGCTCAGAATATTGCCTTCTCTGCCCCTGCATTTTGATGGTGGGCTTCCCTAGGACTAAATTTGAAGTATTTGAACTTCCTCCCTCACTACCACAGCTTTACAACTCCAAAACCCTGTTATCTAAAGAGTTGCACTGACCATAACTCGATGTGATGATTCTTGTCTGTAGGAAAGATCTGAGAATAGTGAGTTGATGTGTCCACAGGTATGTTCTCCACAGGACAGGCCTCCTGAGGTGCAGGGAAAGCTAGGTCAAGGTTCCTGCCTGCAACAGTCACTTTCCCTTTGGGTTCAGCCCTTTGGTGCTGGTGGCTGCCAAGTCTCAACTGCCTGAACCTAGAATCTAAAATGAGAACTAGGAATAGAAGAACACTGAAGTAGATAGGAAAATCAAGCACAGGGCACCCACTAAGAAGGACCAAGGCAGGAGTAAAGCCAAGGCCCAAAAGGAAATGGTACAGGGTCTAGAAACATCCAACAAGGTGAATCAGGATCCAAAGTGTAGCAGGGAGCCAGGCACAAGGTAACACCAAGGTGGAGACCAAGTTCTGGCTCTATTTAAGCTTCTCTGAGGTGGGAACAAGCAAAGCTGGCCCCATCCCCTTCACCTTCTATCCATCAGTTAATTCAGCATCTTCAGGTCACTCCCTCATGGGGATGAGCCACCTACATGCTCTTCAGCAGACCAAGCTCTGGTAAAGAGGTCTAGCCAGGGCTGGATTTATATGCAGATCCCAAACAGGAACAAGATGGTCTCTGCAAGGAAGTAGCAGGTATACAGCAGGCTTAAGGCAGCCAGCCAGCAAGTGAAGTCTGACACCTACTGGCTGGAGGTCAGAAGTTCATCCAGGCATGGTCTTCTAGGAATTGAGCCACCTGCAGGCTGTTGGTGGAACTTCACAAT
The DNA here is from genome assembly GCA_033557465.1 of Ichthyophis bannanicus. Classification (NCBI taxonomy): domain Eukaryota; kingdom Metazoa; phylum Chordata; class Amphibia; order Gymnophiona; family Ichthyophiidae; genus Ichthyophis; species Ichthyophis bannanicus. The sequence goes on from CM066035.1 coordinate 699,716,845, forward strand.
AGCTACATGTCATATGTTCTCATCTGTTTCAGTAAAGTCTCCCTTCTGTTCCATTCCAGCAAGTCCTGAGGTGCTGAACATTACTTTTTATTACTTTGATGAGTCTTGTAGTGCTAGGTCTCATTCTCTCTTCCTCTGAATAGTCCTAGTGTGTGTAACCTCTCTTCTTCTATTAGATCTTGCAGTGGTAGTGTTCTGTCTGCTCCTCTGGTGGTTTCTGTAGTGCTGGCCTCTTTAGTTCTGTCTCTGGTGGATCCTACAGGGCTTGGCCTCTTTTCCTTTGGTGGATCTTATAGTGCTGGATGACATTCTCTCCTTCCAGTAGATCCCATAATACTGACTCTGAGTCTCCCTTCCATCAGGTGACACACTACCAATCACCCTTTCTACTTTCAATACGTCCCATGGTTCTGGACCCCTCTTCTGCCAGTCTGTCTCACTGCACGCCTCCTTTCTCTGGTGGGTCCTGCAGTACAGATCTCCCAGTTATTGCAAAACTCACTGTAGCAGTGATTGAGTTGTCCTGTTACAGAGAGGGGGTCATCCCAATACACTGTCTTACTCTCCTTTTTGTGGTGAATAATCACTAACAAGTTCAGGTTAGTTTAACAAGTGCATCAATTTCGCAGAAGCCTTCATAAATGCTGTCTTCCACAGTCTAATCATGTTGAGAACAGAATTCATAATTACTCAGTAAGAGAGAATGACAGCAGTGCTATAAATATCCGAGTCTATTCTGTATTCCATGCATACACTGTGCTTCTAACAAATTAATAAGGACATGGTTCACTCCCAAAATGTGTCACCATAAAATGGCCCCACTGTGACTGTCTTATGAAGTAGCCCTACCTTAAAGCCTTTGAGGTCGATATTCAAACAATTGTCTGGTTAATTTCAGGAGATAACTGGACAAATTGTGATGGTCAATATTGAGATATCATAGATATTCAGTGCCAATATCTGGATACTATAGGCAGTGCTGTCATTATCCGCGCAGCACTGCTACACAGCACAGCAAAAAAGCTTTCCTAAGGCTAAGTTATCTAGATAGTGGCTATATACAGCACTGCCATTCAGACAACTATATTTATTTATTTAAATCTTTTTTTTATACCGCACTCTTTGGTATCAGCACAGTTTACAGGTAACATTAAATTTGTCAAAGCCAGATGAACATACATTGAACATTACATCGAACAGGTATTACAACTTGGGTTTAAACAGGGCTAACTATATACAATAGGGACAATATCTGGCTCCATCCCCACTCTGTCCACTGACTGCCCCGGCACTAGCCATGGCGATCTGAAGGGATAGTCCGCGGCACTATCCATATAGCACCACTGACTATCCCTATCGGTGGCTGCTAACTGGGTAAGTGCCACTGGATATTAACTATGGCTTCAAATGTCAGGTACAGAGTGGTTTACTTTAGGTTGAAAACTTAATATCCGGGCAAAAGTTAAACTTTTAAAAAGAGTAGGGGCAAAAGGCACACCAACATGTGTGGTTATAATTTTACCTATAATGCTCCTGTGCCCAGTCACCTTGCTGGGATATCTCTGGGTCTAGGAACAATCAGGCAGGAGCCCCCTTTCAGACAAGTTCCATCAGTCCCTGACTACTTGGCATGTTCTGCCCCTACCTTGGTAAGAAAGGTGTTAATGAGCGAGATTTCTTTCCTTCGCTCAGGAAAACCCAAAACATTAGGTGTGACTGTGTGGCTGGCAGTATTTGCAAGTTTTATTAACTTAGTGTTATGGTTTCATAGAATGTACCAGCAGTGTGTTTTAAACTGTTGAAGTTTTAATCCCTGTGAAGGAGTGTATAAGAACCCTAGAGAAACAAAAGAAATGGCACCTAGGAACAACAAAAGCAAAAGAAAGTAAGATGACCACAGGGTGGAAAATCAAGAGGAAATAGCTTCTGTTACAATGCGTTCAATATGTTCAATGTATGTGCACTACTGTTTGTTGTTTTTCCTGATATCGCACTGAATTACTTGTAAACCATCTTGACTTGTAGAAAGACAGTATAAAACAAACCTGCTAAATAAATAACTAAATAAATAATAAGCAAATAAAATGTAACGGAAGAAAACAGAAGTCAGAGGGGAGAGGAAATGTAGAAAAATGAATTAACAAGGAAAGGATAGAGAAATAAAAATAAAAATATAAATAAAGACAACTGTTAAGAAACTGAAGAAGGATTAAGAAAGAAACCAAGAAAGATGATAGGAATGGATTAAGAAATACAAAAGTTTGAAAATATGCTATTGTACCATCCTTTTGCAGTTAGAACTGAACATGTGGAAAGGTTGAGGTTGATAGGGTCAGACCTGGCAGGAGGGGGTGATAAAGAGTATGAATATATGAGCGTATTCTCTCTCAACCGTTAATTTAACGTAGTTATTCACCTGTAACACGTGTTCTCCGGGGACAGCAGGAATCAGTCCTCATATATGGGTGATGTCAGCACTGACGGAGCCCTAGTGGAAGCATCCCCCCAGTTTTCAAAGAAAGCCTTTGGGAGATGCTACCACGCATGCGTGGTCCCCATCCCACCCAAGGGTGCCGTCTTGCTCAGTCAGATGACATAGCTAAAAGACGGCAAAAACAAAAGATGGTAAAGGAGCAACTCCAAGGGGGGGAGGGAGGGTTGTGAGGACCGATTTCTGCTGTTCCCGGAGAACACCTGTTACAGGTGAGTAACTACGCTTTCTCCGGAAACAAGCAGGACGTCAGTCCTCACATATGGGACTCCCCATCTAAAGGCTAACGAAAGCCCATAGCAAAAACAGGGCTCCCTCATGGGGAGCTGCAAGCAGCAGAAATTGAGTCCGTGTACAAAGACCACAGTAGGACCCCTGTGTATGATGAAACCAGCACTCAGGTAGCCTGAACACAAAAGGGTTGGAGGGTAGGAGTTGTCTAAACCCCAAAAACGTTACAGAGCACAGCCTGGCAGAAGACAATGTCCCATCAGGACTCTCTTTCCAGGCAGTAATGTGCTGCGAAAGTATGGACTGAAGACAAGGTGGCGGCCCGGCAGATGTCCACCATCGGGACAAAGCGCAAGTTTGCCATCGAGGCCGCCATGGCCCTGACACAGTGTGTCGTGACCGGCCTTCCAGCAGAAGCCTTGCCTGCTCATAAGCGAAGACGATACAGTCCACCACCCATGTGGACAGCATACGCTTGGTCATCACCTCCCCCAGCCTACTGGGGTCATAGGAGATGAAAAGCTGAGAAGCTCTGCAGTGACCCTGAGTGCTTTGGATATAGAAGGACAAAGCCCTCTTACAGTCAAAGGTGTGAAGGACCGTCTCTGCCCGACTGGAGTGGGGTCTTGAAAAGAAGGTAGGGAGCAGCACTTCCTGATTGAGATGGAAGGGCGACACTACCTTTGGCAGGAATTTGGGGTGCGTGCAAAGCACCACTCTGTTCTTGTAGAACCTGGTATAGGGTGCCTCTGCCACAAGGGCCTGAAGCTCACTAACTCTGCGAGCGGAGGTAAGCGCGACCAAGAAAGCTACCTTACAAGAGAGGTAGTGGCAGGTAGCCAGAGGTTCGAAAGGCAGGCGAGTGAGCTGCCCCAACACCACACTGAGGTCCCATTCGGTTGCCAGAGGGTGAACCGGGGGCTTCAATAAGAGCAGGCCCCAAAGAAAATGGGTCACCAATGGCTGGACCGAGAGGGGCTTACCATCCACTGGATGGTGGTGCGCCACCAAGGCACTGAGGTGCACCCAGACGGAGTTCGACTTGAGCCCAGACAGAGAGGTGGAGAAGATACTGTAACACCAGAGCCACCGGGCAGGAGAAAGGGTCAACCCCATGACTGGCACACCAAACGGAAAACCTGCGCCACTTGAGGGCATAAGCTTTCCTAGTAGATGCCTTGTGAGAGGCCAGCAGGATGTCCTCCACCTCAACTGGAAGGTTGAAGGGGACCAGAGTCACACTCTCAGCAGCCACGCTGTCAGTGACATGGACCCCAGATTGGGGTGCAGGTGAGAGCCCTCCTCCTGAGAAAGGAGTCCCAGTGCGGTCCCAAGGGGATTGGGGTGTCCACCATTAACTGTAGAAGCAGCAGGAACCACGGTTGCCTGGGCCACCGAGGAGCTATCAGGATGAGAGAGGCCCTGTCGTGGAGGGTCCTGAACAAGGTCTTGGCGATCAGTGGGGTAGGAGGGAAGGCATACATGAGGCCTCCCGACCATGAGACCAGGAATACATCTGCTGCCACCCTGGAGGAGTGGGCCTGCTGGGAGCAGAAGTGGGGCAACTGAAAGTATCTGGGCTGGTGAACAGGTCCATCACAGGTTCTCCCCAGAGCCGGAAAAAACAACTGGCTACCCTGGAATCAAGCTGCCACTCATGCGGCTGGAGGACCCTGCTGAGCCTGTCAGCCAGCTGATTGTCCTGACCGGGCAGGTACACTGCCCGCAGGAGGATACCCTGCCAGATTGCATATGAGCAGAGAGCTACAGCCTCCTGACAAAGGGTAGGAGACCCTGTACCCCCTTGTTTGTTCACGTAGAACTTCGTCACCTTGTGTGTCTGTCTGGACCAGAACCGGCTGGTGACGCAGGTGGTAACAGAAGACCCTCAGGACTAGGTGTATGGCTTCGAGCTCCAGGAGATTGATCTGCTGGGTGCTCTCATCTGGTGACCAGTTGCCCCGAGTTTGGAGATCTCAACATTGGACTCCCCAGCTGAGCAGGGAGGCGTCTGTGGTGAGGACCCTGGAGGGGCTTGTGGCCTGAAGAGGCCTGCCCACCTTAAGATGCTGGGGAGACTGCCACCAGACCAGAGAATCCACCAATTGGCGGGTCACAGAAACCTTGTCCCGTAGGTGGCCGGTGGCCTGAGACCACTGGTCCCGGAGACACCACTGCACTGCCCTCACGTGGAGGTGAGCATCTGGGGTGATGTAGACTGTGGAGGCCATGTGCCCAAGGAGGTGCAGGAGAAGCCGAGCGGGCACCGAGGGACAGCACCGTACAATGAGCCAGAGTGGAGAGTGTCGATCTTTGCCCCAATGAACTCCAAACACTGTGTCAGAAGGAGGTGAGACGGGGTAGTTTATGACAAACCTCAAGTGCTGTAGGTGCTGGATGGTGCGTGCAGTGGCCTGCTGCACCTCGGAGGCCGTGCTCCCCTTTATGAGCCAGTTGTACAGGTAGGGAAAGATGAAGACCCCCTGGAGCTGGAGGAAGGCAGCTACGCCAGGCATTTTGTGAAAACTCTTAGGGCAGAGGCTAGGTTGAAGGGGAGTACCCTATACTGAAAATGCCTGCCCCCCACTATGAACCAAAGGTACTGCCTGTGGTTGGAGTGGATAAGGATGTGGGTATAAGCATCCTTGAGTTCTAAGCAGCATAGCCAGTCTCCCTGCTGGAGGAATGGCAGCAATGTTCCAAGGGAGAGCATCTTGAACTTCTCTCTCACCAGGAATTTGTTGAGGTTGCGCAGATTGAGGATGGGCCTTAGGCCCCCTGTCTTTTTTGGCAAAAGGAAGTACCTGGAGTTGAACCCCTTGCCCTTGAGATGATGGGGCACCGGTTCCACCGCTTTGTCCTTGAGAAGACCTGCCAACTCTTTCAGAAGAAGGTCGCAGTGGAGGGAAGAGTTGAGGGCCTCTCCTGGGAAATAAGGGGGAGGTGTCTGAGTTAGATGGAGGAGGTAACCCTCCCTGACCATCTGAAGTGCCCAGGAATCGGTGGTGATGGACATTCAGCTCTGGGCATAGAGGGTCAGATGTCCCCCTGTGGGCTGCTGATCTCCTTGGGGCAGAGAGATTATGCTCAAGGAGTCAAAAACTCCCCCCCCCCCCCGGCTGGGCCGGGGCTGGTGCCTGGGGTTTTGGAGCCTTCTGTTTACGCAGGCCATGCCCATGTCCCTTGGCCTGCTGACCCTGTTGGGGAGCCGGGGAGGCCTGATACGGTTGGTAGTTTCGGTAAGCAGCTCCCTTCCTCGGGTAAAAGGACTTTTTACCCAAGCCCTTCCATCGGAGAGGGGTAGTGGTCTTCTTAGAGAGCCTGGTCCTTGTCATAAACTCAGTCTCCAGCTCGGCAGCCTTGTCGGTCATGTGTTTGCCAAAGAGGTTCTTTCCTTTGCAGGGGACATCGACTAATTTGTCCTGAACCCACTGCTCAAGGTCGGACGACTGAATCCAAGCTTGGTGGTGTGCACCGATGCCTGCCATGGCTACCCGGGCTGCAGACTCGAACCCATCATAGGCCACTCAAGACATGAATTTGGAGCACTCACAGACTGCCTTGGCCAAGTTCTTGAACAGCTGCAAGGGTTCCTTGGGGAGACCAGCTGAGACCACTCACGGACTGCCTTTGCCAGGTTTCTCAGGTACATGCCCATGTACAGCTGGTAGGCTTGGATGTGGCAGATGAGCATTGAGCCCTGGTAACACTTTCTGTTGAGGGCATCCAAGGTGTGGGCCTCCCTGCCGGGGGGCACCAAAGAGTGCATCTTTTGGCTTTTCAGCCGACACATGGCCGACTCCACCACCATGGAGTTATGCAGCAGCTGTGACTTTTAGAAGCCTGGGCTCCAGCGGACTCGATACATTGAGTCAAGCTATTTGCTCACCCCCACATTCGAAGCATGAGCCGTTCCAGGATGGGAGGGAAGGGCACCATGAGTGATTCCTGAGGGGCCTCACACTGGAGGATTTCTAACTCATCCGCCCGAGGGTCCTCCTCTGACTCAGTAGGGAATGCCAAGACCTTAGACATGTCCTTGACAAAATCCAGGAAGCCCATGCCTCGGGCGGGGACTGCTGCCAATGCTCAAAGATGGGAGAGTCAGAAGGGACGTTGCAGTGGCGATGGGTATCAGGGGACTCCTCATCCTCTGTCTCCCACTCGGAGTAGTCCATCAAGGACTCATAGGAGGGCTGCTCCACGGACCTCAGGGCACCCGATGCCCTGCAGCCAGTGCCTGGCAAGCTTGCCGGAGATGATCGTGGTCCCGTCGAGCGGGACTCAGAGCACGACCTCAGCCGAGGATCGGTTCAGTCTCTGGGGACGTCTTGAATGTCGAGAGCCCAGTGGTCGGGGTGGATGAACCAGTCATGCCGGACAACAGTGCCCGCTGCTAGTCCATGAATGCAGACAAACTGAGCTCCAGGGCCGCCATTCTGGACTCCAGACCAGAAGGCTCTGCATCCTTTGATGCGGGCACCAAGGGGTCTGATGCTGGCTCTCCCGAAGGGGAATCCTCAATGAGGATGGTATCTGGAGACCAAGGCCGGTCTGCGGTCGGATCCTTCTGGAGATCCTTCGCAAGCCGCTCCTTCTCCGACATCTCGGACAAGCGTCTTGGACTGCGGAACAATGCCTGGGGAGCCTCCGGCCGGTCGAAACCATCCAAGGATGCCGCCTTCAAGGGTTTCTTCTTCTTCCTGGGTTCCCTCGAGGTAGACCCCCTTTCTGAGGACCCACAATGAGGCACTGGTTTGGAGGGTTCCACCCGAGATGTTGGGGCCTCAGACGAGGCCCTGGCCTTCGGAGGCATTGAGGACTCGGGGAAAAACTTATCGTACTGCTGCTGGCAGCTCTTGAGGGCCTTGCTAGACATTCTCTTGCAGAGATCGCAAGCTGCCGGGTTGTGGTCTGGCTCAAGGCAACGAAGACAGCAGTCTTGTGTGTCGGTCAAAGACATGATTTTAGAGCACCATTCACACTTCTTAAAACCACTGGTAGCCATGGGGGAAAAAGGTACCCCTGCAAGGTTGAAGACTCTCCAGGCTGCCAGCAGGAGAGAAAAGGCAGGAAGATGCCAGAAAAAGAAAATAATGAAAGACTACAAAAAATAAACTGAACCCGATGCCGAGGCACCGAGGTTGGTAGGCGGGAAGAGTACCGGTGCAATACCGGAGGGGCAGGTGTGAAACTCGGAGAGAGAAAAATCAACTTTTTCCGGGGACATGCCACACAACATCTGAAGGGACTGAGCAAGATGTGCCCTTGGGCAGGAAGGGGATCACGCATGCTTGGTGGCATCTCCCAAAGGCTTTCTTTGAAAGCTGGGGGGATGCTTCCTCAAGGGCTCCGTCGGTGCCAACATCATCCATATGTGAGGACTGACTTCCTGCTTGTTCATGGAGAAACTATCTGTGTAATAATGTGTGTTCTTAGTAGTGAGTCAGGAATTTGCATGTCCCACCTCCATGCAGATCCCTCTAGTTGGGAATCTTGCCCTTTTGTGCTTGAAGTTCATTCCATCTAAAGCAGGCCTTGACTTATTTTGCGTGGATTTAGGAGCCAGGACAAAATATTAGGAGCCAGTGCTTGTGATCTCCTTATGGCTTTGGGCAAGAAAACTGCAGAAGATGGAGCAAAAAAAAAAAACAACCCACACACACAAAGGCAAAGTCCTGGCTTTATTTATTTATTTATTCAGTTGCGCTTATATACCACTGAATCTAAAAGTTGCAGCGATTTACATAAAACAAGATGCCAACATGGCTTCACATAGAACATTATAATAAAGGTTGGGGAGGTAAGAGATGTAGGGGTTAGTTAGATGTGGAAAAGTAAAAGTATATCCAAACAATTAATTGAAAATGAATACATCAGAGAATTATTTACATATGTAAGTGAGTGTGCTGGGTATGTAAAGCTTCATCATCAGCAAAGCACTCGAGGAATAGGAATGTTTTAAGCATCACTCTGAAAGTTATTAAATTGTCTGTGGAAGGATGTCAGGAATCGCGTTCCACAGTGCTGGTGCAAAGAGGGAGAATACTGTCTTTGAGATAGTGCAGGAGGTCCTGGTATTCAGAACTGGTATGCATAGGGTGTTAAATGAACTAGTTTTTCTCTTGTCTGGTATTTTTTTAAATAAATGATTGGTGATGTATTGCAGATAGGCTATGAGCTGCTTTGAAGATCATAAGCAGGGACTTATATTTAATTCTCTCAGTGACAGGTAACCAGTGCAAATTCTTGAGTGTAGGAGTGATGTGCTCAGCTCTTGATGCGCAACTGTGTTCAAGGCTAATTGTAGTGGATTTAGGTAGGTCTTGAAAGATGATATTGCAATAAATAATGTGGGGGAAGGTGAGAACTTAAAGAATAGTGTGGATGTCACCATAGTCAAGTAAGTATTTAAGGTGCTGTAGTGATTTAAGCTTGTAGTATATGTTCCTGGTAATGTTGTTGATATGGGATGAAAGATAGAGATGTTGATCAATGATGACTCCCAGATAGCGTACTTCATGTTTGTCCTGTAGTCGCTATTCACCAATTGTTATAAATTCTGGTGAAGTGAAGTTGCTGTTTTTTGTGATGTAGAATAGTACATTTGTTTTATTATGATTTATTTCTAGGTTGTGCGTTGATACACAATGGGTGATGGCTGTGAAGCACCTCTTAATGCTGGTGATTGTAGGTTTACCGGTATTGATTGGGGCATATAACATGACGGCATGAGTGTAAATGTGATATAGTATGTTGTGCACACTTATAATTGTGCATACTGGTTGTAGGAAGATGTTAAATAATAGTGAGGATAAAGTGGACCCCTGAGGTACTCCCTGTAGTTGAGTATATGAGGCTGATCTTTCATGACCTATTTTTACTTGAAGTTGTCTATTTAAAAGTAGGATCTCAACCAGTTGAGTGTGGTGCCTAATAAACCTATGTCTTGGAAACTTTGGATGATTAAATTGTGTGGGATTGAGTCAATCACTGCTTTAATATCAATAAAGATTAGAATGAAACTTATCAGGCTTATCAGTGCCTTTTATTAGATTGTCTATTAGAACTGCCATTAGGGATTCTGCTCCATGAAGAGGTCTGAAGCCATATTGTTGTTGGTCCAAGGGGAAGTGATAGTCTATGATCTTAGAACTGTATCTGTATCTACTCTATTATCTTTGCCAGAAATGGGATGCTGGCGATTGGTCTGTAAGAAGTAGGATGTTTGGGGTCATTTCCTATAGCTTTTCTTATTGGGCGGATAGATGCCTTTTTAGGTCTGTGTGTAGGTAACCCTAAGATAGAGAAATGTGAGCAATATTTAGGATTATAGGGGAAATATCTGCTCTAGCAGCTTCAATCCAGCTTACTAGACAGGGGTCGAGTAGGGATTTTGTGGTGTTATTGTTTATGATAATTTTATCCAGCTGTTTGTCTGTGATGGTAGAGAAGAATTCCCAATTGATTGCATTTTCTTTGTGGCCGTGTGATGGAGAGATAGTTCTGGTGAGGTGGAAATTACTTGAATGGCTGATAAGAGACTGAAAGTGGTTTTCCATTAGCTGAGGTGTTATGTGTACTTCTTCCTTCTGCGATGAAGGGTGTTTTGTTAGTGATTTAACTATTTCAAAGAGCTACCATGGGCGGTTTTAGGAGCTTTGGAGTAATTTGGAGTAATATTCCTTCTTAGCCCTATTTGTAGATGGCTGGTATTCTTGTAGTTTGGCAGTGTAGATGTTAAGATTGCAAGTAGATTTTGAGCATCTCCATCTTCTTCCCAGAGCTCTGAGTTTAAGCTTCAGGTTTTTGAGGTAGGGGGAATACCAACTTGCTGTATGTGGCCTACGGTAGTTTGTATGTATGCATGGTCTTATGGCTATGTTTTGTTCCAATTAAAAACCAAGATATCAAGATTGTCAGAAGTGTTTTGAAAGTGAGATAATATTTTTTCTAGAAAGTCTTTCTTATCTATGTTATGAAATCTACATGTTGCAGCTTGTGCTGGGTGAGCTTTGTATGTAAGTGAGTATTGAGGTAGTAATGTGGTGATTATTTTGTGATCAGACCAGGGAACTGTGATTAGTTTGGGATGTGTGAAAATATAAGTTTTAAGCAGAGACTGCGGTATAAATATAATATCCAGTATGTCACCCTTGTTGTGTGTTGGCTATGAAATGACCTGTGTGTATTCCATAGCGTCTAAGAAATCTTTGGATGTTTTAGTAGGGACTGAGGGAAAGTTGAGGACACCTAGAAGAATTAAGTGGTTTGTGTGTGATTTGTGACTGTACAAACACTATTGAAACTTTTGCCTCAACTCCTCCCACTAGGAATGTGAAACCACAACACCGCATTCACAGTGCCTGGTACACACCAAGACTCAAAGAATTAAAGTGGAAACTACGGAAACTGGAAGCAGATGGAGAATCACACAAAACGATCAAGAAAAGAGTCTATACCTACTCACTCTACAAACATATCGTTCCGAAACCAACAAAGCCAAAAAAGACCACCACACCAAATTAAACCTAGAGAGTTGAACAAGATAGTTAACAGGCTAACAAGAGACACCAGCCAAGCTCTCAGCACAAACATTGAACCACAAACATTTGCTGAATACCTGCAATCAAAATACCCAATGCCATCAAACAACTTGCCTTCTCTTCCAACCTCTAGCAAACCCAAAGACTTATACTGTGACAATGCACTTCAGCATTCTTTCAGCCCAATATCTATAGCTCAGTTGGAGAAAATAATCCACAGCATTAATGCCACAATGTCTCCTACTGACCCATGTCCAGCTTTCTGGCTTATGATCACGAAAGTAGAGCTTGCCCCAATTCTCCTCAAACTAATCTCAACCTCCTTCACCCAAGGATACTTCCCAAAATACCTGAAAACAGCTTTCATCCACCCAATACTAAAAATCCCTAAACTCGATCCAAATGTCCCTAACTCCTTCAGACCTATTTCCAGCTTGCCATTTATTGCAAAAATAATTGAAAAGGTAGTCCTCCTTCAATTTCAAAATCACATCGATATAAATGCCCAGTAACAGTTTTCACAATCACCGTGGAGTAGAAATCTTACTAATATTCCTAATCAACAGACTCATCAAGGTTATTGAAAACACTCAACAAGGCTTCATCCTCATCTTTTTGGATATTGCCTCGGCATTCAACACTATATCCTATGAGATCCTCCTACAGTGTCTCTTCAACATAGGAATTCAAGGCACTGCACTCTAATGGCTCTGCTCCTATCTCACAAACTGCAATCAATATGTACAAATTGGCCAAAAAAACCTCCAACCCATTCTTCCAGAGACAAGGAGTCGCTCAGGGCTCTGCCATCTCTGCACTACCTTTTAACATTTATATATGGAGTGGAGGAGTGGCCTAGTGGTTGGGGCAAGGTACTTCAGGCCGGAAGGTCGGGGGTTCAAATCCCACTAGAGGACAGCAACCTTGGGCCGGAAGGACTGGGGTTTCTAGTCCCACAGGTGCTCCTTGTGGTCTTGGGCAAGCCACTTAACCCTCCATAGCCCATGTTCCCTGTAAAATAGTTATCTCCAAGTTATAATGCCCTGTTCAATGTAATTTCAGTTTGTTCAATGTAAACTGCACTGATGCAGAATAGCGCAGTATATAAGAGAATGTAAATAAAAATATAGCCAGTCTGCAACATCATAAGCACCTTTAACATCTACTATCACCTGTATGAAGACGATATTATGATTTATGCTCCATTTACCACCACAAGCGAAAACTATTCAACTATCACAAGTTGCTTCAATGCCATAGACCAGGCATGTCCAACAGGTAGATCGCGATCTACCTGTAGATCGCGGAGGGGTCAGAGGTAGATCACCAGCCCCACTTGGCTCCATCTCTCCAGCAGCTAGCCCCATCGCTAGGAGAGAGCTTGTGCCAGCAGGTAGTCTGCTGAGGGCTTGCCGCCGCTGCTGATTCTTTGCCTGTCTTTTTTCCATGCCTGCGGGAATCTTGCCTGCGGATATATTGGGGGTGCTTGTTGTTTTCATGCCAATAGTTTGTGGGTACCCCAGGGGGCCGCCGCCCGCACCCTGAGACGAGACGCCACAGGCCCGGCATCATACCTGGTCTCCTGCCTCTCAGAATTGCCCATTCCTGCCCCTGCCACAACACCCCTTAGAAGTGTGTTATATACCAGGCAATATCCATTCGCCCGGGCTTTACCTGAATACACACTGTATTAGTTGTGTTGTGTGCTGGTCTTTGGTCGCTTTATAGTTCACTTTCATTAAACGTTTTCGGGAAGACACAACAAAGTGTCAAGAATTTGGTGATTTTGGCGGGCTTTTCCAATTTTGTTCTAACTTGCCTATGCCTTGCCTTCGAATTGGTTCAAACCACTGTGACCTTTGCTTGCCTCTGCAATTTTATTTTGCCTAGCCTTTGCGTTGATTCTACACTGCAATTTTATTTCGCCTTGCCTTTGCGTTCATTCTATACTGTGTGCAGAATTTATTAAATCGTGTGTGGTGGTATTTGAACTTGTTTGGTGGTATTTGATTTTATCTGGTTTGCTGGACAGGTGTTTGAGGTTTTTTTGATGATTGTTTGGTGGTATTTGATTATTGGTGCCAGTATGATGAATTCTTATTTTTACTTTTAGAACTGCATTTGTGGTTTTGGCATCTCCAGTCCTTGTATTGCACATCATCCAGAGATCTTCAGTTCCTGTTGATCTTTAATACTTTGGGACAGTGACAGTTTTGGACCAGATTCAGCCAATGTTTATACTAAATTAGCAGATTTGGCCTTCTTAATTTAAATCCAGCCACCCCAGTATAACGAAGCTGAGTGTTCCAAAGAAGAGCAAAACCTACCACTTTCATGATGAATGGGAAATGGACTGCTTCTTCATCGTGGTGAAAGACAAGCGTTGTTGTCTAATTTGTAACGCCCCAGTATCCTTGCCCAAAAAGGGTAATCTGGAACATTATAAGGCTCTGCATAGCAATAAGTTTGATGCTGGTTTTCCACCCAAAAGTGAAATTCGTAAACTGAAGCTCAAAGAACTTAAATCGAAATTGGCTACTCAGCAACAGTTGATGGCGAAGCCAAGGTCACATTCGGTCAATGCGGCCATAGAATCCTTCAAGGTCAGCAACCTGATCGCAAAGAAATGCAAACCTTTCACTGAAGGGGAATTTGTAAAAGATTGTTTTCTTGAAGCAGCTGACAATCTTTTTGAAGGATTTAAAAATAAGAAAGAGATCATAGCTGCTATTCAAGATGTACAATTGCCAAGAAACACCGTCATGCGGCAATAGAAAAGATGTATGGAGACACAACTGAACAATTGTTGGAGGATGTTTCAAATTGTGTTGCTTTCTCACTCCAACTGGATGAATCTACAGACATAAGAGACATAGCCCAGTTACTAGTCTTTATCCGGATGGTTTTTGAAAACTTCAGTGTTAAAGAAGAACAACTTGGAATGATTTCTTTAAAAGGGAGAACGACTGGTCAGGAAATATTCAGTTCTTTCCATTCTTTTGTGACAAAGTGTAATCTTCCATTGCATAGACTTGTTTCCATCACTATTGATGGAGCAAGAGCAATGACAGGTGAGGTTAACGGTTTTATAGCCCTCTGTAGACAGCATGACGACTTCCCAGATTTTCTTTCTTACCACTGCATCATTCACCAGCAAGTTTTGGCAAGCAAGAGACTCAATACAAAGACTGTCATGGACATCACTTGCAAAATTGTAAATTCAGTTCAAAGACGACTTTTCAATCTTACTCTTGATGAAGGGGCAGCGGAAATCATTTTGCACACAGGTGTAAGGTGGCTAAGTAGGCACAAATTTCTGCAAAGATTTTGTGATTTGCTGAATGAAATAAGAAGTTTTTTGAAGGAGAGGGGAAATGACCAAGCAGAGTTGGAAGATGAGGAGTGGTTATGTGATCTGGCATTTCTCGCTGACTTTACAGGTGAACTAAGTGATATGAACCTTGAACTACAAGGTAAAAACAAATGCATTGGTGAGATGAGTACAGTTTCAGCCTAAAAGAGCAAATTTGAGCTAATGATGACTGACCTTGCAAACAACACTTTGATCATTTTCCTAATATGCAGGACCATCTGAGACAATATCCAAATTTTGTTTTTCAGAACGAGAAGTATGTGACAGAAATCTGTTCTGTTATCCAGGAATTTGAAAATAGATTCTGTGACTTCCAAAAAATTGGAACAGCTGTGGAGTACTTGTCATACCAATTCAAAGTAGATGTGGACATTAAAGAAACTGCAGCTGCTATCAGTAAAAATTACTCATTGAACAAGTCATCTCTTGAAAACGAAATATTAACCCTGAAAAAAATGACATTTTTCTCAAGACCCGTGCTGAGCAAGAATCGTTTTGGAAGTTAGAGCCTAGAGACAAATTTCCCAACTTGAGAAGATGCAGTAAAGCTGTACACTCCTGTTTCGGTTCAACTTATTTGTGTGAATCTGCATTTTCCCATCTGAAAATGACAGAGTACACAACGTTCCAACATGACAGATGAACATCTACAGGATTCCCTGAGACTGGCCCTCACGCAATATTCACCCAACTTCAAAAAGCTGGTGGATGAAATGCAGGCTCAGACGTCTCACTAACGAGCAAGAGCAAAATATTAAAGATTGTGCAAGATCAGCCTGGATCAATACTCGACCTAAATTTAACACAAATTACTCAATAAAAGTTAAAGAAAGTTATTAAGACAGTTAATGAAAGTTATTACTCTATAAAACTTTAAGAAAAAATGTACTTTCCATTTCCCCTCGCAATTCTTACTGGATCTTCGTCTCTGTTTTGTTTTTGCTTAATTAGCTTAACAGCTGATCACATCCAAGTAAATGACAGAAGGTTCATTAAAAATGCAGGTCAGGAGTAGCCCTCCGCAGAGGCACTGCGTGCCTGAGTAGACCCTCCAACAGCTGCAAGGGCACCCCCAGCACATGTTGGGCCCTGCAAACAGACATGGTGCACATCACACCTGCTACACACTAGACACCCATGTGGCATAGAGCTAAGGGAGCAGCCAGGGACAGCCATCCCCATCTCAATGAGAACAACCACATACCTGAGGCAGCTGGGTGGCACACACTGACCACCATGCAGGGCATGGGGGTGCAACACATACACATACAGAGAAGGACAGATACAGACAGGTCCATTGGTGCAGCCCTTGGGGGACAGAGATGCCTACATACAGGACAGTGGCAGGTATCAGCGTGCCAGTCAGACAGTGCTTCACAGCTACCCCTCAGGCCTGTGTGCAGCAGTAGAGTGAAAGTAGGGCAGAACTGCCGGCAGGAGAAACAGAGAACAGCAGGAGCAGAGCGGAGTAAAAACACCTCTTAAAGTCCAAAACAGCTTTATTAACCCCAAATAAAGCTGTTTTGGACTTTAAGAGGTGTTTTTACTCCACTCTGCTCCTACTGTTCCCTGTGTGCAGTTGTAGACTGTGCCTGCCGCCCCCCAGGGACAGCAGGCCTATAGCCATACTGCATGGCTAGCATACACACTTGAGTGTAGCAGGAAGCAGGCCTGCACAAACCTGCCAGCCCCATACACACTGCCATGATAGCCAAGTGGCAGGCATGGCCCCTATGCAGAGGTTGTGCATGCGGGAGGCCCTGCCTGAGCCCCCATGTGACTGCCCAGTGCATGCCTTTAGGCAGCACCGTACCTAGGCTGGTGTGAACGGTGCAGTTGCACAGGGCGCAAAAAATTAGGGGTGCTTTTGACCCAGACTGGAAGTCTAAGAAATCCCCCCACTGGAAGTGAAGCCTTTGGAGACCCGGGTGGAGGGCTGCGCTGAGGCTGAAATCTCCATTGCTAGGTGAGTCTTACCTCAAAGAGGAGGCAAAGCAGTGTGGCTCGCAGGGATTCCAAGGCCCTGCCAATCAAATTCTGCAGGGACACAGTCAGGCAGTAGGAGCTTATGCTGTCACCACGGCCTGCAGATTGCTGTACTCTGGGAGTTGGGTCTTCAATGCTAGCAGTGCAAGAGATTCTAAATGCGCCTTTGCAGTCCAGCATGTATTGAGGCAAATCCTGTGATCTAAACATGCTGGGTCACAAGGACGCGTTTTGAACGCTCTTGCACTGCCAGCATTGAAGTCTCAGTAGAGCAATTTGCGGATCCACGGCAACAGCTCCTTAGCGGTTCTCAACCGGTGTGTCATGAGCACCAGCAGGGGTGTTGCGGGGCCAACGCAAATAGGGCAGCAGTTCCAGGGAGGTGGAGGCAGCAAAAATTATAGCAGCACAAAGCCAAACAGCAGAAGACCAGGCTGCACAAGCTGCAGCATGCATCTTCAGTTTATTCAAAGCCACGCTCCTTCCCGAGGATCGCAGCAGCAAGCCGCAATTAGTATGGTTTTACTTTGGGTGCACAGACTTCAGACTTCTGAGACCTTGGGAAGGAGCGTGACTTTGAGTAAACCGAAGAAGCATACTGTGCCTATATAGCCTGGTCTTCTGCTGCCTGGCTTTGTGCTGCTTCACTTTTTGCTGCCTCCGCCTCCCTGGAATTGCTGCATTACTTGTGGTGGCCCCACAACACACCTGCTGGTGCTTCATGGCACATTGGCACCAATTGAGAATCACTGGACTATAGGCATCAAAAAAAAGGAGCATGACCTCTGATTCCCGATGTTTAGTGTCTCTAATCCTCACTGTTAACCCTGACAGGAGGTATAAATGAAAAAGGTCCTTCCAGATTTGTGCTGCTGTGCTTCCTGTTTTCTGATGCCAAGAAGAGGGCAAATGCTATACTGGGTGAGGTAGGGTGGAAAGGAGAAGGTTGTGCACAATCAGGATGGCAGGTTAGGGGAGAGGGCAGATGCAGCACTTAGGAGGGTGGAAGGGAGATGGCAGCTAGTGCATTAATCGGGTGATGGAGGAGAGGAGAGGGCAGATGCTGTACTTGGTGGGGGCAGATTAGGGGACAGGGCAGATGCTCTCCCCCACTCCTTCCAACAGTACAGCAAAGGGAGAGGGAGATGATGCAATACTTAGGAGGATGGAAGGCAGAAGGCAAGTACTGCATTGTTGCGGAGATGGGGGACACAATAGATGCTGTACCTGGGGGGAGGAGGCAGGGCAGATGCTGTACTGTTGGAATGTCAGTTAAGGGAAGAATTTAGATACTGTGCTGTTGGGGGGAAGGGAGAAGGCAGATTCTGCACTGCTACAGAAGGGGAGAGAGGAGGGAAATATTAGGCTACAAGGATGGACTGAGAGTAGGAAGAGAGAGGGGTGCTGCTGGACATGGTGGAACCATGTGGAACCATTGGGGTGGGGTATTAAGGAGATGAGTGAGAGGAGGATGTTGAGTACAAAGGACAGAAATGTGGTAATGGGAAATGGATGGAAGATAGAAGGCAATAAAAGATCAGGGAAGGAGTGAGACAATGGCACAGCTAGAGGAGATGAGCTGGGCAGGAGATGAAACAAAATGAAAAATTGATAGATAGGTGAAAATTAAAAAGAATGAGAAGGGTGAAGTTCGAGTGGACAGAGAAGCAGAAAAGAGAAAAATAGAGGAAAGGGTTAAAAAGGAAAGATTAATATATCAGAGACCGATATAGGGAAGGAATGAGAAAAGACAGGAAAGGAGAAACAACAAATTGACAGCAGACACCAGAAAGAGAACGAGAAAAGTCAGACGAGGAAAGCCAAAAAGACAGACTGGGACTAATATGACCGAGAAATAAATGCCCAGATAACAAAGGTAGAAAATATTGTATTTTGAATTTATTGACCAAAATATGTTTGCTTTGGAAAATATGAATTGCGGATGTTTTTGTATTTTATCTAGTATAAGAGAAAATGCTTTTGTGTTTTATCTCTCCAAATTTCTTCAGTTCCTTTTCTATTTCTAATTGGTGGTCCCTTGTTCTGTATTTGAGTGTCTGCTTTGCATGTGACCAAGGTACAGTCTTCTTAGCATGTAGTTTCTCTATAGAAATCTGTAGTAGCCCCACATGTTCTGTTTAACCAGAAATATGTGTATTGGTGTTCTGGATCCTATATAATGTTGTTGCGCTGCCTTTTGATAGATAGGATTCTTGCTGTTTGAATCATAGGAATTAGTGCCTGTGGCAGAATATTTACGTATGTGTTCCATGGGATTTTATTTTCAGGTTTTGTATTTGACAATGTACATGGTGTTTTATGGCGTTTCGGGTTTGATACTGTTTAATTTATTGTTATGAATGATATTTTGTAATCCACTTAGGTTTTCATAAGTGGCATATAAATGTTTTTAAATAAATGAAATACGCAACTGATAAATGTCTGATAACATGGGAGGGAGCCAGGTTCGCAAGTCGCACAAGATGCAGTTATAGCTTGGTACGGCCCTGCCTGTAGGTGCCCTGTGACACACACCTAATGCTCCTCTGACCAACTCCCCACAGCCAGTGAGGATGAGCCAGCACAACCAATGACCAGCAGTGCCACAGCCGCCCCTGGACCAGCCAGCAGGCCACCATGTCCAGCCACTGGTGGTGCCACAGCAGCAACCCCAGATGGCGAGGGCAAATAGGGAGCATGGGCAGCAGGCAGATGGAACCAGGTCTCAGCGGCAGTGGAGGTGGTGCCTCAGGGGGGCAGCAGTAACACCACAACAGAGGGGAAAGAGGAGGAGGAAGGGGAGAAGAGAAGGAGAAGGAGGAAGAGGAAGAGGTGGTGGGGGTGATGGAAGGGGGGTGCAGATATGATGGAGGCAGAGCCAGAGGGTGAGGGCTGTCTGAGTATGGCAGAGGGTGTGGGGCAGGCAGGGGGGGGGCAGAGGGATGCAGGTGGGGGTGTGGAGGGCATGGATGCAGGGACAGACCGGCAGGGCGAGAGGCAGGTGGGGGACATGTGCAGGGAGGCAGTGTGTGAGGTGGGGGTAACAGTCAGGCTGGCCGGGGAGCAGAGAAGGCAGAGCAGCAGTGGAGGGAAGGGGGGAGAGGGGAGGGTACGATGGCAGGGGTGGTGGGGGGAGGATCGGGGAGGGGGAGGGGGAGGAGGAAGAGGATGGGAAGGACTGGGGGAGGAGGAGGAGGTGGAGGTGGAGGGGAGGATGGAGGATGAGGAGGCCGAGGAGGCAGAGGGCTGGGAGGAAGGAGAGGGAGTCAGTGAGGGGGAGGGGTTGTGGGGCGGTGGCAGGACCATGGGAGGTTGGAGGTGAGCCATCTGCAGGCAGCTGTGAAGACATTGTGGTGCCAAAGGAGGAAGCGGCCGATGCTATGGGGGACCCCACAGCACAGCTGCTAGGAATGGGCAACCGGGCAGCCCGCAGCTGCCAGGCTGGGATGAGAGGCCTGTTGTGGGACAGACGCCGGAGGACACAGGCCCTCACCAGCACACCATGCCATGAGCACAATAGCTGCAGCAGACACACATGGACAAGACACCACAACAGGCCCATATGCAGTTATACTTGACACACTGGTCAATCTGGTTTAGGAGGTGCGGTTACTCTTGGAGGCAATGCGGGACTCAGCTGCAGTACTAGCAGAGGGCCTACAAGGTTGTTGCAGGGGCCATGATCAGGTGCATGGATGACACCCCAGGACTGTGACAGCAGGGCGCCATAGGTCCGGGGAGCAAGCAGTATGCAGTGGATGCATTGGAGCACTGGCCCAGACATGGCAAAAATGAGCTGGTGACATGGTGGTCATCCATACCTATGGCGGACCCAGAACCTATGGATATGTTGGACATCTCCTCAGGACTCTGTTCACATTCCAAAAGTAATTCCGGTGCCTGCCATGTGTTGACATTGGCCTATGTACATTGCTGGGCATCTTGTTTAATAAAGTTGATATCTGTACCCCTCTGTGTCTTCATTGCTACCAGCATCATGGGTACTGGGCACACACTGTGTGCTGCTCTTTAGGGGGTAATGGATGCATGAGCAGGGCACATGTGGTCTGGTGGGGGCACAGGGCCTGGCACCACCATGGGCCTGTGCCCTGGGGCAGGGGGTGCAGGCTGGACATGGGAGGCCAGGGTGTGTGGGGGCACAGGTGTAGCGGGGTGGGCCAGGAGTTGGCCTGGGGTACTTGGGCCCCCATGGGCAGGGGGCAATATGGTTTTACCACATCTATATATGCACATATGTATATGGCTATTGCTGTATATCCCTTCACACAAAGGTCAATGCATATTACAGATACCCCCCATGTCACACGCACCATTTACATGGCAACAGTCAACCATGTATATTACATAGGCAATGGGGTGGGTAGCTTAGCTTAGCCATGTCCAGGGCAATGAACTATCTATATGTTCCTGTAGTGTTTGGTCCCCAATGAGATATAGACATGCTGTTACAGTACTGGGAGGGGGGTTGGAGTTAGGAGATGGTGGGACCATCATTTAGGGTGCATAGGTAGGACTTGAGGTGGTTGTGGGTGGCACCATGTGCCAGAGGGAACAGGGCCACTGACCCACCTGCCATGGGACATGGCCAGGGTACATGGCTAGCACTGCAGGGGCACCACAGTCCCATGTGGTTGTGCTGCCCTGGCACTGATGCCTGCCCATGTGGGCCCATTCACCACCAACTGGTGTGTCATGCACCTGCCATGGTTGCAAGCCCATGCATGTGGAGCATCTCAAGTGAGCCAATCTGATACCCTGCCATCACCCTGGCCATTCTGTGTGCTGCCTGTCTGGGGGCATGGCCCCACCTATGGCTACTGCCACCCTTGTGAGGTGGACAGCTACTGTGGCTCTCATAGGTACTGCTGTACATGGCCGGGCAGAGCTGGGCCTGGCTGGATGCCCCTGCCATGTGCTTCCAAGTGGACCCCACACTGCCTACTCTGCCCCCCTATGCATATCTATTGTGTGGGTCCTGCAGCGGTCCACATACCCATGTGTATTTTATTAACATGGGTATGGTGGCCATGAGAACATCACGCGTGTGTATGGTGGGCAGTACCTACCCAGGTATGATAGTCACGAACCCAAACATGTGCCCTGCCTGTATTCCACATACCTGGCATCCACGCTACATTGTTATATTGGATTTAAGTGGATTTGGTGAGTACGAGCATATTGCATATCCATGCTTTACTGGGGGCAGCTGCTGACAATTCCAAATATCCCTGTGTGATCTGCTGCCACTGGCCAGCATTGTCTGCCATATTTGTCTTTCCTGCAGTTGTATTTTACATGGGTTGGGCTTGTAGCTTTGTGCGGGATGTGGTTTTGTTAGGATGTCATATCTGTGCATTCAGATAACAGTTCATGGTTAGCATAATGTCCCATTTCTCTCTGCCTGATGCCAAGACTAAGGTGATGAAGAGGATGTGTAAGGCAAATTTCTCGCCCTCAGAAACCAGCATGACTCTGGGCCTCATCATGCACAGCCATGCCACCCTCTTCATCTCAGAGGATGCCAGTACACAACAGCATGGCTGGCAGGACATAGCATGCAGAGTGAATGATATCCATCACCACAAGCGTGATATGGAGGATCTTAAGAAGAAGTGGTGGGTGGTCTAACAGACTGACAAGGAGAGAAAGGCATGGAATGGTAGGCTGCCACCTGAGCGTCAGCAGCCCCTGAGCACACTGAAGGAGCAGGTGCTCCGCTTCATGGAGGATGCCACTGTCTTGGGCATGGCTGGCTATGACAACAGCACCACAGCATTGCAGGGAGGTGAGTGGGCCATGCATGCCAGTATATGCCAGGCAGGGGCTATACACGGGCTGCATGCTCAACCGCGGCTGGGCACACCATGGGTCCTCTGGCAACACCCCCATGACCCCGCAGCTGCGGTGTGGATTACCTCATATGGGCTTGGGCATGCTCTCCCACAGCTGCTGTGCATCTGTGCCCCTGTGTGCAGAGGTGTGGGGGACTGCATGCCTCATGCATGTGTGTGGCCACCTTGCCATGGGAACTGGCAGTTTTGGGGTGAGTGTGTGAGCCATGGTATTGCACTTGCCAACATGTGGCATGGCTCATACAGCGTACTGGTGTGATGGCATGCGCTCTCCCGTGCATGGGGGACAGTGGGCTGGGTATGCACATACATTCATAGGCTTGCTTGTTCTGTGTGTCTGTGGTGCCACTGCATGCTCACTGGTTGTTGTGCCCCTGCAGCTCACCGGGGCTGTGGTACACCACTGGTGGCAGGGAATATGTCATGTGTTAGCATGGGCAGTGGTGGCAGCTGCAGCACTGCATCTGGGGCTGCTGATCCACTTATGCACACCCACCCTGTGGGGATGGCTGTGGGCCTTACCTTTCTCACTTTTGCACTCCCACAAACCAGACGGTGGCCAGGCAATCACATGCTGCAAAATCCGAGGTTGGGGAGGCTCCATCTACTGCTGCCACTGCAGGTACACAGCAGTGGGATGCGGATGGCCAGGAGCCACCCATGGATGGCCCTTCACTGCACCCCACTGAAGATAGCCCTGATTTGGAGTTCCCTGTCCCTGAGGACGTGTCAGGCAGTGGGCCAGATGAGGTCGATCAGAAGCTTCTGAGGGAGAGGGTGAGGATCTTGCAGTGCACAGAGGCAATATGGAAGGAGCTGCACAGCCTACGCCAGGATCCTCAGGTCACCAATGAGCACCTGCAGGTGCTGAAAGCAGGGAACACTACCAAGAGGGGCAGTTGTGGCTTATGTGTGAGATGGCGGCATATATTGCAACTATCGCTGATGCATGTTGGCAACTGTCGCAGCTCATCTGGGTGTGGGTGGTGGGCAGGAGTCTATGCCAGCATCACCCTCTGGTTGGACTGCATCAGCTGAGACTGGCTACCACTCTGAGAATGATGCCCCAGACACAGCCCCTCTGCACCACAGTGTTGGTGTCACTAGGCACCCAGGGCCGGAGCATGGCCAGGGTGGTGGTGGTGATGGGATGTGAGCACCGTGGTTTGCATATGTTGTGTTTAATAAAGATATTATACAACATTAGAAGCTCTCCCATATCAAACTGTTCCTGGTGGCAATTGCTTGGCTCAGCTGGCCTTGGTTTCCACTCTGTCTGCTGTCATGTTGATCTGCATCCACCACATTGGCTTCCAGTGCCACAAATTCCTTGGAGTTAGGGATGCCCTGCTGCAATGCTACATTGTGCAGGATGCAGCAGGCAGTAAATATCGTTGCTTGAGTTGACTTCAATTAATTTCAAGATGTAAAAAGTTACTACAATTTGATATTGTTCATGAAAGGTTAATTGTATATAGTTAAAACACTGTTCCATGTAAAAACCTTTGTTTAATATTTGTTATATGTAAACGCCTTTGATCTATGGAAAAAGCGGTATAGAAGAATACCATAAATAAATAAATAAATAAATATGTAGCACACCCTCTCCAGCCTGTACAGCAACTTTCCCCACTGCAGTCAATGCATCTGAACCGGCTCTTCAACACCCCTATGGCCTTCTCCACCACAGTCGGGTCCTCTGGTGTGCTTCATTATAATGCTCCTCCTTTGATTTGTGTGGGTTGCACATAGGTGCCATTATTCACATCTGCAACGGGTATCCACGGTCACCTGTGGGGCCAAAGGGATAGGCATGCATCAGCTTTGCTATTGTGCATGATCCGGCGTGGCTGGCAGTGACATTGTTTATTTATTTATTTTATTTGTTGTGTTTTTCTATACCGCCCCTTCCAGAGATCAGGGGTGGTTTACATAGAACTTAACATGTTACAAAGACTATTTGTAACTTTACATTATAACATTTAACCATGTCATGGGAATGAAATTTCCAGAGTCTTGTAAGATGGGGAGCATAATTGTATCTACGCAAAGTGCATTTCAATCATTTATCCCGGTCATTGCAGCAGAGAACCCACCTTCTCTCCTCCTGCCCATATGGTATAATCCGGGTTTCAAGATCCATTCGTCCCTTTCTGCGTGGACTGTATGGCAGAGATGTGCCATTTGGACAGTGGGGCAACTGATAGACGGCGGCCAATGGAAAGAGTTTGGAGCGCTACGCACAGAATTTGGGCTGCCTTCAACGTGTTATTTTCAGTGGCTTCAGCTTAGGCACTGCTTTTCACAGTCAGGTATAAGGCCTGGAGAATGTACGCCTAGTTTGGGCCTAGCGAGGATTATGATGGACCTGAATTCCAAGAAAGGTGGAATTACAAATATTTATGCGCTCTTTCGTGTGCAGGGCCCAAGCCATCTGCAGGGTTTAAGCAAACTCTGGGAAGAAGAAGTAGACTTACCCTGGTCACCAAAGTCCTGGAGTTTGTTTTGGGGGCCGGTTACACGCGCCTCAAGATCGGCGGCGCTTACTCAATCGATGTTTTTTTTTGCCCATCGGGCATTCATAACTCCTGTTAAGCTGGCTAAGTGGTCTCTAACTAAATCCTCCCTGTGCTGGTCTTGTCAGCAAACTAAGGGCACCATGCGGCACATGTTCTTTGATTGCTCTTTTGTTCAGGGATTCTGGGTATCAGTATGGGACAGGATTCAGAAGATACTGGGCTACTCTGTTCCGTTAACGTGGCGTATAGTTACGCTGCGATCGCTGGCAGGAATCCCACAGTTAGATAAAGAACATTTATTTATCCTGAACTTTATGATGGCTATCGCCATCAAAACGATATTATTTTGCTGGAAGGACGCCTCTAAGCTAACTTGGCTTCTTTGGTGGAACCAAGTTTGTCTTTTCAGCAGATATGAAAAAATTCAGGATAAAGCTCTTATTTTAAGGGGGAATAGAGTTAGTCCCAATAAATGGACCGCCTTGGATCGGTTTGCAGGTTCTGCAGTAAGCTAATTCCGTGCATCTAGAGAGGTCTGCAAGGTACGGGGTGGGTGGTTTAAAGGTCTTTTGGGGTGTTTTTTGTGTGAGTTTATGGTTTTGGTTATAGTGTAATGGTTGTACTATGACTGCTTTTGATGTAAAGTTATAAAAAGATGAAATAAAAAAAAAAAAACATTTAAACTTGAACATTATAACTTTGTATATTATAACATTTGGCCTTGCACGTTATAACTTTAAACAATATAATATTTGGTGTCACACACTATAACTATATACATTATAACATTTGAACCTTTTTCCTTGTATCTTTATACATTATAACATTTGAGCCTTTTCTTGTGATTTATTGCATTATGACATTTGACTTCTTTCCTTCTAGCTTTATACGTTATCACAGTGTGGTCTTTTTACAGTATAGCATCTGAGCTATATGCAGTCTTTATCCCGGTTGGGGTTACGTGGGTGCATGATTTGTCTGTGAGTTTGAGTAGGGTTGTGTTTTGTGTTCCGTAATGTTCTATAAATAGGTATATTTTTAGGGCTTTTTTGAATTGTTGTAGGCCTTTAGTTGTGCGTATTGATACGGGTAGGGCGTTTCATAGTGAAGGTGCTGTGCATGTGAAGGCCCTTGAGCTTGTGACTTGCTTTGTTTTCTTGATTGTGTTGGGGGTTACAAGTGAGTGGAGGGCATTTTCTCTTCTGGTTCTTGATTGTGTGGGGGTTTGTATGAGTGTTGTGAGTATGGATGGGGCAATATTGTTGATGAGCTTAAAGGTTGTCATGATTATTTTGAATTTTATTCAACTCATTATTGGGAACCAATGGAGATTAGCTAATATGGGTGTGATGTTGTCAGTTAGTGGTGCTTTACAGATAATTCTCGCTGTGATGTTTTGCGCTCTTTGGAGGACATGGAGGTTTTTAGCAGGAAGACCCTGTAACAGACTGTTACAGTAGTCAAAGTGTGGGATGACGATTGGACCACTGTTCGGAAGTCGTTTTCTTCCAAGAATGGGCGTATGTGCTGGATTGTCTTTAGTTTGTAAAATATTGTTTTTGCTGTTTGCTTTATGTGGGGGAGCATGCTGAGAGTTTGATCCAGGATGATGCCAAGGTATTTGACTTCGTTTTTGATTGTAAGGGTGGTGGAGTTTAGGGTGATGTTTTTGGGGAGTGTGTGGCTTTGGCTTTTAGTGATATACATGGCTTCCGTCTTTTTGAAATTAATACTGAGGTTGTTAGTTTGTAGCCATGCTTCTGTTTCGCTAATACATTTGAAAAGGTTGTTGAATGAAGGATTATCTGTGTGTATGGGGATGGATAACATAATATCATCCGCGTAGATATAGTAGTTTATATTGAACTTTTTGAATATGTCCGTAACTGGCTGAAGGTAAAGGTTAAATAAGAGGGCCGAGAGGGCGGACCCTTGGGGGATGCCTTGGCCTTGTGGGAATGTGACTAGTGTCTCGTTTCCTAGTTGGATGCTTAGTCTGCGGTTTGAAATGTATGATTTAAACCACTGGAAAACTGTACCTCCTACTCCGATTTGTGCTAGTCTGGAGATAAGTGTGTGGTGATTGATGTTGTCGAAAGCTGCAGCAATGTCTATGAAGATTAGGAGGAATGCGGATTTTGTGTTATCTAGGCCTCAGATGAGGTAGTCAAGTAATGATATAAGCAATGTTTCGACTCCGTGATGTGGTCGGAAGCCGAATTGCTGGGCATTTAATGGGGCGATGGTGTCTATGTGATGTTGGAGCTGCATTTGGGTGATCTTTTCAATGATTTTGGCAACAAATGGGATACTCGCTATTGGTCTATATGAGCTGGGGGCACTCCTGCTAAGTGTGCTTTTTTTTAGTATCAGACGTATGGAGGATATCTTCAGTTCTGCAGGCATAATGCCTTGTTGCAGTGATTGGTTTACTATTTGGATTAAGTATGGGGCTAGCTCTGTTTTGGTATGCTTAATCCAGGAGACCAGGCATGAGTCCAGTGGGGCGGTGGTTGGTTGATGTTTGAAATTATGTTTAGTAGAAGTTATTGGTTAATTTGGTGGAAGCTGGTCCACGTGTTGTGGTTGGGTGCGGGTTCTGGTATGGTGGTGCCTATTATGGGTTTTTTTTAGCTTAGTTTCGAAGTAGTCAGCTAGTGTCTGTGGCTCTATATTGGTAGTGTCAAGGTCATTCTGCTGGTTTTAGTTAGGGATCTGACAATGGAGAAGAGTTCTCTGGGCCGGTTGATTGCCCGGTTGAGGATTCTTGTATGGTAGTTTCTTTTGGCAGAGTTGATTGAGTTTTTATATGCATTGAGTAGGTTGAGGTATTGATGCTTGGTATCTTGGTCTTAGTTTTTCTCCATTTCTTTTCTGTGTTTCTCAGGTTCTTTTTTAGCTTGGCAAGGTCTGGGGTGAACCATTTTTCAGAGTTCTTGGGGGCTGCTTGAATGGTTTGCTCGGGGGTGTTGAGGCTACTTGTATGGCCTTGTTCCAGAAGTCAATCATTGTGCTTAAGTCTACTGAGCAGGATGTGAGGAGTGGCAGTGTGATTTCTATGAATGTTTCCTTGTGGAAGTGTGTATATCGTTTTTTAGGGGTGGATCTGTTTGGGTCATGGTGGTGGCGGTTATTAATGGGAGTTGGAATGTTATTAAGTGGTGGTCTGACCATGGGACTTCTAGTGTTGAGAGTGAGATGGCATTGGGGTGTTTGATGATTGAATTGGGTAGAAAGATAAGATCTAGGATGTTTCCTTTTTGATGGATAGGTATGTTTATAATTTGTTGGTATCCCATGTCGGCCGTTGCATCGAGGAAGGATGATGTGTGTGTGGGGTGTATGGAAGGGAGATTGAAGTCTTGGAGTTAGGGATGTATGTTGATGGGCAATGACAGGAGCTCCTGATGGTATCTGTGGGGTGCCAGCACCCAGATACTCTGGGGACATCTCCCCACCAGCCCTACCTGGCGGACCGGACCGGACACATGCATTTACCATTAGGGGTTGCACCAGTGGCTCATAAAAATTGCTCCTATCACTGCCCATCAACATACATCCCTGTCCACTTACCGAGCAGCTAGGCATCATAGAGGCTTTCCCTGTCTGCAGCTTGTCCTAGCCCAGTATGTAGGCATCATGGCAGGCACCTGGGAATCAGGCGCACATATCTGTGATGGCTATATTTGCATTAACCACCACATGCATGTTAATAGATGTGTAATTGTGGCGGTTGCAGCACACCTTCTGCTCATGTTGCAGTACCCTCAGTGCCACATGCATCCCATCGATGATACTTAGGACTGAGGGGAAGCCACCAAGATCATAGAACAACTGCATTGTGTCCTGTCGCTCCTGTGACATTCTGGGGAAGGCAATAAGGTGTCCTAGCCTTCGGAAAGGGGTACTAGCGAATCCATCAATGCAGTGACACGCCGCAGACTGCGTGATGCCTATTCTTGCACAGATGACATGCTGGAAGCTGCCTGTGGCTAGAAATCCAAGTGCTGTGGTGACCTGTAATGCCACTGGCAATGCAAAGCTTTGGCTGGTGGCTGACTCCAGGTCGCGGCTCAGGATGTCGCACAGCTCTGTGTTGGTGGTGCTGTCCAAGCAGAATCACTGATATACCTCTTCTGCTGTCAGCTGGAGGTAGCTTGTCCTAGGGCCTGAACACTCTGGGTGTAAGGTACTGGCATCGGTGGCACTAGGCTGCTGCCTGCTGCTTTTGCAGCATAGCTTGTCACCTCCTCTGCTGGGCTTGTGCCCATCGGCAGTGTCTTCGCCTTTGAACCAACATATGGTATCCCCACATTGCATGGATGTCTCCTAGTGCACGGTTCTCGCTCTGACACAGGTTGCCCACTGTCGTTCCCTTTGTGCTAGGTGTCTGAAAGCCTGGCCTAGACTTGCGCGGTTTATGGGGTCTTGGGCCATCACCCAACACCATGCAAAATTGCCATTTGTGTCCCATCTCCAACATGCCCCTCATGGATATCCTGTTTGTATTACCCGTGTTCATGCCATTTTTGAGGGTGCCCATGTTGTTAAGGATTTGCATTGCACTATTAAGGCGGTCATACTTGGGTAAGTCACTATTTACAGTGCACATGGGCTGCCTACAGCTTCTAATATTGGGCCTGGAGTTCTTTTCCTTCATCCTGCCTAAGCCTGTTTGTGTTGGGTTTTGGAGAAGGGAAATACACTGGCCTTATTTGTAAGAGAAACGTATTATGGTATGACTTTCTTCTTTTGTGCTATTTTTCTATATGCTAAGAAAAAACCCCCACTATTCGATCACTTGATGTGTTTGCTGTAAAATGCATTAGCACACTAATGCAGTAGTTCACATTAGTAGTTAGCTGTAAGGGCCTTAGTATTTGAATGATACTTCTTAAGATTCCTGTAATGGATTAAGTATTATCTGGCAGGGATACTACTTGCCTGTTGCCTGAATATTGATACAACCAGTGAAAGGTTTCTGAACTGGCTCTACAAGGAGAGCCAGTGGAGCAGTTGTGTGATACCAGAGTTTATAAGGCGTCTCTTGAGGGAAAGTTGGCTCTCACTTTCTTCCTGTCAGGGAGACCTTAGGGAGTACAAAATGTTCCCTAATCAGTGGGGTCCTGGGTATTGGCTTAGGCCTAGGACATGAGTAAGAGAAGTTGAACCAAGCTCCCTTTCTCTGATCTTCCAAGATGCAGGCTGGGGTTTAAGGAGCAGTTTCTTTTGATGGTATGGGAGGTGCTGTGCCTGAAGGAGAGTACCATGAGACAAAACTCAGTGTATGTGTAATATGGGAGCCTAGAGTCAGCTGTTGGTCACCTGAAGGAGAGCATGTATAGTTGGAAGTAATTTTCTGGTGTCCAAGAAGTCTTGACCAAAGTAAGGGGAAAATATTAGATAGATGTCCCCCTGAGTTCAGAAACCCACAAGTGAGTGAAAGGAGTATCATTTACAGATCTCTAGAGAAGGAGGGATTGTGCCTGAGAATCATCTAAGAGTACTGTAGAAGAGTAGAGCCCAAATGTGAGGAGAATTTAAGAAAAATAAAGAACAAAAAATCTTTACGACTCAAGTATTTAACCACTAATTTTGTGTCTTTCAATTTTCTTCTACCTTTTGATATGCTGTTCTCTGCCAGTAAAGTAGCAAATGAAATTAACCTTTTAACTTTAGCCAGTAAATTATCATGTCAATATTAAGCCATGACAGGTAGTGTATTTTTTTTCTTTAAATATCATCCATGATGTTTAAAATGCATTGAACAGTCAGTGGTACTACATGTGTAGTCAGGGTGCTGAGTATACACGTAAGATGCTGGCTGCTGCTGGTTCTATTGTAGCAGCGAAGTGCATGCAATGAATAAAACCAGGAGTCAGTGCAGGGTCCAAGCCAATTTATTGTGCACAGGCCCAGTCAAGATCATGTCCAAAAGGGACTGAGCAATGGAGAACAGGAGCAGATTCCTTATATACAATTTTACAATTTGATACAGGCAAACTTTCTATTGGTCCCAACGCCCCTTGCACCCATCCAATCGTGGACCCTCTCTGGGCCTAGCTCCCTGTTCCCCCTTCTCAGACTATTCTAACAAAGGCACAGTCTTAGGTATAGATACATTTCTACTTCAAGGACAATTCTAGCTCAGAGAATGCAAGGTCAATTCAAGCATAAAGAAATGGCACAAACTTCATAATAAGCATATTCTGTAGCTTTAGTTCTTTTGCATCTTGTGCAGCACTAGTCCCAGGTGGGGGTTGGGACTCAGGCCTAACTTACAGGCCATTTACAGGCTATAGCCTATCACATTCCCCCCTTTGATTATCCTCACCCCACCTAAAAAGGGGTGAGGACAAAATCACATATCATAGTCTCCTTAAACTGATGCTTCCTCCTGAGTTAAGGCCTGATACTTCCCTCTTGTACAGATACTTAATTTTGTACCATTATATACACACTGGCTAACAGCACCAGTACAGCTATAGTAAGAATGGTAAAGTAGAGTTTGGGTAATCTTTGTGACGGTTCGGGTAGTGATTATGCAGGCGGCACAGGGAGGTACGGCAAGGGTCATCCTAAGGGGCCCCAGGGCTACCGCAAGTATAATGCAAAAACAGAAATATACCATGATTACAGTATCTTAATGAATTTGTTTAAATGTTGCGACCTCTTCACTGAGATTCTCTCACTTCCACAGCTTCCACCGTATGTAGACCTGTCAGCTTCCGGTTAGTGACAGGAGTAGGGTTGTAGATTCCTCAAGCTT
Organism: Ichthyophis bannanicus; assembly: GCA_033557465.1. Classification (NCBI taxonomy): domain Eukaryota; kingdom Metazoa; phylum Chordata; class Amphibia; order Gymnophiona; family Ichthyophiidae; genus Ichthyophis; species Ichthyophis bannanicus. Next base: position 699,748,633 of record CM066035.1, read on the forward strand.
CTGCCGTACGTAGACCTGCCAGCTTCCGGTAGGTGCAGGAGTAGGGCTGTAGACTCTTACAGCGGTGGTTGTCGCCGCAGCGTAAGCCGCAATGGCGATCCTGGATTGCTTGCTGAAGTCCAGTGACAAAGTTCAGTAGCTGCCGCTGGTTTTACTCAACTGTGATGAATCCAAGGTTCTAGTTCCGCTACCTTAACTGCGGTAGAGGTTGACAGTATGACGACATAGGGTCCTTTCCAGTGAGGTGCTCTTTGACCCATACCGAGGCTCCAGGCTTGAAGGGATGCAGTGATTCAGTCAGATTAATGGGCAACTGGTCTTGTACCCATGCATGGAGACTCTTCAAAACAGAACCTAGAGCCAATAGTTCTTGTCTGGTGATTTCGGACCCAATCTGACCCATATCCCCTTTTATCTCTTGGACAATGGGCGGAGGTCGCCCATACAGGATCTCAAAAGGGGAACTCCTAATGACTTTGTGGGGGCAGAGCGTATCCTGAGGAGGGCTATGGGAAGAACCTTAGGCCACTTCAGGTGAGCTTCCTGACAAAGTTTAGATAGCTGGGACTTTAGGGTGCGATTCATACGCTCCACCTTTCCTGAACTTTGGGGTCTGTAAGCTGTATGTAATTTCCACTGCACTTGCAGAGCTCGGGCTAACTGCTGAGTTACTTGGGATACAAATGAGGGTCCATTATCTGATCCTATGGCTAATGGTATACCAAACCTAGGAATAATTTCATGGAGTAGAACTTTGGTGACTTCCCTAGCTTTCTCAGTTCTGGTGGGGAAGACTTCCACCCACCCGGAAAATGTACAAATTCCTTGTACAGGGCTCCATGAGCGTGTAATGTTGTAAAGGCATACTTAGAGTCTGTGTACACATTCAAGCGGAGCCCAGTTCCTATTATCAGTGCCCTGGTGAGGGCTATCAGTTCAGTCTTCTGTGCTGATGTCTCCGGGGCCAAAGCTGATGATTCAACTACCGTGTCCAGGGTCACTACTGCATAGCCTGCACAACAATATCCGTTAACAATGAGACTACTTCCATCCACGAAGAAAGTTTGTTCAGGATCCTTCAATGGGACATCAGTTAGATCAGGGCGACTGGAGAATACAGTGTCCATAATTTCCAAGCAATCATGATGGGGGGGGGTTCTGGACCAATTGGCAACAGCATAGCTAGGTTCAAAGCTTAACTGACGATCAACTGCAATCGGGGGTTTTCACACAGCATGCTTTGGTACTTCAGCATTCGTGAATTTGTGAACCAATAATTTCCTTTGTGCTCCATGAGGGTTAGGACAGAGTGTGGTATCGTAACTTGGAGATTCTGACCCAGGGTGAGCTTGTCGGCTTCACCCACCAAGAGAGCTGTAGCTGCCACGGTTCTCAGGCAAGGTGGCCATCCTTTTGCTACAGTGTCCAGTTGTCTGGATAGATACGCTACAGGTCTCTGCCAAGATCCGAGGGATTGGCTCAAAACGCCCAGAGCATTCGCTTTTAGAGTTGGTGGCTATCAATAGGTCATCTACATACTGGAGGAGGACTCTTTTTCCTGGAGTAACTTGAAAGATCTTGGTTGAGAGCAGCACTGAAGAGAGTAGGTGAGTTCTTAAATCCTTGGGGTAGTCGAGTCCAGGTGAGTTGACCCCGTCTTCCTGTAGTAGGGTCTTTCCATTCAAAGGCAAACAAACGTTGGCTGGTTGATGCTAGCCGTATACAGAAGGAAGCATCCTTCAAATCCAAGACAGTGAAATGAGTAGCCTTAGCTGGAATCAGTCCCAGGAGAGTGTAGGGGTTTGGTACCACTGGATGTATGGTTACAACTGCATCATTCACTCGTCTCAAATCCTGCACTGGGCAGTAATCACCTGTCCCAGGCTTCTCGACTGGGAGGAGGGGGGTATTCCAGGGTGATTGGCACTTCCTGAGAAGTCCATACTTCAATAGTTTCATTAGATGACAGTGAATGCCTTCAATCGCTGGTCGCAGAAGAGCTCACATGCACTGGTTCCGCTCCTGGTTTGAGGGTGATGAGAACAGGGGCTATATTCTTTGCTAGGCCTGGAGGGTTATCCTCCGCCCCCACCTCGGGCGGAGCCAGAATACTGGTGGGTATACGGGGACTGGCTGCCTCGGTCGGAAATGTACTATAGAACCGCCATTCTTCTTCACGGGGGACAGTCAACACCATTAGGCCAGCAGATTTTGAGTTCAGAGTCATTTCCATTTCTCCCCCTTCAGCAAAGGATATCTGCGCCTGGAGCTTAGCGAGCATATCTCGGCCCAAGAGGGGGATTGGGCATTCAGGCATATACAGGAACTGGTGTGCCATCTTCCGTCCCCCTAATTCACAGGTGCGGTTCTGCAAGAAAGGTTTAGTGGCTCTGGTTCCAGTAGCCCCAACAACGGTGATAGTTCGAGAAGATAAAGGGGCCACTGGTTTAGCCACCACTGAATGTTCGGCCCCCGTATCCACCATAAAGTTCATATATTGGTCCCCAATTTTTAAACTGGCCATAGACTCCTGGGGACCCAGGGGAAACTTGGAGCCCGGTCTGGCCTAGTCTTCATCCGTGTTGTAGCCCTCTGCCACTGCTGCTCCCTCTATAGCTGCTTCTTCTCGTTGGAACTGTGTGCGACGCATTCCTCCATAATTCTGGAATTGTCCCCCTGCTCTCCAAGTGCTCCCTCCTCCCCTTCGGGAGTCTAAGTTCGGGCATTCATTTTTCCAATGTCCTTCTTCTCTACAGTAGGCACACTGATTCACGCCTACCGGGGGCTGGCCATTTCCTCGGCCCCTCCCACGTCCGAGTCCTTCTGTTAGAGGAACTTCCTCCTCGTCGTTCAACTAAAGCTGCAGCAAGGAAATCAGCTTTCTTTTTCATTTTACGTTCACTCTCCCTCTGACGCTCATTGTCACGATTCACAAACACTTTCTGAGCAACTTCCATTAATTGGGCCGCATTCCTGCCCGCAAATCCTTCTAACTTTTGCAGTTTCCGTTTTATGTCTCCCTGGAACTGACTCACAAAGGCCACATTCACCATGCGCAAATTGTCCTGGGCTGCAGGATCATATGGGGTATACAGTCTATAGGCTTCAGATAAGCGTTCATAAAAAGCCGCTGGGCTCTCATCCGAATGCTGGATGACTTTGGATACTTTTGCAATATTCATGGCTTTCTGGCCTCCTTTCTTCAGGCCTTGCAGTAGGGCTTGGCGGAACCGATTAAGGGCCGCCGCCCCACTGACACTGTTCGGATCCCATCCAGGATCGTCATTTGGAAAATCCGCGGCAGCTGCTTGCTGGGGATCTAGGCCTGCTTCTCCTACGGTATTTTCTTCTAACCATCGGGTAGACGCTTGCACAATCCGTGCTCGTTCTTCAGTAGTGAAGAGAGTAGACAGGAGCTGGCGACAATCAGCCCAGGTAGGCTGATGGGTTTGCATAATACTGGACACTAATTCAATCAAATCTTGGGGCTTCTCAGTATAGGATGCATAATGCGTCTTCCAGTTCAATAAATCAGTGGTGGAAAAGGGCACATAAACAAGACTAGTTGGTCCCACCACCACCTGGTCCTGGTCATTAAGAGTAGGTATGTTTATGTTTATTTAAAATTTGCTATACCACCCAACACCATGGGCATCTGGGTGGTTTACAATCATAAAATCATAAAAAATACATAGCTGCAGAAACAGAAAAGAACACCATTATTTAAAAACAGTAAAGAGGAGAAAAGATGACAGGGAACAGTTAAACAGGAAAGGACAACGGAAACACATCAGGAAGTACAGGAAGAAAAGGAGTGAGGACTACGGGGTAGGTAGGTAGACCTGGGACCTGGCGTAATGGCATAACGTGACCATCCCTCTGACTTGATGTTGTACTTCTGAAAGTATAAGGTGATCTGGATTGTTGGAATTCTGCTCCCGGGCCTTGGCTGTCAGCAGTAAGTGACCCCGAACTGGCAAATGAATCCCTGCTGGCAGTGTCGTCGGTGGACGATGGTCCTCCCGAGGCACTCTGAACTGAGCCGGGGCTTCCGGTCAAGAGGGGGTGCGCGTCCTCCTGCTGCGGAGGTGGCTGCTGGACTACTTGGGGTAAATCTGCAGGGAGGTGTCCCCCTGCGCCAGGCTCTGCCCGGGGTGGTGGCGGAGCTGAGGGGACTGGCCTATAAAGGTACTGGGATGGACGGGTTAAAATATCTGGAGAGTCTGGGGCAGAATAAATAGGCAATTTCTTTTCACCAGCCTTCCAGACCCCCCTTGTGGTCGCTACCAATATCCTACACTGTTCCTCATAGCAACGCTTCATCCAGGAGGGTTCTTTTTCACAAACACTTAACCAGGAATCTATATAGGGGAACTGGTCAGGGTGTTCTTTTCATACAATCTGGTGAACTAAAGATATGATGCTAACATCAAAAGTACCCCCAGGGGGCCATGAAGTGACCAGTACAGGCCACTCCCTCTCACAAAGCATTTCTAATCGTGACGGAGACATTTTTATTCCATAGTTTCCGGCAAATCCCTTGCTAAAATTCTTGATCATACATTTCAACGGAGTTTGCATGAACTCCGACCCTCCCATAATGACGTACACAACAACAGACAGTAGGGCGGGTAGTCGGGCTGCAGGTAAGGGGTCCATACAGCCCTAGGAACAAATAGGTAGACAAACACCAAATGCGTCCTCCTTTTCGCGACCTGGGCGCGGTCGCCCGGCCAGGAACTGCGCTAATCAGGAGTCCGCACTTGCTTGGTCTGTGTTTCAAGACCTCTCATTCACACACACACAGACAGACATGCCAGCAAAATCCAACATTTCCAGCATGACAGAACTATATGGCAGTGTTCCTCTGGGTGCACTCTATAAAGACGGGGGGGGGGGGCCCATTCCCGTTCACATAAAACTTCCCATCGACCTGGGGTCATTACAATTACATAAATCACCAGAGAAACACCTCTTAAAGTTCTTAAGGAAACACTGCAGAAGGCTCAGTATAGATACACCCCTGCCCATGCTGTTCAAAAATGCTGTTCAAAACCTTTGTCTCTCTCTCACTCATTCAGGTTTTTCTCTATCAAATCCCACAGAAATCACTCTCTCACTCTCCAGCAACTGTAAAATTAACACTTTCCTCCTCCCTTGGTCCGTACTCGGACCTCTAAGCCATTCAGGTTTCCCCCATAAATCAGAGAATAAACAAATAAATAAATAAAAATAATAAGATAACAGGAACAGTTGACGTAGAAATACAGGCAGGGCTGAGATATAACCAGCAAACTAATATAACAGGTACAGGTGAAGTAACAATACAGGAAGGGCAGAGATATAACTAAAACAGTTGAGGAGATCCGAAGGGGTTAATAGGAACTGAAACATTTCTTTCTGCAGGCTGTGTGAAAGACACACCCCTTCTCCCTCTGCTTGCTAGAGATACTGTCTCTCACGCTGTGCGGAGAAATAAATAGACTCAATTCTTTAAAGTGACTCCGGAGTGGGGGTTTTTCCCAGTACTGTACCTTAATTGATAAACTGTTTCACGAATTACCCAACAGAATAATCTTACATTATACCAGAAGGGAAACCCGCGGTTAGACAACAGACAGAGGGTGCAGGTGATCGGACTGCCGGTAAGGGGTCCGGGCAGCCCTAGAAACAGAGGGAGACACAAACACCAGACGCTTTTTCAAGACCTCTCACTCAAACACAGACAGGTATGCCGGCAACATTTCAAAATTCCCAGGCCTTACTGACTAACCAAGAGCAGTGGTTTCAGTCTCGCGCATACTCATGCAAGACGTACTAGGACTGCTTATCAAGGGCAATGGCTTCGGTCTCGCGCATACTCATGCAAGACGTACTAGGACCGCCCTGGGAGGTGATCAAGCTCCTGGTACCGTTTTCCCATACAAATTCAGTCTCGCGTATACTCATGCAAGACATTTCCCGAACTAACTGACTAAATAGCAACAAAATTTTTACTCACCGGATCCGGTACCAGATACAAACTCAGATCATGGATTGAATCCTGGACTCCCCTCGGGTTCGGAGGTGTTGGCTGGCCGGATCCAGTAATCTGCCAAGGCAAGGAGGAATCCTCTCCGATTCAAGAAGACCGGTGGCACCTGAGGTTTCCCCTGCGGTCGGACAGACACGGTTCCAACCGGGCCAAACCTTGAGGCGGTAATACATTTTTATTTATTTTATTTATTTATGCTTTTCTTCTATACCGCTTTTTCCCAAGATCAAAGGCGGTTTACAAGTAACACAATGAACAGTTTACAATTAACATAATGAACATGGTTTTACATGGAACATCTTGTTTTTTTTCAAACTACGTACATGGCATATTTACTTGAATACACACCAAAAAATTACCGCTTGAGGGGAATACTAACCTTCGAAACCCACAACAATACCCCTCAATGAACCACTATTATAAAGATCAACTCAAAACAAACTTTCACAACCAACTATGAAACAACTACCATATATCAATAGGCTCTTACCGGACCTCAGGATTTATACACCCCCCATTTGGCGAAATTCATCACCATAGGAAAATGGTGGACACTTACATCATAGGTCCTTAACCTCAATAATTTATTAAATATATTACCAAAAAATTCATTAACACTACAATTTAAGAGACTTTCCCTACCAATAATTTCTACAGAGATTCACCAGACCATTCACACAAATCTAACCATTCATACAAACATACCAAAACAAACATCTATCATCACATAAAACAACCACAAAAGTGTCCAATACTTATATAAAAAGCAGGAAGTAACAGAAGAAAATATTCAATGCCCGTTGAACGGCACAATCTAGATCCAAGGCCTCCAAATACAGGTATAACCAATCTCAGTGTCCATAGACAATGTGCTGAAAAAGATAAATGGAATTCCTTTAACTAAAGTGCAGCATTCACCATCATATAAAGAGCAATCTGTTACTTATCTGCTGAAAATAGAACATCGGCATTTCTTTATATCGCTAACAAGCTGCCCCAAAAGGTAACCATCCGTTGTCCAACGAAAGCTTTCGTTTTGCCACCAGGCTTCATCAGGAACCGGAGTTAGCAGGGCCGGATTTAGCTATACGCCATGTACGCCATGGCGTAGGGCCCACAGCTGCAAAGGGCCCACAAAAATTGAAGTAGTTAGGCTTTTTTTTTTAATAAAATAAAAAAAAACCTGCTGGCTGCCGCCGCGGGGCCCCCTCTGCTGCCGCGGCAGCATGGACTGACCCGCGGGGGCCCCCTCTGTAAGCTCGGTCCCTCCCTCCGTGCCTCCGTGTCTCCCTCCGTGCAGGCTGTTAGAGACGCGAAGGCAGACTGTCTCCTTCTGCCTTCCCGTCTCTGTTAAGCCCGCAGGGCTGATGGGAAATTTCCCATCAGCCCTGCGGGCTTAACAGAGACGCGAAGGAGACTGCCTGCGTTCGCGTCTCTAACTGCCTGACCGGAGGGAGACTCGGCGGCACGGAGTGAGGGACCGCGCTTACAGCGGGGGCCCCCGCGGGTCAGACCATGCTGGCGCGGCAGCAGTGGGGGCCCCGCGGCGGCAGCCAGCAGGTTTTTTTTTTTAAAAATAAATTTTACTTTAGGCCGGGGGAGGGGAGGGGGAGGGGGAGGGGGAGGGGGTAGGACTGGTAATTGGGGGGCGGGGACGGGGGCTGGAAATGGGTTGGGACTGGGACTGGAAATGGGCTGGGACTGGGACTGGAAATGGGTTGGGGGGATTAAGGCTGGAGGTGGGCTGATGAGGAGGACTGGTAATGGGCTGTGGGCTGTTGGGGGGGGTTAGAACTGGTAATGGGCTTTGGGGGGGTTAAGACTGGTAATGGGCTGTGGGCTGATGGGGGCTGTCTGGTAATGGGCTATGGGGGGGGCTAGAACTGGAAATGGGGTGGGGGGGGGTTAAGAATGGGGGTGGGCTGATGGGGTTAGGCCTGGTAAGGGGCTGTTGGGGGGGGGTTTAGAACTGGTAATGGGTTTTGGGGGGTTTAGACTGGTAATGGGCTGTGGGCTGATGGGGCTGTCTGGTAATGGGCTATGGGGGGGCTAGGACTGGAAATGGGCTGGGGGGGGTTAAGACTGGAGGTGGGCTGATGTGTTGCGGACTGCAAAAGGCATATCTGCTGGCACATAGTACTAGAAAGGGGTTGTGGGGGGTTTAGACTGGTAATGGGCTGTGGGCTGATGGGGGCTGTCTAGTAATGGGCTATGGGGGGGCTAGGACTGGAAATGGGCTGGGGGTTAAGACTGGAGGTGGGCTGATGGGGTTAGGACTGATAATGGTCTGTTGGGGGGGGTTAGAACTGGTAATGGGCTGTGGGGGGGGTTAAGACTGGTAATGGGCTGTGGGCTGATGGGGGCTGTCTGGTAATGGGCTATGGGGGGGTTAGGACTGGAAATGGGCTGGGGGGGGTTAAGACTGGAGGTGGGCTGATGGGGTTAGGACTGGTAATGGGCTGTGGGCTGATGGGCTGATGGGGGGGGTTAGGACTGGCAATGGGCTATGGGGGGCTGACTGGAAATGGGTTGATGGGGTTAGGACTGGAAGTGGGCTGATGGGGGGTTAGGACTGGTAATGGGTTATAGGGGGGGCTTAAACTGAAAATGGGGTGATGGGGGGTTAGGACTGGTATTGGGTTGGGGGGTTGCTAGGACTGGAAATGGGCTGATGGGTGGCTAGGACTGGAAATGGGCTGATGCAGGGACTAGAAGGGAATGGATGCTGGGTGAGGCTGGAACTAGAAGGGAGCTGATGTTGGGGGAGGATTAGAATGGGATGGGGCTGGAAGAGTAAAATGGAGAAGGGAAAAATATTTTGTGTGGGAGGGATAAAAAAATCTACAATTGGCCGGGTATTGGGAGAGTAAGTGGGGATTGAGGATGGAGGGGTAAAATTTGACTGGATGAAATAGGAATGAGGAAAGAGCAAAAGGAGAAAGATTAGTATGTTAAAGCAGATGTAGAGAGAGAATGGAAAAAAACTAGAAGAGAGAAGAAAGGACAAATGGACAGCAGACGATGGAGAGTTAGCAGAAGACATGAAGAAACCAGAAGAAAGTGGCTGGAGCAATTGCAGCTGAAAAAAATGCACAAAAGGTAGAAAAATATCTCTTTATTTTGAATTTATTAATTGGAATATGTCAGCTCTGGTAAATGTGCATCATTAACGTCTGCGCTTTGTTTAGTACAAGAGCAAATTAATGTATAGTTTTATTTCTACAGTGTTGTACATTCCAAGTTTGGCTTTTGGGATTCCCAGTTTAATTATTGTCTTCCTGTTTCTAAAATGTGATTACTTGTTTGGTGATGGTCTATGTTCTGCATGTGTAACTGAGCTGAGGTGTTCTGTTTATATAATTCCTATTTGACATTGCCACTTGTTCTCTTTCCCCAGTAGGTCATGTATTGTTGTTCTCTGAAATGTATTGGTTTAATATTTGCAGTGTTGCCTTTTGATTGGTAGAGTATGGTGCTTTGTGAGTCCTGGTAGTGCTGTTAGGATACGGCGGGTTTGCTATGGGTTCTAAATGGGCAGTGTTTGTAGTAGTTCCTAATGTGTCTGGCAGTTGGCACTGGATTATAGTAATGTAGAAATCTTTTAGTCTTTCTTTATCCATACACTCATTAAGAGGCACGTTTACTAAAAGTTAGTATATGGTAACATTATGCAAATATTTATGCAAATGAGGCCCCTTATGCAAATGAGGCCCACACCCCCCTTGGGCCGCCCCTGCTGGGGCCCACAATTTTTGTTGGCATAGGGCCTCACTCAAGGTAAATCCGGCCCTGGGAGTTAGAGAAACTTAACATCCAGCATACACTTCCTCAAATTCAGACACAAACAGTGCCTCCCCAAGCAAGAAAAAAGTTGTACTCTTAGGAGATTTCAACCTTCCTTCCATACATAACATGTGCCTCACCATTCCTTAGCGCTATGGAGCATTTAAATTATAAACAAATTATAGAAAGCCCCCATCCACAAAAAAGGGAATATTCTAGATCTTATCTCTATCCCTCAAGAGATCCACCCACAACATAACATTCCCCCCCCCCCCGCCAGCTAACTCCAGTCCCATGGTCAGACCACCACATCATTGAAATCTCTCTTGAGATCAGTCACATAATCATACTGAAAACCAGACTACAAAACAGTACTCAAAATTTAAACATTTTGAAAAAGACGCCTTTACTAGAGAACTACTTGAGTCCATGGACACAAATATAAATGACCTTGAAGAGCTTATAAACAACTGGAATAACACTATTACTAGGTTAGCAACAAGACCCCAAAACAATGGTACTGTCAAAGTATAAGACTACTAAAAAGAGAAATGAGAAAACTGGAACGTATCTACGCTAACAAAATACCGTCAGCACACCAACCATGTCAAAAAAGATTATCATACGAAACTCCTCATGAAATCAATAAATAAATCAAAAGAGCTATTCTCCATTGTAAAATCTCTCACAAGAGATTCAACTGAATCTCCAGATATCTCTCCTCAAGCACTAGCAGATTACTATATGGCCAAAATCAACTCTGTGACAAATCTTCACTCCATGAGCACCAATAATATTACTTCACAAGCAGAAACTTGGGACAAGTTTTACCATATTTACTTAGATCTTCTCAAAAGGAGCATAGCGAATATAAATACAACTACATCTAAAGCAGACCCAGTAAACTGGATTAAAGCAGCATGTGATGAGCTAGCGCCTATCATACTATCGATAGTCAACCTGTCTCTTTCACAAGGATATATGCCTACAGGACTTAACAATGCAATCATATGTACCATCTTAAAAAATCAATCGCTTGATAAATTGTGCCCTACCTCTTACAGACCTATCTGTAGTTTACCATTCTTGGCTAAAATAGAAAAAAATGTACACATGCAACTACAAGACCACATTGACTTAAATGCTCCGCTAGATGATAATCAATTTGGATTTAGACCTTTCCATAGTGCTGAAACATTAATGTTAGTTCTCTACAACAAAATCATAACAGGAATTGACAACACTAACTAAGCCTTCATCCTAATTTTCCTCGGTATTGCTGCAGCCTTTGATTCTGTCATTCATGCATTACTAATGTTGAAAATTGTTTTCTGAAAATCCAGATAGTCTTATCCACATATTTATTAATGCTTTCAAATAAATTCAACAGATTGCTAAGCCAAGACTTCCCTTTGCTAAATCCATGCTGGCTTTGCCCCATTAAGCCAGTCTATCCATATCGCCAATACTTTTTTCTCAGAAAAGCCACTACCCTTTTGTCCAGTGTCACTTCAGGCTTACCAGTCTCTAATTTTCTGGATCCTCACTGGAGCCCTTTTTAAAAGATAACATTAAATTAGACACCACCTAATCCTGTGTAAACCATGAAAAACTCTGGGCCACATTAAGAAGCATGGGTATACCAGAACACCTGATCGTTCTCTTGCACAAGCTATACATTGATCAAGAAGCAACAGTTCGAACAGAACAAGGAGAAACAGAATCGTTTAAAATAAGCAAAGGTGTAAGACAAGGCTGCATACTTTCCCCCTATCTGTTTAATTTATATGCAGAACAAATCATCAGAGAAGCAGGATGGTATGAAGACAACAGAGGTGTGAAGATTGGTGGAAGACTCATCAACAACCTTCGCTATGCTGATGATACATTACTGGCTGAAAGTGAAGATGAACTGAAACATTTGCTTCTCATGATCAAAGAACATAGTCTTAAAATGGGCCTGCACCTTAATGTAAAGAAGACAAAGATCATGACAACTGGCAAAAACAAGTTCATTATTGAAGGAGAAGAAATTGAAATAGTAGACAACTTTAACCTGCTTGGATCAACTATCAATAAAGAAGCAAGAAGCAGTCAAAAAAATCAGATGACGCATTGCTCTTGGCAGAATGGCTATGAAAGACCTAGACAAGATTCTCAAGAGCAGAGATGTCTCTCTCCATACAAAGATTCGAATCGTTTAAGCCATGGTATTTTCAATAACATCATATGGATGCGAAAGCTGGACAGTGAAAAAGACACAGGAAGAAAATTGATGCCTTTGAATTATGGTGCTGGTGGCGAATACTGGGTATACCATGGACTGCCCGAAGAACAAACCAGTCAGTAGTAGAGGAGATCAAACCGAAGCTTTCTTTAGAAGCTCAGATGACAAGACTTCGACTTTCATACTTTGGATTCATCATGCGAAGAGAGAGATCATTAGAGAAAGACATCATGCTTGGCAAGATAGAAAGTCAACGCAAAAGAGGAAGGCCAGCAATGAGATGGATCGATACAATAACAGCAGCTACGGGTACCAGTATGTCAACAATGAGCCGCCTGACTGAAGACCGAACACAATTTAGGACAACTATCCAGAGGGTCACCATGAGTCGACACTGACTCGACGGCACTTAACAACAACAACAATCCTTAGAAACTGTAGATTTAATGACAGAAAGGGCCAGCGCTACCATTAGGCAAACTAGGCAGCTGCCTAGAGCGCCAGCACTCCAGGGGCCCCCATTGCCACTGCTGTCGCCCATCTCCGTGACCAACAGTGATGACAATAGCTGTAAACAGCCCGATGGAGTTAACCTTCATGCTTCAGTGCTGCAGGGATGGTGGAAGCAAACAGTCCTGCAGTGCCAAAGTTTGAAGGTAAGCTCCGCGGAGCTGTTTGTGGCTATTGCCTTTGTTGTCAGTCTCAGAGATGGATGGCAACATTGGCAATGGGCACCATGGGGGGGGGGCACCATGTGGAGGAAGGGGGAGGTACAAGGGATAAAGTTTGCCTAGGGCACCTCATCCCCTTGTGCTGACACTGATGATTGCTAACCTATTGTTAATAATCTGTTACCAATTTCATATTTAAACTCCTTCCAACTGTAGTGATTTGTTACTCTTTAGTTTGTCAGTTTGCTCCATCATATTTTAAACATTCACTATGATTTGCTTTAATTCCTTTGAATCATTACTATCAAAGAATGTTTCAGATGTGAATATGTCCCTGAAATCCTCTCCAGCAAAAGCAAAGAATCAATTTAGTTTTTCTGCCATGGCCCTTATGCTCCCAGAAGTCCCTTTTAACACTTGGTCATCTAATGGTCTAGCTGATTCGATCATAGGCTTCTTGAATGAATTCACTTAGTTGAGAAAGATTTTGACTGAGTTTTTGCTTTTGTAGCAAGCTTCTTTTCAAATTGTTTTTGGTCTGTCCCAGTAATGCTTTATATTTAATTTGCTAGGGCTTATTTTCTTTCTTATTTTCTTCATTTGGATAAATTTTCTACATTTTGAAAGAAGTTGTTTTGGCCTTAATGGCTTATTTCATCTTACCATCTAACTATGCTGGTGATTGTCATGGTCTTTCTTAAACTTCTTTTAATATATGGAATTCATTTGGTCAGGACTTCCAAGATGGCATACCTCATGCAACTTTTAACCTTTGCAACTGCTTCTTTTAATTTTTTGTTCTAATTTCCTCATCCTTTTGGAAATTAAATGGTACTTAGTAGTTTTCCCTAAAGTTCCCCTCCAATGATTATATCAAAATAGATTGCATTATTTATTTATGAAAATATTAATAAATCACCTTCCTTTTGCAGTTTTTTATGCTGTGAGGGCTTGTCAAGTGCCTCAGTGATGCTGAGAGCTATGCTATTGGTAGCTTAACTACTGGCAGGGTCTCCCAGGATGGACAGATCTCAGCTGAGTTGCCAGACTAAGACAAACCACCTATGTGGGCAGCAGCAGAATGGGACGGTGTTGGCAGCAGAGGATCACATTTCTGTGACGACAACAGTAGAATTACCTGTGCGGAAGAAAGGCCTGGCAATCTACTTCTGTATCTTGCCATGAATACTCAATGGAGTCACAACAAAACAAATTGTACTATAATGCTGGAAGATGAGATCCCCCAGGTCGGAAGGCACTCGACTGGCTACTGGGAATGAGCTGAAGACTTTTCAGAGTACAGCCAGCACTTATGATGTGGTTGGATCAAAACCCTCGGGATATCTGACCTCTGATGAAGCTGTGCATGAAATGAGAGTCAGAAGCTGCAAAGATGTCTTACATATTGGGACATGGAACACATGAAGCATGAACCAAGAGAAGTTGGAGGTGGTCAAGAATGTAATGGAATGTGTAGAACTCAATCTGTTGCGTGTCAGCAAACTAAAATGGAATGGTATCGGTCACTTTTCATCTGATGATCAAATGGTCTACTTTGCTGGAAATGAAAGACAAAGAAGAAATGGTGTTGCATTTATAATCAAGAAGAAACTTGCAAGAACTGTAATGAAATACAAAGCAATCAGTGAATGTTTAATTTCTATTTGTCTACGAGGAATGCTTACCAACACAACTATAATTCAGGTATATGAGGTGTGATCAAAAAGTACTGAGACTTGTGTAGTGTCGTGAGGGCATCCCCTGGTGGCCATTCGAAGTATGGGCATGCTCCACGATAGAAATTATTTAGGGAGCGTGATGAAATGTAAGGTCCACGAATGGCGAAATGGTCTTACTTATTTCCAGCTTCCTATGAGAGCTCAATAATCAAACCAAATGTAGGGAAAACAAGGCTTTATTCCCCATCAGTGCAAGGGTTCAAATAAGACATTGAGAAATCAAAAGAATGTCCTTTGTTTCAAAAGGTACCAGTATTAACAAGCTGACTAATTGTTAAACTCCACAATTAGTGCAAGGGTTAATCAGAGGAATTCACTTCATTCCAACACAATAAGAATTAAACAACTTCTTCTCAGTTATACAGTGGCTACAGATTCTAGGCTCGTGGCCATGCACAAACCACAATCCATTTCTTCTGGTGGAGGAATGGGAACAGCATTTATATATTCAATTTCCATGGATTCTGCTCCACTACATTCATCATCAGAGTAGTCACTGTCCCTGTCTGCTACAGGTCTACATGAAGTGTCTCTAGGCTCTTGCCTCCAATAAGACTGTGTTTTATTTATTTATTTTTTATTTATTTACATTCTCTTATATACTGCGCTATTCTGCATCAGTGCGGTTTACATTGAACAAACTGAAATTACATTATAACTTGGAGATAACTATTTTCCAGGGAACATGGGCTATGGAGGGTTAAGTGGCTTGCCCAAGACCACAAGGAGCACCTGTGGGACTAGAAACCCCAGTCCTTCCGGCCCAAGGTTGTTTTAAGTTCTCTGGGAATTTTCTGAAACCACCCTGGTTTCTTCTTCCTTACAAACTGAGTATTTGTTTTGGCAGTGCCTCTAGGAGTTAAGCATTCAGTATCATGAATAAAGCTTTCATACCTGGAGCCTCTGTGGTTTGAATCCGTGGAGCTTTCTCTCCCAGAAACGTTTCTCCTGCAACAGGTTCTCTGCCGATAAGCTCTAGGCAGGGCTGTGCTTTCTGGCAGCTTGGTAAAATCTGGTGTGGATTCAACTTTATGCTTTGGTAAGAACTTAGCTTTGTCAGAAACTGCTTTTCCTTTGGTGCCTGGTAAAACTTGACTAGTATTACCCAGAGACTGCAGGCTTTCCTCCAAACCTATCTCTCTGGTTCTGTGGATACGTCTCTCTGCTTTTGAATCAGGAACGTTGTGGGAACAGGGAGTGGCACACTCTCTAGCCTTAGTGCTTTCTCCAGCAGACTCCCTATGAACAGCTGCTCGCTTAGCCTGGCCCTTCTCAACTCCACCTTTGTGAACTCTGTTCCTTTGGGCTTGCTCAGGTAGGATTCTTTCTCCAAGTCCTTCTCCTTCTCTTAGAGCTGCTCCTTCCCTCAGAGCTGTTCCTTCTCTCTGTCCTCTCCTTTGAGGTGTTCCGCTCTTCTGTCCTCTCAATAGAGGTGTTCCTCCTACCATGAGGTGTTCCTCCTTTGCTAGCATTCAGCTTCTGCTTATAAAGGAATCTTTCCTTTGAAACTCCCGGGCTCATTCCCAGGTGCAAATCATTAGCTCTCTTAGGCTCATTAGCTCCTGTATGATCACTCCTGCCCCCTCTAGCTGTGCCTTGAGGTAACTGCACATCTAGATTTCTCTGAGAAACAGGGTTTCTTTTCAGGTTTGCATCTTTATTGATACCCACTTCATGACAGTAGCTATAACACAATACATCGCACCATGATGTTATTAAGCATGCAATGACCCAGTTTTATGCTCTGCATGTACAGAGTGTAGCGTGGCTGCTGCACACCTGTACTTTTTTAATCACATGATGTTCGGTATCGTGTAAAAGCAGTTCATCAGATCAATGATGAGTGAAAAAGTTGAACAGTGAATTTGCATTAAATTCTGCCAGAAACTTGGAAATTCATGCAAAAAGACTTATGACAAGTTACAGCACGTGTATGGTGATGAATACATGAGTCATGCTCAAGTTTATGACTGGTACAAATATTTCAAAGGAGGTCACCAAAATGTTGACAGTGATGAACATTCTGAAAAACCATCCACGAGCAGGAATAAAGGCAAAGTTGAAGTAGGGCATGCTGCAATACACTCTAATCATTGATTGACCATCAGGGAGATTGCTGAGGACATGGACATCAGTTTCGGGTCGGTAGCTCATTCTTACTGTCGATTTGGGGATGAGACGTGTGTCTGCAAAATTTGTACTGAAACTCCTGTCCCCTGACCAAAAAGATCAACTGTCTGCAGCCAGGAAGTTGTTGGAATGTGTTGAAAATAACTCAGATTTCATCAAAAAGATTATTACTGGTGATGAATCATGGGTTTATGATTATGACCTGGAAATTAAGGCTCAGTCCTCACAATAGAAGACTCCAAACTCTCCCAGACACAAGAAAGCCCATCAGATGAGGAGCAATGTCAAGGTCATGCTAACAGTTTTCTTTGATTTCCAGGTATTGCTCAATATGAATATGCTCCAAACGGCTAAACCATCAATAAGGATTACTACATCCAAGTTCTGACTCGTTTGAGAGATGCAGTTCGTTGTAAGAGACCAGAGTTGCACAAGAATGGTGAATGGTTGCTTCATCATGATAATGCCCCAGCTCATGCATCACATCTTGTCCAGCGGGTCTTGGCCAAACACCAAATCGAGCAAGTTCATCAGCTTCCATAACCACCTGACCTCACACCCTTGACTTTTTCTGGTTTCTAAAACTGAAATTATCTCTGAAAGGAAGGAGATTCTATGACCATTAAGCAAAATTTGACCCAGCAGCTTTACAGCATAATGAAAGAGGCATTTCAAAATTGTTTCCAGCAATGACAGGAAACACTGGAGGAAGTGTGTTTTTTCGGAAGGGGATTACTTTGAAGGAGACTGAGTGCAATAACTGTCAGTGTTACAATTCTTGTGTTATTGTACAAGTCTTGATACTTTTTGATCGCACCTCATATGTCCCAACTGCAGAAAAGGAAGAAGCTGATGAATTCTATGAACAAGTACAAGCTGAAATTGACAGAACATGCAAAACAGGATATCCTGATAGTCATGGGTGACTGGAATGCAAAAGATGGGAACAAAGAAGAAGGCAAAGTGTTTGGAAAATATGGACTTGGCAAGAGAAATGAAGCTAGAGAAAGACTGATAGAATTCTGCAAGACCAACGATCTATTCATTTCAACCACCTTCTTCCTGTAACACAAGCACCAACTGTGCACATGGACTTCACCCAATGTATTGTACAAAAATCTAATTGACTACATCTGTGGACGTCAACGATGGAAAAGCTCTATAAACATCAACAAAGACAAAACCTGGAGCTGACTGTGGTACAAATCACCAACTACTAGTATGCAAACTCAAGCTAAAGTTGAAAAAGAGCAAGCCACTCATGAATGTAGCAAAATATGACCTTGAGAATATCCCGCCGGAATTTAAAGACTGCCTGCAAAAATAGATTTGCTGCTTTAGATACTCCAGAAGAGTTATGGGATGACATCAAGATGGTTCTGTTGGAAGAAAGTGAGAAGTCTCTACAAAGGGTGACAAAGCAAAAACTGACTGAAGAAATCTGAAAAATTGCCCAGAAATGCAGGGAAGCTAAAGCCAGAGCAGAAAAAGAGGCAATCAACAGATTTCCTAAGTGCAGCAAGACAAGACAAGGAGAAGCAGGGGCGGCTCAAGGCAATGTGCTGCCTGAGGCAAAGGATGAGATGGCACCCCCCCCCCATAAAGGGCGGGGGGCTTTCTCAAAGCTCCAGTCAGGGACTGAACCAACCAAAACGCCAATTAGATTATATGGAGGAAATGCAAGATGTCTGCACACCAAGGAACAAAAAGAGCGAGAGCCACAGCACAGTTTATAAAGCTAAATTATAACTCATTTTTATTTTGTTATAAACTGCATTATGGTTCTTGCTTTTTCTTTTTGAACATATATTTTGCATTCACAGAACCCCTTCCCTCAACAGTGGGAGCAGAGCAGAACCAGGACATTCACCCGCAGAACTCAATATCTTAAAAAAAAATCTGATTCTGATCTCACTAACACACATTCTCCAGTAACACGCAAATTGTGAACTAATACAAAACCCTACAACAAAGTCACTAAGTATCTATAGAGCAAATCCACCATACCATACCATAACAGACCAGACCAGACCATATCAGCACCAACTTCCAAAACTCACATAAGGAGCCCATCCCAAAAAAGCATCACTGTAAATACTACTTTCCCAAAATTATACTTTACTACAGAGTGAGGTGAGAGAAAGAACTCACACACAGGCATCTGCATTGTCAGCAGAAACTAACATAATGGCTCAGCGCAAGTAGCGTGAGTGCAACTAACTAACCTCAGTGGGTGGCTTTATTTGCATGGCAGCTTTTTTGCCACGCTGAAATGCAATAACTGCAGGGGGATGTAACTGCCTCCCTACAGTTAGCCTACAGCCCTCGTAATCAAACTCTGGAATTAGTTACCATAGGATGCAGTAAAAGCTGTTAGTATAGCTGGGTTCAAAAAAGGTTTGGACAAGTTCCTGGAGGAAAGGTCCATAAACTATTATTAAAGAGGACCTGGGAAATCCACTGCTTGCCCTGGGACAAACATTGTGGAACCTGTGTGCCTTTTTGGGAACCTGCCAGGTACTTGTGACCTGGATTGGCCATTGTTAGAAATAGGATACTGTGCTTGATGAATCTTAGTCTGACCCAATATGGCATTTCTTATGTTCATATGTTACCGTCCAGAGCCTAGGAAACATGCTGCTAAATATGCCAAATAAGAGAGGCTCAGCAGTATCCATGCAGCATCTCCCACTTCCACAAAAATAAGAGTGACTGGGCACCCCAACACAACACTACTCACCCTCTGAAAAACAAGAGGGACTTTGTCACCCCAACACACCTCCCACTCCAATATAAATACCAAGAAGGGCTTAGCAACCCCACCATAACTCCTGAAACTGTGCATTGGACCAGCATGGTGTTAATGTAAATATATATTTTGTAAAAAACAAAGGAAATGTAAGATGCTCGCACACGAAGGAACTAAAAGAAAAAGTGAGAACCACAGCACAGTTTATAAGACCAAATTATAACTCATTTTATTTTGTTATAAACTGCGTTATGGTTCTCACTTTTTCTTTTTGAATATATATTCTGCATCCACAGAAACCTATCCCTCGATAATGGATGCAGAGTAGAAGTAGGACATTCACTCACAGAACTAAATATATTTAACAAAAATCAGATTCTGGTCATCTCACTAACAAACAAACATTCTCCAGTACCAGTCAAACTGGGAACTAATATAAAACCCTATAGACGTCACCTAAGATCTACAAGGCTAAATCTACCATAGCATACCAGCATAAACTTCTAAAACTTACACAAGGGACCTACCCAGAAAAAAGCAGCACTATAAATACTGCAGCAGGCCCTAGAACATCCATACATCTATTTGAAAAGCTGAACAAGTCAAATTATTACAGTACAGTATAGATCCCTATGTACAACTCCATGTTAACAGAACACCTGGCCTCAGTCACACACTCAGAACACAGACACTCGCCAAGTATAGAATAAGTGACTACAACTTAAAGTAAAAATAAAAATCTGTAGACAAAATTAAACTGAAACCCAAAGAAGCCAGACTCCACATGCAGTGCAACATCAGAGAAATAAGAGATGCAGTTCCCCATACTGTGTAAAATATAAAGATAGCACAAAGTACAATCACTAAAATGAAAATATAATTATTTTTTCTACCTTTCTTGTCTGACCATTTTATTCTCTGATCATGCAGGTCCTGATCTGAGGCTTCTGCTTTCCTGTCTTCTCTTAGCTCTCTTTCTATGTTCTATGGTCCATCTGCCATTTCTTATCTCCTTTTGTTTTCTTCACTTCCTTCCATCAGCCTATTTCCAGTCCCAGTAACTCTCCCCAGTATCAGCCCTCTTTCCAGTTCTCCCCTCCCAGTACCTTCCAATGTCAACCACCTTGCATTCCCAGGACTGCCTCTGGTGTCCATTCCCTTCCAGTCCCCCTCCTTCCCCACTGTCCAGCCCCTTCTAGTCCAAATACCATCACAGGTATCAGCTTACTTCTACTCCCAGTGCCACACCTCCCCCCATCAGCCTCCTTCCAGTCACCCTACCTTCTGTCCATCCCCCTTCCAGTGCCATCTCCACATGTCTGTTCCCTTCCAGCCCCAGTACCCCTCCCTTCCAGCTTCCTCCCCATTACCCAGCCACCTACTAGTCCCATCCCCAAGTGTCAGCTCCCTTCCAGTCCCCCTTCAGTACATCACCAGATGTCAGCTCCCTTTCAGCCCCCTCCCATCCCACCCCACATCAGCTCCCATCCAGCCCCCTCCTTCCACCGTGCCAGCTCCCTTCCTACCCCCATCTCCCCCCTATGTCAGCTCCCTTTCTGCCCCACCTCCTCCCATCCATCTCATCTCCTTTCCTGCCCCCTCCTTTCCCTGGCAGACCCTCTCAGCATCTGCTCCCTTCCAGTCCCATTCTCCAATCCCCCCGCATCAGCCCATTTGTAGCCCTAGCCCCTAGTTTTCTTCCAGGGCCAGCAGCTCTCTCCTCCCCTCCTCCCTCCCCCACCCCATCAGCCCATTTCCAGTTCTAGCTCCCAGTCTTCTTCCAGTGCCAGCAGCTCTCTCCTCCTCTCATCGGCCCATTTTCAGCTCTAGCCTATTTCCAGCCCTATTCTCCTTATCAGCCCACTCCAGTCCTAGCCCCACCTCCCCCATCAGTCCATTTCCAGTTCTAGCCCCTGCAATCAACCCATTACCAGTCTTAGGTCATTTCCAGTGTTAGCTCCCCAATTAGCCCATTTTCAGTACTGCCCCCCATCAGCCCATTACCAGCCCTAACCCCTCCCCCAATAAGCCCATTATCAGTCCTAGCCCCCTAATCAGCCCATTACCAGTCCTAGCCCCCCCCCCCCCGATCAGCCTATTTCCAGTGCTAACTTCCCTTAAGCACCCATTTCCAGTTCTAGCCCCACCATCAGCCCATTTCCAGTGCTAACCCTTCCATTAGCCCACTACCAGTCCTAACCCCCCCTATCAACACTACCTGTCCTAACTCCCCCGATCAGCCTATTTCCAGTCATAGCCCATGTCCAGTTCTAACCCCCCCCTGCTCAGCCCATTTCCAGTCTTAATCCCTCATGCACCCATTTCCAGTCCTAGCCCCCCATCAGCACATTACAAGTCCTAACCTCAATCAAACTATTTCCAGTGCTAACCCTCCCACACCTATCCCCACCTCAGCCCAGCCCAGCCCAGCCCATTACAAATGTTACCTGTAAACCGCACTGATTTTAAAGAGCGCGGTATATAAAAGTAATAAATAAATAAATTACCAGACCTGCTTAGCCAATTTCCAGTCCAAGCCCTCCCGGGGAAGAGCCCTGCTGTTGACTGACTGGCGCCCCGGCTCACATTTGCAGAGCCACAAGAAGGAACAGCATTTCCTTTCTTTCCCGCAGCTCTGTTAAAGTTGAGCCTGCTGACGCTGAGGGTAAACGAGGCATTTCCTATCTCACGTGAGGAGAAAGGCAGCGTGGCAAAGATTTTAACGTAAGTGTGCTGCTCTTCCTTCACCGCCGCCATGTGGGCCCCCTACATTGAGAGAGCTGCTTCGATGGAATTTCCACCGTTGTCTAATGTTGTTCCCCTCTCTCCTCAGTTGTAGAGCCAGTTGCTCCATGAGTCACTTAAGATATAGCACTATACAAATGATAAGCAGTAGTAGTAATATTAATAGCTTCCCTCTCGGGTCTTATGTATGGATCCATTCCAGTATCAAAGCAAGTTATTGTAGATGGATTTTGTTTGGTCACATTTTGCTGAGTTTGCTGCATAACTGTGAGTCTGTTTGTCTTCAAATAACTGTGAATCTGTTTGTCTCCACATATTTATCTATCTATCTGTCCTTAGGAGTGGGTTCCCTTACCCACTCCATTGCTGTAAACTTTCTCTTAGCCTACCTAAGGGACTACCCCTCCCCCCCTGCTGAGTTAGTGTTGTGGACCTCCATTTCCTGTGCTGTACTTGGGCTTGCTCAGATTGCCTTTCTGTTCTTTAAGAAAAGGAGTGCTTCCAGAGCTCTCCCAAAAGGTGATTTTTGCTGAGTTTGCTGCATAACTGTGAGTCTGTTTGTCTCCACATATCTATCTATCTATCTATCTATCTATCTGTCCTTAGGAGTGGGTTCCCTTACCCACTCCATTGCTGTAGAGTTTTAAACTTTCTCTTAGCCTACCTGAGGGACTACCCCTCCCCCCTGCTGAGTTAGTGTTTTGGACCTCCATTTCCTGTGCTGCACGTGTCTATTTGTCCTTAGTGGTGGGTTCCTGTGCCCACAGTTCAGGAACTGCCTACTGGCCAGAGACACTTAGGTTCCCGCCCACCCTACCCCTCGCCCCACCCACCCCAGGGGCTCCATTACCTATATAGTGGTCACATAAGTGCCATCTATTGTCCCTAACCTGGGTTTAAAGCCACATCGTCTTCATCTTTTCTTCTTCTTCTTCCTCTTCTGGGACTTCATAAACAACATGTCGTGTATTCAGTGCAATAACTGCGGTACTTTCATTCCAAGACGAATGATTTGGAGCCTAAGAGCTTGTCCTATATGCCTAAAGTCAGCCGCCACTTATGAAGAATTGACTCTACTAAGGAAAGACCTAGCTGCCATGCATAAAGAAGTGTCTCTACTGAGGGAGGAACTGGCTGCAATGAAGCGCACCTCTTCTAGGATTCAAACTGAACAAAGTCCACCACCGCTCCCGCAAAGAATCAAATGCCCCAGGAACAAATGGATCACAGTGGGTTCTGGTAGATTGCGACCAGTAACACAGAGACATCCTGTACATCAAGAGATATCCCTGCACAATGCCTTCTCTGCCTTGGCTAATGAGGATGCCCAATCCAAAGAAACTGAAGGGCCCTTAAATGAGTCAGACAATGCCCAATCCCCTGCTAAAGCACCAAATATGAAGAAAACCTCACCAAACAGAAAACTACTACTACTTGGAGATTCCATCATCAGAGGCACCAATTTGGGAATACAGTTCAAAGGAGAGAAGATAGTCATGTGCCTACCAGGCTCTTCAGCCAGCAGGAATACAAACCAAGTTGTTGAATTACTTAGTGCAAAAAGTGAACACTCCAAACTTGATGTTATTATCCACTTAGGCACAAACGACCTGGCTAGGAACAGTGCCTCCACAGCCCAAAAGGACTTCCAATCTCTGGGAGAGAAACTCAGGCGCGTTGTTAACACTGTTGCATTCTCAGAAGTTCTACCTGTTCTTGGTAAGGGGACAAAAAGGCTGCATCGCATTAACAGCTTTAATACATGGCTCCAGACCTGGTGCAAACAAGAAGGATTCAGATTTATTGGTAACTGGGATAACAGATGGACCAACAAGAGACTATACTGTGCTGATGGACTACATCTCTCTGTCGTAGGGAAAAGAATCCTAAGTGAAAAATTCAGGCAGTATGTGTATATGCATTTAAACTAGGAAGAGGGGGTGACGGATGTGGAAGGCCAACATCTGCATGCCACCCCCAGCAAAAGCAGAACACCATCAGAAACAGACACACTTTTAAACCACACATCAAAAACATGTGGGAAGAAGTAGGCAGAACAAAATCAATGCAAAATACACACAAGCCAGGAAAATGCTGGAAAGCAATGAGCACAAATGCTTGAAGCTTAGCCAACAAAATTCCAGACCTGGAAGCCCTAATAGTGGAAACGAATTTGGACATTATGGCCATTACAGAAACATGGTTTTAATGAATTGCACGATTGGGATATAGCCATAGCTGGCTATAATCTATTCAGAAGAGACAGAGAAAATGGAAAAGGAGGAGGAGTAGCCTTGTATGTCAAAAGCAATATTAAAGCTACTGAAATGTAGGGGACATGGGGAAAAGAAGAAGCGCTCTGGATTGCGTTGGAAAGAGGAGATGGCGCTGTCATCCATATTGCTGTAGTCTACAGACCTCCGACTCAAATTGAAGAGAGAGATAACGAATTGATTAAAGATATTGCCAAGATAGCAACAAAGGGGGAAGCGATCATATTGGGTGACTTTAATCTACCTGATGTGGATTGGATTACTTCTTCTGCACATCTGGAAAGAAGCAAAAAAATTGTGGATGCTCTCCAAGATGCATTATTTAGACAAATGGTGATGGAACCAACCAGGGAAAGTTCAACGCTGGATGTAGTGCTCACCAACGGTGATAGTGTGTCGAATGTCTGCGTGAGTGCCCCTGTGAGCAACAGCGACCATCACATGGTCTGGTTTGAGATAAAAGCCATGGTACAGGCCAATCATAGCAAGCTCAAAGTCCTAAACTTCAAATACACTGACTTCAATAAAATGGCAGAGTACTTAAAGGAGGAGATGACGGGGTGGAAGGAGATAAAGGAAGTGGAATTGCAATGGGCTAAACTTAAGAAGGCAATAAAAGGGGCAACAGATAAATATGTAAGAAAAGTAAATAAAACAAGAGGAGAAGGAAACCTATTTGGTTTTCCAAAGAGGAGGCTGCTCAAATAAAGGCAAAAAACACAACTTTCGCAAAATTCAAAAGCTTGCAAACAGAAGAACACAGAAATGAATACAGGATCCAACTCAA
Organism: Ichthyophis bannanicus; assembly: GCA_033557465.1. NCBI lineage: Eukaryota > Metazoa > Chordata > Amphibia > Gymnophiona > Ichthyophiidae > Ichthyophis > Ichthyophis bannanicus. The sequence continues at coordinate 699,773,771 of CM066035.1, forward strand.
AGAGTCTAAAAGAGTAATAAGGATAGCAAAATCAAAGGCAGAGGAAAGGATGGCTAAAGATGTTAAGGGTAGCAACAAAACTTTCTTCAGGTATATTTGGGAAAGGAAGAAGATCAGAGTTGGAATTGCAGGACTCAAAAGTGCTGGGAAAGGACTCGTGGAAAGTGACACTGAAAAAGCAAAATTGCTAAACAAATACTTCTGCTCTGTTTTTACTAAAGAAGATCCTGGAGCTGGACCAGCTGTGACTCCCAAATATAAAAATGGGAATGAAGTAGATACCACACCATTCACAGAAGACGAGGTGTTAGAACAACTTGCTAAACTGAAAGTGGACAAAGCCATGGGACCGGATGGGATACATCCCAGGATACTGAAAGAGCTCAGAGAGGTTATTGCAGGACTGTTAAAGGATGTCTTCAACAGATCCTTGGAAACAGGAGAGGTTCCTCAGGACTGGAGAATGGCTGATGTCGTACCTCTACACAAAAGTGGTGACAGGGAAGAAGTGTCAAACTACAGGCCACTAAGCCTTACCTCGGTGGTGGGAAAAGTAATGGAGGTGCTCCTGAAAGAGCGAATAGTGAACTTTCTCAAAACCAACAGGAAGCAAGATCCGCGGCATCATGGTTTTACCGAAGGACGGTCTTGCCAAACAAATCTGATTGAGTTCTTTGACTGGGTGACCAAGGAACTAGATCAGGGGCATGCGATGGATGTCATCTACCTGGATTTCAGCAAAGCCTTTGATATTGTTCCTCATAGGAGGCTTGTCAACAAACTCAATAGCTTGGGGATGGGTCCCAAGATGGTAAACTGGATTAGAAATTGGTTGACTGACAGACGACAGAAGGTGATTGTACATGGAGCTCACTCGGATGAGAGGAAGGTGATTAGCGGGGTGCCCCAGGGTTCGGTCCTGGGCCCGGCACTGTTCAATGTATTTGTGAGTGATATTGCTGAAGGACTGAATGGAAAAGTCTGTCTTTTTGCAGACGACACAAAAATTTGCAACAGAGTGGACTCCCCCGAAGGAGTGGTTAACATGAGGAAAGATCTACAAAAGCTGGAAGACTGGTCTTTTTTTTTTTATTTTTATTTTTATTTATGAAATTTCCAAAAGTTACTACATATCGGAAAACATATAGGAAAATCAAGAAATATCACATAGGAATCATATACAAAAGAAAGAAAAAGAGGTAAAGCCCACATTACGGGAACTGGTTGTGATTATACATTAAGAACAGAAATAAAAATATGTGTATACAATACATCATACAGAAATCAAAGCAATTCCTTGCCCATCTAAGGAGGCATAACATCACTCACCCTGAGTTGCCCCAGAAACCGCCTGTCGTTCCAAAATAAACCGTTCTAAATGGGTAACATCAGCAAACACCTAAGAAGCGCCCTCAAAATTGACGACGCATTTACAGGGAAAACGTAAGGCCTCAGGTATTGAGGCTGAAAGACTGGTCTAATGCTTGGCAACTACAATTTAATGCGAAAAAGTGCAGTGTCATGCACTTGCATAGCAGAAATCCAAGGGAAATGTACGTGATAGGGGGCAAGAGGTTGGTATGCACGGTTCAGGAGAAAGACCTTGGTGTGATTATCTCTGATGATCTCAAGGTGGCAAAACAGTGCGAAAAGCCAAAAGGATGTTGGGCTGCATACAAAGAGGGATTACCAGCAGAAAGGAAGAGGTACTTATGCCACTATATAAGTCACTGGTGAGGCCTTACTTGGAATACTGTGTTCAGTTTTGGAGACCATATCTTGAAAAAGATGTAAAAAGACTGGAAACTGTTCAGAGGAAAGCGACCAAAATGATTTGGAGCTTGCGTCAGAAGCCTTATGAGAAGAGACTTGAAGACCTAAATATGTACACTCTGGAGGAGAGGAGGGACAGGGGAGATATGATTCAGACCTTTAAATACTTAATGAGAAATGATGAACAAACAAACCTCTTCCAAAGACGGGGAAGCTGTAAAACTAGAGGGCATAACATGAAGCTGCAAGGTGGTAAATTGAAAGGCAATGTCAGGAAACATTTTTTCACTGAAAGGGAGGTGGATGCTTGGAATGCCCTTCCGATGGAAGTGGTGGGGCAAACATGGTGACGGAATTCAAAAAGGCATGGGACAAACACAGTGGATCCCTTTACAGCAATAGGATAAAAACAAGATAAACGGTACCATCTAACCTCTGAACCATATAACGTCTCAACAAATAGGGGTGTCCTACATGGAGTGGTGGGTTTACCCCTAAACAAAGACATGGCGAGGGGTGGCCTGCACAGAGTGACAGGTGCACCTACTCTTGCCATCTTGCTGGGCAGACTAGATGGACCATGCTGGTCTTTATCTGCCGTCATTTACTATGTTACTATGTTACTATGTTACATTTCTGTTCCCAATTTAGGGCCTGATTCATCAATATTTTTCCCACAAACAAAAAATGGGTAAAAAAATAATCATTGTAGTGAGTCAGTCCCATAGTTTATAATTCCCTTCCTGCTTTGCAAATCCTGCATTTAAGTTTTATTGCTTGGCTGGTTTCTTGTGAGGTTTCACGGCAGTGTTTTTTAATATAATATAAATTATATTACACTTTTCAAATGTGTATCAGGATTAGACAGTATGATACTACATTTGTTTTTAAGACATGATAATGTTTGGGAATATTCTGACTGTGTAGCCCTTAAATCATATAGTTGTGGGTGATACAGGAAAGAAAGAAAAAGTTCAGTTTAACTATTTAGCTTCCATTGTTTGAATTTTCTGGTACAAGCCAGCTCCCAGGGGAGGGACTTGGCTTCCATTGTTTGAATTTTCTGGTACAAGCCAGCTCACAGGGGAAGGGCTAATTAGATCAGCTTACTGGCTGCCATAGTTCCAGTTTGTTCCAGTCTGCACAGCTTCTACAGCCTGCAAAGAGCTAAGTTACAGCTTCTATCTTCTTTTGCTTGTTGCTAATATAGATTTAACTGTTATACCTTACTTTGGGAATATTCTGACTGAGTAGCCCTAAAGCCTGCAAAAACTATAATTTTCTTTCTTATCTCTGCTGGTTTCTAGCTACCAATATAGAGTTTATCTGTCTGTTTTATGGAAATTGCTAATATAAAGTTTAACTGTGGTTATACATTAAGCTTGGGGATAATCTGACTGACTGACTGTTTTTCTGTGTAGCCTTGGAGCAGATATTTGTGTGTGCCCCCAGTTCAGGAACAGCCTTCTGGCCAGAGACACTTAGGTTCCCGCCCACCCTACCCCTCACCCCACCTCCTCATGGGCTGCATTGCCTATATAGTAATCGCATATGTTGCCATTTATCCTTTTAACTTGGGTTAAAGCCCACATCTTCTTCTTCCTTTCTTCTTCTTCTTCCTCTTCTCCTTCTAGGGCTGCTTATTCAGCATGTCGTGCATTCAGTGCAATAACTGCAGTACATTCATTCCAAGACGAATCATTTGGAACCTAAGAGCTTGTCCTCTGTGCCTCAGGTCAGCTGCCATGCATAAAGAACTGACTCTACTAAGGGAAGACCTAGCTGCCATGCATAAAGAGGTGACCCTAGTGAGGGAGGAACTGGATGCAATGAAGCGCACCTCTTCTAGGATACAAACTGAACAATGTCCACCACTGCTCCCACAAAGAATCAAACACCCCAGGAACAAATGAATAACAGTGGGTTCTGGTAGATTGTGACCTGTGACACAGAGGCATCCTATGCATCAAGAGATATCCCTGCATAATGGCTTCTCTGCCTTGGCGAATGAGGATGCCCAATCTAAAGAAACTGAAGGGCCCTTAAATGAGACAGACGATACCCAATCTCTTGCTAAAGGACCAAATATGAAGAAAACCTCACCAAACAGCAAACTACTACTACTTGGTGATTCCATCATCAGTGGCATCAACTTGGGAACACAGTTCAAAGGAGAGAAGATAGTCAAGTGCCTCCCAGGCTCTTCAGCCAGCAGGTATACAAATCACATTGTTGAAGTACTTAGCGCAGAAAGTGAACACTCCAAACTTGATGTTGTTATCCACTTGGGCACAAATGATCTGGCTAGAAACAGTGCCTCTACAGTCCAAAAGGACTTCCAATCTCTGGGAGAGAAACTCAACCCCATTATTAACACTGTTGCATTCTCAGAGGTTCTACCTGTTCTTGGTAAGGGGGCAAAAAGGCTGCATCGCATTAACAGCTTTAATACATGGCTCCAGACCTGGTGCAAACAAGAAGAATTCAGATTTATTGGCGACTGGGGTAACAGATGGAACAACAAGAGACTATACTGTACTGATGGACTACATCTCTTTGTTGCAGGGAAAAGAATCCTAAGTGAAAAATTCAAGCAATATGTGGATATGCATTTAAACTAGAAAAAGGGGGTGACGGATGTGGAAGGTCAAGCTCTGGACGTCACCCCATGCACAAGCAGATTAAAATCAGAAACAGCCACATTTTTAAACCACACATCAAAAACAAGTGGGAAGATGTAGGCAGAACAAAATCAATGCAAAATACACGCGAGCCAGTTAAATGCTGGAAAGCAATGAGCAAAAATGCTTGAAGCTTAGCCAACAAAGTTCTGGACCTGGAAGCCCTAATGGTGGAAATGGATTTGGACATTGTGGCCATTACAGAAACATGGCCAAATGAATCGCATGATTGGGATATAGCCATACCTGGCCAGGGCCAGCCCGTCCATTCAGCAAGAATGTTTGCACAGGGCCCCACGTTTCAGGGGGCCTCGCACAAACATGCTACCCATCAGCCCAGGAAAACTTTAAAAGAAAAAACAAACTTGCTGCTACTGCTGCCACTGTGGCAGCGGCAGAATCAAGTGTCTCCCGGGGGGCCCCCGCCGCCCAACAGAGCCCTCCCTCCTGCCCAACAGAGCCCTCCCTCGATCACTCTCCTCGGTGCGGTTTTCAGATCCACAAAGGGAGGGTTGGTTTCCCTCTTGCAGCTCTGCTAAGCCCGCTGGGGCTGACGGGAACAGGCATTTCCTGTTTCCTATCAGCCCCGGCTGGCTTAATAGAACCGCGAGAGGGAAACCAACCCTCCCTTCGCAGCTCTGAAAGCCGCGCCGAGGAGAGTGATCGAGGGAGGGCTCTGTCGGACAGGAGGGCGGGCTCTGTTGGGCGGGCGGGGGCCCCGCGGGAGACACTTGATTCTGCTGCTGCCACAGTGGCAGCAGCAGCAGCAAGTTTGTTTTTTCTTTTAAAGTTTTCCTGGGCTGATGGGGGGGAAGGGGGATTAGGACTGGTAATGGGCTAGGGGAGGTCTAAGACAGGAAATGGGCTGATGGGGGGTAGGATTGGTAATGGGCTATGGGGGGTAGTACTGGTAATGGGCTATGGGGGAGGCTAAGATTGGAAATGGGCTGATGGGGGGGTTAGGACTGGAGGTGAGCTGATGGGGGGTTAGGACTCGTAATGGGCTATGGGGGGCTAGGACTGGAAATGGGCTAATGGGGGGTTAGGACTGGTAATGGGCTAATGGGGGGGCTAGGACTGGAAATGGGCTGATCGGGGGGTAGGTACTGGTAATGGGCTATGGGGGGCTAGGACTGGAAATGGGCTGATGGGGGGGTTAGGACTGGTAATGGGCTGATGGGGGGTTAGGACTGGTAATGGGCTATGGGGGGCTAAGACTGGAAATGGGCTGATGAGGGGGCTAAGACTGGTAATGGGCTATGGGGGGCTAAGACTGGAAATGGGCTGATGGGGGGCTAGGACTGGTAATGGGCTATGGGGGGCTAGGACTGGTAATGGGCTGAGTGGAAGGGGGACTTGAACTGCAAATAGCTGATGGGAATGGGGACAGGGGCTTCGAATGGAAATGGGCTGTGAGGGGAGGGAGCTAGGACAGGAAATGGGCTGATGGAGGTGCTAGGATAGGACTCGAAATGGGCTGTTGGGGTGGTGCTGAGATTGGAAATGGGCTGTGTTGGGGGCTTGGAATGAAATGGACTCATGGAGGGGCTAGAACTGGAAGCAGGCTCATTGGGGGCTTGGATTGGAAATGGGCTGAGTGAAGGGGAACTAGGATTTGACATGGGCTGATGGTGGGGCTAGGAAAGGACCAGAAATTGGCTGATGGGGGGCTGGGATTGGAAATGAGCTGATGGAGGGACTTGGATAGGACTGGAAATAGATAGGGGGGGGGGGTTAGGACTGGAAATGGGCTATGGGGAGCTAAGACTGAAAATGGGCTGATGGGGGGCTAGGACTGGAAATGGGCTGATGCGGGGGCTAGAAGGGAGTGGATGCTGGGTGGGGCTGGAACTAGAAGGGAGCTGATGTTGGGGGAGGATTAGAATGGGATGGGGCTGGGAGAGTGAAATGGAGAGGGGAAAAATATTTTGTGTGGGAGGGAAGAAAAACCTTCAATTGGCCGGGAATTGGGAGAGTAAGTGGGGATTGAGGATGGAGGGGTAAAATTTGAGTGGATGAAAAAGGAATGAGGAAAGAGCAAAAGGAGAAAGATTAGTATGTTAAAGCAGATGTAGAGAGAGAATGCAAAAAAACTAGAAGAGAGAAGAAAGGACAAATGGACAGCAGATGGAGAGTTAGCAGAAGACACGAAGAAACCAGAAGAAAGTGGCTGGAGCAATTGCAACTGAAAACAAAATGCACAAAAGGTAGAAAAATATCTCTTTATTTTGAATTTATTAACTGGAATATGTCAGCTCTGGGAAATGTGAATCATTAACATCTGTGCTTTATTTAGTACAAGAGGAAATTAATTTATAGTTTTATTTCTACAGTTTTATTTCGTCATAAAAGGAAATAAATTCCAAAATATACACAACACACAACCACTGTAAATATCCAATGTAAATAATTTAATGGTTGTTTGTATTACTAATACATCTTGAAGTTGAAGTTTTGTTCAATGTAAATAGTTAAACTTAACCGTTCATTGTAAATAGTTGAATCTGATTGTTCAATGTAAATGTATACATCTGTGTACAATTGTTAAAATGTTCCTTGTAAACCGCCCTTGATCGCTGGAAGGGGCGGTATAGAAAAATATAGATAAATAAATAAATAAATACAGTGTTGCTGTACATTCCAAGTTTGGCTTTTGGGGTTCCCAGTTTAATTATTGTCTTCCTGTTTCTAAACTGTGATTCCTTGTTTGGTGACGGTCTATGTTCTGCATGTGTAACTGAGCTGAGGTATTCTGTTTATGTAATTCCTATTTGACATTGCCACTTGTTCTCTTTTCCCAGTAGGTCATGTATTGTTATTTTCTGAAATGCATTGGTTTAATATTTGCAGTGTTGCCTTTTGATAGGTAGGGTCTGGTGCTTTATGAGTCCTGGTAGTGCTGTTATGATACGGTGGGTTTGCTATTGTTTCTAAATGGGCAGTGTTTGTAGTAGTTCCTAATGTGCCTGGCGGTTGGCACTGGATTATAGTAATGTAGAAATCTTTTAGTCTTTCTTTATCCATACATTCATTAAGAGGCATGTTTACTAAAAGTTAGTGTATTTATTTTATTTTATTTAAAAGGATTTCTATACCACCTTCTCCTTCAATCAAGGCAGTCTACACAGCAAACAATTAACAAGAATGGGTTATGTGTGTTCATGCAGTGATACAGTGTGTGTGTGTGGTGGTGTACAGTAGATTCATGTTGAGCTATTTACAGCGTGCGCTATTATACATTCCTATGAACATGGGGAAGGGGGGGGTTGGTCTGTTGGTCGGTCTGCAGTGTACTTGCGGACCTTGGTGAGGTCTTTTGGTGTGTTGACACGTTTGGAGGTGCCCCTCCTCCTCGGTCGTTTGCTTGTGTCAGATTGTATGATTGGTTGTTAGCTGAGAGCTGATGACTGTTTGATTTTGAATATGTTTATGACTGTCTTATATTTGATGCATGAGCTGATTGGAAGCCAGTGTAGATCTTTCAGGATGGGTGTGATGTGTTCTTGTCTTGCTGTACCAGATATTATGCATGTCGCTGTGTTTTGTGCCAGTTGCAGCAGTCTGAGTGTTTGTTTTGTGAGGCCGAGATAGATTGGGTTGCAGAAATCTAGAATTGGGGTTATTAGAGTCTAGCAGACTGTGCGAAAGTGCTCCGGGGAGAGGAGGGGTTTGAAGCGTCGGATTAGTCTCATCCTGTGGTATGCGTTTTTGGTGGTTCTGCTTATGTGTGATGGTAGGTCCAGTTCTTTGTCCAGAGTCACTCCGAGGTATTTTACTTCTGGTTTTATGGGTATGGTTGTGTTGTTTACCTTGATGTTGAGTGGAGGGACGAATTCGGTGTTTCGGGTGATGATTAGTGCCTCGGTCTTGCTGTAGTTTATGGTAAGGTTGTTGTCTTGAAACCAGCTGGTCATGTGTATTTATTTATTTTATTTTATTTTATTTAACATTCATTTTTATACCGCATCTTCCAGAGATCAGTTGCGGTGTACAAATAACAACTATTAACAAATCGAAATTTGTTTTACATAGAACATCTTAGACAGTTTGTTATTTTGGAGTATGAGACAGTTTGTTATTTTGGAGTAGTCCGGGTTGTCGATCGTGATTGGTGTGTATATCATGATGTCATCAGTGTAAATTGTGTATTGTATCTCGTGTTCTTTCATGATGTCGCATATTGGCTGAATGTAGAGGTTAAATAGTGCTGATAAGGCGGATCCTTGTGGTACTCCTTGCAGGACCTTTATGGGTTGGGATGTGTTGGGGCCGACCTTGACCTGTATCTGTCTGTCTGTTAGGTATACGTGGAACCATTTCAGAGTGGAACCCTGCAGTCCAATGTTCTGTAGTCTTTCCAGTAGAGTTCTGTGATCCACTGTGTCAAATGCTGATTAAATGTCAATGAAGATCGTTAGTATTCCATTCTTGCAGTTGTCTATGAGGCAGAGTATGTTATTGAATAGGTATAACAGGAGTGTTTCGACTCCGTGGTTGGGGCGGAAACCGTGTTGGTTAATGTCTAGTGGTGCGTGGTTGTCAATGTGGTCTTGTAGCTGATGCTGTACTGCCTTCTCAATAATTTTTGCCAGTAGAGGTATGCTTGAGATTGGTCTGTATGCTGCTGGATTGTTCTTATTGAGTGTGGATTTCTTCGGGATTGGTCATATAGTGGCGAGCTTTAGTTGGTTCGGCATGTTTCCTTGGGTCAGAGAGCTGTGCACGATGTTGTGTATAGTGTGGATGAAGTTTGACTTAGTGGCTTTGATCCATGTCACTGGGCATGGGTCCATTGACGCCGTGCTTGTATTGAGTGCGGTGATGATGTGTGAGAGCTGCTCTTTGGATGGGATGCTGAATGCGCCCCAGGTTTTCAGGGGTGTGGTTGGTTTGGTGGTTGTGTTTGATTTTGGTTGTAAAGATGAATGGAATTTTTCTTGGATGTGGTCTGCAAATTTTTGCGGGTCTATTTGGGCTTCGCTTTCGGCCTTCTGCTCTTTGGTGAGGGTTTTCACAATTTCGAAGAGTTCTCTAGGTTTGTTGTTGGATTTGAGCATAATGTTTGTGTGGTATTCTCTCTTTGTTTGGTTGATGAGTTTGTTGTAGTTTTTTTGCTTTGTTAGGTACAGTTCCTGGGTATTGGATGACTTGGTGTGTCTCCATCGCCATTCTAACTTTTAGTTCCCTCTTTTCGTTCCATATTTTTTTTTATTTAACAAGTTTTATATACCGTCTTTCTACCAGTCAAAACGGTTTACAGAGAACATAACAGTCAGTATTTTTCAACCTTTTACATGGAACAATATAACAATGAGTATATATGTAAGTGAACATAACTAATTACAATGATCGATCGAAGATCAACTATTTACACAATAAATTTACAATTATTTATACGTGAATTTACAGTCGGCCATATGAATAGTAAATGGGTGTTGCAGAAGGGGTAGGAGGGAGGTGTAGTGGTTCAAGCTAAGGTGGAAGGGAGAAATGTTCAATGAAAAGGTGGGTTTTAACTTTTTGCGGAACTCAGCGTGGGAGGAGCACTTCCGAAGTTCATGAGGAAGGGTGTTCCAAAGGGATGGGGCATAGAGGGAGAAGGCCCTGTTATTTGTAGATTGTTTGCAGAGTCTCTTTTTTATAGGGATGGCCAGTAAGTTTTTGGTGATAGAACGGCGTGTTCTGTTACAATTGGATGAGGGAAGGAGAGGGGAGAGGCACGGAGCAGACTCATTGGATAATATTTTATGTATCAAGGTGAGGACCTTGAATTTAGCTCTGTATTGGATGGGGAGCCAGTGGAGATCATAAAGGACAGGTGTGATGTGGGAACATCTGGGGTGGTTGGTTATGAGTCGAGCAATAGTATTTTGAGCAAGTTGGAGTGGTTGGATAGAAATCTTAGGGAGGCCAAGGTAGATAAGGTTGCAGTAATCAAGAAAAGGTATAGTGAGGGCTTGACAGACCGTACGAAAGGAGTTAGGGCTTAGAAGGGGTTTAAGGTTCCGGAGGGTACGGAGCTTTGCATATATTATATTAGTGGTTCTCTTTATATGGTCAGTGAATGAAAGGTTCTGATCCAGGATAATACCAAGATATTTATCTTGGTTCTTTACAGAAAGTGTTAGATCGCTAATAGTAAGGGTGGTTGGAGGGCTGTATGTGGGATTGGAGAAAACCTGGAGAACCTCAGTCTTGGATTGATTAATCAAGAGGTTATGTTGGGAAAGCCAGGTTTTCAGGCTAGTCAGGCATTCGGATAGTTTAGAGAAGTTGGGATTGGAAAGGTTAAAAGGGGTGAAGCACATCATGTCATCGGCATATAGTTGATACTGAATGTCATAGTTCTGGAAGATCTTGCATACCGGTTGGAGGAAGATGTTAAATAATAGAGCAGAGAGACTGGATCCTTGGGGTACACCTTGTTTTAAGATGAATGGGAGGGAGGTGTCACTTCCAATACGAACCTGTTGGGTTCTGTTAGCTAGGTACGAATGGAATCAGTTCAGAGTTGTGTCTCTGAGCCCAATTTCATGAAGTCTGCTTAGGAGTAGATGGTGAGGGAGGGAGTCAAAAGCAGCTGATAGATCAAGGAATATGAGAAGACATCCTTGAGAGGGGTTCTGGATGTGGAGGTATAAGGAGTCTAGTAGGGAAGTAAGAAGGGTTTCGACTCCATGGTTCCCTTTGAAACCATGCTGGAATAAGTCGAGGGGGGAGTGTTCGTCAATATAGTTCTGGAGTTGGGTTTGGACCAGTTTTTCGGTTATCTTAGCTAGGAATGGAATACTAGAGATGGGTCTGTAAGATGTGGGAGAAGATGGGTCAAGTTTTGTTCCTTTTAAAATGGGACGGATAGTGGCATTCTTAAGAGGTGGTGGTACCAAGCCAGTCTGGAGGGATGATTGAACAATATGCATAATATACGGACTTAGGGAGCTTCTAGTAGTTTTGATCCAGGGTACGGGGCAAGGGTCAAGGGCAGATGTAGAAGCATTTAAGTCCTTTATTACCTTAGTTACATTTTCTAAAGTGAGAGGCTCGAATTCTCCCCAGGAGTTTTGGGGGGTAGACTTGAGTGGTTGGGAGTTGTAGTGAATGGGGGGTTGGTAGTTAGTAGAAAGAGGAGGGTGGAATTTGGAAATGAGGTGGTTGGCAAAGGCCTGTGCAGTTATTTTTGGAAGCTGGTCTTGATGCAGGGGCTCATTAATTAAGGATTTGGTAATAGAGAATAGCTCTCTAGGTTTGTTAAGTGAACGTTGAATAATATTTTCATTGTATTCTCTTTTATGGTTGAGGGTTTCAGTGCAGTAAGTTCTGAGTTTAGCTAAATAGGAAGTGAGTGCGTTTGTATCTTTAGAGCATCTCCATTTGCGTTCGAGACGTCTAAGTTCTCTTTTGAGAGTTCTTAGGTGTGTGGAGAACCAGGGTGCTCTTCTGATGATCTTTTGAGGATGTTTATTAGGTGGGAGTAGAGAAGCTTCAGAAAGGGTCTCATTCCATTTAGAAATAAGAGTCTCTTGGCTAGAGCTTTTATCAAATAAGAGGTCAAGAGATGGGATTGTTTGCTCTAGGAAGGTGGCCGCATTGAAATGCTTGAACCTATGGGTATGTTGAGCCAGGATGGGAAGTTGATTTTTGTGGGTGGGGTAAGGGAGGGAGAAGAAGATGAGGGTATGATCAGACCAGGGTACTGGCTGAATGGTGTGTGTAACCTGATCAATGGTTAGAGAGTGTTGAGGAATAAATATAAGGTCAAGAATGTTTCCTTTGGAGTGCGTAGGGTGTTCCAGTATTTGGGAGAAGTTGAGGGCATTCATTGCTTGGAGGAAAGAGGAGGACTGTATTGGAGATGTGGCATTTAGATTTAGATCGCCTAAAATTATGAGGGGGCGAGAGGCAGATTGGGGGGAGCAGGCTGTGTCTAGGATTGTTGAGAGATCAGAAGGGTCAGATTGAGGAGCCCGATATATGAGGTGCAGGGAGAGCGAGGAGTTGGAGACAGTAATGGAGTCCATACCTTTGGTAGAGGTGGATTCTGTAGTGAAGAGTTGTAGGTTAGATTTGGATATGATGGCTACACCTCCCCCTCTGCTATGTGCTCTGTTGCATATGTTGATTGAATATGCATTGGGGCATAATTGGTTTATTAGGACCGTGTCAGTATCTTGGAACCAGGTTTCAGTAAGGCAGAATATATCAAGATCATAATCAGAGATGAGGTCAGCAAGTAGGGGAACTTTATTTCTGACTGATCAAGCGTTGAGTAGGGCGCATTTGAGGGGGGGATGGGGTGGGTCAGAGGAAGAGTTAGCGATAGGGTCTGGATTTATAATGATAGGTTTGAGTCTGCAAGCACGGTAGTGGGGGTTATGATGGGTATAAGGATAATGTGGTGGGATGTGTAGATGTCTGGGAGAGTGGATTATTGGGATGTGGGTGGAATGGGTCAGAGATAGTGTGTATGAAGGGGTAAATAAGGAGGTAAGTAATAAGGAGGGGATGACCCATGATATGACTGAGTAGGAGTTGGTCAAGATCATTCTGGGAGAAGATGGTACTCTTGGAATAGATAACGCCATCTTGATGATAGGTATAGCGACAGTGTTGTGGCTGAAAATGGTGTCTTTTAATAAATGCTAAGTTAGTGCTAGTAGGGTTACAGTGAGTGTGGTATTCCTGTAAGGTAACAGTGGTGTTGTTGCAGGAATCGGGAAGTTTAATCACTTAGAGGTTTAATTGCTTTTGTGAGGTAACAGTAGGGTTTAATACAAGGAAGTGGATATGATTGTGTTATAATCAATGTTTGAGCTGAGAAGATAGAGACATCATTGTATGAGGAAATCTAGTACTAGCTTTGTGGCAAGCAAAAAGGCATAATAAGCAACAAAGTGGCAGAGAGGCATATAAGGCAATAATGGTAACTTTTTGTAGTAAAGTAAGCAGCAGTATATCAGTAGCAGTAACAATAGTAGCAGTTAATCGCAGTAACAGTAGCAGTAAGAGTTAATATGTTGATATGGAGGAAACACGGATTAACCTAATCCTTATTGCACACAGAGGGTAGGGTGGTAAAAGAGATGCTTACGAATGGAGCTGGAGGAAGTTCGTATTTAGCATAATGTCTGAATGCAGATCGCGTTGCTGTTTACCGGGAGTCCAAATGCATGGTCTTGTGTTCACGGTCCACGCCTAAGGGCCACGCCAAAGGGCCCTCTGGCAAGGCCCTCAGGCGCGGGCCCGCAAGGCGCGGGCATGCCCGCTCGGCGCACCTTAAATATGCCGCCGCCTGCCCTGATTGGGCAGTGCTCCCTGGTGGGGGTGGATCGGAGGCTCCGGCCTGCTCTATCCGCGCCGGGAGAGCTGCTGAAGGGGCCGGAGAGCTGGAAAGGGCCACGCGCCCGCTCGGCACTCCTTAAATATGCCGCCGCCTGCCCCGTTTTGGCAGTGCTCCCTGGTGGGGGTGGATCGGAGACTCCGGCCTGCTCTATCCGCGCCGGGAGAGCTGCTGAAGGGGCCGGAGAGCTGGAAAGGGCCGCGCGCCCACTCAGCGCTCCTTAAATATGCCGCCGCCTGCCCCGATTGGGCAGTGCTCCCTGGTGGGGGTGGATCGGAGGCTCCGGCCTGCTCTATCCGCGCCGGGAGAGCTGCTGAAGAGGCCGGAGAGCTGGAAAGGGCCGCGCGCCCACTCAGTGCTCCTTAAATATGCCGCCGCCTGCCCCGATTGGGCAGTGCTCCCTGGTGGGGGTGGATCGGAGGCTCCGGCCTGCTCTATCTGCGCCGGGAGAGCTGCTGAAGGGGCCGGAGAGCTGGAAAGGGCCGCGCGCCCACTCGGCGCTCCTTAAATATGCCGCCGCCTGCCCCGATTGGGCAGTGCTCCCTGGTGGGGGTGGATCGGAGGCTCCGGCCTGCTCTATCTGCGCCGGGAGAGCTGCTGAAGGGGCCGGAGAGCTGGAAAGGGCCGCGCGCCCACTCGGCGCTCCTTAAATATGCCGCCGCCTGCCCCGATTGGGCAGTGCTCCCTGGTGGGGGTGGATCGGAGGCTCCGGCCTGCTCTATCCACACCGGGAGAGCTGCTGAAGGGGCCGGAGAGCTTGAGTACCATGGTTTGTGATGTAATTTGGTGCAGCGAGTTTTCTTGGGTCTTTGTTCTGTGGCTTTGGCAGCATAATTGATGATGGTGTTCCAGTTTCTGATTTGAGCTTTTAGATCATCTGCTTCTGAGTTCAGGTATGGTATAGTGTCCTGTAGGAATTGGTCCCTGTCGAAGCTCTTGAATCTTCTTTGTGTGGGTGGGTTGTCCGGTTTTTCGTCTTGTTTTCCTCCTTGTGGCATAATATTTATTTTGATTTATGTGGTGGTCTGACCATGGTACAGGTGTGACAGTGGGGATTGAAATGAGTCCTCTGTCGAGTAGATAGTTGGGTGTGAATATGAGGTCTGGCGATGATCCGTGTCTGTGTGTCGGGGTGTTAATTATTTGGGTGTATTGAAAGGAACTCATCGCTAGGAGAAATGCCATACTGCAAGGCCTGCCAAAGAAAACTATAAATATTCTGCAAATGGCACAAAATGTTGCTGCCAGAATCATTATGCAAAAAGGCATCTCTGATCACATTACACCTGTTCTAATTGAGCTACATTGGCTCCCCATTGCGGCCCGCGTTCAATACAAAATGATTGTCACAACATTCAAACTCATCCATAATGTAGCACCCTCACACCTCAACAGCTTAATCTCCAATCTACCCAGCAACAGAAGTAGAAGAACAGTGAACCTCAACACCCTCTGTCTCCCGAAGTGCATCAGAAATGTTAATGCATGTACCAGTAACAGAGCATTCTCCCTTATAGCCCCGGCACTCTGGAACCGGCTGCCATGTGAACTGCGTGCAAACTGTGACCTGAAAGACTTCAGAAAAAAGCTTAAGACGCACCTCTTCCAATCGCATTACAATGTAACATAGGCTCTGTACCCCACTACCATTGCATCCCACTACCAATTATCTTTCAGTTTATATGTAAATATGTATATAATGTATCCTGTGTGAAGTGTTTACCATCAATCAACTGTAATCTGTAACCCTATGTTTTGCTGTGTATTACCTCTCCCTCCCTAATCGCAATGTACATCTATCTAAATTATTGGCTGGTACAGCCACTCTTACCATGTATAGCAACCGCTGCTGATCGCTGGAAGCAGCGGGATACAAATGTACACTAAATAAATAAATAAATAAAATAAAAAGCTTCTGCGTCTTTGGTGGTGGTAGATTTGAGGTTGAAGTCTCCTAGCAGTATTGTTGGTTTGTGGTTTGAGTTGGTTGCGCAGACTGCTTCGAGTGTGGAGGCTAGTTCATCAGGTGGCGCATTGGGGGCTCTGTAGGTGAGGCATAGGGCCATCAGTTTGTTCTCAACAGTGATGGTGTTGCATTGTTGGGTATCTGTGGCACTTCGTGATTTGAACTTTAGGCTGTTCTTGGTGATGATCAGGACCCCTCCTCCTCTCCGGTGAGCACGCGGGCAGTGTATGTTAACATTATGCAAATATTTATGCACATGAGGCCCTTATGCAAATGAGGCCCCGCACCCCCCTTGGGCCGCCCCTGTACCTGGCTATAATCTATTCAGAAGAGTCAGAGAAAATGGAAGAGGAGGAGGAGTAGCCTTGTATGTCAAAAGCAATATTAAAGCTACTGAAATGCAGGGGGCATGTGGAAAAGAAGCAGCATTCTGGATTGTGTTGGAAAGAGGAGATGGCACTGTCATCCATACTGCTGTAGTCTACAGACCTCCGACACAAATTGAAGAGATAGATAACGAACTGATTATAGATATTGCCAAGATAGCCACTAAGGGGGAAGCGATAGTATTGGGTGACTTTAATCTACCAGATGTGGATTGGATTACTCCTTTTGCAAATTTGGAAAGAAGCAAAAAAATTGTGGATGCTGTCCAAGATACGTTACTTAGACAAATGGTGATGGAACCAACCAGAGAACGCTCAACGCTGGATTTAGTGCTCACCAATGGTGATAGCGTGTTGAATGTCTGCATGAGTGCCCCTGTGAGCAGCAGCAATCATCACACGGTGTGGTTTGAGATAAAAGCCATGTTACAGGCCTATCATAGCAAGCTCAAAGCCCTAAACTTCAAAAACACTGACTTCAATAAAATGGCCGAGTACCTAAAGGAGGAGCTGACAGGATGAAAGGAGATAAGGGAAGTGGAATTGCAATGGACTAAACTAAAGATGGCAATAAAAGGGGCAACAGATAAATATGTAAGAAAAGTAAACAAAAACAAGAGGAGAAGAAAACCTGTTTGATTTTCCAAAGAAGTGGCTGCTCAAATAAAGGCAAAAAACCACAGCTTTCACAAAATTCAAAAGCTCACAAACAGAGGAACACAGAAATGAATACAGGATCAAACTCAAAGAAACAAAAAGAGAAATAAGGATAGCAAAATCAAAGGCAGAGGAAAAGATGGCTAAAGATGTTAAGTATGGCGACAAAACTGTCTTCAGGTATATTCGGGAAAGAAAGAAGATCAGAGGTGGAATTGCAGGACTCAGAAGTGCTGCGAACGGACTCGTGGAAAGTGACATTGAAAAAGCGAAATTGCTAAATGAATACTTCTGCTCTGTTTTTTCTAAAGAAAGTCCTGGAGAAGGACCTCCTGTGACTCCCAAATATAAAAATGGGAATGAAGTAGATACCACACCATTCACAGAAGATGAAGTGTTAGAACAACTTGCAAAACTGAAAGTGGACAAGGCCATGGGACCGGATGGGATACATCCCAGGATACTGAAAGAGCTCAGAGAGGTTCTTGCAGGGCCATTAAAGGATGTTTTCAACAGATCCTTGGAAACAGGAGAGGTTCCTCAGGACTTGAGAATGGCTGATGCCGTACCTCTACACAAAAGTGGTGACAGGAAAGAAGCGTCAAACTACAGGCCCGTGAGCCTTACCTCGGTGGCAGGAAAGGTAATGGAAGCACTCCTGAAAGAGCAAATAGTGAACTTTCTCAAAACCAACAGGTTGCCAGACCCGAGGCAACATGGCTTTACCGAAGGACGATCTTGCCAAACAAATCTGATTTAGTTCTTTTACTGGGTGACCAGGGAACTAGATCAGGGGTATGCGACGGATGTCATCTACCTGGATGTCATCAAAGCCTTTGAAATTGTTCCTCATAGGAGGCTTATCAATAAACTCAGTAGCTTGGGGACGGATCCCAAGTTGGTAAATTGGATCAGAAATTGGTTGACTGACAAACGACAGAAGGTGATGGCAAATGGAGCTCACTCGGATGAAGGGAAGGTGATTAGCGGGGTGCCCCAGGGGTCGGTCCTGGGCCCGGCACTGTTCAATGTATTTGTGAGTGATATTGCTGAAGGGCTGAATGGAAAAGTCTGTCTTTTTGCAGATGACACGAAAATTTGCAACAGAGTGGACTCCCCCGAGGGAGTAGTTAACATGAGGAAAGATCTACAAAAGCTGGAAGAATGGTCTAATGCTTGGCAATTAAGATTTAATGCAAAGAAGTACAGAGTCATGTACTTGGGTAGCAGAAAGCCAAGGGGAATGTACGCGATAGGGGGCGAGAGGTTGGTGTGCACTGATCAGGAGAAAGACCTTGGTGTGATTATTTCTGAAGATCTCAAGGTGGCAAAACAGTGCGACAAGGCAGTGGCAAAAGCCAAAAGGGTGTTGAGCTGCATACAAAGAGGAATAACCAGCAGAAAGGAAGAGGTACTTATGCCACTGTACAAGTCACTGGTGAGGCCTCACTTGGAATACTGTGTTCAGTTTTGGAGACCATATCTTTTAAAGGATGTAAAAAGACTGGAAACTGTTCAGAGGAAGGCAACCAAAATGATTTGGAGCCTGCGTCAGAAGCCTTATGAGAAGAGACTGGAAGACCTAAACATGTACACTTTGGAGGAGAGGAGGGACAGGGGAGATATGATTCAGACCTTGAAATACTTAAAGGGAAAAAATGAACAAACAAACCTCTTCCAGAGACGGGAAAGCTGTATAACAGGAAGCTGCAAGGTTGTAAATTGAAAGGCAATGTCAGGAAATACTTTTTCACACTAAGGGTGGTGGATGCTTGGAACGTCCTCCCGATGGAAGTGGTGGGGGCAAACAAAGCGACAGAGTTCAAAATGGCATGGGACAGACACAGTGGATCCCTTTACAGCAGCAGGATAAAATAAAATAAACTGAACCATCTAATTTCTCAACAAATAGGGGTGTCCTACATGGAGTGGTGGGTTCACCCCTAAACAAAGACATGGGGAGGGGTGGCCTGCATGGAGCGGCAGGTGCACCTACTCTTGCCATCATAATGGGCAGACTAGATGGACCATACTGGTCTTTATCTGCCGTCATTTACTATGTTACTATGAATTTTACTATGTTGAGTATATGACCATATTCTTCAAACGCTCAAGTAGCTGGCTCATTTAATTTCCAAATGTCTCCAGCTGGAAAATATTGGATAAGAGTGGTCTAGTCTGTCTTCTGGGAATTTCATATTCATTTTTTCAGGTTTTACAGAATGGACTCCAAATTTCATAAAATCCATGATCCAGATCCTGCATATCTAAGATAAATTTTTCAAATGAAATAATATCCCATGCTCTGAGCTAATCATTCCAGATTGGACCAACAAGAATTTTACCCCATGCTGTCGATATTCTAACAGCAACCGACATATAAGAATGATAATGTAATTAATTTATCTTTCAATGAGTAGATTCCCACACTGGCAGTCCTAATAAAATACTGCTGGGGTTAATGAAATCTCCTTCAGAGTAGTCTGTTTAATCTTATTTCTTATTTTTATTACAGAGTCTTTGTAACACTGAGAAAACCCACTATAAATGGATATAGCTGTCACCTTCTTTGCAATTTCTCCAGAAGAGATTTACACCACTTACGCCATACATAACACATTTAACAAGTGTTATTACCACCTCATCATGATTTTATATGCATCCTCTATCATAGGGTTGATATATTAGACTATTTTGCACTTTTCTATATGTAGCGGAGCAAGAGTTTAATGGTTAGAAATTAGCCATGTATTAGGAGGACACCTGGGGGAAGAGAAAACACTAGAGCATGTTTTAGCCTGATTTTTCTGGGCCAGGGTCCATAAACAGACGCAGTTATATTGCCAGTCATGTACCACCTTCATAACCCCACTAGAGTCCGGCCTGCCCCTCTAGTGCCTATGCCTATCATTGAAACCCCATTTGAAAGAGTGGCCATTGACCTGGTAGGTCCCTTGGAGTGAACTGCCTGAGGCAACAAGTATATTTTATTCATACCAGACTATGCTACCTGCTACCTGGAGGTCATTGCTCTAAGGAATATGAAGACTACCATGATTGCAAATGCCCTCTGGGAAATATTTTTGTGGGTACGAATACCCAATGAGATCCTCATAGATCAAGAAACATCCTTTGTATCTAAGATAATAAAGCAAGTGTGTGCATTGGTGAAGGTCAAGATACTGCGAAAATCCGTATATCACCCACAGACAGATGGGCTCTGAGTGATTCAATAAAATTCTGAAACAGATGTTAAAAAGAATTGGGACATTCTCTTACCCTATTTGATTCTTGCCATCCATGAGGCACTTCACAGTTCCATGGGGTTTTCACCTTTTCAGTTGCTTTTTGGAAGACGGCCAAGAGGCATATTGGATGTGGTAAGGGAAACCTGGGAAGAATAACTCTGTGCTGGGAGTAATTTAGTGAAATACTTTTTAGAAATGCAAGACCAGCTGAGGAAAGCCGGAGAAGTGGCCAAACTCAGTTTGGAAAAAGCCCAAGCCGAGCTGGCTAGGGGCCACAATTGGGCAGCCATGCACCACACCGTCCAACCGGAAGACAGAGTTTTAGTCTTGCTACCCTCATCTGAGAGCAAGTTACTCTGTAAATGGCAGGGCCCTATGAGATCGAAGAGAAAGTAGAGCCTGTTAACTACAAGATTGCCCAGCCAGATAAACAGAAGAAAGTCAAAATGCACCATATTAACCTCCTGAAAAAGTAGACTCCAGTGATGGCTATGGTGGTACACGGAAATGATTTTGGACCAGAAATTTCAACCCTGTTGGATCCTGCTCAAGTCCTGATTGGAGACCAGCTCTCTGCATGTTTTTTCTGCACCCACCGAATGGGCTTCTGGTGCAGCCTCTGACAGTAGAAGGCTCCATCTAGAATTCAGTGTCTCCTGGAGTGTATGAAATGCAGCTCTGCTTTCTTTCCTTCTCAGGATACACTGAGTTCAGCTTTCAAAAAGGCTGATATTCAAGCGCCATGGCAGACAACTGCAGCACTTAAATATCAGCGAGATATTTGCAGCAGTATCCAGATAAGAGCTGCCGCTGAATATCCGGACTGAACAGCGCCATCTGGATAAGTACCGGCACTTATCTGGTTAGGGCAAATTTTAGCCAGCACACCTCCAGATTGCATTTTAAGCCTGCCTTTCATGTGGCCGAAGTTGTCCAGATAACTGTCAAATCGCACTAACTAGATAAAGTTGGCACTTATCCAGCTAGCACAGATACAGCCCTTGCTTTGCATATGGATTGTCCCTCAGTAACCAGATAGTGCCGAGGCTGTCTGTGAATAATGTTCAGCAGCACTATCCATTGGCCATCTGGCTAAGGATTCTGAATATTGGTTTGACTGTGCATACAGTTGTGGTCAATATTATTGGCACCCTTGCAGTTCAACCTCTTAAAGTCCAGTATCTCCTAAAGAAAATGGCCAGTGAAATGGTTTGGGACTATATATGCACATATATTTGACACATAAAATAATCAAATAAAACAAGACCAATTAAAAAAGGAAATAGTATAAAACCTGGGACATTGCCAGGACATGACTATTGCCAACCTTATAAACAATTCAAATCAGTTTGAACAGAAGAATCACATTCCCACTGCGGTAAAATTAGACGCACCCGTGATCAATTGTCAGTATTCACATGACTTGAATCAACAAATGAATGATGGCTCTAATGTTTAAAATGGCCACATTCACTCCCTATTCCATTTTCACAATGAAGGCAAGAGAGTTGCCTGAGGCCATCAGAAAAGCCATTATCGGGGAATGTAAGAACTTTGTGTTGGCAGCTGTTCCCTACCTGCATCACCTCCGGCACACTGAGTGATGTCTCTGCTGGGATATTTAATCTCGGCCTCTACTACTGTGGGTGCATGCCTGAAGAGGCATGTCCAAAGGGGCAGGTCATGCCCTTTTGGCAAACTGAGGAGCAGGAGTGGGGGAGTCACTGTTTGCTGAAGATTTGAAAGCACAAGAAGAAGATAGTTCCAACTCTTTCTATGGTTAAATCTTCTAAAGTAGAGGGCCCCATAGACAAGCATGAATACTGTTTCTACTGATCTTTCCATTCTTAATGCTTGTTTGGCAGCTAATGTATCCTGGCTTCATGCCAATCTTTGAAACCGAACCCCACAAAAACATCTGTGTTATGGCTCTCAGGTCCTTTCTCGCCACCTTCTGTCAGTCCCTCTCTTAATGGGCTACGCATTTCAACTGTCACCCACTTTAGATATCTTGGTATTATCTTAGATTCAGCTCTTTCTTTTCAGTTCCATATTAGTGCCGTAGTGAAACAATGCTTCTACGCTTTATGACAGATCCCTGCCATTCGTCTTTTCTCTGTCATTTATCACGACACTTCTGCTTAATCTTTTTATTGCTAGGCTAAACTATTGCAACATCATCTATCTCGGTCTTCCTCATTCTAAAACTAAATATCTCCAGTCAGTGCAGAATACGGTCATATGATTATTTCTTCACACATACAGATTTGATCATGTCGCCCCACATCACCTGGGCTGCCTCCAGCCAATCGGCTCCTCTCACCTCATTCAAATCATCATTCCTGCCAGGTGCAAGCAAGTGCTGAACATACTGATCACCGGAGACACATCACAAATGTTTTCATCACCTGGGCTGCCTCTAGCCAATCAGCTCCTCTCAGCTCATTCAAATCATCACTCCTATCAAGCGCACCCCTGCCTTGCAGACCCGTGCTTGAGGACCTTGCAAGAGGGCCCGTCGGCATGGCCCTTAGGTTCAACCAATGGCTATGCAGTAAGTGGCGCCGCAACAACAAGCAAATATAACCGGTGATCCCTGTTACACCATTTAATGATACCTAGAGGCTTCTACCCATCAGCATAACTTATGCAAGGTATTTTAAAACAATTCTGAATATATTAGCTTTGTAAATTATACCTCTCATCACAATCATCCCCAGCCAAAATAACTAGATACTAGTAAATCACACTAATAAAGCTTATACTAATATACAACCTCTATAAAGTAATGCTTACTGCACTAAACATCCCCAATGACTTTTATTACTGTTCTATTCATGCTCCTCTGCTTCACCCTGATTGTGCAGACCATTGCAGCGATCACCCCCACATATTAATAGAAACATAGAAATGACAGAAAGAGACCACATGGCCTATCTAGTCTGTCCTTCCATATCAACGACTACAACAGTCCCCTTTTTACCTTTAGAGATCCTCTGTGTTTGTCCCATGCTTTTTTGAATTCAGTTACTGTCCTCATCTCTACCACCTCCACTGGGAGACTATTCCATGGATCCACTACTCTTTCCGTAAAGAAATATTTCCACATATCACTCCTGAATCTGTCTCCCTTCACCCTCATCCCATGTCCCCTCATAGCAGAACTTGCTTTCAATTGAAAGAGGCTCTCCCCCTGTGCATTTATACCACGGAGGTATTTAAACATCTCAATCATATCATCTCTATCCCACCTTTCCTCTAAGGTGTACATATTAAGATCCTTAAGTCTGTCCTCATATGCTTTATAATGAAGACCACTAATCATTTTAGTAGCCACCCTCTGCACCGACTCCATCCTGTTCACATCTTTTTGAAGGTGCGGTCTCCAGAATTGCACACTATACTCCAAATGAGGTCGCACCAAAGACTTATACAGAGGCATTATCACCTCCTTTTTTCTGCTAGCCATTCCTCTCCATATGCACCCAAGCATCCTTCTAGCTTTTGCCGTCACCTTTTCTACCTGTTTAGCTACTTTAAGATCATCAGACATAACCACGCCTAGGTCCCGCTCTTCTTCAGTGGACAAAAGTACTTCACCCCCTATACTATATTGCTCCCTTGGATTGCTGCAGCCCAAATGCATGACCTTACATTTTTTAACATTAAATCCCAGCTGCCAAATTATAGACCATTCTTCAAGCTTAGCTAGATCCCCCACCTCATATTATCTACACCTTCCTGGGTTTCTACTCTATTGCAGATTTTGGTATCATCCGCAAAGAGGCAAACCTTACCCGACAGCCCTTCCGCTATATCACTAACAAAGATGTTAAAAAGAATTGGACCAAGGACAGATCCCTGGGGCACACCACTGGTAACATCCTTCTCCTCAGAGTGAGCTTCATTTACCTGTACTCTTTGTTGCCTCCCACCCAACCAATTTCTAACCCAAGCAGTAACTTTAGGGTCCATCCCTAGGGTGCTCAGTTTGTTTATAAGTCGCCTGTGAGGAACAGTTTCAAAGGCTTTACTGAAATCTAAATACACCACATCTAGGGCTCTCCATCGGTCCAACTCCCTGGTTACCCAGTCAAAGAAATCAATCAGATTTGTCTGACTAGACCTGCCTCTGGTGAATCCATGCTGCCTCGGATCCTGTAATCCGCTGGACTCCAGAAACCTCACTATTTTCTCTTTCAGCAGTGTTTCCAATAATTTACTCATTTAAACTAACCAGCCTGTAGTTTTCAACCACATCCTTACTTCTGCTTTTGTGTAAAGGCACCACATGAGCCTCTCTCCAGTCCTTTGGCACCACTCCCGACTCCAAAGAGGCATTGAAAAGGTCAGTCAGTGGATTCCTAAGATGGCTGCGGAGTGTTTCCACTGTTTGAATGCCTAAGTGGAAAGGGAAGTTGCGGGCTGCTCCCTCTGAGCCCCGACAGCCCACTTCGGGTCCTATGGACCGTTTCGTTCATCTACCTGAGGAAAAGAAGCAGGGGATTCGAGCCGGCTTAGTTTCGCCTGGTGTTGAGGTTCGGGCGCTTCCTTCAGATTCAGAGACTTCTCTCTCCCCAGCACAGAGAACCATGCCGCCACGCCCAGCTGCATTGGACCCTGGTTCAGCTATGGCAGCTTCGGTGTTTTCCGGGAAGGGAACCCCGAGTGCGGAAAGGGTGTCAGCTGTTCGTGTGGTTCCGCTGACCCCCGGTGATTCTGGGGAGGCTTTGGGTGATAATAGAGCGGCGGCTGTTCAGTCGACACTTTCTATGTGTGAGGAAGGATCCTCTGTGCTTGTTTCGATGCCTGTTTCGTTGAACTCTCCTCTTCTCCTTCGTCCTAAGGTTTTTACTTTGGAATCCATATGAGACGCTATTGCCACTTTATCTTCAGCGATTATCTCACAAACTATGACTTTGGCCTCTCATGTTCATGAAAATGATGTTGCTATCCAGAGGAATGCTGCTAATATCGACACTGTTATGTCTGTTAACGAACAATTGAAGAGTCAGACTAATAATCTGGGATCCCAGCTAGATAATCTCTCTGCTGTTTCTTCAGCTTTGATGAAAGATCAGGGGATAATTAAGTATAAGCTGGAAGTGTTGGAAAACGCTTCCAGGGCTGCAAATCTACATGTTTTGAATTTTCCACGTGTGTCTGGTGTTTCAGCATTAGATATGTTTAAAAGATATATGTTGGAAATCTTAAAAATCCCAGAGGGCTTGATTCCCCCTTTGGCTAAAGTATATTATCTCCCAATAGCTAAGAAAAATGCTGAAAACCCAGTAGTTGTATCTGAAGTTAATTTTGAAGCTCTAGATATTTCTGGTATCATTTCTGATGTTGAGGGGGAAAATTGCATCGCCTCTACATTGTTAGTTCAATGTGCTTTAATCTCAGACAAGGATTGGCTTTTGAAGCTGTTTTTTAAAAAACGCTTAGAATCCTTTATGGGTTTTACTATTTCAATGTTTCCTGATTTGACTAAAGAAACCCAGAAGCGAAGGAGACAGTTTCTTTTATATAAGGCAGGGGTGACTCAGTTGGGGGGATCCTTTTTTCTCAGGTTCCCGTGTCGATGTTTGGTAATAATTAAGAATGTCAAGTATGTTTTTTCAGACCCCAATGATCTTAATACCTTCATCAATGCTAGAATTTCAACTGCTGTGTCGCCTGAATGATAATGTCAACTGTAGTATGTTCTCTTAAGAAGTAGTAGTACTTGGGTCCTCCGCACCTCTTGGATTGTCTATTAATTACTTTATCTTACTTTGCTTCCAAAATACCTCTGTTTGGAAGCATTTTCTTCTGCTTTTCTCCCCACTATGTGGACTATTTGGAGTAATGTTTGAATTATTATCCTTTATATTATGTTGGTGAGGTTATGGATTTGTTGACATGTACTCTATTTTCTTGCAAGGAATGGTTTGTTTCTTGTTGTTTCTTTGAAAATTGCATAAATAAAAAAGAAAGAAAAGGTCAGTCAGTGGAACTGCTAGAACGTCCCCAAGTTCCCTCAGTATCCTAGGGTGTATCCCATCCGGTCCCATCGCTTTGTCTACTTTAAGCTGAGCTAGTTTCTCACGAACACAGTCTTCTGAAAATTGTTCAAGATGTCCCTCGCTTCTGTTCCTGTTTGTGGGTGTTTTCTGAGGTCCTGCTCCTGGTTCTTCATCTGTGAACACAGAACAGAAATATTTGTTAAGCAATTCCGCTTTATCCTTATCAGCTTCTACATATTCCTCCCCTGCACCCTTGAGTCTGACAACACCACTTTTGCCCTTCCTCTTCTCACTAACATATCTGAAAAATGTCTTATCCTCCCATTTTATTGCATTGGCTATTTCCTCCTCCTTTTGAATCTTTGCCTTCCTGACTACTTTGCTTGCTTCTCTAAGTTTTTCCAAATATAGATGCCTGTCTTCCTCTCTCTGTTCACACATATCCATCATTTGCACTCATACATTCTCAACGTTCCCATACACACATCCTAAAACTAGACGCAGACCATATAGGCACCTCATAAATGTCAAAATAACACTGACTTTAGTAATACCTGAGCGTAGAATTTCACTGAATGAAACTACACAATTAAAATTCTCACTTCTCAATGCTCACTTGGCAAGAAATAAAATTCAACTACTCAATGATTACCTTTCTGACAATCAGTTGGATGTTCTGTGCTTCACTGAATCATGGTTCACTGACTCTGACAACACCTTAATGAATCAGTTTGCCACGCCCAACGTAAAGGAGGTGGTGTTATCATCCTCACCAAAAAATACCTTAACTTCAAACTTCTCACAAGTGGCTCCAACAAGGGTTTAGGCACTCTAGTAATCTCAAATAATTACATCACTATCCTTTGTATCTATAGATCTCCAAGTGCAAGCCCAGGAGATTTAGACGTCATACTGGACTTAATTTGCAACTATGGCTCCATTGCTAGCCCCCTTCTTCCTTTGGGTAACCTTAACCTCTCTGAAATTCCAACTAGAACCACAATAGCCTTCATCAGCGCCACGAAGGCCCTAGGTTCTACACAAATGATTGATCAACCCACCCATTGTAAAGGCAACACACTAGACCGTATATTTATACCATACCCCTTCACTCTGCACAATACCATATCAACACCCACCCTACTTTCTGTCCCATGGTCAGACTACAAAATTATCAATTTCTGCCAAACTGATGCAACAACCACTTAAAACCTATCCACAATTCAAACCTCTCGCAGATTCTGCCATCTAAAGAAAGACATTTCTCGATAAAGGTCCTACCTCATCTTCAACACACTTCTAAAGATCTTGACACAGTCATTCAAAACTGTAACACCACTACTAGTACTGCAGCTTCAATGCCACACTCATAAATAATTCACCGCAAATTTAATGCAGCATCATGGTATAACCTTCAATTAAAGACCATTAAGGGCAATCTCAGAATCTGAGAAAGAAGATGAAGAAGCTCTAAATCACAAGTTGACCACCATGCATACTTTGTTGAACATCAAGCATATCAAAAAGCCATATATGAAGCAAAAAGGAATTATACTAAACTTCTTCAGTCTTCTTTGAACCACCCTAGAGAACTCTTCAGTTTAGTTAAAACATTAACCAAGGATTCCTTCCAAGGAAGACCTTCAAATAACCCCTCAAGCATTGACAAACGTTTTTCAAACACTGCCATGCCTCACAGGTCAACAAATACACTCTACAACAACCCTTCAAAGTCTCACAATTACAACCCCTCAGAAAATCTGGAACTCCTTTTCACACATCACTGCTAACCATTTAGAAAAAATCATCTCAGGAATTAATACTACCGCCTCCCCATTAGACCTATGCCCAGTCAGTTGGATCAAAGCTACTCAAAAGGACTTCATAATGTCAATACTATATATCACTAACCTCTTACTTTCTCAAGGCTACATGCTCATCAACTTAAGATGGCATCTATTTGCCTATTCAAAAAAGGTGCTACACTAGATCCGTCACTGCCAAGCTCATACCAACCGATTGCTAGTTTACCATTCTTTGTAGATTACAACTAAATACTAGCCTCTTTCTCTTTAAACGGTTAATCTATCTATAAACACACACACCGTTCAATAACTCTGCAACTTTAAAGCCTTTACAGATTCACATCGGCAATTGGTCTCAGAAAAACTGACGGCACTGAAAACTAGAGCTAATAGCTCATGAACTGTGCCAGTTTCACATCAATGACCCTATGCCATACGTGATCTTCTATTTTTTGTTTTTTTCTATTAAAGACTCTCTTTAAATGTCCATTCTTGTTCATAAAATATTTATCATCCTCACTTGTAATAACTTGCCACTAGATCAATATTCTCGACGTGAGGAGATATCAAAAACAATTTAAACTTAACTTCTGCCAACTGATCGTAGAGGGCAATTCCAACGCTCGCAGCAAGGCACCCCAAGCGTTTCACATAAAGAGTTTCATCAGGGAATCGTCCAAAATGAACTGTGAAAATCTAAAGATGTATAATTAATAATGTAACCAGTCGCTTCATTACTTTTTAAAAGCTAACGCTAAAAAGCAAACCTGAATATTTGATGCTGCCGGCGCTTCTGTTTACAGCAGAATGCTCTCATTCTCAAAAGCATGCGCGGCGTTTTCAACTCAGGACTTTGGGGCATGTTTACTAAAAGCCGTACAATTGCGTGCCGCACAATAGCGCACGGAAACGCGGCACTCAAACGCTCAGAAACGCTCTTAAACGCCCCGCACAAGTGCGCATGGGCCCCGCACAATTGCGCGCCGCACTAACGTGCCCCGCACAAGTACCCGGCCCGCAAATGTCCGATAGAGGCGTGGAAAGGCATTCTGAGGGCGGAGGAAGGCTCCCGAGGGGCGGAGAGACAGGGTCAATGGGCGGGGAAGGGGAGAGGAGAGGCTCCCCGCACAGTATCGGGGACGAATTTGCAGGTTAAAAATAGCGCGAGTGAAACACTCACGGTAGAGGGCATTTAAAGGGAAGAGAAACCATTTCCGTCAGCAATGTACAGGGAAACCGGGGAAACCTGCAAAACGTGAGCAGTGTGATACAAGTGCACAGAACAAAAGTGCAAATAAAGATAGAAAAAGACCCAAACAAACATATTAAAAATAGGAAGTCAGCTGGGGAACCCTGATATTAATGGGCAAACATAAGAAACACACCCAGGAAAGCTCCAAAAAAATGAAATGAAGTATGGAAGGGGCTACAGAGCGGAGACCCTTCCAAAAACCATTTCCTTTTTTCTGAGCCTTCCTGGGAGTGTTTGCTATGGTTGCCCATTAATATCACTGTTGCCCAGCTTGGTTATATTTATCCCCAGTTCGTCGTGGTCGGTTGAGGGGTTTATTTGCACTTTTGTCACCAGACAAGGTGACTGAGCCCACAGTACAAATGTGCAGAGCAGGGTTTTTGACTCCTTTGGTCAGGTTTCCCACCCCCAGGGACTGCACTATCACTGTGGCCACAGTGTGGTGCAGCAGACAGAGGCAGTACCTCTAGGACCAGAGGGTCACAGGCTCAAATCCAAGCTGGGGCTCCTGCCAACCCAGTCCCCATATTTTACCCACCACTAAACAGAGATAGTAAAGACACTCCTTTATTGCAGAGAACATAAGCATGGTTCACACACCCATTTTGTACCCAACACCGCACACACACCATAACAATGGGCATTACCGACAGCCAAGTCCCCCAAATGCAGTCCTGGAGTGCCACAACTCAATCAGGTCATATGCTTTTCCAAGATACGGACATGCCAGCATGTTGGCGGTAGGGTACAGGTGGTGGAGGGGGCAGTGGCTGCTAGCCACAGAAGACAGTGGCCGAGCCATGTGCAGGCTGGCACGTCCACTGCAACATAGGCCCTGTCGGATGTACAGTCATGGACTTCCCAGGGAATTCAGCACATCTGTGGCAACACAGTGGTGCAGTGCACACAGACAGTGTGTGCAGGAGCAAAAGGTCACAGGTTCAAAGCCCAGCTGGGGCTACTGCCATTCCTGTCCACATATTTTCCCCACAACTAAACCATGTTAGTAAGGGCAATCCTTTATTGCTGGGGATATACGCATTGGTCATACGCCTATCTTTTACACCACCAAGCACAGACACCATGACCAGGGGCATTACCTAGAGCAGAGTCTCACAAATGCAGTCCTGGAGGACCACACACCATTCAGGTTCCATGCTGCCACTCATACAAATAACCGTGCTGTATATCTATGCACCACCCCCATGGCATGTAGATGTAGCTCATGCATATTCATGAGGGACAGCAGGAAACCCCAACCAGTGTATTGCAAACCTGGACTGGATTTGGGAACCTCTGCCGTACAGCAGCAGCCAACAGGGACAGACACACCCACACCCACACCCACAGGCCCCATTGGCCAATGCCTCCTGGTGAGGCAGGACATTGGGCCCTGCGTGCATCCCCCAATACCAGCACTTGCATACCTTAGCAATGTCACCCTACACCAGGGTATATGGTACACAGCTCTCAAACGTTTGCTATGAGTACTGGCAGATAGATATCCCTACGTTACGCACAGTCTGCTCTATGAGCTCCATCATAATAATCTATCTGATGTTTGCAGTGTGTGCGTCAGGTCTGGCCCCTGACAGTGTTTACCACCCTAGGGAGGGACCCCCAATGGTATTGCATACCATACCCATGCCTGTACTGTGCCCAGGACTGGTGTGGTGGGCAAGGATTCTGAACCCCTCTATAGTAGCACAATGCTGGCATACGTGTGGGAGTGTGTGTCTGTCTATACAGTGTGTGTTGGCTGCAAACACTGTCCACAGTTTTGGCCTGATGATGTGCATAATGAGCAGCAAGGTACCATGGGTATAGCTCAGACAGGGTGGGCTGGCCAGGATGCATCTGCACAGGGCATAGGGCACTGGCAGGGACATTGTAGTGGCCGTCCACCACCTCCACAGACAGGGTGACCTCTGTATGTGCTGCTGGGCTTTCACTCCACCCTGACTGTGCAGTGATGGCAGCATGGCTAGGTGCCCCCATAGTGCTTCATAGCACTTCCCTCATGTGATATATATGGGTCACCTGTTGGGGCCTAGTCACTGATGTATCTGCTTGTGTGTGCTGCCATCCCAGTTGTGGGTGCATGCATTTCCAGTGGGACTAACCAGCAGACTGTTCACAGCTGGTATGTGCCCTGCTGGAGTGCCTTGCAGGGTGCAGTGGCTGATGGCTTGATGCAGGGGAATATCAGATAGTGGTGGGGTGCATCTTAGCATATCCAGGCCTACTGTCTGTCTGATATTGTGGTCTGGGTGTGTGTGGGGCTGCTTGGACTGCCCTGTAGGGTGTCTGTTCCCCAACAGGACTGGGGTTGATGGTCCACTCTACTGCCATCATTGGGGGGGGGGGTGGTGGTGTGGTGTATAATGGGGATCTGTTGATAGGAGACCCTGCCTGTTTGCCACCCTCAGCTGTGGGGGGGGGGGGGGGGGGGCGCGCGGGGCGGTTGGTGGTACATAGCCCACCTAGGGGTCCGTGGGGTTCCCCCTGACTGAGACATCCAAGGTGTTCCTGCAGAAACTACCTATCTCACAGATTACGACTGTTTCGGAGCTCTGCCATGGCCTCTCTCAGCCATGGATGGTGCTGTGGACCTGATCCAGGGCGCCTCATCGCACACTCAGGGTGAGCACAGTTCCCGCACAGTGTGACTGTGTGTAGCTACTCTGTGCAAATTAAACACCCGGTCAGTACCTCCTACCAGGCCAAGGTGCTGTGTGGGTGCACACGGACACGTCCCCCTACCAGGCCGGGGAGCTGTTGGGGTGCATTCCCCATCTTGTGTTCATCTGTGGACAGCTGATTTGCATGTGCAGTGCATCATGGGTATGGGTGGCCTAACCCTATCCTGGTTCCCACAGCAGACTGTCTGTGTGGTGACATGCAGGCTCTCTGCAGCCAGCCAGGGGCTTGCTGGCAGCTATATAGCTGTAGCCCAATGGTTACTTCACTGCCTGTGGAGCCAGTGGTAATGGGTTTGAGCCCACAGTGGGGTTATTTGATAGGGTTGTCCAAAGCTTTTTTTAGATTTAATGTACATATGTTGCTGCCATCAAACACACCCTCAGTGTACTGTACCCATAAGGTGCCTCTGAGAGTGCTTTATAGGGCACCCTATAGGGCACCTTATGGTTGCCGTCCATATAAGGTGCACTATACATTATCCTGTGACGCAACATATATGGTGCCCTATAGGGGACATTCAAGGGTGCCTTGGCGGACAGTGAACTTTAACATGTGTCTTATGGGCCACCTTATGTTAACACGCTTTGTGAGTGCGTTTGCTAGTAGTGATAGCTGAAATAAAAATAGATTGCCCCCTACAGCACTCATCCCCATAATACACACTGCCTCAGTGAGCCTTCTTCATTGGGCACTGTGGGGGATTGAACCCCTGATCTCTGCACCATTGGTCAGTGTCTTAACCATTGTGCTGTGGCTCTGTTCCTATGCTTGGGCATCTGCGCACCGCCTTATGCCGCCCAAATTTAACAGTGCACCACCTTATGCCGCCCAAAATTAATATGCCTCCTAAAGCACTTTTACCCATTACAGTTAATGCCTCAGCCAGCCCTTTTTGTTGTGCACAATGGGGAATTGAACCCATGGCAGCTGCACCCACAGTCAGTGTCTTAACCATTGTACTATGGCTCTGCTCCTTTGTATGTGCACATCAGGGCGCCACTTAGCCTTCCCACGCACTATTATGCACGGCGCACAATAGCGCGGCGCACAATAGCGCCCCGCGCAAATGTGCGATCGCTTACTCCCGTTTTTTTTCTTTTCTCTGCCTGAACCGCCCACTCCTTATATGGCACAGGCACACTACCGCGGCCCCGCACATTAGGAATGTTTAGTAAACAGACCCCTTTGTTCCTAATGGCGAGCTTTTGAGAATGAGAGCATTCTGCTGTAAACAGAAGCGCCGGCAGCATCAAATATTCAGGTTTGCTTTTTAGCGTTAGTTTTTAAAAAGTAATGAAGCGACTGGTTACATTATTAATTATACATCTTTACATTTTCACACTTCATTTTGGATGATTCCCTGATGAAACTCTTTATGTGAAACGCTTGGGGTGCCTTGCTGCGAGCGTTGGAATTGCCCTCTACGATCAGTTGGCAGAAGTTAAGTTTAAATTGTTTTTGATATCTCCTCACGTCGAGAATATTGATCTAGTGGCAAGTTATTACAAGTGAGGATGATAAATATTTTATGAACAAGAATGGACGTTTAAAGAGAGTCTTTAATAGAAAAAAACAAAAAATAGAAGATCACGTATGGCATAGGGTCATTGATGTGAAACTGGCACAGTTCATGAGCTATTAGCTCTAGTTTTCAGTGCCGTCAGTTTTTCTGAGACCAATTGCCGATGTGAATCTGTAAAGGCTTTAAAGTTGCAGAGTTATTGAACAGTGTGTGTGTTTATAGATAGTTTACCATTCTTGGCAAAAGTTATTGAAAAAGTAGTACTCATTCAACTCCAAGATCATATCATAGTAACAAACATAGTAATGTAGTATATTACGGCAGATAAAGACCAGTATGGTCTATCTAGTCTGCCCAGCAAGGCAGCAAGTGTAGGTGCACTTGCCGCTCCGTGCAGGTCACCCCTCCCCATGCTTTTGTTTAGGGGTGTATCCACTGCTCCGTGTAGGTCACCCCCATTTCTTCAGATATAAGAGATAGTTATGTTTATTTTGATTTTATTTTGTTGCTATAAAGGGATCCACTGTGTCTGTCCTATGCCATTTTGAATTCTGTCACTGTGTTTTCCCCCACCTCTTCCATTGGGAAGGCAATCCAAGAATCCACCACCCTTTCAGTGAAAAAGTATTTCCTGACATTGCCTTTCAGTTTACCCCCTTGCAACTTCATGTTATGCCCTCTAGCTTTACAGCTTCCCCATCTTTGGAAGAGATTTATTTGTTCATTAATACTCTAAGGGGCTTGTTTACAAAGCCGCGGTAGCGGTTTGCGTTCGTAATCGGAGCCGCGGCCCCATTGATTTCAATGGGGCCGCGGCTGCGATCGTGATCGCGAACCACTACCGCGGCTTTGTAAACAAGCCCCTAAGTATTTAAAGGTCTGAATCATATTTCCCCTGTCCCTCCTTTCCTCCAGTGTACATATTTAGGTCTTTAAGTCTCTTCTTGTAAGTCTTCTGACGCAGACTCCAAATCATTTTGGTTGCCTTACTCTGAACTGCTTCCAGCCTTTTTATATCCTTTGCGAGATATGGTCTCCAAAACTGAACACAATATTCCAAGTAAGGCCTCACTAGCGACTTGTACAGTGGCATTAGTACCTCTTCCTTTCTGCAGGAAATTCCTCTCTGTATGCAACCCAGCATCCTTCTGGCTTTTGCCACCACCATGTCACACTGTTTCGTCACCTTGTGATCCTCAGAAACAATCACTCTGATGTCATTCTCCTGGTCTGTGCACACCAATCTCTCATTCCCTATCGCCTCCTTTGGATTTCTGCTACCAGCAGACAGATGCAAGAAACTTATAGTCACAAGAAACGTTTGGAGGCTGTCATCACTGCCAAGGATTGTGCAACCAAATATTAATGAAGGGTGCCATTAGCCCTGTCCAGGTTATATTTTGGGTTTTTTCTCAGAAATTACTACATTTAGCTTGCAGAGAAATCTTTTTTTTTGTTGTATACCTTGGAACATGTTATTAAAATATTACGATGACATACAGTTGGAATATTTCCAATTATTTCTCAAGATTTTGTACACAACATACGTAAAAGGCAAGGATGCCAATAATGTTGACCACAATTGTATGTCTCTTCCTCCCCTCTCTCTTCTTGCACATCAGCTTTCTCTTGTTAGCAATAATGAAACAATAAATGAAGTTATGAAAGTCAGGCTGTCTCCTAGAAATATCCATTCTGTCTCTTTGTTTTGTAAGCCTGGACTACAAGAAATCACTTCTAACCTCTTCTCTCAAGCTCTCTTTCCACCCAGACAAACAAAAGGGAAGAGAAAATTTGGGAAGAACAGCTCGACTTTAAACAGTGACTTTAATGCTAAATATCCAAAGCCAAGAGAGCCTGCCAGGAAGCCCTGCTACCTCCTGTTACATTTCATTCCTCAGTGGGTGGCAATATTACACAATGACTTCCTCAGGAATTATGAGTCCTGTGCAGCACTCTACAGACAAAAGCTGTGCATCATGGCTGCCGGGCAGCAATATGGTACCTCTAGGAGCACTTAGTAGAGGTACTTAACAAATGGTCTCAATAACTGAATGAGTGAAATATTAATTTAAAAAATGTACATTTTTAAAATTATAAAATTGCTATTGTAGTAAAGCATAGAGTGCAAAAAAATGAGGAAGTGTAAAAGTGTTGTAGTTGCCGGGGGGGGGGGGGGGGGGAATATAGAGTCAGCCTTCAGACGGGCCATTTCTCCTTTGTTTTGGCCAGCTGTATATACACTATTGGTTTATAGTGGAAGTCTATATCTGTGTCCAACAGTGTTGGTCTTTATTTCCCATTTGTCCTGTGCTGTTTTTTGTTGTTTTATGCTGTTTGTAGCTGGGAGAAAGCAGTGCACCCATGAAGCTTGAGGTGGCAGAAAGGCAGGAAATATCTGCATCAGGCAAAAATTCTCATGAGGAGGTGGGGAGCAATAGTCAGGAGTAGAAGCAGAAATGACAGATAGGAGAACTGCGGCACAGCACTAAATCATTGAGGGACAAAATAAGGTAATCTGAGTTTGCTATTTTGTCTGACAGGCAACCTGACGCCTGAGTCCATTGAGTGGATAAAGTCCACTGGGCTGCCCTCATATGGAGGCGAGCATAAGGAACCACATGCACGGTGGATGCCATGTGGCCTAGCAATTGCAACATTTCCCGAGCAGTGAAGTGAGGTTTTAGCACTGCTTGGGAAGCTAACTGCACAATGCAAAGGCAGCGGGGCTGTGGAAGGTAGGCCCTTGTCTGTCTGGTATCCAGCAGAGCTCCTATAAACTCTAGGGACTGAGTGGGAGCAAGGTTGGATTTTGGGAAGTTTATGACAAGTCCCAAATACTGAAGGATGCGCATTGTGCGAGAGAGAGAAACCCTGGCCTCTGGCTCTGAAGGGGCTCGAATAAGCCAATCGTCTAAGTAAAGGAAGACGAATATTCCTAGGGTGCGGAGAAATGCTGCCACCACAGCCATGCATTTTGTGAACACCCTTGGTGCCGAGGCCAGGCCAAAAGGAAGAACCTTGTATTGGTAGTGCTTCCCTTGAAATAGAAAGTGAAGGAACTTTTGATGAGTTGGATGGATAAGAACATGAGTATACGCATCCTTGAGATCTAGAGAACAAAGCCAATCTTGACTCTGAAGGTGTGGCAGCAGAGTTCCTAGAGAAATCATTTTGAACTTCTCTTTGAACAGGAATTTATTCAATTCTCTGAGGTCTAAAATGGGTCTGTGTCCTCCTCTTTTCTTTGGAATAAGGAAATAGGGAGAGTAGAACCCTGTACCCTGTTGGAGAATGGGTACCTCTTCTATTGCCCCTTGGGCAAGAAGCATAGTGACCTCTTGACCTAACTGGTCATTGAGAGAGGTCTGAGAATTGAACTGTCTTAGCATTGTAGGAGGGGACATGCTGAGGAAATGAAGCTTGTACCCCTCTCTTACAATAGACAGAGTCCAATTTTCTGCTGTTATCTGCCCCCATCTGGGGGCAAAATGACATAACCTTCCTGGAATGGTGGAAGGCTCTGGGCTGTTCAGGGCCAGGAAGGCAAAGTTCTCTAGATAGGAGTCAAAGCCCCTGTGGAGGCTGAATCTGCTGAGCCGGTTGAGGCTTAGCAGCTTTTGTTTCTTTGCCTAGGTTGTTGCTGCTGTCCCTTTTGGGCAGACTGACCTAAACAATGCCCCTGCTGGGTATAGGAGGGATAAAACTTCTTCTTACTGAAGAATGGTTTCTTGTAGGACTTTTTCCTTGCAGGATCAGCTGTAGATTTAGACAATCTATCCAAAGTGATATTGTCAGCATCTATCTCATTAGCTTTTTCCTGCCAATTCTTGCCAAAGAGATTCTCTCCTGTGCAAGGAATATTCCCTAGTTTATCCTGTACCCAAAGTTCCAAGTCAGATGCCTGGAGCCAGGCAATCCTACGTGCACCTATGGCAATAGCAGAGGTTCTGCTTATGCACTCAAAGCAGTCAAAGGCTGCAAGATTCACAAACTTGGAAACATCCTTAGCATTGAGTGTCACATGTATGATTTTCTCCCAGTTGGTGAGAGGTCTTACGTGTGCACTAGGTACAAGGAGCTCTTTGCTCTCAGGGAACGAGTCCGTTCTCTAGAGGCTAAAGTAGCAGACTTGGAAAGCATAAGACAGACAGAGAGGTACATAGACGAGACCTACAGGGATATAGTCCTGAAGTCCCACCTCCAGTCTGGCAGCATCCCTGTTGCCATGGAGGAGAGAGGTCACGTGACAGGAGAGCATCACCCTGGTGTGGCAGGAAGTGATCCTGTAACTAGGACCTGTCCTCCAGGTGATGTAAAACCCTCTCGCATCGAGGAAGTTTCTCCAGGGCCATGAGGGAAGGGTTAGGACAGCCGTTATAGTTGGTGATTCGATCATTAGGCATGTAGATAGCTGGGTGGCTGGTGGACGTGAGGATCGCCTGGTAACATGCCTGCCTGGTGCGAAGGTAGCAGACCTCATGCGCCACCTAGATAAGGTCTTAGATAGTGCTGGGGAGGAGTCTGCTGTCTTGGTACATGTTGGTACCAATGACATAGGAAAATGTGGTAGGGAGGTTCTGGAGGCTAAATTTAGGCTTTTAGGTAGGAAGTTGAAATCCAGAACTTCCAGGGTAGCGTTCTCCGAAATGCTTCCTGTTCCACGCGCAGGACCCAAAAGGCAGGCAGAGCTCCAGAGTCTCAATGCGTGGATGAGACAATGGTGCAGAGATGAGGGTTTTGGATTTGTTAGGAACTGGGGAACATTCTGGGGAAAGGAGGGGCTCTTACGAAGGGATGGGCTTCACCTTAACCGGGATGGAACCAGGCTGCTGGCATTAACCTTTAAAAAGGAGATAGAGCAGCTTTTAAACTAGATATTAGGGGAAAGCCGACAGTCACCCAAGAGCGGATGGTTCGGAAGAATATATCTTTGAAGGATACTACCAAAAGCAGAGAAGTTCCACAAAAGAGTAAAGTAGCCCAAATGCCCTCAAGTATGGAGCAGACTGAGCTTAAAGATCCCAAATTACCCATGTCTAACAATAGCCAAATTAATATGAGTAAAATACATTCTCTAAAATGCTTGTATGCAAATGCTAGAAGTCTAAAAAATAAGATGGGAGAGTTAGAATATATAGCACTAAATGAAAGGTTAGATATGATTGGAATATCAGAGACATGGTGGAAGGAAAACAACCAGTGGGACACTGTGATACCTGGGTACAAACTATATCGTAATGATAGAGCTGATCAAATTGGTGGAGGGGTTGCTCTCTATGTTAGAGAGGACATTGAGTTAGAAAGGATTAAAGTTGTGCAGGAAACAAAATCTGCTGTAGAATCTATATGGATTGAAATTCCATGTAAAAGGGGGAAGGCAATGGCAGTGGGGATGTACTATCGAGCGCCTTGCCAGAATGACCAAATGGATGATGAAATGCTCAAAGAAATCAAGGAAGCTAACAAAAGTTACAGTGCAGTAATAATAATGGGTGATTTCAACTACCCCGGTATCGACTGGGTCAGTGTCACGTCAGGACATGCTAGGGAGATAAAGTTCCTAGATGAAATAAATGACTGCTTCTTGGAGCAGCTGGTTCATGAACCGACCAGAGGGGAAGCCATATTAGACCTAGTCCTTAGTGGAACACCAGATCTAGTGCAAGAGATAAGGTTGTTGGGGCCACTTGGCAATAGTGATCATAGCATGATCGCCTTTGATTTAATTAGTGGAGGAGGGATAGTAAGGAAATCCACAGTACTACCTTTTAACTTTTGAAAGGGAGACTATGATAAAATGAGGAAAACAGTTAAGAAAAAACTAAAAGGAGCAGTTGCAAAGGTTAAAGACGTACATCAGGCTTGGCTGTTGTTGAAAAATACTATCTTGGAAGCCCAGACCAGCTGTATTCAACGCTTTAAGAAAAGTAGAAGGAAGTCCAAAAAACTGCCAGCATGGTTTAAAGGTGAGGTCAGAGAGGCTGTTGTTGCCAAAAAAGCATCTTTCAGGAAATGGAAAAAACAGCCAAACGACGAAACCTGGAAACAGCACAAGCACTGGCAAGTCAAATGCAAGGCATTGATAAGGCAGGCAAAGGGAAAATTTGAGAAGAAGCTTGCTGCGGAAGCAAAAACGCGAAGTAAAGACCTTTTCAAGTACATTCCTAGCAAAAAACCTGTGAGAGAGTCAGTTGGTCTATTAGATGATAAAGGGGTTAAAGGAGCACTAAGAGGAGACAAGGTGATAGCGGAGAGATTGAATGAATTCTTTGCTTCAGTCTTTACTGAGGAAGATGTAGGGATGTTACCCATGACTGAAGTGGTATTTAAAGGTGCAGAAGAATTGAAGGAAATATCGATACATCGGGAAGATGTCTTACAACTATTAGATAAGCTGAAGAGTAGCAAATCACCTGGGCCGGATGGTATACATCCAAGGGTGTTGAAAGAACTGAAATATGAGATTGCAGACCTGCTATTAGTAATCTGTGAACTATCATTAAAATCATCTCTAATACCTGAAGATTGGAGGATCGCCAATGTAACACCAATTTTTTAAAAGGGTTCCAGGGGTGATCCGGGAAACTACAGACCGGTGAGCCTGACATCAGTACCGGGAAAAATGGTAGAAACCATCATAAAGAATAAACTTACTCAGCATGTAGATAGTCATGACCTAATGGGAGACAGCCAACATGGCTTTAGACAAGGAAGATCTTGTCTTACTAATCTGTTATGTTTTTTTGAAGGAGTGAATAATCAGGTGGACAAAGGTGAGTCGGTTGATATTGTGTATCTGGACTTTCAGAAAGCCTTTGACAAGGTCCTTCATCAGAGACTTTTGGCAAAACTAAAGAGTCATGGGATAGGAGGCAGTGTACTATTGTGGATCAGGAACTGGTTAAAAGATAGAAAGCAGAGGGTAGGGCTAAATGGCCAATTTTCCCAATGGAGAAAGGTGAATAGTGGTGTACCCCAGGGATCTGTGCTGGGTCCGCTGCTTTTTGACATATTCATAAATGACCTGGAGA
The DNA here is from genome assembly GCA_033557465.1 of Ichthyophis bannanicus. NCBI lineage: Eukaryota > Metazoa > Chordata > Amphibia > Gymnophiona > Ichthyophiidae > Ichthyophis > Ichthyophis bannanicus. The sequence continues at coordinate 699,814,143 of CM066035.1, forward strand.
GTGGAATAACGAGTGAGGTTGTCAAATTTGCAGATGACACAAAACTATTTAAAGTTGTTAAAACCCAAGAGGATTGTGGAAAATTGCAAGAGGATCTTGATAAATTGGAAGACTGGGCATCAAAATGGCAGATGAAATTTAATGTGGACAAGTGCAAGGTTATGCACCTAGGGAAGAACAACCCAAACTATGGTTACATGATGCAAGGTTCCACATTAGGAACCACCACCCAGGAAAAAGATTTAGGCGTCATTGTGGATACCATGTTAAAACCCTCGGCCCAGTGTGCAGCGGCGGCCAAGAGAGCAAATAGAATGCTAGGTATGATAAGGAAAGGAATGGAAAATAAAACAAAAGATATTATAATGCCTCTATATCGTTCCATGGTGAGACCGCACCTTGAATATTGTGTGCAATTCTGGTCGCCGTATCTTAAAAAGGATATAGCGATTTTAGAAAAGGTTCAGAGAAGAGCCACCAAAATGGTAAATGGGATGGAAGGATACTCCTATGAAGAAAGGCTAAAAAGGTTAGGGCTCTTTAACCTGGAAAAGAGACGGCTGAGGGGAGATATGATAGAAGTCTATAAATTAATGAACGGAGTGGAACGGGTAAACGTAGATCGATTGTTTACCTTATCAGAATATAGAAAGACTAGGGGACATGCAATGAAGCTACAGGGTAAACTATTTAAGACTAATAAAAGAAAATATTTTTTCACTCAACTTGTAATCAAACTCTGGAATTTGTTACCAGAGGATGTAGTAAAGGCTGTTAGTGTAGCTGGGTTTAAAAAAGGTTTGGACAAGTTCCTGGAGGAAATGTCCATAAACCATTATTAAGAAGGGACCCAGGATATCAATGCTTGAACCAATACAAGCATTGTGGAACCTGTGTCCCTTGGGGAAACTGCTAGGTACGTATGACCTAGATTGGCCACTGTTGGAAACAGAATACTGGGCTTGATGGACCTTGGTCTGACCCAGTATGGCATATCTTATGTTCTTATGTTTGACAAGGGCAAGGTAATCCTGCCTCTTATCAGGAAGGAGAGGGCTTATAAGCTCTAAATCTCCCGTGACCTCCTTAAGGAACATTCACATATATAATATATAGGAACTGATCCTAGCAGAAAGCATGGAAGCCTGGAAGGTTCGACGTCCAAAGGCGTCAAGAGTCCTACACTCACGTCCTAGAGGATTAGATGCATGCCTTTTTGCACTCTTTATCCTTCTCATACAGATTCCACCACCATGGAATGGTGTGGTAGCTGAGTCTTCTGAAATCCAGGACAAGGAGGAACTCGATACATGGTGTCGAGTCTTCGAGAGTGAGGAGATGTGGTTAGAGGTGTTTCCCACATCCTTAACATGAGATTATGCATGATCTCATGAATAGGTAAGGTAGCTGCCTCTTTGGGAGCTTTAGGGTATTGTAGGATTTCTAATTCCTTTGCCCTAGGCTCTTTTTCAGGCGCCATTGTGATGGAAAGACCTCGAGCCACATCTCGGATAAAATCCTGAAAGGACATATCCTCTGGTGGAGACATCGACGCTGAGAAGAAGAAGAATCCTCAGGAAGAAGTACTCTTGTATCGGCAGAGCTTTCAGAGTCTTCAGACTCATCCGAGGATTCAAAGTATCTCCGATCCGGGTGATCGTGCAAGGCACGGTACCGGTACCGATCGAAGTCGGCATCGGAGGGGGTCCAGTACCGACTTGTCGAAACCGGATGGATAAGCATGACTCAGTCCCGGTAGAATACCTGCCGATGTCGATGCAGTCGGTACCGGTACCGGAGTCGGTGTCGGTACTGGTTGAATTGTCTGAAGCGGTTTCAGGGGCATCGAGGCCATGAGAAGAGCCGCCAGACTGTGTTCAATAGCCAAGAATCTCTGGTCTATCGACGCTGCTGATGCTTGGGTATCGGTACCGGATGAAGCAGCCGGTACCCCAGAGCATGGCACCAGTAGTTCTGCCAAGGTTGAGGCCTCGAGAACATCCTGGAGCCCCGTTAGTGCTTTGGAAGCCGAAGCCTCCCGCCGAGGCAATTTTACCAGTGAAAGTCCCTCAAGGGCAACGCCAGAGGCATCTCGATGCTTAGAGGGAGATCTACCCTTTGAGGACCGGCTAGATTTATGTTTAGTTACCTGAGATCCATGGGAGGAAGACGAAGCCCTGGAAGATGTCGATGCCACAGAGGCTGCATCGGAGGGAAAAAGGGTGCTAGGTTTAGCAGCTCAGTTCTGCCGGCCCCTTTTCATCATCCCCCCACAGGCAACACACTCCGAAATAGAGTGGTCAGGACCTAAACATTTGAGGCATCACTCATGAGTGTCGGTGACGGTGATGGTACCGCCACACTTGGAATACTTTTTAAAACCCGAAGCGGGTTTTTCTATTTTAAAGGAAAAAGTTGGGCCTAGTGCCCAAAATGGCGCGTGGCACCTGAGGAGAATATAACTGGAAAAGACTCCAGAAGAAAGGTTTGGGGGGGGGGGGGTTTGGAAAAAAAGAAAGAACCGGTGGTACCGGTGTAGCGTAGAAGGAAGGCAGACGCGACCACAAAAAAGAAGAATAGAAGGGAATTATTTTCTGGGGTGACAGGATGTGAGACCTGTTGGCTCCGTGGAAAACGAAGAACTGGAGAGGGACAGTTGGGAAAGGCAGGAAGGCAGCACATAGGCGCTGTGGGATGCTCCCAAAAGCTTTCCTATTGGACGTTGGGGAGTGTTCCCGCACAGGCTCCGTCGGTACCTACGATACCCATATGTGAAGACTAGATTCCTGCTTGTTCCTGGAGATAATAATTATCCTTTGTTTTCAATTAGACAGGCATAGTGTAGGGATCTAGACCAACTGATTGGGTTCAAAAGCTGCTGCAGGTTTAAAAATAATTTTCGTAATAAAATAGAGAACTAGCTTAGTTAAAGATTTCTCTTATTAAGTTTTTAAGTTAGGAAAAACAACTAGCTAGTTCTGAAGACAGAGGGATTGCTGGAGACCGGAAGCAGAGACATACCTCCTGAGAGGATCCAAGACTAACACTTAAAGCTCAAGTTAAGTGCTCATCAACCCACAAACTCACCCTGGCCAGTGGTAGAAACCAAAATGAGGTGAGGAAGGAAGCATTTTTTTTTTTTTAGAAATGATATCCTTTCGCTGTGGAAAGAAAGAGAGAAATACACATAGGAATAGACAGTATGATGAACTTTACCTGAAGATCCGATGGTGGATGCTCGTATTCACCAAGCCTGGAAAATAAAAGCTACACAAAGTATCAGAAACTCTGGGTTAAGAAAGTATCTAAAAGGAATTACAGAAACTTGATTAAACTCATTTGATATACTTGCTGGTTTTGATTGAGATAATGTAATGTTGCAGGGTTATTCTCTAAAAGAAAGATAACACTTAACTAATCCTTATATAGAAATAATCTAGGTTGCATTTGAAATAGTTATAGTGAGAAATCCTCTTTTATGTTTGGCTTAATTTATGCAAAAATTCCAGTAATGCCACGGAAATTCTAAATACTTACCTGAAGGAATGGTATGGTCACACTGAAGTGTAGACTTGGCAAAGCATTAAAAGTTGCTATTCATTCCGGTGGCTTGGGACCTCAACATGATCTTTGCTCAGCTCATGCGGGCTCCCTTTGAGCCGCTTGACTCTTACTCTCTGAAGTTCTTGACCTGGAAGGTCCTGTTCCTGGTGGAAGTCACATCAGTGTGATATATCAGTGAGTTTCAGGCCTTGGTGGCTCACCCACCTTATACCAGATTCCACCAGAATAGGGTGGTCCTGCAAACACACCCACGTTTTCCACCGAAGATGGTTTCCATGTTCCACATCAGTTGATTGTTCTGCCAACATTCTTCCTGAGGCCACACACCAACCGGGGTGAGGTGGTTTTGCACATGCTGGACTGCAAGTGTGCCTTTGCCTTCTATTTCGAGCGTATTAAGGCCCACCAGTGGTCCACCCAGCTGTTTATCTCCTTTGATCCAAGTAAGTTGGATACTGCCATCTCCAAACACATGTTATCCCTGTGGCTAGCTGACTGCATTTCTTTGGCATATTCTCAGGCAGTTCTGAGCCTTAATGGTCATTTCACAGCTAATAATGTCCAAGCCATGGCCGCATCAGTCGTTAACCTGCACTCAGTCTCCACAGAGGAGATCTGCAAGGCTGCTACTTAGTCTCTGATCCACATGTTCACAGCCCATTACTGTCTGGATGGAGATTCCCAATGGGAGAGCAACCTTGGCCAGGCCATGCTCCGACACCTCTTTGGGTCTTAGGTTCAACTCCTATGTTCTTATGTTCTTATGTTCAACTCCTTATGTTCCTGCCCACCGACCCTTCTATACCTGTAAATGTGAGACTGCCTCGGTGCTGCTATGCGCTGAGGATACCAAATCTGTGGAGTCCCTAGAGGGACTACCCTTGCTGTTCTTCCTGTTCTCCAGTTTGGCTGCCCATGTTGGGCGTTTGCCTCCTTGTTTTTTGGTAGCCTATTGCTTGGGAGTGCCATACATAAGGAAAAAGGGGAGAAGATAGCCTTCCGCAAATAATCAGGAACGAAGAGTACAGCGGATGCAATAACCACGGCCTATCAGGGAATTTGGTTAAATTCTTTATTAAGGACCCAACTTAACAAGCATAGACGTGTTCCTTACACCTTCTATGTGGTTCTCTGGTAACTTTATTATTTTACAACACAATTTTTGTAATATTTTAGGTTTTGTTTTATTATTATGCTTATTTTATGTGTGTTTGTTTTTTAGACCCCTGATGAAGGCTTCGGCCGAAACTTGTTAAGCTGGGTCCTTAATAAAGAATTTAACCAAATTCCCTGGTAGGTCGTGGTTACTGCATCCGCTGTACTCTTCGTTAGTGCCATATGTAAGGACTTACTTCCTGCTCATCCATGGAGAAAGCGTAGTTACTCACCTGTAGCAGGTGTTTTCTGTGGACAACAGGAATAAGTCCTCACCACCCTCCCACCTCCCTGAGGAGTTGCTTTTAGGCTACTGCTTTGATATTGGACTGGAGAAGATGGTGCCACGGCAGGCAGGAAGGCAGGCGTACATGCGCAATGCAGCTTCTAAAAGCTTCCAATGGAAGCTGGGGAGTGTTCTACGTGGGGCTTCATTGGTGACCTCACCCATACATGAGGACTTATTCCTGTTGTCCACAGAAAACACCTGCTACAGGTGAATAACTATGCTTTTTCTACTTTTGTTGTCTGACCATTTTTTTTCCAAAACATATTGGTCCCAAGCTCTGGTTTATGCCTTTCTTCTGTCTTAACTCCATAAGTAGCAGAAAGGGGTGGGCCACAAGGGCCATGGTCCCACCAATATTTTGCCCAAAACAGCAAAATACAGTAAAATGGCCAAGTGCCTGAAGAAGTAGTTGGCAGGGTGGGAGGAGATAAGGGAAGTAGAATTGCAGTGGACTAACCTAAAGGAGGCAATAAAAGGGGCAACAGATACATATGTAATGAAAGTAAATAAAAACAAGAAGAAAAGGAAACTTTAATATGATTCTCCATGGAAGTGGCTGCACAAATAATGGCAAAAACACAGCTTTCCCAAAATTCGGAAGTTCGCAAACAGAGGAACACAGAAAAGAATACAGGATAAAGCTAAGAGACAAAGAGAAATAAGGATAGCAAAGGCAGAAGAAAAGATGGCTAAAGATCTGAAGTGCAGTGACAAAACATTTTTCAGGTATATTTGGGAGAAGAGGAAGATCAGAGGTGCAATTGCAAGACTCAAAAGTGCAGAGAACGAATTCATGGAAAGTGACATTGAAAAAGCAAAAATGCTAAATACTTCTGTTCTGTTTTTACTAAAGAAAATCCTGGAGAAGGACCATCTGTGATTTACAAATATACCAATGGGAATGGAGTAGATCCTACACCATTCATAGAAGATGATGTGTTTGAACACCTTGCAAAACTAAGCTCTGATAAGCTGGGACTGTCTTTTTACATGTGCCTGTACAGCGCTGTGTACGCCTTGTAGCGCTCTACAAATGACCAGTAGTAGTAGTAACTGGGCAAAGTGTAGCCGGTATCCTTGCTGGACAAGCTGCAGCACCCAGGTATCTGAGATAAGGGTCCATCAGTGGGCAAAAGGAACGAGCTGTCCCCCCCAGCTTGAGGGGGAAATGGTCAGTTAGCCCTGCTCCTGAGGAACCAGTCAAAAGCCCATCCCCAGCTTGGGTTGAAGGACTGGCTGGGCCTTCTGAGGCTTCGTCCTCCACTGCTGGCAGGGGGCTTGCGCCTTTGGTTGGGCAATCTAGGGGCCTGGGTACTACTGGCGCAGATGTGGGTAGAAAGTCTTCTTACCCTGGTACTCTTGGGCAAGGGGTCAGTGGTCTTCATCGAGTGCCAGGAAAGCATCATGTGCTCTTTCAAGCTCACCTGCTTTCTCCTGGACGGGCTTCTCAAAATAGTTCTCCCTTTGGCAGGGAACACTGGCCAGCTTATCCTGGACCCACTGTTCCAGATCAGAGGACTGGAGCTAGGTCAGCTGCCGAGCATCAATGCCCACTGCCACCACTCTGCATGCGGACTCAAATGCATCATAAGTGGTTCGCACCATGTACTTGGAGCAGTCCTTACCGTGGCCTATCAGGGCTCAGAAGGAGTCAAGGCAATCAGCTGGGACATGAACAGCAAAGTCAGCCAGGTCCAACATGATGTCCTTCAGGAACATACCCATATACAGTTTGTAGGAAAGGATCCTGGTGACCAGCATGGAGCCCTGGTAATACCTCCTCCTGAAGGAATCCAAAGTTCTAGCCTCTCTCCCAGGGGCACTGAGGAGTGAGTCTTGGTGCTCTTCACACACTTCAAGGCCAGTTCTACCACGATGGAGTTGTGTGATAACTGGGGCTTCTTGAAGCCCGGCACCTTCTGGACCCGGTACATCAAGTCCAGCCATCAGCTGATGACAGAAACCATGAGAGGGTTCTCCCACAGCCTCAGTAGCAATTTCTGTAAAATATGGTGCACTGGCACTCTTATTGCCTCCTTGGATGCCAAGGGGTACTGGAGAAACTCTAGCTCTTCCATTCTCGGCTCGTCTTCAGTCTCCAAGGAGAAGGGTAAATCCTTGGCCATGTCCCTTACAAAGTCCTGGAAGGACATGTCCACCAGGGGCAAATTGTACCGCTCATATGGAGGGGACAAATCAGAGGGAAGGTCTGGGGACCTCCTGACTGAGATTGCAGAGTCCTCCTCGGTTTCCCAGCCCTTGGACTCGGACTCCGAGAGAAAATCAAAGTAGTGTCAGGTTTCCTCCTGCCGCCTGCTCCAGTCATGCGAGGAGAGTGGACATCAGAGGGACTTGTGGCACCCCAAGCAGGACTGAGGGTGCCCCGAGACATTGGATCCCATTACATTAAACAGGGAGATCACCGTGGGAAACAGCATCTATTCCGCTCTCCCACCTCATGCGCCTACCTCGACCAGTAGCACATGGGTCTCCAGGATGGACTGGACAAGAGTGTGGTGATGCCACTGAAGCCATCATAGGGCTCACATGCCACAAGGCCAAGATCGCTGCCATGTGCATCTCAAGGACCCTCAGGCGTTCCCCCAGCACCACTGCCTCGGAGGGAACCAGGGCCAAGACTGCGACCTCAGCTACCGGTGCAGATATGGTTTTAGGCATTTGATATACCACCCTTTACTTACGCATCAGAGTGGTTTACATGTATATACTAACAGATACCTCTGGCAGGAACTCCACAATGACAGGATTCATCGGGAGACATCCAGCTGCCCTCCAGGGCCATGGGAGTCAATTCCTCCCATCTGGGAGTCAATTCTTCCCTTCAAGGAAGCTTAGTGGGCCACTCCTGGCCCTCGCTGTCCACATCGTGCTGGGAAGGGCTGCAGCGTTGATGCACCCCGGGCTTGTCCTGGTGCTCGGGTGCTCCCTTTGACATCGATGGTATGGGTGTCGGGTCCTTCCCCAATTCCGGTTGGATATTGGCGAAGGGTCTCTGCTTCATACCATGGCTTCTTGGCTCCAAATGTGCTCGGGCATCCCTCACAGTTGATGCCTCGGTGGAACTCCGACAGTGTCACTGATGCTGGGGCCACGGATGCTGAATCCAACATTCCAAAGAGTGATTCCCTCTGCTTTTCCTGGCCCTTGAGGCCCCTCCTTGTCATTTGCAGGCAAAAGCTGCAGGAAGTGGGCTGGTGATTGGGCTCAAGGCCTGTCTGTGACTGAAATGGTGCGGCCACACTTTGTGCATTTCATAAAGCCACTTACTGGCTTAGACATTTCCGGGAAGACCGCATCGGCAAGGTTGAAAGCCTCGATTGTGTTGACAGCAGGAAAAGGCCTGGCATGGGAAAAGCATGAAAAAAACAAAAAAATCAACTGGAAGCCGACTAACTGATGGCAGGTGGTGAAAATATTCAGAAAAGTACTCCAAAGGGGTAAACAAGAGAAAACGTTTTTTTCTACTAATGCAGAACACGTCCTAGGGGCTCCATGGAAAAAAGGCTGGAGAAAATGGCACCACAGAAGGCGGGAAGGTGGGTACAAATGTGCAATGCAGCTCCCAAAAGCTTCCAATGGAAGCTAGGGAATATTCTACGTGCGGCTCCGTCGGTGATGTCACCCATACATGAGGACTTATTTCCTGCTTGTCCACTGAGAATTAATCCTATTTTCTACAAGGTATTTAGTGAGTGGAATATGTCAGTTTGTGAAAAGTACATCTGCCAGGACTGGAGAAGGATGTAACTAGTGGTGTGCTGCAGGGATCTGTCCTTGGTCCAATTCTTTTTAATATTTATATTAGCGATATTGTAGAAGGGCTGTCGGGTAAGGTTTGCCTCTTTGCAGATGATACCACAATCTGCAATAGAGTAGATACCCAGTAATGAGTAGATAACATGAGGAGGGATCTAGCTAAGCTTGAAGAATGGTCGAGAATTTGGCAGCTGAGATTCAACTGCAAAAATCCAAGGGAGCGGTACAGAATAGGGGGTGAAGTACTCCTGTCTACAAAAGAAGAGTGGGACCTGGGCATGATTATTTCTGATGATCTTAAAGTGGCTAAAACAGGTAGATAAGGCAACAGCGAAAGCCAGAAGGATGCTTGGGTGCATAGGGAGAGGAATGATCAACATGAAAAAGGAGATGATAGTGCCTCTGTATAAGTCTTTGGTGAGACTTCATTTGGAATACTGTGTGCAGTTCTGGAGACCACACCTTCAAAAGGATATAAATAGGATACAGTTTGTGCAGAGGGTGGCTACTAAAATGGTCAGTGGACTTTGTCATAAGGCATATGGGTACAAATATCTATTCAGCTCCACTAGTCACCATTTGCTATTATGACTAACTCACTATTCAATTCAACTGTTTTTGTTTTGGCGATCAGGTCTCAGATTTAACATGGCTACTCACTGAACCTACTTGTATGGTACAGTGGAAAGCACCATTAATACATCAATGACCTGTTATTATCGCTGTTTTTCTCTTTTTTTATCACTAGGCTTCTTTTTCTTATCAGAACTGCTGGTTACAACCACATTTTTATCTCAGGAAGATTATAATTTTTATGCCAGGAAGATTACTTATCTTAATGAATAGTGCCGTCTCAGGTAATATTTTTTCTTATCCACTGGGCTAGGCTGAACCCAATGGCAGAACTTCGTGTTAATGTCTTCCTGTTGCCAGGCTGTAATATGAGCAATGCTCTCGACTTCTGCTCCCAACGCACTATCTTGGCGCCGTAGCGTTTCACATATGCCGTTTCTTCAGGGGAATGCCTTGATGAAAATAAAAGCATTTGCCTTAGTTTCAATGTATTGAATTTGAAGTAATGTAAACTGCGCTGATGCTGAATAGTGCGGTATAGAAGAGACTATAAATAAATAAATAAAATAAAAATAAAATAAATGTAAAATTTAGTCATGGTGCTCTCTCCAGTGAATGAAAAGAAAAAGGTACTTACGGCTCTTTCCGGTTAAAGTCCAACTCTAAAAACGCCGCGCATGCAGAATGAAACTCATGCGGGAATTTAAACTTCTACGGGAAAAGTCATGTGAAAGTAACTCCATTCATTCATTGGTGAGCCTTCACTAGCAAACTCCCCATTCAATGGATGTGTTTAAACCATTAGGGCTTAAAGTACCTAACCGGAAGATCCATTTTTGCTCACGATATAACAATGTCCGATCCTTAGATTTACCTTTTTCCCCTTGGGTGATTTGATCAATGCAAAAGCATCGTAGTGTTGTGAAAGAATGATTTTTTTCGATGCAATGTGGCACTATTGGAGCTTGTAATACTTTACAATGCAATCTACTGCGATGTTCTTTCATCCTGATGTGAAAACCACGGATTGTTTTTCCAATGTATAGCAACGAACATGGACATATTACACAATAGACCACATGGGTGGAAATACATGAAGTCCGATGACGTAACCGATAGGTTTTCCTTGATATGTAAATTCTTGCAGCTCTAAGGTTATGTCACATATGGTACATTTTCCACATTTATAGTGGCCCACCAAGTCTGGCGTGGTCCTGATCGAGGGTGATCACAATACTGCGGGGCTAAGAATCTCTTTTAGATTTATGTGTCGCTGCCACACACACTGGATTTGCTGGTTCTCCAGTCCTGGAGTACTACGTAAAACGTTGCTGTGTTTTTTTAAAATCTTCTGAATTTGATTGCTAAATGGGGAATACTTAGTTACTAAGTGCACTTTCTCTTCAGAAGTCGTATGTTTTGATGTGGGCGACAACAGTAACTCCCTATTAATGTACAATGCTTGTTTATATGCTTCATCCACAACTTGATGGGGATAACCCCGGATCATGAATTTGTATTTTAATAACTTAGCTTGCTGTTTATAATCTTTGAGATCTGAACAGTTCCTTCGATAACGAAGAAATTGGGAAAGCGGAAGACTATCCCTAAGTCTACGGGGGTGAGCACTTGTACAGTGGAGTAGACTGTTGCGATCCGTGGGTTTACGAAACACAGTGGTGTTCCATACTTGATTTTCTCTGGTGATACGAACATCCAAATAAGTTTTGGTGTGTATATCGTGAGAATAAGTGAATTGAATGTTGATGTCCCGATTATTCAACCAATGTACGAAATTCCCTAGTTCCTGTTCAGTCCCCTCCCAAATCATGAACACATCATCGATGTAGCTGAGCCATAGCTTCATATTGATGAAACAGGAGGAGGAAGAAGAAATCCATTGTTGTTCAAACTTTGCCATATATAAATTGGCTATCGAAGGGGCGCACGTTGCGCCCATGGCAACACCAGCAACCTGCAAATATATTGTATGCTCAAACAAAAAATAATTATGGAACAGCACCAACCTTTATATATGGCAAAGGTAAATCTAAGGATCGGACATTGTTATATCGTGAGCAAAAATGGATCTTCCGGTTAGGTACTTTAAGCCCTAATGGTTTAAACACATCCATTGAATGGGGAGTTTGCTAGTGAAGGCTCACTAATGAATGAATGGAGTTACTTTCACATGACTTTTCCCGTAGAAGTTTAAATTCCCGCATGAGTTTCATTCCGCATGCGCGGCGTTTTTAGAGTTGGACTTTAACCGGAAAGAGCCGTAAGTACCTTTTTCTTTTCATTCACTGGAGAGAGCACCATGACTAAATTTTACATTACTTCAAATTCAATACATTGAAACTAAGGCAAATGCTTTTATTTTCATCAAGGCATTCCCCTGAAGAAACGACATATGTGAAATGCTACGGCGCCAAGATAGTGCATTGGGAGCAGAAGTCGAGAGCATTGCTCATATTACAGCCTGGCAACAGGAAGACATTAACACGAAGTTCTGCCATTGGGTTCAGCCTAGCCCAGTGGATAAGAAAAAATATTACCTGAGACGGCACTATTCATTAAGATAAGTAATCTTCCTGGCATAAAAATTATAATCTTCCTGAGATAAAAATGTGGTTGTAACCAGCAGTTCTGATAAGATAACAAGAAAAAGAAGCCTAGTGATAAAAAAAAGAGAAAAACAGCGATAATAACAAGTCATTGATGTATTAATGGCGCTTTCCACTGTACCATACAAGTAGGTTCAGTGAGTAGCCATGTTAAATCTGAGACCTGATCGCCAAAACAAAAACAGTTGAATTGAATAGTGAGTTAGTCATAATAGCAAATGGTGAATAGTGGAGCTGAATAGATATTTGTAGCTACACAGCATAAAGCTCTGAAAAGTGATGATATTACAGTTTATAAGGCATATGGGGACAGACTTAAAGATCTCAATATGTATACTGTGGAGGAAAGGTTGGAGAGAGGAGATATGTTAGAGATGGGGTTTTTTCTTTTTTAATTTTTTACTTATACAAACGTTCAAATAATGCATATCACTCAGATTCATAACAGGATAAAAGCAATGGTACAGGAAATAACACACCTCAAAAGTAAGCACATGATAGACCACCATAATAAGAGTGGGAGGAGGGAAAAGGAAAGCTAGGAAAATTTAACACACTCCTAGACAATAACGGCAATCATGGAGCAAACTAAAGCATAAGAACATAGGAAATGTCATACTGGGTCAAACCAAAGTCCATCAAGTCCAGTATCTTGTTTCCAACAGTGACAAATTCAGGTCGCAAGTACCTGCAGGTTCCCAAAAAGGCACACAGGTTCCACAATGCTTGTCCCAGGGCAAGCAGTGGATTTCCCAGGTCCTCTTTAATAATAGTTTATTGTCCGTTCCTCCAGGAACTTGTCCCAACTATACTAATAGCTTTTGCTACATCCTCCGGTAATGGGTTCCAGAGTTTTATTACATGTTGAGTGAAAAAATATTTTCTCTTATTAGTCTTAAATGGGTTATGTTGTGTCCCCTAGTCTTTCTAATTTTGTTGGTGTAAACAACTGAACTACGTCTACCGGTCCCATTCCATTCATTAAATTTATAGACCTCTATCATATCTCCCCACAGTAGTCTCTTTTCCAAGTTGAATAGCCCTAACCTTTTAAGCCTTTCCTCATAGGGGGTATCCTTCCATCCCCTTTACCATTTTGGTGGCTCTTTCTTTGTACCTTTTCTAATTCTGCTATATCCTTGTTAAGATATGGCAACCAGAATTGCACACAATATTCAAGGTGCGGTCGCACCATGGAATGATACAAAAGCATTATAATATCCTTGGTTTTATTCTCTATTTCTTTTCTTATGATACCTAGCATTCTATGTGCTTTCTTGGCCGCTGCTGCACACTGGGCGGAAGGTTTCAACATATTATCCATGATGACACCTAAATCTTTTTTCCTGGGTGGTGGTTCCTAATGTGGAACCTTGCATTGCATGACCATAGTTTGAGTTGTTCTTTCCCAGGTGCATAACTTTGCACTTGTCCCATTAAATTTCATCGGCCATTTGAACATCCAGTCTTCCAGTTTATCAAGGTCCTCTTGCAATTTTTCACAATCCTCTTGGGTTTTAACACCTTTGAATAATTTTGTGTCATCTGCAAATTTCAGCACCTCACTCATTATTCCCATTTACAGGTCATTTATGAATATGTTAAAAAGCAGCAGGCCCAGCACAGATCCCTCGGGTACTCTACTATTCACCTTTCTCCATTGAGAATATTGGCTACTTAGCCCTACTCTCTGCTTTCTATCTTTTAACCATTTCCTGATCCACAACAGTACATGACTTCCAATCCCATGACTTTTTAATTTCATCAAGAGTCTTTCATGAGGGACTTTGTCAAAGGCTTTCTGAAAATCCAGGTACACTATATCAACTGGTTCACCTTGGTCAATCTGTTTATTCACACCTTCAAAAAGAGATTTGTAAGACGATACTTTCCTTGGCTAAATCCATGTTGGCTTTCTCCCATTAAACTATGACTATCTACATGTTCAGTAATTTTATTCTTTATAATGGTTTCTACCACTTTACCCAGTACCGATGTCAGGCTCACCGGTTTGTAGTTTCCTGGATCACCCCTAGAACTCTTTTTAAAAATTGGCTTTACATTGGCTATTCTCCAATCTTCAGGTACTACAGATGATTTTGATGATAGTTCACAGATTACTAATAATAGGTCTGCAATCTCATCTTTCAGTTATTTCAACATCCTCGGATGTATACCATCCAGTCCAGGTGATTTACTACTCTTCAGTTTATCAAATACTTTTAATATTTCTTCCTGGTTTATCGATATTTCTTTCAATTCTTCCAATATATAACCTTGAAACAGCATTTCAGGCAATGGTAACTTCCCTACATCTTCTTCAATAAAGACCAAAGCAATGAATTCATTCAATCTCTCCGCTATGGCCTTGTCCTCCCTTAGTGCCCCCTTTTACCCCTCAATCATCCAGTGGTCCAACTGACTCTCACAAGTTTTTTGCTACTAATGTACTTGAAAAGTTTTTATTATGTTTTTTTGCTTCTACAGCCAACATTTTATTTCAGTTTCTCTTTGCCTCCCTTATCAATGCTTTGCATCTAACTTGCCAGTGCTTATATTGTTTCCTGTTTTAGTCATTTGGCTCCTTTTTCCATTTCCTGAAAGATGCTTTCTTTGGCTACAACAGCCTCTCTGACCTAGCCTTTAAACCATGCTGGCAGTTTTTTAGCTGGTACGCGCATTACTGTGAGGCACCTACAGAGCCTTGAGCTCCCTCTTTAGCAGCAATAAACTCCCTCAACTTACTGGGATCAAAGAAAACAAATTTTACCCCCAACAGATAAAACACATTTACAAGGAAATTTTACAGCAAACCTAACCACAAGAGCCTCAACCCTTGATATATGTGAGCTTGTGTAGAATGAGAAAAGTAAGGAAATATCCATACATTGGAGCACAGAAAGCTGACATACAATTTCAAAATAAAGTCTCTGTCCAGACTCAAATGCAAAAGTGGCCAACAAGGTAGTACATTCAGTGATCACTTTTAAGGAAGATTCTAATTAGCGAGTCAAATTCAAATGGCTTCCTTCTTGATCTTCCAAAGGAGAAGGCTTACTACTCCTAGGCAATGAGATATAATAAGCCTTAAGCAAAGGTTGGATATCATCTGGGGGGGGGGGGGGAAACTGCAATACCTCTCTTAAATATTTCCTGATCATGGACACTTAGGGCAGTTTAAAAAGCGCAGATTGTTCTTCTTGGATTGATTTTCTAAAAAAATTAGTCCTGTGATTCAGTATGAGCCAGCAACAATTCTTTATGTCCATCATTCAGCCTCTCAATCTCCTCCATTCTTGCTTTGACTTGGGTCAAGCATTGAGCCTAAACAGGGAACTCAAGCAACACCCTCTGAACATCAGGTTTCAAAAACTGAACCAAATCTGTTAGAGGCCTCCAGACCTTTCAAGGCATCCAATAGGGTCTCCAACAACACTTGAATATGCTTACCAATGCACACACGATATATCCAGAAGCTTCTTCTACTTGCCCAGAATCAAGCTCTACTGGCGAGGAGGTTAATGGGGACTAACCCAAACACCCACAGCTCACAGCTAGTACTCCAATATTCTGCCTAGCAGTGGTTGCACTCCGAAAGAATCCACTTCCGGGTCACAGGGGGCTGCTCAATCCTCAGGGCTTAGCAACGCCCCTTCAGCACTCCAGTCCGCTGCCAACAAAGATGAGCCAACCAAAGCTTCTGCCGGTCCACGCGAGTGAATCCCAGTCTACCAACATCGTCTGCCCCTTAGAGGGGCTGCCACTGGCATCGGGACCTCGCCTAGACTTCCCCTTCCTCTTCCCCGGCATAACTACTGGTAAGAGAACAAGCAACAGAATCAGGGAAACTGCCGAGAGCTCACTCCAACACCTCAAATTAGGACACTATCTTGCCACTCCCTGAGAGAGACATTTAAATACCTCCATGGCATAAATGCACAGGGCAGCCTCTTTCAATTAAAAGAAAGCTTAACAATGAGGGGGCATAGGATGAAAGGGGTAGAAAGGGGCTAGACTCAGGTGTAATATGCGGAAATATTTCTTTACGGAAAGAGTGGTAGGTGCATGAAGCAGTCTCCCACTGGAGGTAGTAGAGACCAGGATAGTATCTAAATTCAAGAAAGCAGAAGAAAAAAAAAGAGACTATAATAGTTAGTATGGAAGGGTAGACTAGATAGGCCATATGATATTTTTCTGCCATCATGTTTCTATGCTGACCACTGACAAAAAAAATCCCCCAGGCCACTATGTTCCTGCAATCCACCCCTGCCCAGCGGCTATGGCAAAGCCCAGTGCTGAACAGATCCCAATCCAAGACTAGATCAGATTGCCACTGGAGCCTGCAATAGTAGCTCCGGGTTGCTGCACACCACCTTTCAATATCAGACCCACCACTGGTCTCCCACCATTCTTACATAGTAGCACAGTATATGACGGCAGATAAAGACCAGCATGGTCCATCTAGTCTGCCTAGCAAGGTGGCAAGAGTAGGTGCACCTGCCGCTCTGTGCAGGTCACCCTTCCCCATGCCTTTGTTTAGGGGTGTACCCACAGCTCCATGAAGGTCACCCCTATTTGTTGAAATATAAGAGATAGTTAAGTTTATTTTGATTGTATCCTATTGCTATAAAATGAATCCATTGTGTTTGCCCCATGCCATTTTGAATTCAGTCACTGTATTTGCCCCCACCACTTCCATCAGGATGGCATTCCAATCATCCACCACCCTTTCAGTGAAAAAGGTATTTCCTGACGTTGCCTTTCAGTTTACCTCCTTGCAGCTTCATGTTAAGCCCTCTAATTCTACAGTTTCCCTGTCTTTGAAAAAGGTTTGTTTGTTCATTAATATTCTAAGTATTTAAAGGTCTGTATCATATCTCCCCTGTCCCTCTTCTCCTCTAGCGTATACATATTTAGGACTTCAAGTCTTCTCATACGTCTTCTGGCATAGGTTCCAAATCATTTTGGTTGTCTTCCTCTGAACCGTTTCCATTTTTTTAATATCCTTTGTGAGATATGGTCTCCAAAACTGAACACAATATTCCAAGAGGCCTCACCAGCGACTTGTACAATGGCATTAGTACCTCCTCCTTGTTGCTGGTAATTCCTCTCTATATGCAACCCAGCATCCTTCTGCCTTTGGCCACCATCTTGTCACACTGTTTCATCACCTTGAGATCCTCAGGAACAGTCACTCTGAGGTCCTTCTCCTGGTCCATGCACACCAACCTCTCGCCCTCTATCGCATACAATTCCCTTGGATTTCTGCATCCCAAGTGCATGACACTGCACTTCTTCACATTAACTCTTAACTGCCAAGCATTAGACCATTCTTCCAGCTTTTGTAGATCTTTCCTCATGTTATCCACTCCCTCAGGAAAGTCCACTCTGTTGCAAATTTTCATGTCATCTGCAAAAAGACAAACCTTTCCATTCAGTCCTTCAGCGATATCACTCACCAATACATTGAACAGTACCGGTCCCAGGACCAATCCCTGGGACATGCCACTAATCACCTTCCTTTCATCCAAGTGAGTTCCATTTACCATCACCTTCTGTCATCTGTCAGTCAACCAATTTCTGATCCAGTTCATCACCTTGGGACCCATCCACAGGCTGTTCAGCTTATTGATAAGCCTCCTATGAGGAACAGTATCAAAGGCTTTGCTGAAATCTAGACAGATCACATTCATTGCATGCCGTTGATCTAGTTCTCTGTTCACCCAGTCAAAGAATTCAGATTTGTTTGGCATGATCGTCTTTTGGTAAAACCATGTTCCCTCGGATCATGCAACCTATTGGTTTTGAGAAAGTCCACTATTCTCTCTTTCAGAAGTGCCTCTATTATTTTTCCCACCACCGAGGGAAGGCTTACTGGCCTGTAGTTTATCACTTCTTCCCTATTATCACTTTTGTGAAGAGGTACCACATCAGCCCTTCTCTAGTCCTGTGTTACTTCTTCCATCTCCAAGGATCTATTAAAAACATCCTTTAAAGGCCCTGCAAGAACCTCTTTGAGATCTTTCAGTATCCTTGGATGTATCCCATACAGTCCCACAGCCTTGTTCACTTTCAGTTTTGCAAGGTGTTCAAACACATCTTCTGTGAATGGTATAGTATCTACTCCATTCCCATTGGTATATTTGTAAATCACAGATGGTCCTTCTCCAGGATTTTCTTTAGTAAAAACAGAACAAGAGTATTTGTTTAATTTTTTTGCTTTTTCAATGTCACCTTCCACAAATTCGTTCAGCACTTTTGAGTCTTGCAATTCCACCTCTGATCTTCCTCTTCTCCCGAATATACCTGAAAAATGTTTTGTCACCACACTTCAGATATTTAGCCATCTTTTTTTCTGCCTTTTCTATCCTTATTTCTCTCTTTGTGTCTTTTAGCTTTATCCTGTATTCTTTTCTGTGTTCCTCTGTTTGTGAACTTCCGAATTTTGGGGAAGCTGTGTTTTTGCCATTTTTTGTGCAGCCACTTCTTTGGAGAATCATATAAAAGTTTCCTTTTCCTCTTGTTTTTATTTACTTTCATTACATATGCATCTGTTGCCCCTTTTATTGCCACTGCAATTCCACTTCCCTTATCTCCTCCCACCCTGACAACTCATCCTTCATGCACTTGGCCATTTTACTGAAGTCAGCATTTTTGAAGTCTAGGACTTTGAGCTTGCTGTGATTGGACTCTACCTTGGCTTTTATCTCAACCCACACAGTGTGATGATCACTGCTGCTCACGTGGGCACCCACCTGGGCATTTGACATGCTATATCCAGCATCAAACTTTTCCTGGTCGGTTCCATCGCCATTTGTCTAAGCAATGCATCTTGGAAGGCATTCACAATTTTTTAAAATTCTTTCCAGATTTGCAGAAGGAATACTTTAATCCGCTTTTGGTAGATTAAAGTCATGCAATATGATCACTTCCCCCTTCATAGCTACTTTTGCAATATCAATAATCAAGTCTCTATCCATTTCTTTGGTTTGAGTTGGAGGCCTGTAGGTTACACCAGTATGGATGACAATGACATCTCCTTTTTCCAACACAATCCACAGCGCTTCTTCTTTTCCCCACGTCCCCTGCATTTCAGCAGCTTTAATATTGCTTTTGACATATAGGGCTACTCCTCCTCCTTTTCTGCCTTCTCTATCTCTTCTAAATAAATTATTGCCACTATGGCTATATCCTGTTAATGTGACTCATTAAACCATGTTTCTGTAACGGCCACAATATCCAAGTCCATTTCCACCATTAGGGCTTCCAGATCAGGAACTTTGTTGGCTAGGCTTCGAGCATTTGTGCTCATTGCTTTCCAGCATTGGTTGACTGGCTTGCCTGTATTTTGCATGGATTTTGTTGTACATGCCTCTTCCCACTTGCTGTTGATGTGTGGGTTAGTAGCATGTCTGTTTCCAATGTTATTATGTTTTTGCTGTGAGTGACGTCCTGAACTTGTTCTTCTCCATCCATCACCTCCTTTCCCTAGTTTAAATGCCTGTCTACATATTGCCTGAATTTTTCACTTAGGATCCTTTTCCCTGAGACAGGGATGTAGTCCAACACAATATAGCCTCTTGTTGTTGGACTACATCTTTCTGTTGCAGGGAAAAGGATCCTAAGTGAAAATTTCAGGATCCTTTTCCCTGTGACAGAGAGGGGGCCTTACATCCTGTTTGCAGCTGGGAAGGAACACCACACTGGCTCCATCAAATTCTTCCTCTGCTCCCTT
This sequence comes from Ichthyophis bannanicus, assembly GCA_033557465.1. Lineage (NCBI taxonomy): Eukaryota > Metazoa > Chordata > Amphibia > Gymnophiona > Ichthyophiidae > Ichthyophis > Ichthyophis bannanicus. The sequence continues at coordinate 699,833,863 of CM066035.1, forward strand.
CCCCAGCTGACCTCTGGACAGTGCAAAGCAAATGGAGAGCAGCCCAAACCCTTCCCCATCACCACCACCACTGCAGGCAGTGTAAGACTTTATTCCACTCACCCCATCCCTAAACATACACAATAACCCAACATACACAAGAAACACATCACCCAAGGACTTGGTGGCACATCTGAAGTTTTAGGTAGGTAAACAGATGACAAACCTGGGCGGGGGCAGGGGAGGGTAGAGGGGATGGACAGAGAGGGAGGCACAGCAAGAAACCAGAGATGGGAGGTGATGAGCTCTCAGGAGACTGAATATGAATTTGGAGAGGACAGCAGCTAAGAATTGATAGATATGAGAGGAGGGTGGGGGGTGGGAGTAAGAATAGGGGAGAAAGGTTCAGGGAAGGTTGAGACCTGATGTGAACGATCTAGAGGACTAGTAGAGGATGAGAGATGTAAAAAGGGATGGATCTCTGAAGGGGGAAATAGAGGGTAGAAATGTGGGAGGGGAGATGGTGAAAGAGGGAATTAGAAGTTACATAAGACCATAAGAAATGCCATATTGGGTCAGACCAAGGTCCATCAAGCCCAGTATCCAGTTTCCAACAGTGGTCAATCCAGGTCACAAGTACCTGACAGGTTCCTAAAAGGGCACACAGGTTCCACAATGCTCATCCTGAGGTAAGCAGTGGATATCCTGGGTCTTCTTTATAATGGTTTATTGACCTGTCCTCCAGGAACTTGTCCAAATCTTCTTTAAACCCAGCTGCACTAAGAGCTTTTACTACATCCTCTGGTAACGAATTCGAGAGTTTGATTACGCGTTGAGTAAAAAATATTTTCTCTTATTATTCTTAAATGGGTTACATTGTAGCTTCATTGCGTGTCCCCTAGTCTTTCTACTTTTTGAGAATGTAAAACAACCAATCTATGTTTACCCATTCCACTCCATTCATTAATTTACAGATCTCTATCACATCTCCCCTCAGCCATCTCTTTTCCAAGCTGAAGAGCCCCAACATTTTAAGCCTTTCTTCATAGGGGTATCCTTCCATCCTCTTTACCTCTTTGGGTAGGGGGTGAGAGACTGAAGAATGACATGGGGGCTAGGGAGGGAATGAATGACAAAGAAGGGGCTAGGAATGGTGAAGGGAGATGAAGGTTGAGGAAGTAAGTATAGAGGGTAGAAATAGGAACCAGGAGTGGGTTAAAGTTAGAGAGAGTATAGGAACAGGAGAAAGAGAGAGATAGTGAGGGCAATGGGAGCACTAGAGAGGGTTAAGAGTGGGAGATGAAAAGCTAGTAGATGGATGTGAGGTAAAAAGTAGGGGCACGATATTCAAAGGTATTTACACAGTTTGCAGACCCTGTAAATGATGCTAAGCGGGATATTGAGTGGCACTAACCGCTAATATCTCCAGGTGCCTCCGTTACACACTCAGACTATAACAGTTAGCATCAGTGCGTTCTGGGACGGAGCAGAGGCAGCACCCATCACTAACCAGGCAGTGGCGATATTGAGCTACTGCCCAGTTAGTGATACGTGGCAAAATCGAGGCGCAGGAAACCCTGGCCTAACTTTTGCCATGTTGGTTAACCAGGCAGAGGCTTAGTATCGCCACTGCCCAGTTACCCTCATGGCAATGCGGCAAACCTAGATATTCAGTGCTGGGGCCGAATATGACCCTGCCATTGAATATTCAAGTTTAACATTCAGTGCCGGCGGCTCACCACATTAGCAGCGCTGGCTGCCGGCGTGGAATATCCCTCCCTTGGGAGACATAGGACTGAAAAGTGAGGGAAAAGGAGAGTGAGGAATAAAATCTAGATGAATGGATAAAGAAGCTGATGGGAAAAAAAAGAGATAAAAAGAGATGAAAAGATTAACATCAAAGACTTGTGGAGAAGGAAGAGAAGAATATAGAGGAGAGAAGAAATGTCAAGGAGTCACTGAGACGGCAGACACATGGAAAGTGGAAAAGAGAGAATGGAATCAGTTCAGTTAGAAAAATAAAATGGCCAGAAGGCAAAGAGAAAAAATAATTTTCTTTTCAATTTAGTGCTTGGGCTATGTCAGTTTTTGCAATTAACTTGCTGTCTTTATATGCCTCTCTTTCTATTCCTCTGGTGTTGCACTGCGTGCAGGGCCTGGCTTCTTGGGGTTCACTTCAATTTTCATCTACATTTTTCTATTTTTAATCTGCAGTCTCTTATTTTCTACTTGGTGAGAGTTTATCTATGTTATAAATGTGAGACTGAAGCCATGTTAGCAATGACTTTCTATATAAGGAGCTGTAGTAATCTGGCTTGTTCAGTTTTCCTGGTAGGCGTATGGATTTTTTTAGGGCTCACAGCAATATTTACAGAGCTGCCCTTTTCTAGGTAGGCTCCTTGTTATGGCAGTTTTGGAAGTTAGTGCTGCTATAGAATGATACATTTTGGGGGAGTTTCTCCAAACAGGTTCGTTTTGTGCATACCATTACAGTCATAAACCTCACTCCTAAGCCAGGATGTGGAGTATGATCTCACTCTCTTAAATTTACTGCTAATGTTCGGCATAGTACTTGCATTGTACCAAAGAGGTTCCTTCTGGAGTTTATATGGGTGCTGTGCTGTGGTTTTCACATTTTCTCTTTTGTTTCCTATGTGGAATCAATAGTAGGTGTTGGCAGGGTTACTGGAATATGAATAGTCTTTAAGGTTTGCAGTTTTGTGTTCATGATGCTGCTAAATCGGTCTTAAATTTCAAATATTTTGTTGGTTCAAATTCAAGGAATCTCATACTTTTAAGGGAATGTCTCAGTTTAATTTTGTCTTGTGGACTGAGAGCTTCACTATTAACTGATTTCTGGGCTTTTCCTGCTCTGACACAGTCTAAGCCAGCCGGCAAGCCATGATTTAAATTCCCAGCTACCAGGATTTTTATCTCATTTTATAGCTTCGTCCTTATCATCAAATTGGTCATAGCACTGACCAAAAAAATCTGCTTGTCATTGTTATGCAACTATTTATGCAAATGAGGCCTTGTAGATATGCAAATACTTATGTAAATAAGGTCCCACAATGAATCTTCACACATGGGCTTGCATCACCCTCAGGCCACCCCTGGTTATACTTCTCAGTAGGTGTGCTTGGTGCAGGCAGGGGGGTCAGCAACAGAGTCGGCTCAAAGGTTTCTGCTGCCCTAGGCAAAAACTCTGGCCTCTCCACCCTCCCTCCACTGATGCCACCCCCCAGCTGACACTACTCCCCTCAGCATGCCGAAGCCACTGCTATCCCCCCTCCACCAGCTGCTACAGATTCGGGAAGGGGAGGCAGGTAGCGGTAGCATTTCTAAAAGCGGCAGCTTTTTGCCACTGCTTTTGGAAATACTACCGCTGCCCACCTCCCCCCTCAAACGGAATCAGTGGCAGCTGGGGGGGGGCCAGCGCAGCTGCCTATTTGTGCCTTCACTGCAGCTGCCCACCCAGGTCGGCCACCCCAAGCAGCCGCCAACTCTCCTAGTAAACGGGTCGGCCCTGGTCAGCAACCATGGCTTGCACCTATATCAAGCATTCCCTCATAAAAAAACAAACAAACCATGATGGTGAACATATGTTTACCCGTTCCCCCCCCCCCACACACACACACACAATCAATGATCTCCCTGGTAAATTTATAAACCATTAACTGCACCATGTAAACCAAACTAATATGCTGGTGCTACCCCTATTCGCTACTATTTGATCACTACGGTGAAACATTTTACACAAATAGAGAGACATGCCCCCAGTAGCAATTAACACTCACCTAGGAGCCAGCCTTCACTGTATTTTCCATCTATCGAATTACGCCCAAGTGCTGAATTGGCCAAAACAGAAATCATGATAACTACCTGAAAACTTGGAGACCATATTCAGAATATTCATTCCTTCATTACACACTAGCTGAATATTCAGACTTTGATATAATAGCTGTTCACTGTGTAATGTCAACCATTGTACTTGGGAGTGGGGGGCATTGGATATGTATCAAAAACTTGGAAATAAAAAGTAAATTTCAAAAAAACAAATACTCAATGAGTAGAAATGTTTCCTGTTGCGGAATACCATTTCTCTACCAGATCACCCAAAATATAGACCACTTGCAGTAATATATCAAAACCAAAACTCCACTCTAACAAAAAACAATACAGAGTGGTTCATTAAAAAGGAGAAAAGGATCTCAAAATACCATGAGCTGAAAGTCATGGCCATAGATTATCTCGGCCCTCGACCAATGCTCAATTACATCAATGATCCTAAAAAACTCTTCAAGCATATTTAGCATTCCAGCAATCTTGCTCAGGATACTGTATACACTCCCAGGTAAATTATCTTTCAAGGCTTGCAATACCTGACTGAAATATCTTGAAAAGCATGATTGGTCCATTCCACAGGCTACCCTGACAGTATTTTGAAATGTCCTTGTTCCATATATTGTATACACTGTCTTTCCTGTCTTCAGAGTTCTCATGATATTTTCTGCCTCCTTCCTTTGGCTTGGTTGCCCTGGTCTTTGTTTTGCTGCCTGTCTTCTCTTTAATCTTCAGTTCCAGCATGTGCATTCCTCAGTCTTGTCAATATTTAAAAAAAATATTCTGGATAATTTACACCCATAAGAAATTTTTCTTTTGTCTCCAGCAGATTCTGGGCACAGAAATTTGCACCACTTTGAACCACGTGGTAAAATCTCCAGTGCTCCTGGATTCTTGCTCTTGGCCCTCCAGATCCTGTGCACTTCTCTGTATCCAGCTAAAATCATTGATGACCTCATATACATGCGCTTATAATAGATGGAACGCATCATATCACCATGCAATTATGATCAGCAGAGAGCTGCCATAGCTCAGCTTTTAGTGTGTTCATTACACGCTTGTTAAATCCGTTTCTGCATTCTGTGTCCACAGTAACACAAAAAATTGTGTGCTAATAGTGCACTATCTACTGTGTGCACATTTTTCTGCATCAAGCTCTGAATAAGTCCGAATTTAACTAGGGGTATGAAGGATTAGAAGAAGTGGCATGACTGGGGTTAGGGAAATTCAGTCTCTAGATTTGTTCAACCCAACTGACTATAAATGTTGATCGGAATTTGGAGCCAAGGTTCTCTAATATTTAGAAAGGAGAGTGACACTGCTGTTTGTTTTTTACCTTTGTTGCCAAAGCTATCTGTAAAACCCAAGGGCCGCGGAATATCTCTCTGATTGGGGGAGGACCAAGCTCCGCCTTTATTTATTATTATTTATTTATTACAATTTCTTATATACCGCGCTATTCGGTATCAGCGTGGTTTACATCATAACACAACGACCATAACAACAAGCTGTCTGGTTTTACATCGAACAGGAGTGCAAACTTGGATAACAGGGGTTAACTATATACATGAGATATTTACACGGGGCCTTGACTGGCCCAAGCTCCACGGGGCCTTGACTCTGCCCCAAGCTCCACCCTAACTCTGCCCCTAGTCCCCCATGGCCTTCCTCTCCTATTCTGCCCGCGGGGATCCGATCTCCCATGGGCAGATAGGAGTCTTTGCTGCAATCACGGCAGCCTTCCCTTCCTGCCCATGGGGATCCTATCTCCTGTGGACAGACAGACCTCCTCCCACCACGAACTGGAGGTATGTTTGGTGGCAGGAATGGATCAGGATGTGTGTGTAAGTATCCTTCAGGTCTAAGGAGCATTAGACAGTCTCCCTGCTGGAGAGCATCTTGAACTTTTCCCTCACCAGGAATCTGTTCAGGTCCTGCATGTCTAGGACGGGCCTGAGGCCCTCTGTTCATTTAGGAACGAAGAAATATCTGGAGTAGAAGCTTTTGCCCCAGAGGGGTTTGGGCACTGGCTTTGTTTGGGCACTGCCTTGTCCTTGTTTGGGCACTGCCTTGTCCTTGAGGAGGCCTGTGAGCTCTGAGAGGAGCAGAGCCTGGTAAAGGAGAGGCCTGACAGGTTCTCCTGGAAAGTAAGAGCGTAGCGTCTGTTGCAAGTGGAGGATGTAGCCCTCCCTGATAACTTGCAGTACCCAGGAATCAGTGGTGATGGAAGACCACCTGTGGGCAAATAGAGCCATATGTCCCCCTGTGGGCTATAAGGGACCTCCTGTGGAGAGGGAGGTCATGCCCAGGGACTCAAAAACTCCTTCCAGGCTGGGCTGGAACCGGTGTCTGGGTCTTGGGGGTCTTCTGCTTGCAGGGGCTGTGCCCTTGCCCCTTGTGCTGCTGGCCTTGCTGCGGAGCAGAGAAGGCCTGGAATGATGGGGCATTACCAAAACCCCACTTTTTCCTCATGAAGAAGGGATTGTTCCCTGGACCCTTCTTGCGGGGATGCACCAAGGTCTTTTTAGAGAGTCTGGTCCTTGTGAAGAATTTAGTCTCTATTTCAGCCATTTGTCTGCCATGGATTTCTCGAAGAGATTCTTTCCGATACAGGGGACTTCAATGAGCTTGTCCTGAACCCATTGCTCGAGGTCAGACGACTGCAGCCAGGCCTGGTGTCGGGCCCCGATGCTTGCAGCGGCTACCCAGACTGAGGACTCAAAGCCATCATATGCTGCTCGAGATAAGAACTTCGCGCACTCCTTGACCGCTGAGGCCAGGGACTTGAACTGCTAGAGAGGTTCCCTGTGAAAGCCTGCCAAGAAACCGGTGAGCTCCCTCGCCAGCAACTTGAGATACATGCAGAAATTGGTAGGATTGGACTCAGCACGCAAGGATAAAGCCCTGAAAGGCCTTTCAGCCAAGGACATCGATGGTCCGGGCCTCCCAAACAGGGGCCACCAACGAATTGGTCTTTTGATTCTTGAGTCTGTGCATCTGGGCATGGTGGACTCGAGTTTTGGGGGAGTTGGATTTTCTGGAACCCTGGGCTTTGGTGGAATCGGGACATGGAGTCAAGCTGTCTGCTTACTATGGGCACCAATGTCGCTGTTTCCCACATAAGGAGGAGGAAGGGTTTGAAGATCGGAGGGATGGCACCGTGAAGGCTTCCTTCAGAGGGGCCTTGTACTGGACAATCTCCATTTCCTCTCTGTGGGGAGTCCTCCTCCACGTCAGTCTCGACGGTGAGTGCCTTAGCCTGGTTCCACACAAAGTCAAGGAAGGTGACATCCTCGGGGGGGGGGGAGGGGAATGGCACCGGGACACCAGGGGAGACAGGTATAAGGGCACAATTTGGTGTCACAGAGTGTTAGGGGACTGCTCGTCCTCGGTTTCCTAAGCTGACTTGGAGTCCGAGGCCCTGCAGTCCCCACGATCAAGGCCTGGATCCTGATGGCAACTGCCTCTAGAAGACTGGTGGTCTGAGCCACAGACACTGGCCAGGGAGGACCAGTGCCATGCGGAAAAGGATCAGGATCTCGTCCTCTGCCGATTAGTCTTTCGAGGCCGGTGGTGCTCGAGGATCAGCTCAACTTCCAGGGAAGCCCTTGACGTCGCGGGTCCGGTCATCGGGGTGGATGAACCGTAGGAACGGGACATGAATGCCCACTGCTGGGCCATGAAGGCAGAAATACTGCGCTCCAAGGCTGCCATCCTGATCTCCATGTCAGTTGGCTCTGCATCCTTCGATGCGAGCACCGAGGGCTTCAGGCCCAGTGTCGGCTCTGTCGAGAAGGAGTCCTCGAAGAGGATGGCTTCAGGTGTCTGAGACTGGTCGCTGACTGCTGAAGATTCCTTCCAGGACAGCTTGTGAGGCCACTCCCACTCTGACCCCTTGGACTCACTCCTGGGACTGTGGGGCCTGGAATGGGACTTTCCTGCTTTCCCAGACCCATCCTCAGGGGCGGTCTTCGAGGGTTTCGACTTCTGGCATTCCAGCTCTGAGATTTTCCCTCAGAGGACCCGTGGCCATGGGACTCTGAGGCAGCCTGGGCATCGCAGGGCACTGAGGTACTGGAGGGGGCCCTGGAGCATGGTGTCACCGGAGACTCCAGTGCAGAGTTAGACTTGTGAAAGATCTTTTCCTGCTGCAGCTGGCAGCTCTTGATAGCCTTTGTGGTCATCACCTTGCAAGGTTTGCAGCCTGAGTCGTCATGGTCCAGCCCAAGGCAGCGGAGGCAGCAATCATGTGGATCGGTGAGGGACATCATCTTACTGCACTGATCGCATTTTTTGAAACCGCAGGCGGCCATCAGGAAAAAAGAGGCCCTGCCACCCAGGTACGGGTCCGAGGCCTGCATCCAAAAAAGGGTACAAACGCTGGTCGAAGAACACCTTGAGAAAACAAAAAAGAAAAAGAGACAAACCCGAGGAGCAACACCGAGTTGAGCTGGTTCAGGGCCAGAAAGGAACCAGGACGTGTACCGGATAAAACAAAACAAAACAAAACTAGGCACTTTTTCCTGGGGAAACTGGATAGACGTCCAAAGGGCTCCGCTGAAAAAAGGAAACTGAAGCAAGATGACACACTTGGGAGGGAAGGGGACCACGCATGTGTGGTTTATCTCCCAAAGGCTTTCTTTGAAAGATGGGATGCTTCCGCGAGAGCTCCGTCAGCACCGACATCATCCATATGTGAGGACTGACATCCTGTTTGCTCCCATAGAATCACTTATTCTCTTAACTTTTTCATTAACTTCTGTGGGTTTGTTTTCTGCCACAGTGGGTCTATGAACAAGTTCACCATGCCCCTTATCTGCAATGTCTTTACTATCACTACCACCATTGTTAGCCCTAGTATGTAAGCTACAGGTGGGCACCTTTTTACCCTGGGCAATGTGCAGCCAGTATGTATTTTTCTTTCATATCATACTTCAACTGTAGAGTCGCCTTGCTGAGATCTGGCATAGATTTTATACAATGGAGTCATCACATGAAGGTACTCAGCAAGACATGAAGGTTCTCAGCAAGAGAATTTTTCAGGCACTGCTAGTGAATTTTACTTTGTACTCTTTTGCATAGCACTATTTGAGATCTGTTTTGTTCTTTTTTGGAATATAAGGAAACAAGGACCCTTCTGCCTCAACCTGACTTGACTGCCTGGAACGGTTGTATCTGGTTCACATATAAATCCAGTAAACCAAGTAGGGATGGGGACCTGTCTGAGCAAATAGGGGTTACAGCACCTACTTTGTGACAAAGACATGAGAAGAACCAAAAATAATGAATGCCCAAAAACACAGGACTAGAAAACCAATTTGAAGTAATTGGACCTTCTGATGCCTGAAAACCAGGACCAACCTATTAAAATGAGGCTGGATGATATAGCTAGTGTTTTTCAACCTAGTCCCAGGGGCACACCCAGACAGTCAGTTTTCAGGATAGCCACAATGCAAATGAATGAGGCAGATTTGCATACAGGAGAGGTGGTGAATGCAAATCTGTCTCATGTACATTCATTAAGGCTATCCTGAAAACCTGACTGGCTGGGTGTCGCCCAAGAACTGGATTGAGAACACCTGATATAGCCCTATCTTTGACAGGTTAATGTGATTAAATCCTTTCCTAGCTTTCCTTATCTGGGGAACAGTAGACCAAGTTTGAGAAGCCTGTTTTCACAGGGTAATCTCTCTATTTCTATCTCTGCTCTCCACATTCTTTGCCCTCTGGATCTTTAAATAATTTGGCTGTTCTTTTCAGCCCCTCGAACTGCACAGATCTAAGTGATATAGCCCTCAAACCCTGCTTTCCACACCAGGCTTGATGGCAAATTCATTTTTCACTGAGGTTTGCAGACATAAGCACCTGGGTCCTGGCCAATTAGATTGCTGCTGTATAATATTATTACCGCCTGCTTAAGCTTAATGAATAAAATGGAGCACAGCTTCCTCTCAGAGCAGGATGTGGCAGTATTTCCTGGCATGCTCCCCTGGCTCCGGCTAATAGAATTAACACTAGTGAAAAAATCTGGGCAATGCTCACTATTATCTTCTCTCGCCCCCTCTTTTCCACTGATGAGAGGATGAGTGAGCTCTTGTATTTTAGGTTAATGATATTTATTGAAATACTGATTAAAAAAACAATTGAAAGGTCTATGTGTGAGGTACCAGAATAGCAGGGGGAGCTGCAGAGGACTGAGGTGCATCCAGCGAGCTGTGTGTGTGTCTGTGTGTCAAGCTGTATGGGATTCTCAATACTGGGACATCAAAGGGTGTTGCAAGGCAACATTAAGGTGCACTGGCTGAGTTTTGTAGGAGATCCAAGTATTGGAATAGCAGAGGATGCTATAAGACAGAGCCCAGATGCACTGACAGAGCTGTGTGGGGGGGATTTTCAGTACTGGAATAGCAGGGGGTCCTGCAGGGCAAGAGTAAGATGCAACTGTATGACTGCAATTTGTTGCATCGTTAAATCCCCCTGCCGCACCTTCACTGGTCAATAACATTTGGAGTCTTCAACATTACGGCATAGAAACATTATGAATACTTCGGCTATCATCGTGACTTTTAAAAGGAATTTATTTCCAGAAGCAGGATCACATAAACTAACTAGGAAGAGGCGAGAGGGGTGTGTTTGAGAAACAGCGAGTGATAAAGACACATGAAGACATGGGCGGGGGGGCGGGGCAGGTAACAAAAAATTCACAAGCTTCTTTTCTCTCTGATAACAGAATTACCCATTTTGATATAAATTTAGCTGTGAAATTACATCTGCCTATAAATAGCACTTACTGCCTGGATCATTTGAGGCAGAGTGAGTTCCACAGCATAAGCTGTGTGTTTTGGCTATGCATTGCTCTACTCTGTGTAAGTCAGGATGGTGTGAATGCTGATGTCTGCTCAGAATATATGGGCTCCCAAAATTAGATATGGGAACATATATGAGTATGAAGCTGGGAGGAGTATGAGCAGGGCATAGGCCAGATAACATTGTGGTGTCAAAAGGGGGCAGACATGACAATGTAACTCCAACTCATCATCAGCTCACAGTCTATTATAGCTTTCCTATCTCCCATCCTGAGTAATCCTGACCCTAGTAAAAGAAGAATGCATTGGGGTGAATTTGAAAAAAAAACAGAACTGGCCTAAATTTCTGTGGAATCGATGGAGTGGAATCATTAATCTTGCACAAGAACTTTCTTCCTTGAGATCTGAGTTCTTTGCAAGCGGCAATACTGGCTCAACAAGTTGATATCACTGCCTGCAAGGGCTCAAGATTTCTCTCAAACCAGAATTGGCTGCTGTAACCAAACACCTCCTAGACACTCAGTATGCTTAGCTGGGTGTTTTCTTCTCAGATTAGTTATTTATTGATTCAAGTGGGCAAAATCATTGATGATTTGCTTCAAACATGGTTCAGGTCAGTAGTGAGCAAATGACATGATTTTATTGTGCCTCTATATTATACAAATGGCAGCTCACCATGTAGTTTCTAGTGGCCCAATATCTACAGCCATGAAGAATTGCAGTCTGGAAGAGCCAGCAGAACAAATGTCCCTCTTCTACCCATGTGAACCGCACTGATGCAGAATAGCGCGGTATATAAGAGAATATAAATAAATAAATAAATAATTTAGCAAATGATGTGCAAGAATTCAGCATTTGACCTCACGCAATTCACCCTTCAGTTTGGTCAGGTTATTAGATGACTCCAGGTCAGTGGAGATAGCTGACATACTCTCATCTTCCACTCTGGTAACTGATGGGCCCTTAGGAAATAGGGCAAAAAAACCAAAATACAGTCTAATAGAAATTTGTTTAACAATCTGGGCAGGTGCACCCATATGTTCTCAAGGTTCGACACTCTCTCCTACTTCTGCAGTTACCATTCTATGAGTCCTTAAGCAGAAGAGTGTCCCTGTAGGTGTTTTTGTGCAAATTATTTTCTTACTGAGAAAGTGCTTTAACTCTTTCACTACCAAATTTTTTTATTTCAGTAAAAAAATTCCAGAAAGCAGAACTTTGCTTAGGGATAGTAGGAAACAGAAATGTTCACTTGCATTACACTGGAGTTAATAATTAGAAGAGTTTTTTATCATGGTTCCATTTGGCACCAATGGGACTTAATGGAACTCAATATAAAGAATAAAAGTAAGGCAAGATATATAAAACTAGTTTTTAACGTTTTTATTCAAACTGCTGAAGTGTGATAATTGAGGAAGCAATTTATTTCCTTTGTAATGCAAAGGAAAACATTGCATTTCATCCTGACATGAGCTTTACAAACCCTGCCCGCTTTTTTCAGGTCTGAGTGAGCTGGAAAGTGTCCTACACTGTCATTTCTGATGCTGGCATTTGGATCAGACTGAACATATGATTTCTGTTTTGGCGGTGCAGGGGAGTCATCAGGATCATTCACTTCAGGAAAATCCAGCACTTTTGATGGTCGCCCTCTTTTTCTTTGCACAGATGACGGCACCTTGTTTTCTTTGATCAGCGACTCACTAATGCTGATAACAAACTGAAGGAGTGAGAACACTCAAGAATTTGGTACAGATTTCTGCTCACAGTGACATCTGTAAAGCAACCATCCATTCACAACCGCAAGATGAAGGCCCCAGTAAAATATTCTACGGTACCATTTCTTACTGTGATGGTCAGTGCGATATAGAGCCATAAGCATATCAAAGAGATCTACACCTCCCATATTCTGACTGTAGTCTCAAACAGCGGGGCAGGGCACATCAACACAGGCATGCAGTTTCGTGTCCCAGCGCTTGATCATAGAAATTGGATCAACTGATCTCAGTGTTGATGAAAGCTGAACAGCTGAATTATCATACCAATGAACTACTGACAAACCAGAGTTTGCATCAACCATAACATCACTGGATCCTCGACCTTTTTTCTTTAGTTCTTTCCATTTTCATAATGCATCCTCTGATCCTGTTGCACCGTATTGTCCTAGTAGACAGGATGCTCTGTTCCTTTAGCATCAGCTGAAGCTCCAGAAAAGTGAAGTAGTTATCAAAGTACAGTTTGAAATTCTGAGTGCTAAGCAGTGTCTCACATAATTTCATAACAAAGTCTCCTGGTTGAAATCCACAGCTTTTCTGCACAACAGGAGCCTTGCTGTCATAGAAATGAAAGTTATATGTCACACCACTGACCCCGCATCTAGCAAATATTTTGAAGCCCCATTTCTTAGGCTTCTTTGGAAGATATTGCCTCAAGGGTTTTTTTCCTTTATATGGTATCATCTGCTCATCAATGATCTGCTTTTCTTCCGGTTCAACCTTTAGGAAAGCCTCTCGAATGAAATCCAGAAGAGGGCGAACTTTAAAATATCTATCATACAAAGGGTCATTTGTCAGTGACAGTCTTGGTGTTGTCGTTGAAGTGCAAAAACGTGTTGATGTTGGTAAAACGATTTTGACTCATAACGTCTACAACAGGTGGAAAACGGAGTTCTTCTGACCAGTAGCATTTATAACTACAACAACATTCCACAGTATTGTTCGATTTCTACTGTTGTTCTAAATGAGGACACAGCTGAACTGCAAGTAAATTGGTCTGAATCACAATGTGCTCAATAAGTTCAGTGGAAAAAAATCTGTGAAAGTATTTTATTGGAGGCTCTTCCTCCTCAGGTGGATCAGAAAATTTTCCCGACCAGATTGGATCGGAGGTGACTTTTGGCTTTATTCTCCTCCATCAAAACATTACTGCATTTTTTATTTTGATTTCTTTTAGAATAATCTGTTCAATGGAACATTAATCATCATCATCATCATCTACACCAGCAACATCAGGATCTTTCTGCTTTGCATGATCCCTAACTGTTGATAATTGAAGATCATCTTCGGATTCATTCAGTGGATCATCGCTTCACTCATCCATATTATTTTCCATCTCTGGATCCTCTACAACACACTAAGGGGTATGTTTACTAAACGTGAATAACGCGCATAGTATGACGTTAACGACCGTAAGTGCAGTGTAACGCGCGTAAACACGCGCCAACGACCGGTAACGTCGTACTACGCGCGGTAACCGCGCTTAACGATCGTAAAGCCTCGCGGCACGTTAAAACAGCGCAGAAGGTGGAGAGTGGGCAGAGAGAAGGGGTCAATGGGCGGAGAGGGGGCGTGGAGAGGCTCCCCCTCACTAACGCGCTGTAATTCTGAGCTCAATTCCAACGCGAATGAAAACCTGCCGTTAAAGGCATTTAAAGGGAAGAGAAACCATTTCCGTCAGCAATGTACAGAAAAACCGGGGAAACACACAAAACGTGAGCAGTGTGATACATGTGCACTGAACAAAATAGCACATAAAACGTTAAAAATGACCACAGGAAACATTTTAAAAAGCATAATACAGCTGGGCAACAGTGATAGCAATGGGCAACAAGGAACAACACTGCCTGGAAAGCACCAAATAAAAAAGAAATGATGTGTGGAAGGGTGTACGCTCCACAGACCCTTTTAAAGATCATTTCATTGTAATGGATTGTCCTGGGAGTGTTGTGTAATGTTTCCCAATGATATCATTGTTGCCCAGCTTGGTTATGGGTGTGTGCCCCTTTTGTGAGGTATTCTCTGAGGTTTATGTGCACCGTTGTCTGCATACAAGGTAAATGAGGCCACAGTAAACCTGTTGCAGAGCAGGGTTTCTGACTCGTCAGGCCGGTTTAACTAACTCCAGGGACTGCACTGTTTCTGTGGCCACAGTGTGGTGCAACAGACACAGCCAGTGCCTGTAAGACCAGAGGGTCACAGGTTCAAATCCCAGCTGGGGCTCCTGCCAACCCAGTCCCCATAGCTTTATCCCAACACTAAACAGTGATAGTAAAGACACACCTTTATTGCAGAGAACATACGCATGGCCTATATTTTACCACACCAGAAACAGGCACATTACCTTAAAGCAGAGTTCCGCAAATGCAGTCCTGGAGGGCCCCACAACATTCCGGTTTCATACTGCCTCCAATAAAGATGCCTGTGCTGCATAGCTATGCACCACCCCCATGTTATGCAGATGTAGCTCATGCATATTTATGAGGGACAGCATGAAAACCCAAACAGTGTGTGGAACACCAGGACTGGAGTTGGGGAACTCTGCCGTAAAGCAGCAGCCAACAGGGCCACACACCCACCCACAGGCCCCATTGGCCAATGCCACCTGGAGAGGCAAGACATTGGGTCCTACCTGTATCTCCCAATACTAGCAGTTGCATACCTTAGCAATGCCACCCTACACCTGGGTATATGGTACACAGCTATCAAATGTTTGCTATGAGAACAGGCAGATATCAATTCCTCTGTTAAGCACATTTTGCTCATTGAGCTCCACCATAACAATCATTCTGATGTCTGCGGTGTGTGCTGCAGGTCTGGTCTCTGACAGTGTTCACCACCCTGGGGAGTGACCCCCCAACAGTCTTGTGTACCATATCCATGCCTGTACTATGCCCATGACTGGTGTGGTGTGTATGGCTGCTGACCACCTCTATAGTAGCACAATGCTGTCATCGGTGTGGGGTGGTTGTCTGTCTATCCAGTGTGTGGTGGCTGCAAACACCTTCCACAGCCCACACTGCTAGCAATGTTGCCAGTATTGGGCTGCCAATGTGCATAATGAGGAGCAAGGTACCATGGGTATAGGCCGGACAGTGTGGCCTGGCCAGGGCGCATCTGCACAGGGCATAGGGCAGTGACAGGCACATTGTAGTGGCCGGCCACCACCTACACAGACAGGGTGACCTCAGTATGTGCTGCTGAGAGATCACTCTCACCCTGACTGTGCAGTGACCACAGCATGGCTAGGCACCCCCATAGTGCTATTGAGTATTTCTCTCATGTGATATATATGGGTTGCCTTTTGGGGCCCTGTCACTGATTTAACTGTGTATGCTGACATCCCAGTTCTGGGTGCAGGCATCTCCACTGGGCACTAGCAGACTATTTGCAGCTGGTATGTGTTGTGATGGAGTGGCTTGCAGGGTGCAGTGGCTGATGGCTTGCAACAGGGGGAATATCAGATAGTGGTGGGGTGCAGCATGCCATATCTAGGCCTAATGTCTGTCTGCTATTGTGTTCTGGATGTGTACAGAACTGCATTGACTTCTCTGTGGGGTGTGTGTCCCTCAGCAGGACTGGGGTTGATGTTCCCCTCTACGTCCACCTTGCAGGGAGGTAGATGTTGTATCTTTTAGATAGGAGACCCTGTTTGCCGCCCTGGGGGAGGGGGTGGTGGTGCAATGGGCCCTCCTAGGGGGCTACACCTGACTGATACAGACAGAGATGTCCAAGGTGTTTCTGCAGAAACTACCTGTCTCACACTATAACACTGCTGTAGACCTGCACCATGGCCTCTTTCAGCCATGGACGTTGCTGTGGACCTGGTGCTTGGCGCCTCACTGCACCCTCAGGGTGAGCACAGTACCCACACGCTGTGACGGTGTGTGGCTACCCTGTGCCGGTACAACACACGGTCAGTACCCCCTACCAGGCCGAGGTGCTGTGGGGGTGCACATGGTTGCTTCCCCCCTACCAGGCCGAGGTGCTGTGGGTGTGCATTCCCCATCTTGTGTTTATCTGTGGACAGCTGATTTGCATGTGCAGTGCATCATGGGTGTGACTGGCGCAATCCAACCCTGGGGGAATCCAGCGCCTGCTCACAGGCTTTGATAACCCATAGGCCATCCCACGTACATCTGTTAGCATTGTGCATAGGTGCAGGACACCCTACCGAGTCTGTCATATAAGGTACCCACACAGGTAAAAACACACATACCCACGCACGATTGTACGCGCGACGCTACGCACGCCCCAACGTACATTGTTACGCACACTGCGAGGGTGTGTTTCTGTATGCAGTACTCGACGTAAAGCAAAACATGCCTTCTCACGGTACACTGGGGACTCGAACCCATGCTGCCTGTAACAGTGGTCAGTACACTAACCATTGTGCTACAGCTCTGTTTGGGTCAGGTATGTATGCTAGCAACCCTACAACACATACAGGACATATACATGCCCCCACACTCACTATATAATGTGTGGGTGTGTTTACTTGCACCCCAAAAGGGAAGGGAACATAGACATGCCCCCTCACTCACTATCTAATGTGTGGGTGTGTTTGCTTGCACCCCTCCAAAACGAAACAACTAAATGCCCCCTCCCTCACTGTATCATGTACAGGATGCTACATCAGCCAGCCTTCTGCAACTGGCACCCTGCGGACTCAAACCCATGCTGCCCGTATTAGCGGTCACTGCAGTAACCATTGTGCTACAGCTCTGTATTGATCATGTATGTCTGAGTGGCTTCTTATGCTTAACGCGCGGTGCCGCCGCTAACGCGCCATGTAACGCTCGTTACTTTAGTAACGCGCGGTAGGTGTTCCGCTGTCCCGCCCATCTCCTTATTTGGGGGTTTGTCTTATTAACGCGGATCCTAACGCGAACTGCAATAACGCGATTTAGTAAACATACCCCTAAGGCTCAGAAATGTCAGCATTTGGTAACAAGACAAGCTGAGATTCCATTTTTCCTTTTCTATTTTGTCTGCGATGCATATCACAATCCATCATTTTGCTTGCATCAAACATTCAACAAATTTCAGAATGTAACTGAATTACTACTAGATTACTACTTAATTAGCAGATAACATATAAATTTCAAATTTAAATCTTAACTGCTATGTGGTAAAATTCACTAAGGGGTATGTTTACTAAACTGCGGTAACGGTACATAATGCGCGTTATGTAATGTTAATGATCGTAAGCGCATCATAATGCGCGTTATGATGCGCTTACGATCGTTAACGTTACATAATGCGCATTAACCAACATTAACGATCATAAAGCTCCGCGGCGCGGTAAAACACCGCAGAAGGTGGAGAGAGGGCAGAGAGAAGGGGTCAGTGGGCGGAGAGTGGGCGGGGAGAGGCTCCCTTCACACTAACGCGCTGATCTGAAGAGCTGAATCCAAACGCGATTGAAAATCTGCCGTTAAATGCACATTACAGGGGAGAGAAACCATTTCAGTGTCAGCAATGTACAGCCCAGGCAGGGAAACCCAAAAAAAGTGATACGTGTGATACATGTGCACAGACCAAAAGGGCACATAAACACTGAAAATGACCCAAACAAACTGGAAAAAATCCATAACCAAGCTGGCCAATAGTGGTAGCAATGAGAAACATCAACCCCACCCCCCCAAGTATGCTCCATAGAAAAGATATAAATCGTGGAAGGGTCTATATTCTGTCCCCATACAAGGTGAATGAGCCCACAGTGAAATAGCGCTGCTCAGGGTTTTCCCCACCATCGGACAGGGTTCCTATGGCGTGCACATGTCCCGCAACATCAGAGCGGACATGTCGGAATGGCAACTGGACAGATGCCGGAGAAGGGGATACAGAGGGCCGCAGGCGGCACATGCTGTGGTGGAGCTGGGCCACAGTGCGGACTAGGGTGATGCCTAGGTGGCCCATACGAATGCTGAAACAGCAGAGCAGCCAGACAGCAACTGCTGAAGGCCCAATATGGGCATGAGTGTATTTCCCACAGTGTCACAGGGGATAGTACCCAAAAGCTACCCCCAAGGGCATGGAACATTGGCAGGCAGGGCTGGGGGGAGCGGGGACGTCTATGCAGGCATCCCTACCCCAGAACCCGCACCATAGGCAGCCGCCTACCTGCACACTGGATGGCCTGAGACTGCGCACCACCAGCACCACCAGCAGAAGGGCATGTCAGCATGGTGGCTGAGGGATACTGGTGGTGGAGGGGGCAGTGGCAGCTGCCCAGAGCAGACCGTGGCCTAGCCCTGTGTAGGTGGGTGCCATGTACTGCAACAGATGGGCCCTGTCTGACAAACAGTCATGGTATCACCAAGGAATGTACTGACTCTGTAACAACAAGGTGGTGCAGTGCACAAAACCAGTGTAGTCAGAAGCAGAGGGTCACAGGTTGAAGTTCCAGCTGTGGTTCCTGCCAACCCAGTCCCCATATTTTACCCACTACTACAACGTGCTAATACAGACAGCACCTTTATTGCAGATGACGTAAACATGCCCAAGACACCTACATTTTACCCTACAGAGCACAGACACCATAAACAGGCACATTACCTAGAGCAGAGTCACCCAAATGCAGTCCTGGAGTGCCAAACACCATTCCGGTTCCATGCTTCCTCTGATAAAGATGCCTGTGCTGCATTTCTATGCGCCACACCCATGGTATGCAGATGTATCTCATGCATATTCATGAGGGACAGCATGAAAACCCGAACAGTGTTTGGCACCGCAGGACTGGAGTTGGGAACCTCTGCCGTAAAACAGCAGCCAACAGGGGCAGACACACCCGCACCCACAGGCCCCATTATCCAAAGCCTCCTGGAGAGGCAGGACTTTGGGCTCTGCGTGCATCTCCCAATACTAGCACTTGCATACCTTAGTAATGCCACCCTAAACCTGGGAATATGATACACATCTATCAAAAGGTTGCTATGATTACTGGCAGATAGCAATTCCTAGGTTAGGTACAATTTCCTGAGTGAGCTGCATCATAGCAACCTTTCTGATGTCTGTGGAGTGTGCTACAGGTATTGTGTCTGACAGTGTTCACCAACCTGGGGAGTGACTCCTACAGTATTGCGTACCATAGCCATGCCTGCACTGTGCCCAGGACTGGTGTGGTGGCCTGGGCTGCCCAACACCTCTATAGTTGCACAGTGCTGGCATAGGTGTGGGGAGTGTGTGTCTGTCTATCCAGTGTGTGGTGGCTGCCAACACCCTCCACAGCCCACACTGCTAGCACTGTTGCCAGTATTGGCCTGCCAATGTGCATAATGAGGAGCAAGGTACCGTGGGAATAGCCTGGATAGGGTGGCCTGGCCTGGATGCTTCTGCACACGGCATAGGGCAATGGCTCGGACATTGTAGTGCCTGGCCACCACCTGCATGGACAGGGTGGCCATAGCATGTCCTGCTGGGAGGTCACTCTCACCCTGACTGAGCAGTGACCATGGCATGGCTAGGTTTCCCCATAGTGCTATATAGCATTTTTCTCATGTGATATTTATGGGTTTTCTTTTGGGGTCCAATCACTGATTTATCTGCTTGGTGTGTATGCTGACATCCCAGTTCTGGGTACATGCATCTCCTCCAGGATCATGCACTATGGACTAGCTGGCAGACTGTCTTCAGCTAGTATGTGTATTGCTGGAACACCTTGCAGAGTGCAGCGGCTGGAGGCTTGCTGCTGGAGAATGTCAGATAATGGTGGGGGGCAGCTGATCATTTCCAGGCCTGCCGTCTGTCTGCTATTGTGTTATGGATGTGTACTGCTCTGTGTGTTCCCCAGCAGGACTGGGGTTGATGGTCCCTTCTACTGCTACCATTGCAGGGAGGTAGACTGTGGATCTATTGGTGGGTGATCCTGTTTCCCACCCTGAACCCCAGAGGGTGGGTTGTGTGGTGGTACATGATCTGCCTATGGGTCCATACACCCCCCCCTCCCCCTCCCCCTCCTCCTCCTCCTCCCCCTCCTCCTCCTCCCCCTCCTCCCTCCTCCCTCCTCCTCCTCCTCCCTCCTCCCTCCTCCTCCTCCTCCTCCTCCTCCTCCTCCTCCACCTACAGCAGGTAACCATGGCACCAACACAGGATATGTACTATTCTGGGTGCATCATCACCCATATAGACTAGACATGACCGAGACATACAGCAGGACACAGATGTATCCTAGGTGTGTCTAACAGAACTACCTATCACACACCGCTGGGGACCTGCAGCATGGTGTATTCCAGCCATGCAAGGTGCTGTGGACCTGGTGCTGGGCGCCCCACCTCAACCTCAGGGTGGGCACAGTACCCGCACAATGTGACTGTCTGTGGCTACTCTGTGGTAGTGCCACACATGGTCTGTTCCCCCTACCAGGCCGAGGTGCTGTGGGGGTGCATACCCAATCTTGTGCCCATCTCTCGACTGCTGATTTGCATGTGCAGTGCATCATGGGTACAGGTGGGTTAACCCTATCCTGGTAACCACAGCAGACAGTTTGTGTGGTCATGTGCAGTCCTTCTGCAGCCAGCCAGGGCTTTGTTCACAGCCTTATAAGGTGTCCTATAGGGGACATTATAGGGTGCCTTGGCGGACAGTACACTTTATAATGTGCCCTATGGAGTGCCTTATGGGGTGCCTTATGCAGCACCTTATGCAGCACCTTAGATTATGCCACCGTGTGGGTGTGTTTGCTGGCAGCACTAATTAAAATACACATCAAATGCCTCAACAATCACTACTTAAATGTAAAGGGTGCTGCCTCAGCCAGCCTTATACATTAGGCCCACTGGGGAATCGAACCCATGACCCCTGTACCATCTGTCAGTGTTGTAACCATTGTGCTACAACTCTGTTGCTGTCCTTGCATGCCTGCGCGCCTTCTTAAGCTTAACGCGCGGTAACGTGCCCTGTAGCGCTCGTTCATTTATGGCGCCTGGTAACGCGCGTTATCGGTAACGATGTACTGCCCATGTCCTTATTTGGGATTTCTGTCTCTACCGCGGCTCCTAACGCAAATCGCACTAAAGCAGTTTAGTAAACATACCCCTAAGTATTACAAACCATTTCTGCAGTAACATGTGACAGCCACTAAGTACCAATGGTTCCAAATGGAACCAACTACAAAACTGTCTCATTCAACAACTGTTTCAACAAAAAATGGTGATAAAACTGGCAGAAAGGGAAAACAGTACCTGTTTGACTTGAGAGAATTTTCCTGATGCAGTGAAGCCTTCAGAACATTAAAATTTAACATTAGAACACTTGCAGTAAAATTTCAACATGGCTTCTGATGTTTACTGGTTTTAATCCCCACTCAGATTTTACAAGAAAACTACATGGGTTCCAAATGGAACCACCGGGCATGAAAGGGTTAAATCACAATGCTCTACTCAAGTCATGGCACATGCTGTCAAAAGAAAATAAAGAACAATGCAAGAAAAAGCTTTTAGATCAAACACAGGGGATCTTTTGTGGTAAGTTTCTGTCCCTGGATTGCACATCAGGAAAGAAAACCAATGTGTGGATAGTACAAAAGGTGTGTGGTAAATGTTGGGGTGTGACCAGCATGTCCCCTACAGTTACCACGCTGAAAAGGCCCTTACTGCACAGTAAGTTCATTCGCAATTAGCACGGCTGCACTTAATGCCAAGTAATGGTGTGTGCTAATTCCCACATGCTAACTGCAATGGGCAATCCACGCTCGCCCTCCATCCATAACCTGCCCAGGACCCGTCCCATCAAGTTATGAGCAGTGAATGTGGGAATCAGTATGCATTGTCATGCCATTGAGGTAACAATTACTGCGGTTCTGTGCTAACCATTACTGTGTGAAAATCTTCATGTTAACTGCTTAGCACACTTTAGTAAAAGGGCCCCACACTGTTGGATACACAGTTATAAGCCAGATTAGACTGAAAAGAGATTTATGACCATTAGGTTCAGCTTTCTTCAGCTTATTTAGTGCAATTCACTGTACTCCATGATTTGAACAATATTACACCCTTTAATACTAGTTATGCTCATTAAATTATTTAATTTTCTCTAAAAAGGTCTATTGATGCTATTGTATATACTATATATACAGCATCAGTAGGGAGATACTTGCATAACTAGATCAATGTAACCATAATTCAGATCTTATTTAATATCAGGTTGCATTATTTTTTGTTATTGCTTCAGTGTGTATGCACTCATGCTTTCAAACTGTAAAATGCAAATCCCTAAGAGTAATTCAAAGATAAATAGGTATTTACTAAACAGAAGCAACAAGCACATGCAATAAGGTTAACATATTTTTATGCCAAATAAGAAAAAAAATGAAATAAAAACAGCCCATGGAGATGAGCAGTTCTGGTAAAGTGCTCTGCTGACATCTGCCACATATAATCAGGAAGAACCAGCTGGAACTGGCAGAAAGTCAAGAGGAACAGCTTTGGATGCACTGAACAGATACATAGGAGGCCTGGACATGTAACTGGCAGAGAGACAGGAACAGGGCCGGCGCAACGATATGAGGTGGCCCAGGCAAGGCCAGCCCTACCATAGAGCAACTGTGTTTTTTGCACATGACCCTGTTTTTTAGCCCTATTTTTTAGCTTCAATTAACTAATGCAAATGAGGCCCCTCAATCGGTTTCTGCACATGGCCCTGCATCCTTCTGTATCCCCCTCAGGCCATCCCTGGCACTAGGCCAGGGCTGATGCTAGGGTTCCTGGTGTACCCCTGCAACCTATAAATCGGTGCCCCTCCCTCCTCATTATTATTAATGTTGGCTCACCCCACCCTCCTTTTTCCCAAAACTCCTTTATGAACTTTTTTCACGTGACACTAGTATTTTTACTTCAAATCCAATGTTGTAAGAAAATTGCATTGAAGGAGCAAATGCATTGCCAGAATAAAAATAACTACTGAGCAGTAAATACTTAGCATCATTATGAACATGCTGTCCAAGAGCATGCTAAATTTTAGATATGGATCAAAAGAAAAATAGTTGTATGGACAGCTCAGAAATATTTTACTCATTGAAAAAATATGTTGGACAAAGATTTTGTCCAGAAGGATGGAATCAAAAACATAACCATGCAGTCAATATACATCTAGAAACTATAAGCAAAATTGGTGAGAGAAAAGCAAGAATAACATGGTCACTTTCTGGCTAGACCAAGGAGTAAGATCCATGTATCCAGGCTTACAGGATTTCTTTCCCAAAATTATACTTTACTCCAGTGTGAGGCGAGAGAAAGAACTCTCACATGCAGACATCTGCATTGCTGGCAGAAACTAATATAATGGCTCAGCGCAAGTAGCGTGGGTGTACCTAATATCATCTTAGTTGCAATGGTAGCTGTTTTGCCACATTGAAATGCGGTAACTGCAGGGGGATGTAACTGTCTCCCTGCAGTTAGCCTACGGCCCCGTGCTGCTAATATGACCAACACATGTTAACAGCACAGAGTTTAGGAAACATGCTGCTAAAGATGCCAAACAAGAGGAGATCAACAGCACCCATGCAGCATCTCCCACTTCCACAAAAGCAAGAGCAGCTTAGCACCCCAACACAGCATTTTCCACCTTCACAAAAACAAGAGGGATTCACTGGCCCCTATGCAGCACTTCCCACCCTCTGAAAAACAAGAGGGACTTTGTGATCCCAACACAACACCTCCCACTCCAACAAAAACACCAAAAAGGGCTTGGCTGAAGCTATGCACTGGACCAGCATGGTATTAATGTAAATATATATTCTGCAAAAAACAAAGGAAATGCAAAATGCTCACACACCAAGGAACTAAAAGAAAAAGTGAGAACCACAGCACAGTTTATAAAACCAAATTATAAAATTGTAACTCATTTTATTTTGTTATAAACTGCAGTCTCCAGGAACAAGCAGGAATTTAGTCCTCACATATGGGTGACATCGAGTACTGACGGAGCCTGCATGTGAAGCTCCCCAGCTATCAACAGGAAAGCCCTTGGAAGCAGTCCACTGCACCTGCACTCTGCCCTCCCGCTCTTCTAACTGACTCTCTTCAGTTCTTTTTTCTGTGGAGCCGACAGGATCATTCCTGTACCCACTGAAGAACTGCTGCCTTCACCTGTAGCATCGATACCTCTTCCTTATCACTATTCTAATTTTCATTTCTACTTCTATCTTGATAAAATAAAGTAAAAAAAAAGCTTTTACTCAGACTTTCCTCTGAGCTCTCCTTTTTCTCTGAACCTCACTATGCCTACCCTCTGAGGCACCATGATAAAACCAGCTATTGGTTTTAAAAAATGTACGAAGTGCTTCGGCACAATATCGATAACTGACAAACATGACTGGGGCCTCAAGTGCCTCGGCCCCGCTCATGTCCCAACAGACTGCGCACTCTGCAAGCAAATGACTAAACAAGGCCTTGGGAATTGAGCCAAGAAGTTTGAAGAGCTCTTCCCAGCAGACACCCTCTCCAAGGCCTCTACCTCCGAGGGCTTCCTCTGGCTCCAAGTATTCAAAAGACTCCTGACACGGTGAGAAGGAGTCCTCTCCTTCCCGTACTCCCAAGGAGAAATCGCTGCCCTGAGAGCTCTCGGAGACTCGGAAGGAACAGGGCAAGAAACCAAAGGACCACTCTGGTAGGCCAAAGACATCGAGGGAGGGGTCGAGGGACAGGTCCCGGAAGCGTTTCCGTTCTCACCGGGAATCATCTCGGACATCAATGCATCCCTGGTGGGAGGACTCCTCCAAAGCCTCAGTGGGGAATCATGAGGTACCCAGAGCACCCACCTTTGCGAAACCTCTGATGCCATATCCATGTCCGGTGGCGGCTGACCCCGCTCCATCTGATGACAAGGCACCGGAGATGTTGTTGCATCAATGCATGCTTACTCTGGAATGCACCTTAGCAGGCCTACTAGCAGCCTTGGTGCACCTACCATCATCAGACTTGATGTCGATGCAGCCTATATGGGCAGACATCAGGAACATAAGCCAGCTTGATGCCGATGTCAGTGCCACCATCAACCCCAGTGTCAATTCCACTGATGCCGGTACCGTCACTGATGCCAGTGTCCTCGCCAATGCCAATGCCTTCTCTGATGCCCGGACTTTCTTCAGTACCGATACCTTCATCAATGCCAAGTCTTCCATCAATGTTGATGCATGCACCATTGCCTCTGGCGGATCCATCCTCTTCCATGCACCGTGCAGAACTGGAAGACATTGACTGATGCCGTTACTCTAAACACTGGCGATACTCTCCAGGATCTGACTCCAAATCTTCCGACTTTGACCACAGATCCCTGGACTCCAACAACCTCAGAGATGTTATCTCCGAATCTTCACCGCCACAGGCCAGTACCAGAAGGAAATCCCCACCAGAAGATATGTCCTTCCAGGAATTTATCAAGGACATGGCGGCGGGTCTCTCCATTCCTACTGCTTCGGAGCCAGAGCCCAGAGTGGAAGAACTCGAGATATTGCAATATCCCCACTGCACCGAAAGAAGCAACCATCTTACTGATGCACCGCATACTTCACAACCTGATGCTTTGAATGTGGGAAACACCGTTATCTGTCGCTCCCATCAGTCGATGCCTCGATACCATGTACTGGGTTCCCAAGTGCCCTGGCTTCCAGAAGCAACTCCCACACCACTCTATCATGGCAGAAATGGCGATGCATTGCATAAAGAGTACCAAAAACCATGCCTCGGTTCCTCTGGGACGCAAATCCTTGATTCCTTCGTGAGGTGCACCTTCCAGTCCTCCATGCTCGCCAGCAGAATCAACTCATACATTCTGTATATGGGGATGTTCCTTAAGAAGTTGAACAACGACTGGGAGGCCCTCCTGACGTTCCTCCCTGAAGAGAAGCGCCCTGCTTTTCAAGCAGTCCTCACCCACAGTCAAAATGTCTAAGTTCGTCAATAGGGCTGCTTTTGATGCCTTTGAATCGAATAATAGAACATCCTCCATAGCCATAGGGGCTAGACAGTTGGCTTGGTTCCAGGTATCGGACTTAGAACAGTGGGTACAGGACAAGTTGGCTAATATCCCCTGTACAGGTGAAAACCTCTTTGAAAAGAATTGGAGGGGAAAAGCAGGAGAACTTGAAACCGACGGCATCACCCGCAAGAGGTTGTCACGTAAAACCTCAGATCCCTCCAAGAAGGTTGAAACAAAAATGGCCTTCTATCCAAAAAAGAGGAGATGCTACCCAACCTTCTCCCAACCAGCCTACCCTCCACAGCATAAGCAACAGGGAACTAAGCAAGCCAAAAAGCCACAGTATACCAAGCAAGCATCTCAGCCTCAACCAGATGCCTCTGCACCATCCTTTTGACTCTCATAATGGGAGCATGGCCAGTCCCATCTATTCCAGGGAGGTTTTCAAGGTTCATCTCTCAGTGGAGGACTATAACTTCAGAGAAATGGACATTGTCCATTGTACACAAGTGATACCGTCTCAACTTCAGAGAACTACTCCTTCATCGTTTCAAGGGAGAAGCCCTATTCAAAAACTCTCTCGACCCCCTGTTACATCAAGAGGTTGCCTCACTCCTCTCTCAAGGGGCCATCAAACCAGTTTCCCTACAAGAATATCATAGGAGATTCTACTCTCCCTATTTCCTCATTCCAAAGAAATCAGGAGGCCTCAGGCCTATCCTAGACCTCTGAGATCTCAACAAGTTCCTTGTAAAAGAAAAGTTCAAAATGATCTCCTTGGGGGACCCTCCTTCCTCACTTGCAACAAAACGACTGGCTTTGCTCCCTAGACGTCAAAAGAGGCCTACACTCACATTCTAATAATCCTTCTCACAGGCAGTATCTCCGATTCATCTGCTGGGAGAGTCATCATTAATACAGAGTGCTACCCTTTGGCCTCGCCTCAGCCCAACTGTCTTCACAAAATGCATGGCCATCGTAGTGACTCATTTTCGCATCAACCACGTCTATGTCTTCCCCTACTTAGACGATTGGCTCATAAAGGCTGACTCTCCTGGGGAGCTCTCCTCGGTCAACCCGAAACCATAAACCTTCAGTCCCTGGGTTTTGTACTCAACTTTCCAAAATCACAACTGATTCCATCACAAAGACTGGAGTTCATAGAAGCCATCCTGGACACTGTCCAATGCAAGACTTTCTCTCATAGGATTATATGCAGAGGCTCATACTCCTAGCAGAGACCATGCGGAGATGCCAGTCGGATCTGACACGATCCTTTCTACAGCTGCTGGGCCACATGGCCTCCACAGTATATGTAGTGTCAAATGCCAGGCTGCACATGTGCCAGACACAGTGGACTCTATCAACCCAGAGGACACAAGCCACCGAAGGTCTGCATGTGTCCATCACCTTCTCATCACCCATGGTAGTCACTCCAATGGTGGACAACCCCCGGAAATCTCCTCAAAGGATCACCATTCTGCCCCCCCCCCCCTGCCTCAATATACCCTAACAATGGATGCGTCCAAACTTGACTGGAGAGCTCACTTGGACGCTCTCTCCAAGCAGGACCACTGGAATTCCCTCGAGTCCGCACATCAGATAAACCTCTTGGAAATGGGCTGTGTCGAGGGCTCTCCAGGTCTTCAAGCATCTTATCGCCAACAGTTCTGTCCTTGTAAGAATGGACAATCAAGTGGCCATGTTCTATATCAACAAACAAGGGGGTACAGGCTCTCTTCCCCTCTGCACAGAGGTGTGCTGGATCTGGGACCTGGCCCTTCAGCATCACATACTGCTCAGAGCAATCTACATTCCAGGTCAAGACAACCTGCAGGCAGACAAGCTCAGCAGACTGCTCTACCCTCACGAGTGGACTCTAGACCAGACGGTGGCCAACCACCTGTTCAAAACCTGGGGAAGTCCATGGATAGACTTATTTGCTATGCAGTGCAATACCAAACTTCCCCGCTTTTGCTCAAAGCTTTCAACAAACCTCCTTCTGTCCAACAACGCCTTCATCATTCCTTGGAATTGCGGACTTCTCTATGCGTTTCCGCCAATGCCCCTGATCCTGAAAACACTTCTCAAACCCCGAGAGGAAAAGGGATACATAATTCTCATAGCCCCTTTCTGGGCCCGCCAACTCTGGTTCCTCCTCCTCCTTCAACATTCTCAAACAACCAATCCCTCTGGGATCCTCACCGGGTCTCCTCTCCCAGAACGATGGAACACTTCTCCATCCCAACCTTCGATCCCTTCGCCTAACAGTATGGCTCCTGAAAGCCTAGCATTGTGTCATCTTCCCCTCGCCCAGGAGGTCAAAAATAGTCTCCTCTGTTCCAGGAAACCTTCCACGAGAAAGGCGTATTCGCTAAAGTGGCACAGATGCGATGCATGGTTTTCACTAAATGAGCACAATCCTTTTCAGACATCGGTTGCAACCCTACTCCACTTCCTCTGGCACCTCTCTTTCCAAGGCCTCAAATCATCCTCGATAAGAGTCCACCTCAGCGCAATCTCTGCTTTCCATGACCCGGTGAATGGTAAACCCATCTCCTCCGACCCTTTAGTCGCACAGTTCATGAGAGCTCTCCTGCTTACCAAGCCACCCATCCGCCCACCCCCAGTGGCATGGGATCTCAACGTCATTTTAGCTCAACTGCTCAAACCACCCTTTGAACCATTAGCCATGGCTCAGCTCTGCTACGTCTCTTGGAAAGTTCTCTTCCTCATAGCGCTGACTTCAGCCAGACGCGTCAGTGAGCTGCAGGCCCTGGTAGCTCATGCCTCCTACACACGTTTCTTCAACAACCAAGGTGATTCTGCGAACTCACCACCACTTCCTCCTGAAAGTGGTTTCCGTCTTCCATATAAATCAATCAGTCATCCTTCAAGTATTCTTCCCCAGGCTGAATACTTCCCGGGCTGAAGCTTCTCTACATACGCTGGACTGCAAGAGAGCTCTGGCTTTCTACTTACAAAGAACACAGTCCATCAGAAAGTCTTCTCAACTTTCTTTCTCCTTTGATCAAGTTCATCTAGGACTTCCAGTGTCGAAACGAACCCTATCATCGTGGATAGCGGACTGCATCTCTTTCTGCTACAAAAATGCAGGATTATCCCTCACTGGACATGTCACTGCACACAACATTCAAGCAATGTCCACCTCGGTGGCAAATTTATGCGCAGTACGGATTGCTGAAATCTGCCGAGTTACTACATGGTCCTGCATCCATACCTTCACAGCACACTACTGCTTGGACAAGGACTCCCACCAGGATGCAGCCTTTGGCAAGCGGTCCTTCAGCATCTATTTGGAACATAAGAAACTCCTACCCCCCACCCACTTCAATCCAGATCTCTGTGCTGGGAAAGTCAAGGACAACGAACCTATCCAAGTTCTAACCCCCACAAGATCTGAGAGCTAGGGAGTCCCATATGTGAGAACTACATTCCTGCTTGTTCCTGGAGATAGCGTACTTACTCACCTGTAGCAGGTGTTCTTCAGGAACAGCAGGAATTTAGTCTTCACAACCTGCCCACCTCCCAGAGGAGTTGTAGGGCTTTCTCCTTCTTTCTACTCTCCTTTCTCTTCAGCTACACACTCCACTGAGGAGAGTCAGTTAGAAGAGCAGGAGGGCAGCAGCGCGGGCGCAGTGGACTGCTCCCAAGGGCTTTCCTGTTGGTAGCTGGGGAGCTTCCAGTGCGGGCTCTGTCAGTACCCGATGTCATCCATACATGAGGACTAAATTCCTGCTTTTCCCCAGAGATCACCTGCTACAGACTTTATGGTTCTCACTTTCTTTTTTAATATATATTCTGCATCCACAGAAACCTCTTCAACAATAAGTGCAGAGCAGAAGTAGGATATTCACCCACAGGACTCAATATATATTAAAAAAATCTGATTCTGATCATCTCACTAACAAACATTCTCCAGTACCAGGCACATTGAGAAGTTAAAAAAACCTACAAAAGTCACCGAAGATCTACAAGGCTAAATCTACCATACCACACCAACATAAACTTCCAAAACTCATACAACAAGGGGCCTACCCAGAAAAAAAGAAGCATTAAAAATGTTGCAGCAGGCCCTAGAACATCCATACACCTATTTGAAAAGCTAAACTAGTCAAATTACTACAGTACAGATCTACGTATAAACTCTGTGTTAACAGAATGCCTGGCCTCAGTCACACACTCAGAACATAGACCCTCACCAAGTACAGAATAAGTGACTACAACCTAAAGTTAAAAAAAAAATATGTAGGCAAAAATTAAACTGAAACCCCTAGAAGAAGTGCAACATCAGATAAATGCAGTTCCCCATACTGTGTAAAATATAAAGATAGCACAAAATCCAATCACTAAATTAAAAATAAAATTATTTCTACATTTGCTGTCTAACCATTTTATTCTCTGATCATGCTGGTCCCGATCTGAGGCTTCTGCTTTTCTGTCTTCTCTTAGCTTTCTTTCTTCAGTCTCTACTCCATCTGCCATTTCTTGTCTCTCTTTATGTTTTCTTCACTTCCTTCCATCTTGGATACTGATTTTTTTTCTTTCATCTTTATTCCATTTATTTCTCTCTCTCTGTCCACTCAGATTTTACTGCTCCTTACTATCATGTTTTCAATCTCCCTCTTTTTTACGCCATCTACCTACTGCTTTTCAACCTTCACCCCAGTCCTGCCATTCCCCAGCTCTTCTTCCCTGGTCCATTATTCCCCAGTTTTTGTTCACTCTCTCTCTCTCCCTCTATGTCTAACATCTCTCACCACTCATCCAGTGTCTCTCTCTCTCTGTCTCTTTCCCTCCCTCCAGTACTTCTGCTCCCTCCACCCCTATCCTTCAATGTCTGCCCTCTCCTTCCTATTCCCCTGCAACCGGCATCTACCCCATCTCTATACAATGCCATCCCCTCCCTATTACTCCCATGTCCAGCATCTCTCTCTCTTTCTCTTTCTTAACCTATGTCCATCTTCTCCCCTCTTTCTCCCTATTATCCATATGTTCTACATTTCCCTCTCCCCATATTACCCCATGTCCAATATCTCCCCTCTGTCTCCCCTCTCCAAGTCCAGCATTTTGCCGTAGTCTCCCTATAACCCCCCTGGCTAATATCACCACTCCATCTCCCTTCCTTGCTTCTTCCTAAGCCTGTTCCCACATGCCCTTTCCCATGTCAAGTATCTTCCTTTATCCTCCTAGCCCCCCACCTCTATCTTATCCCCAGTGCCTCCCTATCCCCTCTCCTGCATCCAGCATCTCCCTTCTGACTTTCTGTGCCCATCCACGTCCACCTCCCAATGCCTCCTCATGTCCACTCCCCCTTTCCCAATGCCCTCACCATGTCCACCCTTTGTATGTACAAGGAGAGGAGCCTGCTCACAGAGCAGCATGTCTCAGAGGCAGGGGCTGTTCAAGCTGTGATCCCAGCCCAGAGAGGCATGGCACAATCTGCCTTGCGGGATCTGCTTTTCTGGGCTGCAATCACTGCCTCTCACAGCCTTCTGCTTGTGGGAGCAGCATGTGCTGCGGACAGGGGCTGTGCAAGCAGCGACTGCGGCCCAGAGAAACAGTCTGCCTGCAGGACCTGACATCAGGAGGGTGCCATTGCTAGCTGCCTGCCCCCACTCAGAATGATCTGCGAAGCGCCGGTGGCCTCATGGACAGCCTGCCTGCGGGACATGCTGCTCTTGCAGGCAGAAGGCTGTGAGAGGCCACGATCGCTACTTAAAACCTTCTGCCTGCGGGAGCAGTGTGTCCCACAGGCTCACCACTAGGCTGCTGGCACTCCACATGTCATCCTGAATGGGAAGTGAGGATAGGCGGCTAGCGGCAGCATCCTTCTGACATGGGCACTCCCCTGCAGCGCTTACCCAGCTTACCGAGTAGCGCCAGCCCTGACCTAGGCAAATCTCATTCCCAGTGCCACCCCTGCTCCAACCCCCATGCTCATTGCCACCCCTCTCCAGGACGTGCAGCAGTGGCAAAACTGTTAGAAAGGCACCGTGGTGGAGAAGGTGCCATTAGCGGTGAAGATGGCAGCTTGAGATCCAAGCTCCCATTGTGATGCTGATGTTTGTGATGAGCATGATGAGAAAGTGAGTTCCCCTCTGCTGTTTGCTTCTCAAACTCTCCTCTAGCCTGGGTGCTATGTCCATCTGCAAGTTATTGGAGAAATACAAGTCTCCTTATGCCGGGACCTGCAGGGTTCTACGCACCTTGTGGGGTCAGGTGGGAAAATGGAGGAAGAGCTGGATCGTGTGGATGAGCAATGCACCAGGAGAGACATTTGAGGCTGGTTCAAAGAGCTCAGTAAAGAGTTGGCCTCGGTTTGTGATGATATTCGGGAGGCCCTCACTGAGACCCATGGAGGGCCGGCAGCCGAGTGGAGGGAATTTTTTATAACAGAAAATGAAACCCTTTTTCCTGTTATGGTTTCTTCATATAATGTTCATGAACTCAATGTTCAACGCTTTAATAAAATATTAAATACTTTAAAAAAAAAGGCACTGTGGTGCTGGAGTTACTTTCTCTTCTGGACTGTCATGATGTTTGCACTTCTGTCATTTATTTACATTCTGCATCAGTGTGGTTTACATTGAACAAACTGAAACTACATTGAACAGGGCATTATAACTTGGAGATAACTATTTTACAGGGAACATGGGCTATGGAGGGTTAAGCGGCTTGCCCAAGACCACAAGGGGCACCTGTGGGACTAGAAACCCCAGTCCTTCCAGCCCAAGGTTGCTGTCCTCTAGTGGGATTTGAACCCCTGACCTTCTGGCCTGAAGTACCGTGCCCCAACCACTAGGCCACTCCTCCACTCCACATTTGTGCTCCAATTCCATTTTCTGTTAAAGAAAGAAAGAGAAAGTGAAAAAAAAGAGAGCATGTATGTGTGAGAGAGAGAGAGAGAGAACAAGAGATTGTGCATGTATATGCAGGGCCAGTACAAGGATATGAGGCGCCTTAGACGAACCTCATTCCTTGCACCCCCTCCCCCCTGCTCCCATTCTTCCCCCTTCAGAGGAACCAATGCAGCTGCTGCTGCCCCTCTGAGACCTACAGCAGTGGCAATAGTCTCAAACAGCACCACAGTGCTTATCTTATATCTCCTTCTATTATTCCTAACTGCAAAATTTATCCTACTCAGTACCTACATACCAATAAGAGAAACTCAATACCTTCAAACAGCTCTATTCATTCTATATTTAGTGTGTGGAATTTTTTGTCGGATCATTTGCCGTGAAAGGGAACCTTCCCTCTCTCATAGCAAACCCTCCTTTTATTCGTTTATTAAAAGAGCGCACTCACCATTTACATACCACTGAGGCAAAATTACAAAATAATCCTCAGTAAATTCAAGGATAAGATCACAAAGATAAGAATGGTAATGTAAAGAAACCATGTCTTTAGTCAAGTTTAATGCTAATAAGGAGTTGTATGATGTTCAGCTGTCACAATTCAAGGAATCTCTCCGACAAGTAAAAATTAGGAAATTTGTGAAAGATACCACGGATTACGATAAGGATCAGGTTTACACCTGGCATCTCCAGTAAAAAGAGGAAGATACACGGAAACGGGTTACTTTTGAGGATACCGACGAGGATGATAGTAGTGACTCTGTGGAAGATGGGCGTAATAACAGCAACACTAATACTAAAGGATCACGGGAGGGCAGAAATGCAGGTTCGGTTTTTTTGAGGGGCTGCCCTCAGGTACGCCGATCATCACTGAAGCAGCAGTCATTGATTTAACATTGCAGTCTCTTCCTGCTTCACAATTAGATCTTTTAAATTTAGGACTTTTTGTTCCAACCATGAGATATGACCATTTTCGGGTTCGCATTGCTGTGCATCGCCTTTTCTGGAAGATACAGATCACTCATTTTTTCGCGACTAAACCTCCTTCCGAAGTGATGGATGATTCTGTATGTAGACCATGTCCCAGATGGATACCACCAGGGCCCTTAGATCCAGCTATCCTTACATTTCAAAATCTGGTTTTACAGGATTTAGAGCTTATGGAACAAACACGATTCAAAATTTTCCAATCTGTCCTCTGCGCAGTGGCGGGCCTTACAGGATTTATGGAGGCAATCTTCTATTACTATTCACAGGGCTGATAAAGGGGGAGCTATAGTAATACAGGATAAGTCCTCCTATATTCAGACAGTATTGAGGCACGTGTCAGATACTAAATATTACCAGCAGTTGGTGTCGGATCCATCTCTGCCATTAAGCTTATGTATTAAACAATACACTTTGCAAGCTTTGAAGTCTAACTGGATCACATGGCGTGAATTTGAATTTCTTAATAAAAAAATTCCCTTTAATACCTATGTTATACATGGTACCTAAAATACATAAGGATTTGAGAAATCCACCGGGTCGACCAATAGTTTCGTGTAGAGGATCCTTGTTAGAACCACTGTCGCAGTTTTGTGACTTTATGCCCGTTGGTACATCAGATTCCATCTTTTGTCAAAGATTTATTTCATTTTCTTTATAAGATCAAGCAATTGTCTATGGATGTTTCAGCCATGTATTTGATCCCTATGGATGTCACTGCTTTATACACGAACATAGATCAAGAAGTAACTATACGAATGATAGATAGCTTGACATTGCCATTACCACCTAGATTGCCAAAAGAGTTTATTATTCATATTTTGAAATTAGTTTTGAAGAACAACTTTTTTCTGTTTGTGGGTCAGTTCTATCTACAGATACATGGCATAGCCATGGGGGCCACTGTAGCTCCATCCTTGACGGCCCTATACATGGCACAGTTTGAACAGCAGTATCTTTATCCTTCACAATGGTAGGCTTGGATAGTGTATTGGACCCGGTTTCTGGATGACATCTTTTTTCTTTGGGCTGGCACGGAGAATCAATTGTTGCAATTTTTTGACTAGATCAATACCTTAGACACGCATATACAGTTTGTACCCAAATATAGCATGTCCTCTATTGAATTCTTGGATGTTTTAATCTATAAAGAGGGTTCTATTTTGCAATCTACTCTATCGAAAACCTGTTCAGAGGAACACTTTACTCCATTATCAAAGTTTCCATCCTGGATCCCTTCGAAGAGGCCTTCCCATTGGACAATTTCTTCGTTTCAGAAGATTGTGTTCGACTTTGGCCCAGTTTAAGCATCATGCTAGGGACCTTAAACGACGATTACAAGAACGGGGATATCCAGCACATGTTATTAAGAAAGCGTATAGGAGAGCCCACTTTAACCATCCAGAATGGTGGCCGGAGGAATCCCCGCTTCAACAAGAGCAGAAATCACAACTACCCTCTTATGTAGGAGTTCTTCCTTATATGCCTAATGTGATAAGGGTTATGAATGTAATAAGAAAATACTGGGAAATGTCCTTACATCCGTGTTTTAGAAAGCCATTAATGTTTGCTTTTCAGCATGGACGAAATCTGGCGGATTTACTGATTCATTCTTCTCCTGACAAATTGGATGAGACTATGAGGGGCCACTTCAGATGTGGAGGATGTGACTTTTGTGCCTCCACGATTGAGGGGCTGGTTTGGGAGGACGTTAACACAGGAACAAAAATTATGAGTCATCATCGAACTACTTGTACGACTGCCTATGTCATATACATCTTGTCCTGCCCCTGCCATAAGATTTATGTTGGCCGTACATCTCGTTCTATGAGAAGGAAACTTTTGGAGCACAGATCTCGAATAAATAATAAGTTATCAGCTCCGTTAGCTCAACATTGTGAAGAGTTTGATCATGAGTGTCAGGATCTCAGATGGCAGATCATTGACTTCATTCCAGCTCATCTACGTGGGGGAGATCGCTTGCAAAGGTTACAATATAGGGAACAATTTTGGATTTTCCGCTTGCGATCAGAAACAGCTGCTGGCTTGACTCTTTCCTTGGATTGGTGGAGTCTTGTAGATTGATCTCTTCTGGTAGCCAATGATAGCCCGTTTTTCTTTGCACAGGGGAACAAGGCTGAATTCAAAAGAGTAGAGGAGTAGGATTGTGAGTTCAGACGTAGGTGCATGAAGGACCAGGAGCTTCATGGTTTGAAACACGTTGTGTACAATTGAATATACGTCTTCTTGGATACCTGTACACACTGAGAATGGTTTAAGACGGGGTCAGCAGAAGACTCAGATGATTCCTGGAATTTAAGCGTCACGGTAATCCACAGCATTGACTTATGTCAGCCCGATGGTAAAAAGGAGACACAGGATGAATTGTGGATGCGCTGTATTTGGGACTCCAGGATCTTTGAGTTAAGTTGGTCACCAATCCACTCACATTACCATTCTTATCTTTGTGATCTTATCCTTGAATTTACTGAGGATTATTTTGTAATTTTGCCTCAGTGGTATGTAAAGGGTGAGTGCACTCTTAACAAATAAAAGGAGGGTTTGCTACGAGAGAGGGAAGGTTCCCTTTCACGGCAAATGATCCGACAAAAGATTCCACACACTAAATATAGAATGAATAGGGCTGTTTGAAGGTACTGAGTGTATTTTATATCTCCGGCACTGTGAGGCTGTTTGACTTCGCCCGTCCCATGCCTGATGCAGGCTTCCTTTCTCATTCCAAGGCCATATCTGCCCCATGCAAATGTTTCCAGACATGGCAAAAACTACTCAGTTAAGAAGGAAACAGTTTTTGATACTGAGGCCAGCTATTCTCCAGCTTGGAACCTTATTTTGGTTTAATTTTCCATGCAAGTGTGTCATTAAATATCGCAGCCAAATGACTAACTTCTTAAGCTTATGCTCCAACTGTGCCAAGCAAATAAGTAAGCCTTACTGCTGCTGCAGTCTACCAGCCTGCCCCCCACCTCCTCACTGCTCACTTCCTTCC
This sequence comes from Ichthyophis bannanicus, assembly GCA_033557465.1. NCBI lineage: Eukaryota > Metazoa > Chordata > Amphibia > Gymnophiona > Ichthyophiidae > Ichthyophis > Ichthyophis bannanicus. The sequence continues at coordinate 699,871,055 of CM066035.1, forward strand.
TTGCAGCTCTCAGTTAATAGACTAACCCCTGACAGGATGATACAGTACCTAGCCGGCCAACCCCTGGCCCGGGCCTGTTCTGCCAACTCCATTCATCTCCCTGACCATCCAACCAACTCCCGAGGCCAAACTGAGGAAAGGAGTGGGGAATACCGATGCAGGCTGCAGGAAATCCATAAGTGCTACTCGCTAACTGTTGTCAGCCAGGACATGACAAGAATGACTCCCTTCCCCCCATCCTGCAAGTGGTTTGAGCTGTTGGTGACAGGAAGCCCTGGGCCCAGGTAGCCTGCACACCAGCTGCTGAAATTCCTGGCTCAGTCACTTCTATGCCTGCTCTGTGTGTACTCAGGAGTGACCTGTAATTAGAATGGTGTCCACTGTGCCCTGGGCTGTGATGGGACAATGGGTGATGGGGACTGGGAAAGACAGTGAGTGCTGGGGATTGTATGGGGAAGGAGAGAAAATGAGCGTTGGGGAGTGGTTGGAGACAGCGAGTGCTGAGAATTAGCTGGGAATATTATCTGAGAATGGAGAGGAGATGAGAGATAATGGAGGTTGGATAGGGGGAAAGAGAAAAAAAGGACTGGAGGTCAAGCAGGAGATGAGAAACAGAAGGACCTGGGGCTGGTGAGGCGCTAAGAAGCAAGGAAAGTAAATAAGGGCTGGGGAGGAGGTAAGGTCAGAGGTCTAGGGAGTGGACAAATGAGAAGGAAAAACAGACTTGGGAAAGGGAGAGATGGGACAATGAGAGGGCTAAGAAGAGGCTGAGAAAGCAAGGAGATGATATTGAGAGATAGAAAGCTGGTTGATGTTGTTGTTAAGTGCCGTCGAGTCGGAGTCGACTCATGCCAACCCTCTGGATAGCTATCCTAAATTGTGTTCGTTCTTGAATCAGGCGGCTCATTGTTGACAGACTGGTACCCGTAGCTGCTGTTATTGTCTTGATCCATCTCATTGCTGGCCTTCCTCTTTTGCGTTGACCTTCTATCTTGCCAAGCATGATGTCTTTCTCTAATGATCTCTCTCTTCGCATGATGTGTCCAAAGTATGAAAGGCGAAATCTTGTCATCTGAGCTTCTAAAGAAAGCTTAGGTTTGATCTCCTCTAGTACCGACTGGTTTGATCTTCGGGCAGTCCATGGTATACACAGTATTCGCCGCCAGCACCATAATTCAAAGGCATCAATTTTCTTCCTGTATCTTTTTCACTGTCCAGCTTTCACATCCATATGATGTTATTGAAAATACCATGGCTTGAACAAGTCGAATCTTTGTATGGTTGTTAGGTGATGTGAAAAGAGGGAGATGGAGGATTGCAGAGAGGGAAAAGTGGGGAGTGAAATCTAGCTATGAGTGGTGTGATGCAGCGGAGGCTGATGAGAGCCCTGAGGAGAGAAGTGAACCTGTTTGTCAGCAAGGAAAAGATGTGCACGGAGTGCAATATTCACTGGGACCAGCTAGAGGGAGCAGGAGTGCAGTCAGGAAGACTGAAGGGCCACGCCTAGCTGGTCAGGAGCAAGTGACAAACATTTCACAAGCCTCAAGGAGAGGAGTCCTTTATAAAGAAGCACTGCCTCAAGTTAAACAGAAGGAGAAAGAGAGAGAGACACAGACAGAGACACGGACACAGAAGGAGGAACAGAAAGAGAAAGCTGGTTGCCAGCAGAGGGGGAAGACTTATACGGATTGCAAGCAAGAAGCAAGGAGGAATCAGCTGGGAAGGAAAAGCCAGGCTGAGCAAAGAAGCCAGGATTTGGGCTGTTGCAAGAGCAGGCCTTTACCAGAAGAGCTGTTCCCACGGGTGAGAGAGGAATCAGACTTTCAGAGGAAAGCTTGGCACAAAGCTTCTGAAGGGAGGAAGTCAGCCCAAGGGAAAAACCATTCCTCATCGTGCTGCTGCAATAAGAGGTATGAGAATTATATTCCTACAAAGAAACCTTTGCCCTGTAAAAGTTCTTGTGGAAGAAGTGTGGAATCTCTAAGAAGAGAAAGCCCAGTTAATACTAAGGGGACACGTGGCCAGCGCTCCAGGCTAGGTCCAAGCACTGGAAAGTATTAAGGGAAATATACAAAGCTCCAGAATACAATATTCCAGAGACTGTTAACACAGAATTAGACATACCAATTCCTGAGCCGATGCAAGTGGAACTGGTGGAACAGTTGCCAGACCCAGAGGAGATGGATTGCTCTCTCTGCATTTCCCATAGCACAGAGTCTTTGGAGGACGTATGAATGGCTTGTGGTATCTGCAGAATGTCTATTATGTGCTGAGCAGAAGAATTATACAAATGTGCTTTAAACTGGAAGCTATGTTTGTGCCCTGCTACAACTGTGAAGTTAACAGTTTTCCTTAAACCATGTGTTTTCTTTTGTGCCTGAAGCTAAGGACATTATTTTCAGTTGTGACCAATTTATGACCCCATGCGTAAAGGGAATAAAAGCCTTTTTCATCCCTACCACTCTGTTTTGATTGTTTGCTTTAAAGGATTGGAGTTTAAAACCACTAGACCAAGTTTCCTTGGTTCTTAAAATGGACTCTAATAATAATAATTTTTATGCCACTGTGTGACAGTGGTCAGTGACAGAAAAGTGAGAATAAAGGAAAACATTGATAAGGACAGATATAGGAGAGTAAGTGAAGCAGAACAGAGAAATTAAAAACATGAAATAGAAAGGAGACCCTGGAACATAAGGTATGCCATACTGGGTCAGACCAAGGTCCATCAAGCCCAGTATCCTGTTTCCAACAGTGGCCAATCTAGGTCATAAGTACCTAGCCGTTTCCCCAAAAGACACAGGTTCCTCAGTGCTTGTATTGGGTCAAGCAGTGATATCCTGGGTCCCTTTTAATAATGATTTATGGACCTTTCCTCCAGGAACTTGTCCAAACCTTTTTTAAACGCAGCTACACTAACAGCTTTTACTACATCCTCCGGTAACAAATTCCAGAGTTTGATTACACATTGAGTAAAAAAATATTTTCTCTTATCAGTCTTAAATAGTTTACCCTGTAGCTTCATTGCATGTCCCCTAATCTTTCTATATTCTGATGACGTAAACAATCGATCTACGTTTACGCGTTCTACTCCATTTATTAATTTATCATATCTCCCCTCAGCCATCTCTTTTCCAGGTTGAAGAGCCCTAACCTTTTAAGCCTCTCTTCATAGGGGTATCCTTCCATCCCCTCTACCATTTTGGTGGCTCTTCTCTGGACATTTTCTAATAACGCTATATCCTTTTTAAGATATGGCGACCAGAATTGCAGACAATATTCAAGGTGCAGTCGCGCCATGGAACGATACAGAGGCATTATAATATCCTTTGTTTTATTTTCCATTCCTTTCCTTATGATACCTAGCATTCTATTTGCTCTCTCGCCATTGCACACTGGGCGGAGGGTTTTAACATGTTATCCACTATGACGCCTAAATCTTTTTCCTTGGTAGTGGTTCCTAATGTGGAACCTTGCATCGTGTAACCATAGTTTGGGTAGTTCTTTCCTAGGTGCATAACCTTGCACTTGTCCACATTAAATTTCATCTGCCATTTGGATGCCCAGTCTTCCAATTTATCAAGATCCTCTTGCAATTTTCCACAATCCTCATGGGTTTTAACAACTTTAAATAGTTTCATGTCATCTGCAAATTTGATAACCTCACTCGTTATTCCCTTTTCCAGGTCATTTATGAATATGTCAAAAAGCAGCGGACCCAGCACAGATCCCTGGGGTACTCCACTATTCACCTTTCTCCATTGGGAAAATTGGCCATTTAGCCCTACACTCTGCTTTCTATCTTTTAACCAGTTCCTGATCCACAATAGTACATTTTCTCCATCCCATGACTTTTTAGTAACATAGTAACATAGTAACATAGTAAGTGACGGCAGATAAAGACCAGCATGGTCCATCTAGTCTGCCCAGCAAGATGGCAAGAGTAGGTGCACCTGTCGCTCTGTGCAGGCCACTCCTCCCCATGTTTTTGTTTCTGTTTAGGGGTGAACCCACCACTCCATGTAGGACACCCTTATTTGTTCAGATGCTAGATAGTTCAGAAGTTAGATGGTACTGTTTGTTTTGCTTTTATCCTGTTGCTGTAAAGGGATCCACTGTGTTTGTCCCATGCCGTTTTAAATTCCATCACCGTGTTTGCTCTCACCACTTCCATCGGGAGGGCATTCCAAGCATCCACCACCCTTTCAGTGAAGAAATATTTCCTGACATTGCCTTTCAATTTACCACCTTGCAGCTTCATGTTATGCCCTCTAGTTTTACAGCTTCCCCATCTTTGGAAGAGGTTTATTTGTTCATCATTTCTCTTTAAGTATTTAAAGGTCTGAATCATATCTCCCCTGTCCCTCCTCTCCTCCAAAGTGTACATATTTAGGTCTTCAAGTCTCTTCTCATAAGGCTTCTGACGCAGGCTCCAAATCATTTTGGTCGCCTTTCTCTGAACAGTTTCCAGTCTTTTTACATCTTTTGCAAGATATGGCCTCCAAAACTGAACACAGTATTCCAAGTGAGGCCTCACCAGTGACTTGTACAGTGGCATAAGTACCTCTTCCTTTCTGCTGGTAATCCCTCTTTGAATGCAGCCCAACATCCTCCTGGCTTTTGCCACCGCCTTGTCGCACTGTTTTGCCACCTTGAGATCATCAGAGATAATCACACCAAGGTCTTTCTCCTGAACCGTGTATACCAACCTCTCACCCCCTATTGTGTACTTTTCCCTTGGATTTCTGCTACCCAAGTGCAGGGGCGGCCCAAGGGGGGTGCGGGGCCATGTGCGGAGACTCGGTGCGGGGCCTCATTTGCATAAGTGGCCTTATTTGCATAAATATTTGCATAATGTTACCATACACTAACTTTTAGTAAACATGTCTCTTAATGAGTGTATGGATAAAGAAAGACTAAAAGATTTCTACATTACTATAATCCAGTGCCAACCGCCAGGCACATTAGGAACTACTACAAACGCTGCCCATTTAGAACCCATAGCAAACCCGCTGTATCCTGACAGCATTACCAGGACTCACAAAGCACCAGACCCTACCTATCAAAAGGAAACACTGCAAATATTAAACCAGTACATTTCAGAGAATACTGGGGAAAGAGAACAAGTGGCAATGTCAAATAGGAATTACATAAACAGAATACCTCAGCTCAGTTACACATGCAGAACATAGACCATCACCAAACAAGGAATCGCAATTTAGAAACAGGAAGGCAATAATTAAACTGGGAACCCCAAAAGCCAAACTTGGAATGTACAACAACACTGTAGAAATAAAACTATAAATCAATTTCCTCTTGTACCAAACAAAGCGCAGACGTTAATGATGCACATTTCCCAGAGCTTTCATATTCCAGTTAATAAATTCAAAATAAAGAGATATATTTCTACCTTTTGTGCATTTTTTTTCAGTTGCAATTGCTCCAGCCACTTTCTTCTGGTTTCTTCATGTTTTCTGCTAACTCTCCATCGTCTGCTGTCCATTTGTCCTTTCTTCTCTCTTCTAGTTTTCTTTCCATCCTCTCTCTCTACATCTGCTTTAACATACTAATCTTTATCCTTTTGCTCTTTCCTCATTCTTATTTCATCCACACAAATTTTACCCCTCCATCCTCAATCCCCACTTACTCTCCCAATACCCGGCCAATTGTAGATTTTTCATCCCTCCCACACAAAATATTTTTCCCCTCTCCATTTTACTCTCCCAGCCCCATCCCATTCTAATCCTCCCCCAACATCAGCTCCCTTCTAGTTCCAGTCTCACCCAGCATCCATTCCCTTCTAGTCCCTGCATCAGCCCATTTCCAGTCCTAGCCCCCCATCAACCCATTTCCAGTCCTAGCTCCCCCATCCATTTTCAGTCTGAGTCCCTTCATCAGCTCATTTCCAATCCTAGCCCCCCATCAGCCCATTTCTAGTCATTTCCTAGCCCCACCATCAGCCCATGTCAAATCCTAGCTCCCCTCCACTCAGCCCAATTCCAGTCCAAGCCCCCCCATGAGCCTACTTCCAGTTCTAGCCCCTCCATGAGTCCATTTCAATTCAAGCCCCCACCACAGCCCATTTCCAATCTTAGCTCCCCCCAACAGCCCATTTCCAGTCCTATCCTAGCTGCTCCATCAGCCCATTTTCAGTTCTAGCTCCCTTCCCTCACAGCCCATTTCCATTCCAAGCTCCCTCCCCATCAGCTATTTGCAGTTCAAGCCTCCCCATCCACTCAGTCCATTTCCAGTCATAGCAATCCCCCAACCCATTACCAGTCCTAGCCCCCCATCAACCCATTTTCAGTTTAAGCCCCCCCTATAACCCATTACCAGTCCTAACCCCCCATCAGCCCACTTCCAGTCTTAACCCCATCAGCCCATTTCCAGTCAGCCCCCCATAGCCCATTGCCAGTCCTAACCCCCCCCCCATCAGCCCACAGCCCATTACTAGTCCTAACCACATCAGCCCACCTCAAGTCCTAACCCCTCCCCATCAGCCCTTTTCCTGTCCTAGCGCCCCCATAGCCCATTAGCAGTCCTAACCCCCCCATAGCCCATTAGCAGTCCTAACCCCCCCCATAGCCCATTAGCAATCCTAACCCCATCACCCTATTTCCAGACAGCCCCCATCAGCCCACAGCCCATTACCAGTCTTAACCCCCCCCAGCCCATTTCCAGTCCTAACCCCCATCACCCCATTTCCAGTCAGCCTCCATCAACCCCCAGTCCATTTCCAGTCTTAACCCCCCAGCCCATTTCCAGTACTAACCCCCCATCACCCCATTTCCAGACAGCCTCCATCAGCCCCCAGCCCATTACCAGTCTTAACCCCCCCAGCCCATTTCCAGTCCTAAACCCCCCCAGCCCATTTCCAGTCAGCCTCCATTAGCCCCATCTCATTATCAGTCTTAACCCCCCCAAGCCCATTACCAGTCCTAACCCCCCCCCGCCCATTTCCAGTCCTAACCCCCCCTCCCCCCATTTCCAGTCAGCCTCCATCAGCCCCAGCCCATTAGCAGTCTTAACCCCCCCTAGCCCATTTCCAGTCCTAACCCCCCCTCCAGCCCATTTCCAGTCCTAACCCCCCCCTTGCACATTTCCAGTCTTAACCCCCCCCCCCCTTGCACTTTTCCAGTCTTAACCCCCCCCCTTGCAATTTTCATGTCCTAACCCCCCCCCCCTTGCACATTTCCAGTCCTAACCCCCCCCCCTTGCACATTTCCAGTCCTAACCCCCCCCCTCACCCCATTTCCAGACAGCCTCCATCAGCCCCGCCCCTTCCCTTCCCTTCCCTTCCGGCAAATTAAAAAAAAAACAAAAACCTGGCTCTAGCTGCTGCCGCTGCCGCGTCCGTCCGTCGCAGCAGCGGCAGAATGGCGGGGCCCGCGGGGCCCCACTCCCCGTCGACCCCTCTGCACGGGCTTTCAGATTCGCGACGGGAGAGTGCTCCCTCGCGTCTCTGCAAAGCCCGCAGGGGCTAATGGGAAATTTCCCATCAGCCCCTCGCGTCTAAAGGGGCAGATGGGAAATTTCCCATTAGCCCCTGCGGGCTTTACAGAGACGCGAGGGAGCACTCTCCCTTCGCGAATCTGAAAGCCCTTGCAGAGGGCTCGACGAGGAGAAGGGGCCCCGCGGGACACGCCATTCTGCCGCTGCTGCGACGGACGCGGCAGCAGCCAGAGACAGGTTTTTTTTTTAAAATTTAATTTAAAAAAAAAAAGCAGAATGTTCTTTGCGCGGGGCCCCCTGAAACGCGGGGCCCTGTGCAAAAAACATTCTTGCTCAATGGACGGGCCGGCCCTGCCCAAGTGCATGACACTGCACTTTTTCACATTAAATCGTAGTTGCCAAGCATTAGACCAGTCTTCCAGCTTTTGTAGATCTTTCCTCATGTTATCCACTCCCTCTGGGGAGTCCACTCTGTTGCAAATTTTTGTGTCATCTGCAAAAAGACAGACTTTTCCATTCAGTCCTTCAGCAATATCACTCACAAATACATTGAACAGTGCCGGGCCCAGGACCGAACCCTGAGGCACCCCGCTAATCACCTTCCTCTCATCCGAGTGAGCTCCATGTACCATCACCCTCTGTTGTCTGTCAGTCAACCTATTTGTAATCCAGTTTACTATCTTGGGACCCATCCCCAAGCTACTGAGTTTATTGACAAGCCTCCTATGAGGAACAGTATCAAAGGCTTTGCTGAAATCCAGATAGATGACATCCATTGCATGCCCCAGATCTAGTTCCTTGGTCACCCAATCAAAGAACTCAATCAGATTTGTTTGGCAAGACCGTCCTTCGGTAAAACCATGTTGCCTGGGATCTTGCAACCTGTTGGTTTTGAGAAAGTTCACTATTCGCTCTTTCAGGAGCGCCTCCATTACTTTTCCTGCCACCGAGGTAAGGCTCACGGGCCTGTAATTTGACACTTCTTCCCTGTCACCACTTTTGTGTAGAGGTACAACATTAGCCATTCTCCAGTCCTGAGGAACCACTCCTGTTTCCAAGGATCTGTTGAAGACATCCTTTAACGGTCCTGCAAGAACCTCTCTGAGCTCTTTCAGCCAAGTCTCTGATGAAGGACCTTGTCAAAGGCTTTCTGAAAGTCCAGATACACTGTATCAACCGACTCAACTTTATCTGTTTATTCACACCTTCAAAAAAACATAACAGATTAGTAAGACATTATCTTTCTTGTCTAAAGTCATGTTGGCTGTCTCCCATTAAGCCATGACTATCTGCATGTTCAGTATTTTTGTTCTTTATTATGGGTTCTACCATTTTTACCGGTACTAACATCTGTAGTTTCCCAGATCACCCCTGGAACCCTTTTTAAAAATGGGCGTTACATTGGCCATCATCCAATCTTCGGGTACTACAGATGATAGTTCACAGATTACTAATAACAGGTCTGCAATCTCATATTTCAGTTCTTTCAACAGCCTTGGATATATACCAACTGGTCCAGGTGATTTGTTACTCTTCAGTTTATCTAATAGTTGTAATACATCTTCCCAGTGTATCGATATTTCTTTCAATTCTTCCACAGTATCACCTTTAAATACCACTACAGTCATGGTTAACGTCCCTACATCTTCCTCAGTAAAGACCGAAGCAAAGAATTCATTCAGTCTCTCCGCTATGGCCTTATCCCCTCTTAGTGCCCTGTCTTACTTCAACAAAGGCTAACACACCTTGTTAATGAAGACGTGCGTTTATTTATAATACAAAGCAGGGATAACTTGAATTTCACTTATTTAACTTCTTAATTCGTACTTATTTAGAAAAGCAAGTAATTCATATATCTACCTATGATTAGTTAAAAAGATATCTGGAAAACTATTAGAATAAAAGCACTTAATTACAGAATAGATAACTAGAAAGATAATTACAGAAGAAGAATATACTTCACCGAAAGAGATTTACTTCATCCCTGTCACACTTCGATTGAATGGATCCCTGATTCAACCAGACAAGAGAGACTTCTCAATCGGGAGTTTCTCTAGGCAATGCGTCCATTCCTAGATGAATCCATTTCTCTCTCTCTCTAGCTGAAAACAGGTACCCATTTTATCCAGTTGCAAGAACAATCCAGTTATTTCCTATCATGTGACACATACGTAGTATAGAGTCAGTTATCCATTAAGCACATCCAAGACACTGGCCAGGTGCTTGAAAATGCTCAAGGGAACCCCCCACCCCCCCTGGTCTACATTACAATTGATGAATTCTTAGGAGAAATGTTTCCAAGGCAAGGTGAATTGTCCTGTTTTGTCCTGTTAATGGGTTTCAATTTGTCTGCTAGTAGAAAGGCTCCTAGGTGAAGTGTTCTTTTGTTCTCTGTAATGGGTCTCCATTTGCTTGCTAGGAGAAGGTCTCCTCCCTGACCTTTCCAGTATCTGTAGTTATGTAAATTGTTTCAACAGTTTCAAGTGCTCCTATTTACAGTTGAGGCATATTCACTACTGAGGCATAATCAATAGTGAGGCATAATCAAATAGTCAAAATTCATCTGTACCACATTCGGTCCTTTGACTATTGATTGTGCCTATAAGATACTGGTAACATTGTGGGGACTTGGGTGGATGAAATATAGTAATGAAACTGGGTATGCATTGAATAAAACAACATATCATAATTAATAAACAAATACAAATAATAATTCCCCCAATGATTTGTCTGAGGCTACCCATACTGGGCAGCCATCCAAATACCCAATCCCACCAATTAACATTAATATCTTGTTTAATATCTTTGGCTAGTTCTTGCAAAGCTTGAATATGAGACTGAATGGAAGTAGCATGGTCAGTTAAATTAAAGCAACACATGCCTTCAAAATGTTCACATCCATAATTGTGTTTTAAAAGTAAATAATCTATTGCTACTCGATTTTGCAAGACTGCCTTCCTAGTACTACTTAAGTCAATAAATAATTCTTGTAAAGCAACTGAAGTATGATTACAATTCATAGTATTAGTTACATTTCTACATTTCCTAGTTGCATCACATAAAAGTATTATATCAATGTCCTTGGCAATTTCTTGTTGCATCTTTAGTTGTTGGCATTTCGGTATTTCATCAGGATTACATGTCATGTTATAACATACATCGCCTGGGCGATATTATGGGTGATTATTTGAGTCATGTTATCCCAAAAATTGAAATTAGTGGGACAATCTCTGCAATATTCGTATAGCATGGGGTGTGTCCTTATATCTTCTTCATTTGCCCAACTGTCATTTTGTGTAGCTTTAAAATAGTACAACAAAACTCGAGCTGGTGTGGGTATTGCAATCAAACATGTAGTTAACAGATCCACTGGATTACGCATGTCCGAAAGGCAAAAGTTAGAAATATTTAAAACTTTTCGGGCTAAATAAGTCCAGATATTCTGAGGTGGTTCTATCGCATCTGCTAAACGCTTGGGCAAGTGTAATTCGGGTTGGGTTACCACTTGCACTCTCCAGTAATAGACTTTCCATGTACCAAAGATCAGGCTGGTAATGAGTGCCCATGTCACTACATGGCATGTGAAAGCTTGCTGGAACCGATCCCGGTCCTTGATAGAAATATGCTGGTTCATTGGTTCATAAGGTGTAGAGATAACCTATAATGAAAAGACATCATTTTATTCTCGCAGGTAACATTTGTTTGCTGGTATATATTCCCACTTTTCTTGTCCAGGTCTCATAATCAATATTATGTTATCATTCCCAGTGGCAATAACTTCTGCCTGCTCAGGTGGGTGATTTGGTGATTGTACCCAAATCCTTGCTCCGGTGTTTAAATTAGCAGATCCAAATCCAGCATCGCCTCTAACTGTTAGAGCAGTGGGGGCATTCCCCTTCTTTACTACTCCTCCATAAGTGGGGATGATAAGTAATTGGGCCACTCTGTCCCCAGTCTGGATCATTAAATCTGAGTTACCACTGTTCATTAGAATAATTTTTATCTCTCCTTGATAATCTGCATTAATCACTCCTCCAAGTATTTGTATGCCTTTCAGGGCCAATCCAGAGCGAGGGGCAATTAACCCAAAATGCTCGGGTGGTAACTGGACTCCTATTCCTGTTTCTATTAATTGCAAATCATGGACCTTTATTCTATATTCCTGCAGAGCATGTAAATCTAGTCCGGCTGCCTCTGGTGTTGCCCGATACGGGGCTAAGGCACCTTCTTTAATTTCCCAATATAGAATAGTGTTAGTGGCTACATAAGATTTGATTTGTAATGCGGGAGTCAACATCCTCATTAGAGGAGTTTCAGTTTCTGCAATTGGTCTATTGTTAAGGATCTGTAGTGCTGCAGATAAATGATCTCTCCACTTTTGCAGGGATCCTTCCCCTAATTTCCTAAGCTGTTCTTTGAGCAATCCATTCATTCTTTCTATAAGTCCTGCAGCTTGAGGGTAATAGGGTATATGAAATATCCATTCAATGTTATGCTGTCTACTGTGATCCTGTACAAGCCTCCCTTTAAAATGAGACCCATTATCACTTTGAATCTGAAGAGGGATCCCATAATATAAAGTAATGAGGTCTAATGTTTTAATGGTGTTAATCTGCGTAGCCCTCTTACATGGATATGCCACTAAATACCCGGAATATGTATCCACAGCCGTGCATACATACTGACATCCCTTACTGGTAGGTAGAGGTCCTATGTAATCTATTTGCCATATCTGGCCTGGTAGTTTTCCTCGCCCTAAATGGCCATACACTATGTGTGGGACAGACCTGTGCTGTATATGCTGACAAATTGGGCATTGCAAGATAATTGTTCTAATGGCATCTAAGGGGATAGGGATTCCCCGTGTTTGTGCCCAGCGGAAAGTAGCTTTTTCACCTAAATGCCCACATTTCTGGTGAGCCCATTTTGCCATGCCCAGCAAGTCAGATTCTTTGGTGTCTGTTTGTGCTTCAGCAATTTTAGCTTGTTCATCAGTAATAGAGTTAAACCATTTGTCTAACGAATCAATAGCACAATGAGCATCTACATGATACACAGTTACCGTACTTAAAAGCAACATTTCCCAAATTTGCTGCCACAGTTCTTTTCCCCAAATTTCTCTTGAATGTATCTCCCAATTATTTTGCTGCCAGGTAGGTAGCCATGTGGCTAAGCCATTGGCTACTGACCAGGAATCAGTGTAAATATGACAAGTCCCTGGGGTCTCTTGTTTTAAAGCCTGAAATACTGCATAAAGTTCAGCATATTGGCTACTTTTCCCTTCACCTGTAGTTGTCAACAATTTTTTAGTAGTGGGATTGTAAGACACAGCCTTCCAACACCTTTTATTTCCCACATATTTAGCAGACCCATCAGTAAACCAAACATGATTTCTCTGTTCTGAGGTTAATTGTACAAATGGTTGTCCCCACTTCACTGGAGACTCTGTTGCTGTTAATTCATGATTTGGCAATTGCATGGTCTCAGTGTCCTTAAGAGGGGCTTGAGCTACCCTTTCATGTAAGGTAGCAGTTCCCCCTATACCAATTTTAGCTCTATCCTGAATATACCATTTCCATTTGATTATGCTTGCTTCTTGTGCATGTCCTATTCTGTGTGTCTTGGGGGAGCTCATTACCCACTGCATAATAGGAATTTCTGGTCTTAACATCACAGTGTGTCCTATGGTCACCTGTTCTGTATCCACCAAAGCCCAATAACATGCTAACAACTGTTTTTCAAAAGGGGTATATCTAGTCCCTGCTTCAGGGAGCTTCCTCGTCCAGAATCCTAGAGGTACTTTTTTCTTTCCCTGTTTCTGCCATAAACTCCAATTAGCATACTGTTCTTGTACTGATACATTGAGCTCGAGTTCCCCAGGTTGAACAGGCCATAAATCTAAGGCTTGCTGTATAGCTTGTTTAGCCAGTTCAAAAGCCTGCTGCTGCACATCTCCCCATTCAAACTCATATTTCTTCCTAGTTATTTTATACAATGGTGCCAGTATTTGACTCAAATGGGGAATGTGCTGCCTCCAAAAGCCAAACAGTCCAACAAATTTCTGGGCCTCCTTTTTGTTTCGAGGAGTATTAAATTCCATTATTTTCTGTTTGGCTTTTGGGAGCACTTCTCTATGACCCTGATGCCACTGTATGCCCAGGAATTTTACTGTCTGGGCTGGTCCTTGAATTTTTGCAGGGTTAATTTCCCAGCCCTTCTTTTTCATGTGTGCAATGAGAGCTTCAAGATGTTCCTGCACTATCTCTTGTGAGGGCCCCTGCATTAAAATATCATCAATATAATGTGAAATTTGTACACCATCCGGAGGTGTGAGTTTCATCTAAGTGTTCTGCTACAATCCTGTGACAGATAGTGGGGCTATGTAAATTCACATTCCTATTTCCACTTTTCTTATACAGCCCTCTTTTCTTATATATTTCCCACATGCTCTGTGTGTCAATTCCATCAATCTGTTCCTTTTTAACACCATCTTTAAGGAGAGCAGTAAACATATCTTTCCTGGATACTCGGTTGTTTATATTTCCCTTCTGTCCTTCTGATCTATTCTCCCTTCTGTCACCAGCACTGTACTTTGGACCCCACTCTCCCAATTCACCTAATTGTCTCACTGCTTCTATTACTTCTGATAAAGGATTCCCTGTTTGATTTATCAGTAAAGTCATAATAACATGTTTGTAAGCTGGTGGAGCCAAACGTATAATCTTATTCCTCATTGATGCAGTCATGGCACAATTCATTAACTGATCAGCTTGCCCTATAAAAATAGCAGTTTTCATGCCTTCCTCTTTAATGCGCTGAATAGCGTCACGCAAAGCAAACCATTGTTTATCATTTGGGGGCCAATCAGCTTCGGCAGGAAATTTAGCATTACATCCTTCTACTGCCAGTTGGAGTAAACTAGTCATATTTTGTGATATGTAATTACGAAACTGCTCTTGTATCACAGGGTCAACACTAATTAGACAAAATTTCCTAGCATCACCATGATCTAGCTGTACTCCTGCAGCTCCAGTTTCATAAATACGCACCATCCAGGTAATCAGTGATTCCCCAGGTTTCTGCCTAAACCTGTCCTGGATATCATTAATCTCTTGTTGATTAAAATCCTCCACAGTATCTAGATTAACTCCTCCAGGATTTTGGGGAGTACTCTGCACTTTCCTCCTATAAATCGGTTGTGCCTGATAGTTTTTATTACTAACTCCTTGCTCTTCCTCAGAGTTAGATGATTCAGTAGAATCCCAGATATTACCATCCCAGTCATCAGGATTCCAATTTACACCTGCTTTAGCAATAGACATGTGCACTTTCTTTTTATTTACTCTCCCCTTTTTTTTACGATATTTATACTGGGCCACCCTGACAGCTGCTCTCTCAGCAACCTGCTGATAAGTATCTAATTTATCCGTCAACAAACGGATTTGGCATTGTAGCATTGTTATCATATTTTGTAAATCACAATTCTGTTTTTCAAGTTGCTCAATCAAATCTACTTTGCTGGATTTTGTCTGATGTATCTTACGATATGCAGACAGCAAAAGCCAACCTCTCCTCCCCAACACACTCAATTCTATCCCTTTTTCAACAGGTATTTTTTGCAAGCATGTAAGGAGATTTACAGGTTCCGCATCTTTTAAAACAGATTCCCAATTCTCACTTAGTCCTGAATTGCAAGACCATTCTCTAGCTAATATTTCATAAGGCGCCTGATCCCATCCGGGGATATTTACAACTTTATCTTCCTTTACAGTCTTTGTACTATTTACATTTTTTACTCTTCTTTTCAACATTGTTATAGCCTTTCTTTTTATCGCACCCCACTTCTGGTACCAAATGTCTTACTTCAACAAAGGCTAACACACCTTGTTAATGAAGACGTGCGTTTATTTATAATACAAAGCAGGGATAACTTGAATTTCACTTATTTAACTTCTTAATTCGTACTTATTTAGAAAGGCAAGTAATTCATATATCTACCTATGATTAGTTAAAAAGATATCTGGAAAACTATTAGAATAAAAGCACTTAATTACAGAATAGATAACTAGAAAGATAATTACAGAAGAAGAATATACTTCACCGAAAGAGATTTACTTCATCCCTGTCACACTTCGATTGAATGGATCCCTGATTCAACCAGACAAGAGAGACTTCTCAATCGGGAGTTTCTCTAGGCAATGCGTCCATTCCTAGATGAATCCATTTCTCTCTCTCTAGCTGAAAACAGGTACCCATTTTATCCAGTTGCAAGAACAATCCAGTTATTTCCTATCATGTGACACATACGTAGTATAGAGTCAGTTATCCATTAAGCACATCCAAGACACTGGCCAGGTGCTTGAAAATGCTCAAGGGAACCCCCCACCCCCCCTGGTCTACATTACAATTGATGAATTCTTAGGAGAAATGTTTCCAAGGCAAGGTGAATTGTCCTGTTTTGTCCTGTTAATGGGTTTCAATTTGTCTGCTAGTAGAAAGGCTCCTAGGTGAAGTGTTCTTTTGTTCTCTGTAATGGGTCTCCATTTGCTTGCTAGGAGAAGGTCTCCTCCCTGACCTTTCCAGTATCTGTAGTTATGTAAATTGTTTCAACAGTTTCAAGTGCTCCTATTTACAGTTGAGGCATATTCACTACTGAGGCATAATCAATAGTGAGGCATAATCAAATAGTCAAAATTCATCTGTACCACATGCCCCTTTTACCCCTCTATCATCTAATGGTCCAACTGACTCTCACAGGTTTTTTGGTACAAATGTCTTTATTAGAAGAAGTCTTTATTACGTGTTTTTGCTTCCACAGCAAGCTTCTTCTCAAATTCTCTCTTTGCCTGCCTTATCAATGCCTTGCATTTAACTTGCCAGTGCTTGTGCTGTTTCCAGTTTTTGTCATTTGGCTCTTTTTTTTCATTTCCTGAAAGATGCTTTTTTGGCAACAGCCTCTCTGACCTCACCTTTAAACCATGCTGGCAGATTTTTGGACTTTCTTCCACTTTTCTTAAAGCATGGAATACAGCTGGTCTGGGCTTCTAAGATAGTATTTTTAAACAACACCCAAACTTGATGTAAATCTTTAACCTTTGCAACTGTTCCTTTTAGTTTTTTCTTAACTATTTTCATTTTATCATAGTCTCCTTTTCAAAAGTTAAAAGGTAGTACTGTGGATTTCCTTACCATCCCTCCTCTATTAATTAAATCAAATGTGATCATGCTATGATCACTATTGCCAAGTGGCCCCAACACCCTTTTCTCTTGCACCAGATCTGGTGTTCCACCTAAGAACTATGTCCAAAATGGCTTCCTCTCTAGTCTGTTCATGAACCAGCTGCTCCAAGAAGCAGTCATTTATTTCATCTAGAAACGTTATCTCCCTAGCATGTCCTGCTGTGACACTGACCCAGTCAATACCAGGGTAATTGAAATCACCCATTATTACTGTGCTGGAACTTTTGTTAGCTTCCCTGATTTCTTTGAGCATTTCATCATCCATTTGTTCATTCTGACCAGGCGTCGATAGTACACCCCCACTGCCCTTGCCTTCCCCTTTTTACATTGAATTTCACTTCATAGAGATTCAACAGCAAATTTTGTTTCCTGCAAAACCTTTATCCTTTGGGACTCAATTCCCTCTCTAACAAAGCGCAACCCCTCCACCAATTTGATCAGCTCCATCATTGTGATATAGTTTGTACCCAGGTCTCAGTGTCCCACTGGTTGTTCTCTTTCAACCATATCTCTGAGATACCAATCATATCTAACCTCTCATTTAGTGTTATGTATTCTAACTCTCCCATCTTATTTTTTAGACTTCTAGCATTTGCATACAAGCATTTTAGAGACTGCATTTTATTCATATTAATCTAGCTATTGGTAGGCAGGGGTAATTTGGAATCTTTAAGATCTGTCTGCTCCATACTAAAGGGCATTTGGGCTACTTTTATGTTTATTGGAACCTCTCTGCTGATATGCCCTAGCCATTCTTTTGGTAGTATCCTTTAAGGATACATTATTCTGAACCATACGCTCTTGGGTGACTGTCGGCTTTCCCCTATTATCTAGTTTAAAAGCTACTCTCTCCTTTTTAAAGGTTAATGCCAGAAGCCTGGTTCCATCCCAGTTAAGGTGAAGCCCATCCCTTCGGAAGAGCCCCTCCTTTCTCCAGAATTTTCCCCAGTTTCTAACAAATCCAAAACCCTCATCCTTGCACCATCATCTCATCCACGCATTGAGACTCCGGAGCTCTGCCTGTCTTTTGAGTCCTGCGTGTGGAACGGGAAGCATTTCAGAGAATGCTACCCTGGAAGTTCTGGATTTCAACTTCCTACCTAAAAGCCTAAATTTAGCCTCCAGAACCTCCCTACCACATTTTCCTATGTCATTGGTACAGACATCTACCAAGACAGCAGACTTCTCCCCAGCACTATCTAAGACCTTGTCTAGGTGGCACATGAGGTCTGCTACCTTCGCGCCAGGCAAGCATGTTTCCAGGCGATCCTCATGTCCACCAGCCACCCAGCTATCTACATGCCTAATGATCGAATCACTAACTAAACCGGATGTCCTAACCCTTCCCTCATGGGCACATGGCCCTGGAGAAACCTCCTCGGTGCGAGAGGGTTTTACATCACTTGGAGGACAGGTCCTAGCTACAAAATCACTTCCTGCCACACCAGAGTGATGCTCTCCTGTCACGTGACCTCTCTCCTCCATGGCAACAGACTCGAGGTGGGATTTCAGAACTATATCCCTGTAGGTCTCATCTATGTACCTCTGTCTTCCTTATGGCCTCCAAGTCTGCTACTCTATCATCCAGAGATCAGACTCATTCCCTGAGAGCAAACAGCTCCTTGCAACTAGTGCACACCTAAGACCCCTTATCAACTGGGAGAAAATCATACATGTGACACTCAATGCAAAAAACTGGAAAGCCCCCATCTCGCTGCTGGACTGCTGTCTGCATTTTAGTTTTAAGGTTGTGTTTAGATATTTAAGTTCTTTACTTACTAAGGGTTGCTGGGGATACTTATACTAATAAAACTATATCTAATACGTTTAATGTACTTTGAAGCTTAATTAATCTCAGGTCCTTAATGTATGCCTGATGAGGATAAACAGTTGCATCTCAGAGTGAATATGGTACCTCCTTTCCTTTAAGAAGTTTAAGCTCCTTAAAGCTATGATTTTCCCAGGGGTGGGTGGGTGGGTGGGTGTTGGGGAGGGAGGGAGGGAACGAAGACCTATGAAAAGCTGGCTGCTACAGAGTACCCTGTCCTATGCTTCGAAGATAATCTGTGACCAATTTCCATGGGGAGTCCCACAGCCCTTGCTTGGATAGAGGGAGTCTTGGGGTCTAAATTTAACCAGAAAGCTCTCTGCTGTGTTTTAAATTAGAAAATAGACAAAACATGAAATTGCACACAATTAGAAAAATGTCCAGACAACAAACGGTTGAAAACATTTTCAATGTAGTGATCCGAATATGTCAGCTTTGGGAATGTGCATCTCCCATATCTTTGTATGTTGCTCAATAAAGTAGAACATGTATTTCTGTATATGCTTCTCCAGCAATGCACTACATGCAGTCTGGCATCTTGGGGTTTCCAGTTTAAATTTTGACTACATGTTTCTATTTCTAATCTGTGGTCATTTACTCAGCATTTGATGCGTTTGTTTGTCTTCCGTATATGACTGAGACATTCTGCAAGTATGTAGGTTCTGGGTATTTCTCTCTTTCCTTTCAAGTGCTAAATGTGCTTCTGTGTTTTATGAGGCTAAAGGCTGTGCTTTCAGGGTATGGGTGCTGCTCTTTTGCCTGCATTTCTTTCTGCCTACTTTGGCATTTTTCCCTTCTGTCTTTTTGCAAGTGCTTATTGCACTGTTGTGTTTTATAAATCTGAAATATTTTGATGTGCCAGGATGCCAGCAATTTATTTATTTATTTATTTTATTTATTTATTTACGTACAAATTTGTATCCCGCTGCTTCCAGTGATCAGTAGCGGTTGAAAACAAGGTAAGGCTGGTTGTACTGGCCAGTAATTAGGGGTAGGTACAATGCGATTAGTGAGGTGGGTAGCACACATAAGAAGGGTTACAGATTTACAGTTGATTGAGGTTAGGACTTTGCACAAGGTGCTTATATACATATTTACACTTTACACAAAGGTAGTTATAAACATATTTACACAAGCCAGTCTGCTAGGACTTCACATAGGATCTTTATAAACATATTTACACATGCCTGAATGAATTTCATGCGGTTAAATTGCAATGACGGAGACTGCAGGATAGATTTATTTTATTTATTTATTTACATTCTCTTATATACCGCACTATTCGGCATCAGCGCGGTTCACATCGAACAAAAATCTCAGTACAATCAACATGCATGAGTTTACAGATAACAAGGGAAGGAACTTGGATCAAACGGGGAAACTATTTACAGACTATTTACAGATGTGGTACAACTAAATAGTAACATGTTACTAGTAACAGGTGCTAGGAATATATTCACTTGTTATATGGAATCAGCCAAGCATGTTATTGAGGTATCATGGGATTGGGTAATTGGGGAGACTTAGCTGGTTAGTGACTGATTTCTTCTAATATTGAAATCATTTTAACATTAGCTTTAAGAACCGAATAAATCAAGTTTAGTTTAACTTTTTATGGCCTGGGGTGCATAAAATAGTTGCACACTGAGATCTTAAGCCAGAGAGAAGGTCAGATATAATTCAGCTGGAACATCTCAAAATTCTTGTTTTCAAGTAATATGGCAGCAGCAATTTTCTATTGTCACCAACTTAAGCAGTCACCCTATGCTCCTGCAGGGATTTGTACTGAGACCAATGCTTTTTAAGCCTGGAAATAGAAACAGCAAGTGAGGATGATTCAATTTGCAGTTGATACCAAATTATTCAAAGTAGAGAAAACAGATGCAGATTGTAAGAAATTGCAGGATGACCTTTAGAGACTGGGAGACTGGGCATCCAAATGGCAGATGAATTTAATGTGGACAAGTGCAAAGTAATGCACATAGGGCAGAATATCCCAAACTATAGCTACAGAATGCTGGGTTCCACATTGGGAGGCACAACCCAGGAATATAATTTAGGCATCATTGTGGACAACACACTGAAATCTTCTGCCCAGTGTGCAGCAGTAGCCAAAAAAGCAAACAATGTTAGAAATTATAAGGAAAGGAATAAAGAACCAAACAAGGACTATAATGCCTCTTTATCGCTCCATGGTTCAGCCACTCCTTAAGTATTGTGTGCAATTCGACCAAAATGATAAACGGGATGGAATGACTCCTTTGAGGGAAGGTTAAAGCGATCAGGGCTCTTCAGCTTGGAGAAGAGATGGCTGAGGGGAGATATGATAGAGGTCTATAAAATCCTGAGTAGAACGGAACAGGTAAACACATATCGATTGTTCACGCATTCAAAAACTTCACTAGGGGACATGCCATGAAGTTGCATAGTAGTACATTTAAAGCAAATAGGAGGAAATATTTTTTCAATCAATACATAGTTTAGGTTGTGGAACCCCGTGCCAAAGGATGTGATAAAAGCAGTTAGCGGAGCTCAGTTGCATATTGTGGGCCTCTAGAGCCTCAGGGCCAATGTTTACTTAAATGCCCCTCTCCCACTCATCTCCTCTGGCCTTCAGACCCCTTACCCAGTGATCCAATATAACATTTAGGCCTGCTCCCAAGATGGTATAAAGTGTCAATGTAAGCACTATTTCTGCAGCGACTGTGCTAGTATTTTATAAAAGACAATTAGGCACCTATGACCTTTATGAAAACAGACTGAGAATAAGTGCCTTCTTCACCTCCAAACTTAGTCATCCTGTTTAAAGTTACCCTCAGTCAGTAGCATAAAGTTTGACCAAGCAGTCCCCACTGCACTAGGTGCAAGGAGCTCTTTGCTCTCAGGGAATGAGAGCAAAGCCCCTTCCCAATCACCAACACAAGGCCGATCCAGCCCACTGCACTCAAGCAACAGAGCCAACAGATAAATACAGCTGCCGGCAGGCACGCCCGTGCCTGAGGGCCTTGCCAGAAGGCCCTTTGGCATGGCCCTTAGGTGTGAACCTCAATAGAAGACACCAAACTAAGTAATCCCAGACAAGAAAGAATTGCAACTCCACTATCTAACCTACCACAAGACCCCTACTACCATGTAACTACTGTATCAACTACATTGTAACTACTATTTCAACCACCGTGTAAATACTGTTAATGTACTTAACCTTCAGGCAACTGTATAAAACCCACTGCTTACACCGCCACCCCTAGGCAAAACCTACTGTTTTAAGCCACTACCCACGGGTAATTGAAAAAACCTTCTGTTTTAAGCTGCTGCCCTCAGGCTACTATACAAAGCAACCATGCTCTCTTTTTACCTTGCAATATATTCAATATTAGCACTCATACTTCTAGCATCAGCACACAATAACCCCAACACCCCACAATTCTTCCCACGCAGCCGATACAATTACTATACAACATACATTTACCATACAGCACACCCCCCCCCCCCCCACTACTACTCACAACTCCTAACTGATCACGACAACACTCAAGACGACTCATAACCATACAACCCTCTCTCTATATCACTGCAATTACTACTACCTTTGACGCAATAGCACAGGTAATCTGATGTGCTCTGATCAATGCCAGATCAGTCAGAAACAAAATACAGATCATAGATTTAATCACAGAATAAAACTAGACATTCTATGTATAACTTAAACATGGCTCACAGACACCGACAATGTCATCATCAATCAAATCAAAACAGAAGACTACTCACTATTCCAATGCCCAAGAAACAACAGAAGAGGAGGAGGGGTACTAATCCTAACCAAGTCACATCTACATTTCTGACCTCTATCAACTAATAGCACCGACGAGATTGACTCAGTCACCATCATAAATAACTATCTAATTATCATCCTCAGCTACAGAACGCCTTCCTCCTCATCAAATGACTAAACAGCATTGAACACTCCAAATCCAAGAAAGACAGGCTCATCCTTGGCAACTTCAATGTCCCTTCCTTACCTATAACAGTAGACACATTCCTCGCAGCAATGGAATCATTGGACCTTACACAAAGGGTGACATTCCCCACGTACAAAGGAAACACTCTGGTCCTAATCTTTACCCCCACCCACCCAATCCACACCAGCCCCCTCACTAAAAACATACCCCCTTGGGCAGACCATTGCCTCATCACCTTCAACATACCACTGAAATCACCAATAATGGTAACAGATCACCAACAAGCAACACGATGATTCAGAAACTTCAGTAGGGACACCTTTCTCAAGAACGCTCTACCATATTTAACCATGGACACGGCACACAATGCAATATTGACAAACAATTGGAATAAAGTGTTTGGATCCACAGCGAAACTATCACTTAGGCTACAAACCCCACCAAAAAACATTATATTCATAAAACTCCCTGGTACACTCGTGCCCTACGAAAACTAAAATCTGAACTAAGATAAATCAAGTGGAAATGGCGGAAAACCACCTCAGATGAAGGCAGGAACAGCTACCTTATACTTCTACAGAACTATCACACCACTGTAGATAAAGCCAAGAAAGACTATCACTCAAAAATCAATAACGCAATAAATCGTCCAAGAGAACTATTTGACCTAGTCAGAAGCCTCACTGAACCCCCCACAAACCCCAACCAAACCACCAATATCACCCCCATCAACTACAAACTACACCCATACCCGAACTACAACATCTCCCCTCACACTGATGCAATTCCTAATAGCTGCTGGCTCACATTCCAAACAGTCAGTAATGAAAATATCGAGCATATACTAACCAAGCTAAACACCACCACCTCACCATTAGACTCATGCCCAGCCAACTGGATCAAATCAGCAAAAACCGAATTCAGCACATCTCTAGCCAAGATAACAAACGAAGCATTCTAACAAGGAATAATGCCTTGCAGTCTAAAGCTCTCTTCCATCCACCCTACACTGAAGAAATCAAACCTCAACTCAGACCCAGCATCATCCGACCCATCGCCAGCCTCCCATTCCCGACTAAAATCTTCAAGAAAACAGTACAGCTCCAGCTCCAAAACCATATGACGAAAACCACCTACTTGATCCTCAACAGTACAGTTGACGCCCATTGCATGGAGTGGAAACCCTAATGATCTGTCTCATTAACACCATAACCAAAGGAATTCAAGACCATACATGAGCCTACCTTTTGATATTCCTGGATCTCCACAGCGTTCGACACAGTCAACCATAACACCTTACTACAGAGACTACACCTATTTGGAATTCAATATACTGTACTCAAATGGTTCAAATCATATCGTACAGAAAGACAACAAATAAAAATAGGTTCAACCATCTCCAAACCCTACCAGCAAACACAAGGAGTACCACAAGGTTCTACTCTATCCGCACCTTTCTTTAACCTATACCTTCAACCCCTATCCATTACCACATATACACTATTATGCTTTATTGTCCACTCTTCTCCAATCAACTTGATTACACACAAATTAAGGACTGCTTCACAGAAGTCACACACTAGTTATCAACTTCAAAAAGACCGAGGCTATGTTCATTACAAAAGATACCTCCTTCACACCCCAAACCACTATAACATTAAACAACATACAGATAAATGTAAAAACAGAGTTGAAATACCTCGGTGTCACCATTGACAAGCAACTATTCTTTAAATACCAAGTAGCAACGACAACCAGAACAATCTACTTTAAAACAAAGATCCTACAATGACTCCAACCCCTACTCGAACCAACAGATTTTAGATCAGCACTGCAACCTCTCACCCTCCCCCATGCAGACTACTTTAACAATATCTACCAGGGTCTACTCCAATCTACACGTCTTCCCCTTAAAACTGCATTACACAACGCTGCATGAACCATCCAAGGAGCCAATAAATATGACCACATCACTCCCACCTAAAACTACACTGGCTGCCCCTTACCAATAGAATAAAATATAAATGCATCCTCTTCACTCAGAAAGACTTCACTCCCACCAGGAAACCTGCCTCAAATCCCTTCTACAGAAACCACTCACAAACAGACCACGAAGACATACTACAATCAAACTTAACATACCATAATCCAAGCCAAAATACAACCAACAAACATGCCACAAAGCATTTGAACTCTATGCTCCTTCACCATGGAACTCCCTTCTTGACACACTAAGAAATATTACCAGTCTCCCTGCCTTCCACAAGCACCTGAAAACCCACCTTTCACTGAACACTTTGGTCCCTCCACCTAACCCCCACCATCAACATAACATTACCAAAACTGATTCATAATTGTAAATAGTTGTTTGAATACATCATTTAGCTCCAAGTTTGCATATAGTACTAAAGTTATAATACTTAGTATGTTTGTTAACAAAATGTTGAACTGTTTCAAGTGTTAACTGTTATGCTGTTCCTTATACAACATATGTTTACTGTAAAATGATCTGTTCTCTGTAAACAGCTTTGACCCAGTAAAAAGCGGTATATACGCCTAGCTAAATAAATAAATGAGTCCGATCTCCTGAAGCTAGAGTAGCAGACTTGGAGAAGCTAAAGGTAGACAGAGGCATATAGACAAGACCTACGGGGACGTAGTACTGATGTCCCACTTCCAGTCTGCAGCCTCTGTTGCCATGGAGGAGAGAGGTCACGTGAAAGGACAGCATCATCTTGGTGTGGAGTCAGGATCAGAGGCAGCATGGATTCACCAAAGGCAGGTCTTGTCAGACAAATCTTATTGATTTCTTTGACTGGGTGACCAGGGAGTTGGCTGAGGGAGAGCCCTAGATGTGGTGTACTTGGATATCAGTAAAGCCTTTGACACTGTTCCACACAGGTGACTTATAAACAAACTGAGCACCCTAAGGATGGACCCTAAAGTTACTGATTGAGTTAGCAATTCGTCGAGAGGGAGGCAACAAAGGGTACAGGTAAATGGAGTTCACTCTGAGGAGAAGGAGGTTACCAGTGGTATGCCACAGGGAGCTGTCCTTGGTCCAATTCTTTTTAACATCTTTGTTAGTAATATTGCAGAAGGGCTGTCGGTAAGGTTTGCCTCTGCAGAGAATTCCAAAATCTGCAACAGACACACAGGAAGGATTAGATAACATGAGGAGGGATCTAGCTAAGCTTGAAGAATGATCGAGAATTTGGCAGCTAAGATTTAATGCTAAAAAATGCAGGGCCATGCATTTGGACTGCAAAAATCTAAGGGAATGGTACAGTGTAGGGGGATGAAGTACTTCTGTCCACAAAAGAAGAGTGGGACCTGGGCAAGATTGTGTCTAACGATCTTAAAGTAGCTGAACAGATAGAAAAGGTGACGGCGAAAGCTAGAAGAATGCTTGGGTGTATAGGGACAGGAATGGCCAGCAAAAAAAAGGAGATCATAGTGCCTCTGTATAAGTCTTTGGTGCGACCTCATTTGAAGTATTGTGTGCAATTCTGGAGACCACACCTTCAAAAGGATAGAAACAGGTTGGAGTCGGTGCAGAGGGTAGCTACTAAAATGGTTAGTGGGCTTCATTAGCAAATGAGGACAGACTTAAGGATCTTAATGTGTACACTTTAGAGGAAAGGTGGGATAGAGGAGATATAATAGAGATGTTTAAATACCTCAGTGGCATAAATGCACAGGAAGAGAGCCTCTTTTGATTGAAAGCTAGCTCTGCTGCGAGGGGACATAGGATGATGGTGAAAGGGGATAGACTCAGGAGTAATATGCAGAAACGTTTCTTTACAGAAAGGGTGGTAAATGCGTGGAATAGTCTCGCAGTGAAGGTGGTAGAGATGAGGACAGTATCTGAATTCAAAAAAGCATGGGACAAACACAGAGGATCTCTTTAGTAGTTGATATGGAAGGACAGACTAGATAGGCCATGTGATCTTTTTCTGCAGTCATGTTTCTATGTTTCTGTTTCTATGTTTCTTTGTGTGGCAGGAAGTGATCCTGTAGCTAGGAGCTGTCCTCCAGATGATGTAAAATCCTATTGCACCAAGGTGGTTTCTCCAGGGCCATGTTCCCATGAAGGAAGGGTTAGGATGATCATTATTGTTGGCGATTCAATCATTAGGCATGTAGATAGCTGGGTGGCTGGTGGATGCGAGGATCACCTGGTAACATGCCTGCCTGGTTCAAAGGCAGCAGACCTCACTAATCACTCGCTACCTAGACAAGGTTTTAGATAGCATTAGGGAGGAGCCTGCTGTCTTGGTACATGTTGGTACCAATGACATAGGAAAATTTGGGAGGGAGGTTCTGGAAGCCAAATTTGGGCTTTTAGGTACTGTAGGAAGTTGAAATCCAGAACTTCCAGGATAGCATTATCAGACATGCTTCCTGTTCCACGCGCAGGCTCCATAAGGCAGGCAGTGCTCCAGAGTCTCAATGTGTGGAAGACAATGATGCAAGGAAGAGGGTTTTGGATTTGTTAGGAACTGGGCAACATTCTGGGAAAGGGAGGGGCTTTTCTAAAAGGATGGGCTCCATCTTAAGTGTGGTGGATCCAGGCTGCTGGCATTAACCCTTAAAAAGGAGATAGAGCAGCTTTTAAACTAGATAAGGGAAAGCCGACAGTCACCCAAGAGCCAATGATAGGGAAGGATGTATCCTTGAAGGATAGTAGAGAAAGAGGGAATTTAGGGTATCCTGATAGGGAGGTTCCAATAAAGATAAAAGTAACCCAGATGCCCTAAAGTACAGAGCAAACAGAGCTGAAAGATTCCAAATTACCCTTGTCAACTGATAACCAGATTGTTAATATGAATAAAATACAACCTTTAAAATGCTTGTATGCAAATGCTAGAAGTCTAAAAAATAAGATGGGAGAGCAAGAATATATAGCACTAAACGAAAGGTTAGATATAATTGGCATCTCAGAGACCTGCTGGAAGGCAGATAACCAATGGGATACTGTGATACCTGGGTACAAACTATCAGAATGATAGGAGTAGATCAAATTGGTGGAGGGGATTGCACTCTATGTTAGAGAGCACATTGAATCACACAGGATAAAAGTTTTGCAGGAAACAAATCACACTGTAGAATCTCTATGGATAGAAATTCCATGTAAAAAGGGGAGGGCAATGGCAGTGGAGGTGTACTACCGACAACCTGGCCAGAATGAACAGATGAATGATTGCATGCTAAAAGAAATCAGGGAAGCTAAAAAAAAAGTTACAACAAAGTAATGATGGGTGATTTCAATTACCCTGATATTGACTGATTCAATGTCATAGCAGGACATGCTAGGGAAATAAAGTTTCTAGATTAAGGGGGGCGGAGCCTGATGTCTAGCGGGTTAGACGCTTTGCGCTGAAGCTCCCGAGGGGCCTACTCAGAATCCTGACTTAATACCTACATTAACTTAATATTTTGCTCCGAACTTACCGGGGTGCCTCGGGGGAGATGGCGGCCCATAAACCAGCGCGCTTAGACTTCGGATCTCCCTCTTCTTCACACGGAAAACGTTCCAAGACAGAGCTGCCTTCCCCACAAAAGATGGTGCCATTTCGGGATAACCCCGAAATGCAACAGGAGATCTTGGAGGAAATACGTGGTGTGAAGGAACTGGTGCAGTCCAACGGAGAAGCGCTCCGAGCCATGAGAGAAGATTTTGGTGTACTTCAGGATCGTTTTGAAGGTCTTTCATTACGGCAGGACAATATGGCGGGGGTCCTCGACTCGCACGTGGTGCGCTTGGTGAAACTGGATGAGGCTGAGCGTCAGATACAGAATCTACAAAAGAGTTAGAGGATAGCAATAATCGAGCCGTCGCAACAATGTAAGGCTCATTGGTGTACGGAGGCGCGGAAGCAGGAGATATGAGAGAATTCCTGGTCAAAACTCTTCCCTCCTTGCTGAAGATTACTTTTCACAGAGATCTGGAAATTGACCGAGCACATCGTGTTCCTACCAGCATGGCGCTCAATCGGACGACCCCCCGGCCCATCATTTTTCGTCTACTGAGATATCAGCAAGTTGAGCAAATTCTAAATGCTGCCCGGGCGAATCGTCATTTGGAGTTTGAAAATCATAAAGTCTCCTTCTTCCCTGACTTGGCTAAGCCCACAGCTGACCGTCGGAAGAGACTCCTTGCTTTTCGACCTAGACTTCAACAATTACAGGCTCGCTTCGGCATCTTATATCCAGCGAAGCTCAGAGTGACTCTCCATAACCAAACTCGTACCTTCGAAGATCCTGATCTGCTAGCAACATTTCTAGCTTCTAAAGAAGCAGACCAGATGCGCTAATCCAACAGCTTGGATGGAATCCGCTGGAACTGTCCGCCATTTTGAATGGCCCGATGTGGTGATCGCTGCCTGAAACGGAGACTGCCTGGACTTTTCTTTCTCTTTATATATACCTTGTTGGTCTCCTTTCTTTCCACGATGAGATCCTTGGTTAGTCTCGGAGCCTGTATAGCATTGTAGGATTTATGTTTCAATTTAGGCCTTCTCTGGGGTTTCTCCCCGCAGACATCAGGCCGCCAGTAATTTCTGGGGTTTTGCTTCTTCTCTAAGGCACTCCGGTGCTTATTTTGTTATAAGGGGCGCTTCATGGTTTTCCTAGTTTAATTCTTATCATGTTGTTTCTGCAGTCATTTACTGGTACTATGAGCGACATTGTGTACTTCTGTGTGCTATTATGTTTCTTTTCAGATTGGTTTAACTATTTGGCATGGCTTCATGTACGTTATCATTACTGACTGAAAAGGCATCAATAGTCCATTCCAAAGAAGGACATCCCTAGCTCTCTTAATCATGATATTCTGAGTTAGTGTTTTTCAGGAGGCCCATTTACTGGGCCTAGCTATTTCCTATCTCCTTCATTACGACATACTGGAAATTGGCTTCCATCTGAACCTCAATGATTGGTGGAATTATGTCCATTTTACTGTAATTATGAGCAACTACCTTGTATGCCAATCTCTTCCACTCAAGCCCTTCACTGTTTGTTTAAAAGGAAGGTGTTCCATGATTATGTTCTAACTGCTAACTGCTCTCATTTGGCTGTTTACTTTTGTATACATTTCTGTCACAGGATCAGCCAGTATCATCAATACCATTTCTGCTTGTTTGCTGTACAATAATTGATGTGTAAGCGCTTATGCGATGACTCTTTTTAGCTTAGATAAGAAGAATTGGGGGGGGGTTTATTGGGGTTGTTTTCCTTATTGTTTGTGTGTATTTGTATCTTTTGGTGTGTTGTTACTTTTGTTTGTTGTAAAATGAAAATAAACGTCTTAAAAAAAAAAAAAAAAAAGTTTCTAGATTAAATAAATTACTGGTTCATGAACCGACAAGAGGGGAAGCTATTTTGGACCTAGTCCTTAGTGGAACACAGGATCTGGTGCAAGAGATAACAGGGTTAGGGCCATTTGGAAATAGTGATCATAGTATGATCACATCTGATTTAACAAATGAAGAAAAGAAGGCAAGGAAATCCACAGTACTACCTTTTAGTTATCAAGTATTTTCCTCACTTTATCATAAATTAAAAAGAGCAACTGCAAAGGTTAAAAGGTTTACATCAAGCATGGGAATTCTTTAAATATACTACCTATCTTGTAAACCAAGACCACATGTATTCCACGCTTTAAGAAAGGATGGCTAAAAGCCTACCAGCATGGTTTAAATGTGAGGTCAGAGAGGCTGTTATAGTCAAAAAAGCATCTTTCAGGAAATGGAAAAAGAAGCCAAATGACATAAATGAGAATAAACATAAGCACTGGCACGTTAGATGCAAAATATTGATAAGGCAGACAAAGATAAGTTGAAAAAAAACTTGTCATGGAAGCAAAAATACACAGTAAAACCTTTTTCAAGTATATTTGTAGCAAAAAAACCTGTGAGAGTCAGCTGGACCATTAGATGATAGAGGGGGTAAAAGGGGTGCTAAGGGAGGACAAGGCCATAGTGGAAAGACTGTATAAATTATTTACTTTGGTCTCTACTGAAGATGATGTATGGTAGTTACCCATGCCTGAAATGGTATTTAAAGGTGATGCATCAGAAGAATTTAAACAAATTTTGATAAACTGAGAAGATGTGTTACAACTATTTGATAAACTAAAGAGTAGCAAATCACCTGGACTGGATGGTATACATCCAAGGGTGCTGAAAGAACTGAAATATGAGATTGCAGACTTATTAGTAATCTGTGAACCATCATTAAAATCATCTGTAGTATCTGAAGATTGGAGAACAACCAATGTAACATCAATTTTTAAAAGGATTTTAGGGGTGATCCCGGAAACCCCAGTGAGCCTGACATCAGTACCAGGCAAAATGGTAGACACCATTATAAAGAAAAAAATTACTGAATATGTAGATAGTCATGGTTTAATGGGAGAAAGCAACATGGATTTAGCCAAGGAAGAACTTGCCTTACAAATATGTTATATGTTTTTGAAGATATGAATAAACAGGTAGACAAAGGTGAGCCAGTTGATATAGTGTATCTCGATTTTCAGAAAGCCTTTGTCAAGGTCCCACATGAGAGGCTCTTGGCGAAATTAAAAAGTCATGGGATTGAAAGCAGTGTACTATTGTGGATCAGGAACTGATTAAAAGATAGAAAGCAAAGAGTAGAGCTAAATGACCAGTTTTCTCAATGGAGAAAGGTGAATAGTGGCGTACCCAGGGATCTGTGCTGGGCCACCTGCTTTAAGATTTATAAATGACCTGGAAATGGGAACGAGTGAGGTGATCAGATTTGCAGATCACAAAATTATTCAAAGTTGTTAAAACACAAGAAGAGACTTCCAGTAACGTCACCGATCCACATGGACAGCTGAAGGAGAGCGCTGCCAATAAAATCCCACAAAAGCGTGAAAAATACCCCCTGAATAAGTAAAGCGAATACCCCCGAGTGGAAAAGATTAAGCACTAGAACCAGAGGCAGGGGATATGATGGCAGCACAGAAAAAAACAGCAGACATAAGAGAATATGCGTTTGCAGCGATGTGTGGTGAGCAGAAAGGAGGAGAAAAAGTGGGAGAGGTGAATATGGAGCCTGAGACCAAAGAACCTCTCGGTGTCTTGGAGGGGGTGCAGAGTATGAGCGCCATTGTACAAATCACGAAAGAAGAGCTGCGCTCCTGGTTTGGCGAGTTGCGCTCAGAAATGGTGGGATTCAGGGTGGATATGGAGGTGGCCATAACAGAATTCCGCGCTGAGGTACAAGAACTGAGTAAAAGAGTGGAAGAGGTGGAAGGGAAAGTTGAAGAGGTGCGAAGCACTATGAGTGAAATAAATAAGGCGGTAAACAATCTGGAAATGGTGAAGGAGCAGATCGAGCTTAAAATTGAGGATTTGGAGAATCAGGCAAGAAGGCACAACTTAAGAATAAAGGGGGTACCGGAAAGTGATGAGTACAGAGACTGAACAAATGACACGAGAGATATGTAAGGTTGTGCTGGGAAACCCTGAGGAAGGAGCGACGGCTCAGGAAATTAAAATTGAAAGGGCGCATCCCACGCTAGGCCCAAGAAGAGGAGAAGCCCCACGGGATATAATTATATGCCTCCAGGACTATAAAGTTAAAGAAAGAATAATTAACAAGGTGAGAAGAGCAGGACAAATTGAATGGAAGGGAAATAAGGTGGCAATTTTTGCGGAGTTAGCCACGGCCACGCTACAACACAGAAGAGAATGGAGAGGATTTACAATGAGACTTCAGGAAGAGAGCATTAAATATAAATGGCTGTACACAGTAGGTATTGCATTTACCAGCAATGACATCACAAGACGGGCGACAGTGGCGCAGTTGGTGACTGTGATGAAGGAAGCAGGAGTAGCACATGTACCAGTGGTGGGAGAAATGAGGAAACCGGGAAATGGAAAGACAACTGGCTGGCAGAAAGTGGAGAATAAAGAAAGGAAAAGTAAACAAGTAATGCAAAAGAAAAAGGACTTGGAACTGTGTAAATAAGCAGAGACACAATGCCAGGAAACGGAAAGGAACCCAGAGTTAAGAAGGAAAGATGGGAAAGAAGCGCAAATTGTAAATGAAAAAGAGAAGAAGGCAACAGCAAGAAAAAGAAGCCGCAAAGAAAGACTGAGTAAACAAATTGAAAGGGGAGTAAGGGGTAGAATTAAGTTGGTAAAGATGTAAAGGAGGGGGAGATTAAGAGAAGAGAAATAATGTTCAGTAATTTGAGTCATGAGTGGGAGGGGGGAATGTGATGTCACTGAGGAAGGGGAAGCTACTAACATGTAGCGTGAAGGTGGGAAGGATAGAAGGGGAGGTTGGGGCGGAGGGGGCTGAGAGGGAGGAGGGAAGGATGGGCGGAGGGGGGCAACTGGATCCTGTAAATGTAAAAAGAGGAGGTACTGCAATTTGGAGGCATGGTGGGTAAACAAAAAAACCCCGAAGAATGTAAGATAGTAACCATTAATGTTAAAGGCCTCAATACCTGGCACAAACAGCAAGCCCTGTTAAAAGAGGGTAACAGACTGCAAGCTGATATATTGCTCATACAAGAAACGCATTTAAAAAACACCCAAGGTGGTTGGTTAGTAAAGGCTATGATAAAGTATATTTGGCACATAATCGGAAATCACCTAAGGGGGGGGGGGGGGGTTGAATTACTTTTTGAAAAATGATTGATCCTGGCAGAAGAACAGGTCATAAGGGACAAGGGGGGGGGGGGTGCTTCATTCTGTGGAAGGGTAAAATAGCAGGTAGGCCCATAGTGGTAGGGAGTGTATATGCACTGAATACACAGCAAGGGGGGTTCTATGGGAAACTACGAGGGGGTACCCAAAAAACCCAGGAATTATTTTTTAAAAGCTATTTATTTCAAATTCTTTACAAAACAACCTTATCCCCTTCAAAATACTCTCCATTACAACTGATACATTTGTCCCACCGGTGCTTCCACTGTTCGGAACATTTTTTGTAGTCATCTTTAGAAACGGCTGACAGCTCCTCCCTCTTTTTTTTCTTGACTTCTTCAATGTTGTCAAATCGGTGTCCTTTCATGCCCCTTTTCATGCGTGGAAATAAGAAAAAGTCGCACGGAGCCAGGTCAGGCGAGTAAGGTGCGTGGGGCAGCGGAACCATGCCATTTTTAGCCAAAAACTGTCTAACAGAGATGGCTGTGTGTGCAGGTGCATTGTCGTGGTGGAAGAACCAGTCTCCTGTCTGCCACAAATCGGGTCTTTTTTGACGAACACTGTTGCGCAATCTTCTTAAAACTTCCAAATAAAAGGTTTGATTGACGGTCTGACCTGGGGGAACAAACTCTGAATGAACTACCCCCTTGGCATCAAAAAAGCAAATCAGCATTGTTTTGATGTTTGATTTGACTTGACGACATTTTTTTGGACGGGGTGACGATGACGTCTTCCATTGGCTTGACTGTTGCTTTGTTTCTGGGTCGTAACCGTAGCACCATGACTCATCACCTGTAATGACCTTTGACAGAAAATCTGGATCAGTTTCAAGCTGTTGTTTCAAAACACGACATGTTTCAACTCGATGTTCCTTTTGATTGTCAGTCAGAACCCGAGGAACAAACTTGGCAGCAACCCTTTTCATTCCCAAATCTTCCGTTAAAATTCGCTGAACCGAGCTCCAAGATAACCCACTAATCTCTGACAGTTGATCAATTGTCTGTCGACGGTCTGTGAGCACAAGCTCTCTAATTTTTTCAATATTTTTGTCGATTCGGGCAGTTGATGGACGCCCAGAACGAGGTTTGTCATCAATTGACATGTCGCCATTTTTAAACCGAGCAAACCACTGGTACACTTGACTTTTTCCCATAGCGTCATCTTGATAAGCTGTTTTCAACATTAAAACAGTTTCAGCAGCATTTTTACCGAGTAGAAAACAAAATTTCACAGCTGCACGTTGTTCACTTAAACTTGTCATCATAAAAAAAGAAACAAGAACAAAACAGTGCTAGCAAAAACAATCACTGCAGATGAACAGAACAAGCCAGGTCGACAACACAGGCGGCACTGAACTGACAATGAGTTGCACTATACACGCCTAGCGACAGAAGTGCGTACTACACAAGCTCCGCCCACGGCAATGTTATTCCTGTTTTTTTTGGGTACCCCCTTGTATATGAAGTGGTGGAAGCCCATATGCAAGACCCAGTGATATTAGGGGGAGATTTTAATGCTACCCTAAACCACAGAATAGATACCACGGGGGGTAATAGGCAAAGCACTAAGGGTGCGAGTAAGAAGTTAGGGAATCTTTATCTTTATTTGTGACATTTGATATACCGTCCATTACTGAAGTGTTAAAGTGGTGTACAATACTAAAACAAAATGCAGCTGGTGAAAATAAAGGAGGAAAGAGAACCCCATTAAATTAAAAGGAAAGCAAGCAAAAAGGGAGAGGGAAGGACAGAAAAGAACAATGATAGAGGAGGAACACCACAAGTATAAACATAAAGGAAGGGTGGGGGGGAGGGAGGGAGGGCGGGCTGTATCTGATGGGCCAGGTGAGGTTGTGGTTTGTAATGTAGAGACAGTCTTAAGTGGCATCATTGTGAAGAGAGATCAGACGAGAACGGAAGATCGTAAGCCTGGCAGTAGAGATAAGTCTTGAGAAGGGCCTTAAACCGAGGGAAGGATGATTCGGTGTGGAGAGAATGGGGAAGGGAATTCCAAGCGGCGGGACTCACAAAGAAAAAAGCAGCATGCCGGGTCAATTCGAGGTGAGCTTGGGCAGGAGAAGGAAAAAAGACGATTACCGTGAGCAGAACGAAGTAGGCGAGGGGTGGGTTGAAGGTAGATGGTGTCTGCAAGATACTGGGGCGTGCTAGTATGTAGGACCTTGTGAGTAATGGTAAGAAGCTTATACAGGAATCGAACCTTGATAGGGAGCCAGTGGAGGGAGAGAAGGCAGGGGGTCACATGATCCCGGGGGGAGGAATGAGTAAGAAGACGCGCCGCCGTGTTCTGAATTAATTGAAGACAGCGGAGCTGAAACTGAGGGAGACCAGCGAAAAGTGAATTAAAGTAATCAAGCCAAATGATCACCAGTGAGAGAACCAAAG
This sequence comes from Ichthyophis bannanicus, assembly GCA_033557465.1. NCBI lineage: Eukaryota > Metazoa > Chordata > Amphibia > Gymnophiona > Ichthyophiidae > Ichthyophis > Ichthyophis bannanicus. The sequence goes on from CM066035.1 coordinate 699,906,618, forward strand.
TAGTGAGAGAAGAGGGAGGGAGAAATGGCCGAATGGCCCGAATTTTCCGGAGGTGAAAGAATGAACTACGCACAAGCGAGGAAATGTGCTGGTGAAATGAGAGGAATCAAGGGTGACAACAAGGTAGCGAATTGGAGAGGAGGACATGATGGGTGCCAGACTAGGGGAAGGGGCGCAAAAAGTGAACCAAATGGTGGCAGACTTTGAAGGATTAACATGGAGAAAAGTTTTAGTAAACCAGTCAGAGACGGAGGCAAGACAAGAATTAAGAGCAAGGAGATCCGGGGCTGCAGGGCTAGTGTGGTGTACCAGGAGAATATCATCAGCGAAGAAATAAGCAGATACTCCAGTCTGTTGAATGAGCAGAGCAAGGGGGGGCAAGGAAAACATTAAAGAGGAGGGGGGCAAGGATAGAACCCTGGGGGACACCACAATGGAGAGGAAAAGAGGGGGAAGTATTGGGACTCGATTGGACAGCGAAAGTGCGAGACGAGAGGAAAGACTGAAACCACTGGAGAACAGTGCCATGAATACCAAGGTCTGACAAATGGGTGAGAAGGGTGCGGTGGTCAACAACATCGAATGCAGTGGAAAGATCCAGAGAGACAGCTATAGATATATCACCACGATCATGGGAGCAGTGGATTTCATTAAGAAGTGCCAGAAGGATAGTCTCAGTGCTATGGCCCTTCCGAGATCCTGATTGACGTGGGTGTAAAGAAAGAGTGGAGTCAAGATGTGAAGTGAGTTGATGAAAAACAAGTCTTTCAAGAATTTTAGACAGTAAAGGAAGATTTGAGATGGGGCGCCAGTTTGCAGGGACAGAGGGGTCAAGGTTTCCTTTTTTAAGAAGAGGTTGAACCAAGGCGTGCTTCCAACTAGAAGGGAAGCAACCAGAGGTGAGGCTGGAGTTGAGTATAGTGAGCATATAGGGAATAAGATTGAGTGAAGGATCGAGGAGCCAATAAGAAGGGAGGGGATCAAGCAGACAGGTGGTCTTGTGGGAAACAGAGTCTTGATAAGTTCAACTGAAGTGACGGATTGGAAATTGGACCAGGTATGAGGGAAGATATGTGAGGATGGAGGAGAGCAGGGAAAAGGAGTGGGCAGAAGAGCAGGAGGAGGAGAGAGGGGAGGAGAACAGGAAGCGAATGTGGACCGAAGGGACTGAATCTTGCCCGAGAAAAAGGTAGCGAGTGTGGTTGGACTCGGGGCATCAGAGGGGGTACTGACGAGGGAGAGGAGGTGGAAGAGGAGGAGAGAGTGTTGAGAACCTGATAAAGGTGTCTGGAAGAGTTAGTGGATGAGGTGATGAGATTAGAGTAGTATGATTGCTTAGCATTAATTATCATAGAACAGTAGAGTTTCTGCGCATGGCGAAAGATAAAAAGAGAGGCACCAGAGGGGTGTTTGCGCCATATTTGCGCCGCAAACAAAGAAAAGAACGTTGCAAATATAATCCAGGATAGTACCAGGAGTGGTGTGAAGAAGGAAGAGAGGCGGTGGGGAGGAGAGGCGCGACAGCATCAAGAGAGGAGGAGAGGGTGGAGGACCAAATGTCATCCTGTTGATTCACAGGGAAGGAAGGGAACTCGGGAGTAAAGAGGGTGTCGGCCGAGGGGAAAAGCTGTAGGGTAGTAGGAGTAATGTGACATTTAAATACCTGGGAAGGAGGATTTGAATTTGGAAAATGTGATGCCTGAGGAGAGGGAAGAGAGAAAGAGAAGACAACTATGATCTGACCAGGGAAGGAGAAGTGGTAAAATATTAGAAGGCTGGAATGGGGAGGAATCAGGAGTAAGAATAAGATCAAGGGTATACCCTGAGGCATGAGTAGGACAATCTACATGTTGGGTGAAGCATAAGTCATTAAAGAGAGAGAAGAATTTTATCTTGTAATCTTGTCTGGGAGCTAAGATGAACATTGAAATCTCCCAAAACTACCAAATGAAAGGACAGAAGGGCTGTTTGAGAGAGAAAGAAGAGAGTCCCAAAGATCGGGGCGCAAGGATGGAGGGGCATAAAGCAGGAGAAAGTATATAGGGGATGGGGACGATGAATGGAACAGAAGGGATTCAGGGTAAGATGGAGGAGGTGAAATAAGAGATAACGGAAGAGATGTCTGGTGGATAACTGCTACGCATCCCCCCTGCCCGATGCAGCCGGGGGGTATGGAAGGCGGTGTAGCCAGGGGGAAGGCAACTGTGGAGCAGGCCATCCTCACCCGCATGGAGCCAGGTTTCCATGAGAAGGAGTGCATCAAGGGAATGCTGAGATAGGAGGTCAAGGACCAGATGAGTCTTGGAACGCAGGAAGCGACAGTTCAGAAGAGCAAATGACACTGTTAGAAGTGGGGTAATTAGAGGCGGCGGCAAGGGACAAGGGGGGGGGTGCTTCATTCTGTGGAAGGGTAAAATAGCAGGTAGGCCCATAGTGGTAGGGAGTGTATATGCACTGAATACACAGCAAGGGGGGTTCTATGGGAAACTATATGAAGTGGTGGGAGCCCATATGCAAGACCCAGTGATATTAGGGGGAGATTTTAATGCTACCCTAAACCCCAGAATAGATACCATGGGGGGTAATAGGCAAAGCACTAAGGGTGCGAGTAAGAAGTTAGGGAAATTACTATATAAACTGGGCACAGTAGATGTGTGGCAGTACATGCATGGTAATAAGAGAATACACACACTACTCACATCTACACAAAACTTACAGCGGATTAGATATGGTATGGGTTGACGGAAGAATAGTAGAACAGGTAAAGCGAGTGGATATAGGACTCATTAGCTGGACAGATCATGCACCGGTGGAGGTTTCATTGAATATGCAAATAAAGGGGGAGGCCTGTGTTTCTGGAGGTTGAATGAATCCCTCATAGAAGAGGAAGAGGGGCTATTCCACATGCTGGAATGCCCTCCCGCCCAACATCCGTTCCATAACTGATCTCGCCCAATTCAGAAAGGCTCTGAAACACCACCTGTTTCTCCAGTACTACTCTCACAACGGAGATTCACAACATCCAGCCTCACGCAACCACCAATACAGCATCCCAGACCCAACAACACCACGCAGTCACAGCCCCACCCAGTAACACTGCCAGACACCTGATATGCAGTTGTATATAGTACACGACCTCGTCTATAGCACACAATCTTGTAAATAGCCACCAGCAGTCATGTCGCCACCCCCCATCGCTGACCCGACTGCCTCGCCTGTATATAGTTATTTAACTGAGTAGCCTGCTACTAAGTAGCCTGTACATAGTTACCCCAGTTAGCCAAGTTGTAAACCCTGTTCCTTGTAAGTACAGTGCAGACACCGCCTGCACTGTACAAATTTGTTCTAATTGTAAACCGAGCTGATTTTAAAGAGCGCGGTATAGAAAAACCTAAAATAAATAAATAAAAATAAATTTAAAATATTATAAATGAATATATGCAGCATAAGAGCAGTGGAGAGGTGGGACCAGCAGTGGTGTGGGATGGGCTGAAAGAGGTGGTAAGGGGGCACTGTATAGCAATGGCAGCTAGGTGGAAGAGGCAAAAAGAACAAAAGGAGCATGAGCTAATATCCCAGTTGAGTCAAGAAGAAACAATGCGCAAACGGAAAGGTGGAAGGAAGAGGTTGCATCGCATTAGAAATTTACGCAAAGAATTAGGTAGATTAAATAATGAGGCTGAGGCATTCAAGCTAAATCAGCTCAGACATGAATTTTATGTCCGGGAAATAAGCCAGGCAGATACCTGGCGCGAAAACTTAGGGAAAGAAGGATGCAACAGCAGATACTATGACTAAAAAGATGAGCAGGGCAGATGGGTTAATACTAATGAACAAATATAACAAGTATTTCGGGAATATTATCATAAGCTTTATAAATCGGAACAGGGGGAGGGAGAAAACAGAACGATATATGGCAGAGATTACATTGAAGCAATTAGACTGTCACAAGGTGGACCTAACAGAGCCTGTACAAATGGAGATCAGCATGAAAGATCAGAGAGAATCTGACAGCATAAATAGAAACCTGTCAGACGGTTGCTATAAACAACCAGGACACACGTGGATAAGGGCTAGGAAGACACACCCAGGTAGCAGGGGAATGGAGTTTTCATTACCTGATGGGGATCAGCTGGGAGGAGGTGGAGCCCAGAGACACGTACATAAAACACGCTCACAAACAGTTAAGGGAGAGGGGCAGCGGCAAGGGCAGCAGCAGCCGCGGAAGGAATGGAAATGGAATGAGAAAGAGAGAGAAAGAGAGAATGAACCATTGGGTCAGCATGAGAATCAACAGGAAAGTCTGAGTGAGTCACAGGACCTGTTGGAGACGTTTGGAAGTCAGCAGCTGGATACTGTGTGTATGAATGAAAGTCACGAGAGACGTGGGAGGATTTCTATAGAAGGTAACAGAGCAGAAAATACAGAGAGAGGCTGTTTTCTACCTGATTGGGTAAAACCCAGAGTTAACAGGAAAAGCCAACCAAGAGCAAGCTCAAAGGAAGCAGAGAATAACTTCTTTCCTTGTGCTAGCAGCCACAAGAGAAAGGAAGATTCCTTACCTGCAGGAGCTTGTAATTCTGCTAGCAATTTTAAACGCCCAACTTTTAACAAAGTGCCGTCTCGAGCAGTGCAATCACAGGCAGCTGTGCAGAAGGAGCTAAGCCCGAGCAAGCTCAGAGCATATCACGAACATTCTAATAGCAGAGCCAGTGAATGCTTGCAGTTCCCTTTTAATTACCAGCAGGGACAGAGCTCCTACAAGCCACACTCAAAAGCATATGGTAATTCCCAGCAGGGCATTTGCTCAGAGAAGCAAAGTAACTTCCTGCTAGACGGAGCAAGCCAACTTTACTCCGGTGAAACAGCTGATCCTACAAACGTGTGTTCAAGTGATTATGAATTGATGCAATGTGATATTCCAGATATGCAAGTAAGTCCTGAAGCTATGGACTGTTCTTTATCAATGATTGACCCAGAGTTCTCTCTGAGATAAAGTATTGAATGTAACCAGAAGTTAAAGCCATAACCTGTTTGCTGACAAACGGTTTCTCAGTCAAACAGTATAATTGAGCTGTAGTGAGGCAGCAAAAGAAAAGGCTGTTTTGATGACAGGAAGACTGTTTAATACTTTTCTTTTGTTATATTTAAAAGCTGAAGCAAGCTATTTCTGTTCCACTTTATTCTTCTGTTATATGCCCGGAGTGGCTTTTGTTATTTGTTTTGCCAAAAGAAGAAAAACCTCGTGGACGGGGAATAAAGCCCTGATTTGAAATTGAAGTGTGCGCATAAGTGATTCTTATCAAAGAAGGTACAACTACCACTCCCAGAGGGCCAGGCAGGGCTGTCTGCATCTCTTACAGAGCCAAGAGGAGGAGTCATCTGGTAATACCTGACCCCACCGGTAGGGCCCCCTGAGGGTGTGACAAGACACAGAGCAACAGCAGTGGATGAATAGAGAGACTGAAGGAAAGGAAGTAGTACAAGCAAGAAAGAGCTTGAAAGTAGTAAGGTTCCAGGTTTGGATGGCTTTACATCTAGGTTCTATAAAAAAATTTAGTGAGGAAGTAAGCCCGATATTGAGAGATGCCTTTAATGAAGTATTAAAAGGAGAAAAGTTACCAAGCTCCATAGAGGCAGCGGGTGTAATTGTAATACCCAAATCTGGAAAAGATCATGGGAAGTGTGAATCATATAGGCCCATATAGGCATACATCTACAGAATGAGCGAAATTATTGCACATAAAACACACAGGATAGAGGTCTTCCAAAGAAGATGGGAAAGGTATAGGAAATGATTGCAGAAACAGGAAACAAATTAGGAGCATGTTTACTAAACCATTTTAAAGTGCGCTCTGACACGTTATCGCACGATAAGGCGCCTTATCGCGCGATAATGGTGCATTACCGTGCGATAAGGCGCCTTATCGTGCGCTAACGTGCGCAGCTGCACTCAGCGGCGCAAACGAGCACTGAAGGTGGAGTAAAGGCTCCCTGAGGGCGGAGGAAGGCTCCCCAGGGGCGGAGAGAAGGGGTCAATGGGTGGAGAGTGGGAGGGGAGAGGCTCCCCGCACACTAACGATGTGAAATTCGAGGCTCAAAACTAACGTCAGTGAAACCCTGGTGTTAGAGCTGATTTAAAGGGAAGAGAAACCATTTATGTCAGCAATGTACAGCAAAATCAGGGAAACCTACAAAAAGTGATAAGTGTGATACATGTGCACGGAACAAAGGTGCAAATAAACATTGAAAATGATCCCAACAAAATATAAAAAAATATAACCAAACTGGGCAATAGTGATATTAATGGGAAATATCAAAAAGCACTCCTGAGAAGGTTCCAAAAAAAAGATATGAATTGTGGAAGGGTCTGCGCTCCGTCCCCATACAAGGTGAATGATCCCACAGTGCAATTGCGCTCATCAGGGTTTCCCTCTCCATTGGACAGGTTTCCTATGGGGTGCACATGTTCCACAACAGCAGGGTGGGCATGTCGGAATGGGCAACTGGACAGATGCTGGGAAAGGGGACATAGAGGGCTGCAGATGGCACATGCTGTACTGCAGCTGGGCCACAGTGCGGACTAGGGTGATGCCTAGGTGGCCCATAGGAATGCTGAAACAGTAGAGCAGCCAGACAGCGACTGATGAGGGCCCAGCATGGGCACAAGTGTGCTTCCCACAGTGTCACAGGGGATAGTACCCAGTAGGGACCCCCAAGGGCACAGAACAGTGGCAGGCGGTGCTGGGGGGAAGCGTGGACACCTATGCAGGCACCCCTACCCCAGAACCCGCACCATAGGCAGCCGCCTACCCGCACACTGGATGGCCTGAGACTGCGCTCCACCAGCACCACCAGCAGAAGGGCATGTCAGCAGGGTGGCAGAGGGGCACTGGTGGTGGAGGGGGCAGTGGCAGCTGCCCAGAGCAGACCGTGGCCTAGCCCTGTGTAGGAGGGTGCCATGCACTACAACAGACAGGCCCCGTCTGATGAACAGTCATGGTATCCCCAGGGAATATACTGTCTCTGTGGCAACACGGTGGTGCAGTGCACACAGCCAGTGTGTTCAGGAGCAGAAGGTCACAGGTTCAAGTCCCAGCTGTGGTTCCTGCTAACCCAGCCCCCATTTTTTACCCACTACTAAAGCATGCTAATACAGACAGAACCTTTATTGCAGATGACGTAAACATGCCCGAAACACCTACATTTTACCCTACAGAGCACAGACACCATAAACAGGCGCAATACCTAGAGCAGAGTCTCCCAAATGCAGTCCTGGAGGGCCAAACACCATTCAGGTTCCATGCTGCCTCTAATAAAGATGCCTGTGCTGCATATCTATGCACCACCCCCATGGTATGCAGATATATCTCATGCATATTCATGAGGGACAGCATGAAAACCCGAACAGTGTTTGGCACACCAGGACTGGAGTTGGGAACCTCTGCCGTAAAGCAGCAGCCAACAGGGGCAGACACACCCACACCCACACCCACAGGCTCCATTAGCCAATGCCTCCTGGAGAGGCAGGACATTGGGCCCTACATGCATCTCCCAATACTAGCACTTGCATACCTTAGCAATGCCACCATAAACCTGGGAATACGGTACACAGCTATCAAAAGGTTGCTATGATTACTGGCAGATAGCAATTCCTACGTTAAGCACAGTTTGCTGATTGAGCTCCATCATAGCAACCTTTCTGATGTCTGTGGAGTGTGCTTCAGGTCTGGTGTCTGACAGTGTTTACCACCATGGGGAGTGACCCCCAACAGTATTGCATACCATATCCATGCCTGCACTGTGCCCAGGACTGGTGTGGTGGCCAGGGCTGCTAAACACCTCTATAGTAGCACAATGCTGGCATAGGTGTGGGAGTGTGTGTCTGTCTATCCAGTGTGTGGTGGCTGCAAACACCCTCCACAGCCCACACTGCCAGCACTGTTGCCAGTATTGGCCTGCCAATGTGCATAATGAGGAGCAAGGTACCATGGGTATAGCCTGGACAGGGTGGCCTGGCCAGGATGCATCTGCACAGAGCATAGGGCACTGGCTGGGACATTGTAGTGCCCAGCCACCACCTGCACAGACAGGGTGGCCACAGCATGTTCTGCTGGGAGATCACTCTCACCCTGACTGAGCAGTGACCACGGCATGGCTAGGTTCCCCCATAGTGCTATATAGTATTTCTCTCAGGTGATATTTATGGGTTTCCTTTTGGGGCCCAGTCACTGACTTATCTGCTTGGTGTGTATGCTGATATTCCAGTTCTGGGTGCACGCATTTCCACCAGGAACATGCACTATGGACTAGCTAGCAGACTGTCTGCAGCTGGTATGTGTCTTGATGGAACACCTTGCAGGGTGCAGCGGCTGAAGGCTTGCTGCAGGAGAATATCAGATAGTGGTGGGGTGCAGTTTAGCATATCAAGGCCTAATGTCTGTCTGCTATTGCTTTATGGATGTGCACAGAGCTGCCTTGACTGCCCTGTAGAGTATCTGTTCCCCAGCAGGACTGGGGTTGATGGTCCCCTCTACTGCCACCATTGCAGGGAGGTAGAATGTGGATCTGTTGGTGGGAGACCCTTTTTACCACCCTCAGCCCCGGAGGAGGGTGGTGGTACATAATCCTCCTATGGGTCCATAAGGGCTAAACCTAACTGAGAAATACAGATATATCCAAGGTGTGTCTGCAGAAACTACTTATCTCACACATTAGCACTGCTGGGGACCTGCAGCATGGCCTATCTCTGCTGTGGACCTGGTGCTGGGCGCCCCACCTCACCTTCAGGGTGAGTGCAGTACCTGCACAATGTGACGGTGTGTAGCTACTCTGTGCCAGTACCACACACGGTCAGTTCCCCCTACCAGGCCGAGGTGCTGTGGGGATGCATACCCCATCTTGTGATCATCTGTAGACTGCTGATTTGCATGTGCAGTGCATCATGGGTATGGGTGGGTTAACCCTATCCTGGTGACCACATCAGACTGTTTGTGTGGTGACGTGCAGTCCTTCTGCAGCAGCCAGGGGTTTGCTAGCAGCTATGGAACTGTAGCCCACTGGTTATTTCACTGCTTGTGGAGCCTGAGGTCATGGGTTCAAACCCACAGTGGGGTTATTTGATAGGGCTGTCTGAAGCATTGTCTTTTTTTAATGTACATTAGTGCTGCCAGCAAAACACCCTCAGGGTACTGTAACCATAAGGTGCCTCAGAAGGCGCCCTATAAGGCGCCTTATAGGGCACCCTATAAAGCGCCTTCTGAGGCACCTTATGGTTACAGTCCGTATAAGGTGCCTTATAAGGTGTCCTATGGAGCGCCTTATAGGGTGCCCTATAGGGGACATTATAGGGTGCCGTTGCGGACAGTGCACTTTATAATGTTCCCTATGGAGTGCCTTATAGGGTGCCTTCTGCGGCACCTTAGGTTACGGCACATGAGGGTGTGTTTGCTGGCAGCAATAATTAAAATACCTCAGGAAACAATACTTACATGTCAAAGCTGATGCCTCAGCCAGCCTTATGCATACTGGGGGATTGAACTCATGACCCCTGTATCATCAGTCAGTGTATTAACCATTGTGCTACACTTCTGTTTCTATGTTGGATGTCTGTGCGCCTACATAAGATTACCGCGCGGTAATGTGCTTAGCGGCGCATAGCCCGATAATGTGCGCAGCAGCGCACGTTATCGCGCGCTAATCCTGTTTTGCTACTTTACACTGAAACGCCCACTCCTTATATGGCAGCCTGCACACTATCGCCGGGCGCACATTAAGAAGGTTTAGTAAACATACCCCTTAATGTGATGAGTCTAATAAAGTCTAGGGAATAAGATATCAAATAAGGGCGTGTATATTACAGGATCCAGTGGAGGGGGGGGGGAGGGGAGTAATGGGTAAAAAATGTATAGGTACGAGAATGGGAATTAATACTGTGTTGGGTGAGGAAAAATAGTAATTTGGGTAAAAGTTGGAATATATGAATCAGAAGATAGTAATGATATAAAGGTAAAATGTCAATTATGGCTGTTGATGTCAGTCAGATGGGTGATATATTACCTATTGTGAATGATGAGAAAAAAGTGATGTAAAAAAGTTGTGCAGTACCAAATAAAATTTTAAATTATAAAAAAAGACACAAGAAGATTGTGAAAAATTGCAAGAGGACCTTGATAAATTGGAAGAGTGGACATCTAAATGGCAGATGAAATTTAATCTGTACAAGTGTAAAGTTATGCACCTAGGAAAGAACAACCCAAACTACAGTTACACAATGCAAGGTTCCACATTAGGAACCACCACCCAGGAAAAGGATTTAGGTGTCATCATGGATAATATGTTGAAACCCTCCACCCAGTGTGCAGTGTTGGCCAAGAAAGCAAATAGAATGCTAGGAATTATAAGGAAAGGAATGGAGAATAAAACAAAAAGGTACAGAGAAGAGCCACCAAAATGGTAAATGGGATAGAAAGATACCTCTATGAGGAAAGGCTTAAAAAATTAGGACTCTTCAACTTGGAAAAGAGATGGCTGAGGGGAGATATGATAGAAGTCTATAAATTAATGAATGGATTAGAATGGGTAAACAGTGACTGGTTGCTTACTCCATCAAAAAGTAGAACACATAATCAGACTCTGGAATTCGTTACCAGAGGATGTAGTAAATGCTGTTAGTGTAGCTGGGTTTAAAAAAGGTTTGGACAAGTTTCTGGAGGAAAGGTCAATAAACGATTATTAAAGATGACCCAGGAAATCCACTGCTTACCCCAGGAGAAACATTGTGGAACCTATGTACCTTTTTGGGGACCTGGATTGGCCACTGTTGGAAACAGGATATTGGGCTTGATGGACCTTGGTCTGACCCAGTATGGCATTTTTTATGTTCTTATGTTCGCAATACAATGGGGCCTACACAACAGTGGTGGCAGCAACGCTGCAAACTCACTATCACTTTTGCTGTGCTGCTCCACTTATAAGTTCCTGCAGGCCCAGCAACTGTTGCTCCTGGGCCAAAGTCTCATGATAGCAGCCACAACACGAGACTTCAACTCAGAGGGGAATAGCCGCCGGGCTCGCGGCAAACTTATAGAGCAGAGCAGCACTGCAAACACAATGAGGTATATTTGCCCCTGCTGCCACCACATGGGGGTCAAGGCCTGCACGGGGAGACATGCCGCCACCACAACAATGGGAGGTCCTCATTGTAACTTATTTCACTGCCCTCAGCATGCATATAATATTCTTTTAACTCATTTATTTTGGTTGTATGATTGTAATTTGAATAATCAGTCCAGCTAAAGAAAAGGATATGAACCCCACAAACAAAGACAAAGAGACATTTTCCAAAACTGACATATTCCAATATACTAAATTTAAAAATAAATGCATATTTCTACCTGAACATTCTATTTTTCTCAATTGTACTGGACCCGGTCTCGGTTCTCTGCTTTCCTCTCTTTGGGGTATGTTTACTAAACTGGGCTAACGGTTAACCCGGGCTATCTGCAACTAGGTCCCATTGAATAATATGGGACCTAGTGGCAGATAGCCCGGGTTAACCGCTAGCCCGGTTTAGTAAACATACCACTTTGTCTTCTCATAACTTTTTCCAGGGTTTTCAGTCCATTTTCTGTTTCTTCTCCTGTCTTCTTTCATTCTTCCATCTGTCTCTAACAATGATCATTCTTTTCTGCCTCTCTATTAGTTCCAATTTCACCTTCTTTAACACTCCCTCTTCCCTCACTCTCCATCTCCCCTGTGATCGGGCATCTTTCCTCTTTTCCTGAGCCACCCTCTCACACGGTCCGGCATCAACCCCTCTCTTCCTTCCCTCTGTATGCCTCCTCCGTTCCAGCATTTTCTCTATATCCTCTCTCCCTTCCTCTGGCTGCTGCCCCTTCAAGTGGCTGCACCGGCAGCAGCAAAAACAGCGGAAGCAGCACAAATAATAAAGAAACAAGCACTGGAGAGCATTTGCACTCTTGCAGTGCTGCATCCACCCCCTTTGATGCTACTTCCTATGGCGGTGGGGGCAAGATGCATCAGAGCTTGGGAGAATGTGGGAGCATGAAAGCTCCCTGGTGCTCATTTCATTCTGTGCTGCTGGCCCAGCCAATTGAAGGGATCGCGGTAGGGGAGAAGGAGGGTGCTTTCAGATGCCTCTGGCTGTTCAGAGCCCCCCTTCAAACCAGCATCTGGAGGCCATCCCCCCTCCCCTCTCTCCTCAGTATACCACTGGTATAGCTGGGTTTTTAAAAAGTTTGAATAAGTTACTGGAGAAAAAGTCAATAGACTTAAGGTAGACCTGGGGTAAGCCACTGCTTATCCCTGGTGGGTAAGCAGCATGGAATTGGGCTACATTTTGGGATCCTGTCAGGTACTTTTGACCTGGATGGAAACAGGACACAGCTTGACGGGCCTTTGATCTGACCCAGGATGGAAATTCTTATGTTTTTATGTCTGTATTTTATTCCCGACCCTTTTCTTCTCCAGGATACTTGAGTTTAGATCCTTAAGCTTTAACTAAGGGCATATGATACAGATAAAAGAAAGCAAACCAAAAGAAGAGAAAACTGCAGTTAATACCCATTGACCATGTCAAAATTCAATGATCTCTTTTTTTCAAAGTAGAATAAATCAGAATTTAAATTCTATTAATAATTTGAAGAGCAGCAGACCCCTAGAAGATAAAATCTATTTGTTATGCTTGGTGCCACTTGCAAGGCCTGTGAATGTCTGGAAAAAGGAAGAGAAAGAAGCATGTGCTCTGAAAAAGCATTTCTCGGTACGTGTCCACATGGCATGCATAGTAATCAATCTTAAGCACTTTTAATGAAAACACCACCAGCTGCCAGCACTTTGGGTTTTCTCTGATAGATTTTCTTAGACAGAAAGAAAGACACAGCTAGCTAGAGCTTCTACACAAATATTCCCATTTATTCTGCAAACATCTAGATCCAACAAACCTTTTCTTTTATTTGTTATTGTTAGAAAGGTTTTAGAAGTTTAATTTCTTGTTTTATAAAATACAGAAAGAACAGAAACCCAAAGTTAGAAGGCATACAGTGTGGATCATGAGAGCCAAAAATTATTAAAGCTGCTTCTAGTTGCCATAATGTAAGAGACAAGAGCCCTGCAAGACAGAAAGACAAGTTTCACAGAGGTCAGGGCTAGTCTTAGTTATAAAATGAAGCTATGTTAAGTAAGAGAGAGATCCTTGCTCTATTGACCTTTTGTGATGCAAAGGTCTTAAGGAGCAAGCACAAATGTAAATAAACCATTGACCACCTGAAGATAAGGACAGACATCAATATGTACTACCATAAAGGGGTCAGAAGAGCAAGGAAAACTGCATTCTTGCATATGATCTGTCATGTAAGAATATGGAAAAACCCAAGTGTGCTGCTTGAGCACACTAGATAGGTCAATAACACTGTTTTTTAGCCAATAAGATTGCAGGGGGTAGAGGCTTGCAGATTTGACAAAGATATAAATGTCACTGAATATGTAAAGGGGTGTGTCTCTATTTAGACACCCATTGCTATAGCAATGTACTGAATAATAATAATAATAAACAGCTCTTAAACTGCTTCACAATATTCCTCTCTGAGTCTCATTGGCCAGGTTGGCCACAGGTAAAGGTGTTTATAACATTATGTAATCAGAAAATTGTATCGAAGGGTACTGTACATACATCCACATTGTTCTAAACATTACACAAGAGCAACCCCCTATAGCAAGAGGATGGAGTCAAATCAAACCTGAATTAACTTTCACACTTCAAACTATAGAAGAGGGTAATCTGCCTAGAGCAGAGGGTACAACTCTAGCCCCTCATTAGGCAGACTAGATGGACCATGCTGGTCTTTATCTGCCATCTTTTACTGTGTTACTATGTTAAGCACACAACTTCATAATATGGGCCTCTTTGGAAACATCTCTACTGGTCACCACTGTGTCACGGATAAAGTTTTAGGTGTTGACAGTGGTATTTAACAGTTAATTTTATAACAGGATAATAGGGCAGGAAGGCACTTTTTTTAGCTTAGTTTACAAAAAACACCTAAGTACCTATAGTCCTGATATTCAAAAGGCTTATACACGGTTTAGAGCCCATTAAGCCGTGTAAATGCCTTAAATGGGGATATTCAATAGGACTTACATGGTTAGTGCCGTTGAATATCCCCTTCTAAGTCCCCTACGTGCCCTGATGCTATCCAGTTAGCATCAGGGGGGTGTCGGGAGTGTTCTGGGGTGGAGCGGAGGCAGAGACTGCCGCTAAGGCCCTATGTGCCTTTATAAAATAATGCCGATGCTGCAGAAATGGCGCTTAGCTTGAAGATGTAGGCATTATACAGTACCTGCAGAAATGTTAGTGTGTACTTTGCATGCAGATGCACACACTTACATGTAATTCGCGACTCCAGTCCTGCTCTGCCCAAACTCCTCCCCTGAGCAATGCCTACTCTACAAGTAAATAAGAACTGCCATACTGGGTCAGACCAAAGGTCCATCAAGCCCAGTGTCCTGATTTCAACAGTGATGTATAGGTCTATATTATAGGAGCAAATTCACTGTTGAGCCATATATAGGAACCTTATTGCTCCAATATCATAAACTACAAGCTACCACTCATTCCCAATATCTAAACTGAAAATGTAAAGTATAAGAATACTATTAAAGCAACGGGTCTCAGACTTCAAAGAGCTGCGGTCTTTATCTGGTGTTGACCTAATGCTCTATTTTGCATCAATGACCCTTATGTCGCTTTATCAACTTCATTTGACTTATACACGGTGTTCAACTTGTAACCATTAGGTAATCTCAAAAAAGTAGAATTTGTAAGAAGAAAGTGAATATATGCTTATCTTCAAAGGTGCCCAACGCCAGTTTCAGCGCTGCTGCGTTTCACCTCCCCTTCTTCTTGAAAATCCCCATTCCTATTGCTCCTGTTAGAGTCTGATGAGAGACCATCATCCGAACTGTCTTCAAAGAGAAAAAAGTCTCCTTTGATATATGATTTCAACAGTGGCCAATCCCGGTCAAAAGTACCTGACATATCCCAAAAGTAGCCAGTGCCATGTCACTTATCTCCAGGGTTAAGCAGTGGTTTTCTCTTAGACTACCTTAACAGTCTATGGACTTTTTCTCCAGCTACACTACCTGGGTGGCCGGAGGCAGCATGGACTACTTACTTGGGGAATTTGCTGATGGGTAGCAGTCAGGCTGCCTCCGGCCACCCAGCCATGTGGGCAGTTCATTCAAAGTTCACCAAAAAGTGATCAGGTTCATCTTCTGCTGTTATTTTCAGTAGCGCTTGCGCTGCAAGGTGGAGTAGCAGTCCCTATAGGGCTTAAGACAACTGAGCCAAGGAACTCCTCTGTAATTCCCCTTGCACTTGAATAAGATCCTGTAGCTGCTGCTGACATTGTTGTTGTTGCTGCTGATACTGTTGCAGTTGCTGCTGACCTTCTGCCAGAATCTGGAGGAGCCACTCCATCCTGGCTGTTCTCTTGCAACACCTTCACAGCTTCTTCTTCTGCAGCTGTTAACCCTGCAGTATTCCAGCTCCAAACAAACTTTTAGCAGCCTCTAATGGACAAAACAAAGCCTGCCTGTCCGGCACTGACTAGACCTTCTTCAAGCTCCCTAACTAGGGTGAGGCTAACCCTTAGCCCATACAAACAAAAAAAAAATCCTGACCTGCTGTAGAGGCCCAGCCCTGGAGGGATGCGGATTTGTTCTCATTCACATAGTTAGAAGAAATCCCCAAGCTGCCACCATATGTGATAGGGTGGCGTATGGTGGGAAGGGGTTTTCTTTAAAACACAGGCCAGACCGCAGTTCAGGGAAAACAAAAGCAGTTTTTATTCTGTCCCTCTACAAGCTGGTTCTCCCGGTCCTTCCTCCAGCCCCAGTTAAAGTTCCTACATCTGAACTCCTTTGCATGGCTTGCCTTGGAAGGGCTTCTGACTCCACGGGGCTCTCTCCCACCTGCAGCCTGCTGGGTTCTTAACCTTTCCCTGTAAGCCATGCCCTCCCAGCCCTGAATTCTGGGCTGCAGACTCTCTTAAAGAGATTGTTGATAATTCATTTGGAGAGGGACAGGTAGCATTCTATATACCCCATCACAGTGGTATTCAAGGGTAGAGTGTGTGGGCAGACCACTCTTGTTACTTTCTGGGTTTTTGAGGGGTGGGAGGTGGCAAGACTCACTTCAAGGCCCTACAATTGTGGGAGATTTTATGTGACATCTGGCTCTTGCACTCTTTCCAAATACTCCTCATTCACCTACATGAATTCACATCCAGTCCAAGTTTTGGTTCTCTATATAAAATTAAAGTCTTTACTGGTTGATGAAAGCACAATAAAAGCTTATCTTTAAAGATAAAACTTAAAGAAAATACTTTGAATTTTCTTCCTTTTTTGTCTGGGGACTCCTTCCTCTAGTTCTGAAGCAAAGACTTCCTCCTCCAGATGCTAGGAATCCTCTTCTTTACCTCCAGGGTCACAGGCAGCAACTCACTCTTCTGACTTGTAAGACACCTGAAAACATCTCATCACTCAAGCTCCTTCCACATCACTGTGGGTTCCTTAAACACGTCGGGGACATCCAATTTGACACTCTCATATCTCCTTTCTCCTGTCTGAGGCTCCCATAATCTCTAGGGTAACTGAATAATTATCCCAGTGGGTCTCGCTCATCTAGTTTCTTCAATTCTGCAGGATACTTGGCTGCCAGAACTCTGAACTGAATATTCCAGCCACTCTGATCCTTGAATGTTGACCCTACACTACTCAGACCAGTTTTTAGAACTTGGAATTTTCATTTCCCACTCTCGGGACAACTCTCTTCTGGGCCTCTCCACCACTGAAGGAGGAATGCGTCCCTTTCTCCTTTACCTGAATGGTACATTAGGGCCCAAGCAACACAAAACCATCTCTCCCTTACTTATCTTATACCTCCATCCACTTAATCCTCTTTCTGCTGAATCCATGCTCACCTTTCTCCATCCTCTCCTCCCAGTCCTGTCGCCCCCTCTTTTTCCCAACCCAACCCTCTCATCCCACTCTCCAGCCTTTCCCTTCTCCTTTAACTGCAACATTCCTTTGTCCCTCATCCTGCCTCTCAGGATGTCACCTAGTCTTTCCAAGTAGACCGATTCACCCAAAACAGCCCTTCCTTTTGCCTGCATAGGCCACTGCCTCTGCATTCTTTCATCTCATGGAAACACGTGGCTACACCTCCTTCCTATCTTTGTCGTGCGTGCTATTTGTGTCATAAATGCACATAGGCGTGCAAATAGTGCATACTGAAAGGGGCCTGCCCCATAGTGTCTACTCGGGATTACACCAAAAGACAGATACCAGGGCTCCAAGCATATTACAGAGAGAGATTAAGGCATTAATTAATAAACATTAGAAATCTATTTCAATCTCTGTTCCTCATTCCTTAGAATGAGGTGATTACTTCCAGCTTTCTGAAAACGTTAGGGCAGAGAATGATGGTTTAGCTCAATGTAGAGTTCAAGCTGCATCCTTTATAGTCAAATCCTTTTATTAATTTTCAACATATGCTAACAAAGTTGGTCTCACATGTGGTTAGCTCTTCTACCTGTCAGATCTAGAAAACACAAGACACACATGTATCCAAACTCATTGCCCTCCCCCAGCCTCCTTCCTCCCCATACATCCTCTTCTCCACCACAGCTGAATTAGCTTTTGTCATTACAGAAAAAAATAATTGAAATCAAGGTTTAGGACAAAATTACAACATAAACATCCATCTGGTCGCAAACGTTCAACACTTCAGTCAGAACTCTATGAACAATTATATACTGTCTCTCCAAATGACCAAAAATAGACTCTTGCTTCCTAGAAAGTTTGGCTTATAACATCTCCATATACATATGGTCAAGCAATTCCTCAACTCCCAATTAACGAGCTACATTTTTAATAGCTGGATGGTTC
The DNA here is from genome assembly GCA_033557465.1 of Ichthyophis bannanicus. Classification (NCBI taxonomy): domain Eukaryota; kingdom Metazoa; phylum Chordata; class Amphibia; order Gymnophiona; family Ichthyophiidae; genus Ichthyophis; species Ichthyophis bannanicus. The sequence goes on from CM066035.1 coordinate 699,924,588, forward strand.
CCCTGAATTTTGTTTTAATTCTTTCCAAACCAAGTTGTCTGTCCATCCATCTGTCTGGAGGAAAATTAACTCTCCTAAACTTTAACGGAATGGGATGAAATTTGGTGTGTGAGAAAAGATGGAAAAAGATACAGCAAGTTCGAAATGGGCCATACCGGACCAGGGGTTCCAAAAAAAAGACACCCCCCCCCCAAAAAAAACCTAGCCTAATGTATTTCTATGGGGAGAAAGAGTTCCATCTTCAGTAGCATAGAAACTCAGATGCAGTGAACCCCCCCATCAAACTACCTCATCCCATCTCCTAAAACTACCACATTACAATGGCTCCACCAAACCACACACTGCCCCACCCCTAAAATATACCCCAACTGTTCCATCACCTCACTAAATGCCACACCGCTAAAAATACCCTCCTGTAACTATTCCACCACCTTACCAACTGTCCCCTGCATTTGCCCCACCACCCCAAAAATTGTCCCATGCAGCAAAACTATTGCCCTGCAATTGTTCTACCAACTTGCATATTGTCTCTAGTCCTAAAACAACCACTCCCTTGGAACTGGCCTACTGCCCCATAAACCACCCCAACCTCTAGAAATACCTCCCAAAGTGCCCTACTAACCTATAAAATGCCCAACCCCCATAAAATGCTCCCATGTAACCGCCAACCTCCTCAACAAATGCCCCTGCATCTGAACCACCACTCCACAAACTGCCTTCACTTCCAAAAACTACTGCTCCATAATTGTCATACCCCTAAAAACTGCTCTCCTACAATTGTTCCACCCACCAAAAATATCCCCTCTCCAAAACTCCCCCATGGAAATTCCTCACCGCCAACAACTCCCCACTGTAAAATGCCCCAACATCTGGCAAAACTATTTCCACTCCCCAAAACTACCCCTACAACTGTCGCCAAACCCCAAAACTACATCCTTCATAAATGCTCCACCACCCTCCACTATGACACTACAGAGCACGTGCACAAACACACAGAATATGCAACAGAGATACAAGCACAAACACCACACACACAAAGACTCAGTAATTACAACTAATTCCCAAGCTGTGATGTACTGCATTTTAGATTATTCATACATACAGTATATTTCATTTTCTTTGCTGTTATTTCTACTGTGAAAACTACTGACTGAATTGTACTGCTTTCTTATTGGTTGATATCTGTACTGTCAGCTACATTGTTGCCGGATGATCTCAGACATTTCAGCCCAAACGGGCTTGAAAAATAGTCCAAAACAGTGGCCCACCTTGGCCCCACCCTCTCAATCTCCAATTGGCTGATCTGACAGTCCATCAGGTCTGGCCACAACTACTCTGCTACATGGCCATATCCTCCCCTTCCCTGATTGACTTCCAAATTCCAGCCAATCATTCCCATCCTGCCACATCTCGTTAGTCAGCTCACAATTTGCTGTTTTGGGTCCTGGCCAAATGAGATGCAACTGCTATAACCAGTTTCTAAAGCAGTTATTAGTTGCTGGTTTTATTTTATTTTATTTTATTTTCCACTGTTTTCTCATCCAAAATTGCAGGGCGATCACCCAAAAACCACAATCCATCACCTATGAATTTTTCACTTTGGCCAGATAAAAAGGTCAACCAACTAGATGGGAAAACTATGGAAATGTGAACACTGAACATCTTATATCTGTTGCCATAGGTAGGGCTAGATTAAGGAATTGACAAGGAGGGAGCATGCCTAGGGTCCAAAGTTAAGGGGAGTGCTGTCAGATGTGCTCAGCACGAGAGGTAAGGATTGACAACTGACTGGGGTTTTTTCATGATTCTACCGATGTTGACATTAGTATCCGGAAACTAGAAGAAAGCCTACCCTGTCTGGGCATTTTTCAGTGTTTTTATTTATTTATTTATTTTTATTTATTAGAACTGATATACTGCCACTTCCAAAGATCAGTGGCGGTTTACAGAGAAAAAAACTGGAAATTTACATTATAACTTTGAAAAACGTATTTACAGAACAAAGCGAGATAGTACAGCTTAACAATTTGCATAACTATGTACAATATGGAGATGCTGTATAGCATATGTGAAGGTGCATGAAAGGGAGGGGATGGGGAAGCAAGGGCTATCAAGAGGGGTGGGAGGTTTGGGAGAGATTGTTATTGGTGGAGGGACCATAGTACTCAACAAATAGGTGGGTTTTGAGCTCTTTCCGGAAAGTTTGGAGGTCTTTGATGGCTCTGAGGTTGTCTGGTAATGCATTCCAAATGGAAGGAGCTACATAAGAGAAGACTATTGCTGACAGTTTTATTGGCATTGCGGATGTGGGTGGGGATTATTAGTGTATTTTGGGAGCAGGTCCTCCTGGTTCTTGAGTTGTTGAGTGGGCTAAGGAGGGAGTTGAGAAAGGATGGGGCAATTTTATTAATCAATTTGAAGGTAATTATGAGGTATTTGAATTTGGCCCTCATTGGAATGGGCAGCCAGTGGAGGGAGTGGAGGAGCAGCGTGATGTGGTCGGAGTAGTGAACCTTGTGTATAATGCATGCAGCTAGGTTTTGAGCTAATTAGAGTTGATGGATGGTGTTTTTGGGTAGGCCATAGAGAATACTGTTGCAATAGTCAAGGTGGGGTGTTATCAGTGCTTGAAGGACTTATCTAAAGTCTTGACTGTCTAGTAAGGGACGGAGATGCTGTAACATTTTTAGTTTGAGGTATATGGTTTTTGCGGTGGCTTTAATGTGGGGGACCATGGAAAGGGATTGATCTAGGATGATTCCCAGGTATTTGATTTCTTTTTTAACTTCCAGCTCTGAATTGCATAGGAGTAGTTGTGAGGGGGGGGGGGATGTTTGAAGTTTTGATTTCGGGTGATGAATAAAATGTCTGTTTTCTTCATGTTGATTTTTAAGTTGTGTAAGTTGAGCCAGATGGATAAGTCAGTCAGGCATTCTTGAATTTGAAGGCAGATGGGGTTGGTGATATCTACTGGATGATACAGCATGATGTCATCCGCATAGAGGTGATAGCGTACGTTGTGTTTTTTGAAAATGTGGCATATTGGTTGCATGTACAGGATGAATAGAAGTGAGGATAGGGAGGAGCCTTTGGGGGCACCTTGGCTTTGTTTGAAAGTTGAGGAGGCTACTGTGCCTATTTGGACCTGTAGGGTGCGGTCAGAAAGATATGATTTGAACCATTGTAGGACAGAGTCTTGAAGGCCGAGTTGTCGTAGTCTTGTGATTAAAATGTGGTGGCTGATGCTGTCGAAGGCAGCAGCTATGTCGAGAAAGACAAGTAGGAATGCTTGTTGGGTGTGGTTTAGTCCGCGGTGCAGTTTGTCCATTAGGGTGAGTAATAAGGTTTCTACACTGTGGAAAGGTCTAAAGCCATGCTGTTGATCGTCTAGTGGAGCATTCAAGTCTATGAAGTCTTGTAATTGGATTTGGACAGTTTTTTTCAATAATTTTTGCCAGAAATGGTAGGCTGGCGATAGGCCAGTATGAGTTTGGGAGGGTTTTGTCCGTTATATTGGATTTAAGGATGGGGCTGGAATGTTTGAGGTGTTGGAGTGAGTATTCATATAATTGCTATTGTTTAGGGGATCAAGTTTTTCCATTAGGAAATTTGCCAGAATTTGAGGTTCTATAAGGGGTAGTTCAGTGTTGTGATTGAGAGATTTAGTTAAGGATTTGACAATCGAGAACAACTCTCTAGGTCTGTTAAGGGATTTTGTAAGGAGCTTGGTGTAGTATTCTTTTTTTCTATTATTGATGGCTTCTTTATATGCTTTGAGAGTGGACATGTAGAGCAGATTATTGGCGTTTGCCCTTGTGAATCTCCATTTGGTTTCCAGTTTTCTAAGTTGCTGTTTTAACTTTTAGTTCAGCGGTATACCAAGGTTTGGACTCTTTGTGTTTATATGGGTGGAGGGGTACAGTGGTCTGTGCGGCCTTGGCAGTGGTCAAGTTCCAATTATTGATGAGGTTGTTTAGCTCCATCGTAGAAGGGTTTATGTTTATGTTTGGAATGGTGTGATTTAAAAAGGATTCTTTGTCAAATGATTTGAATTTGTTTTTAAAACGGTTAACTTCCTTGGTTTCGAGGGGCGGTGTGGTAGAGGTGATGACAAATTCTATAAGGAAGTGACCTGTCCATGGGAGAGGAACCGCTTGGGGGGTGGAGAAGTGGATGTCTTGTAGCATGGTGTTTGGAAGAAAGATGAGGTCAAGCGTGTTGCCTCGCTTGTGAGTGGGGGTTTGGACAAGTTGTTGAAATCCTAAGTCCTACAGGGCGTTCTGGAAGTGGATGGAGTGTGAGGGGGGAGTAATAGAAGGTTGAAGTCGCGAAGTATAATGTGATGTTTATTTGGGGTAGAGGTGCAAGCGGTTTCTAAAATGGAGGAGAGGTTATCTAGACTGGGGGAAGGGGGTCTGTAGATCAGGTTAATCGTGGCGTACTTGTTGTTGATGGTTAGTGTGTCCATGCCTTCTGCTGTATTGTTTGAGCGGGTGGAGAATTTGAGGTCTTTTTTTGCCAAGATTAGCACCCCACCCCCACGCTTGTTTGGTCTAGGACATTGAAATAAGTCCTAGTTGGGGAGGGCTAATTGGTTAATTAGGACATTGTCGGAGTTGGAGAGCCAGGTTTCAGTTATGCAAATTATGCTTGGGTTGTTATCTTTGAAGAGATCCATTATTGCAGGGATTTTGTTTCTGATGGACCTGGCATTAATGAGAGCAATTTTCATTGTGCATTTGGTGTTATTTGTGAGGGGATGGTGCTAACAGGGGTTAAGTGAATTAGCCTTGGTGGGTAGTGTTTTGGGTGGGTGGTGAATGGGATTCGATAGGGGAATAAGTGAGAGTCTCTTTGATGGTGTGGTAAAATGGGAATATGGTAGTAGTGGTCTTGCTGTTGTAGTGAAGTGGTTATTGGCGCTAGTAGTAGAAGAGTAATAGGGAGGACTATGTGTTTTGGATGAGCCATTGTGTGTAATGATGGTTGCTGGGATTGGGGGTGTGTGGATATTGAACGTGTATTGTACTCAGCTTAGAAATGAGGAGTGTATAGTTATACAGCATTGTATGTTACGGAAAGTCAGTAGTTCTCTGGGTGCAAATTTAAGCAAAGTTATATAGAATACAAGCAATTAATTATATTATATTTGCAGGCTTGCTTGAGGGAGGCTGTTTGGTAATGACAAAGCTAGAAGGTTAGTAATGGTTATGGAGAGTATTAGTTACAAGATTAACCTTGAGAAACTGTTTAGAGTCTTTGTACCTGGATTATCTGAGGTAGTCAGTCTGCACAGCCGAGAGGTCTCAATATTAGGGAGTTGATAGTTGGTTGCTGGGAGTAAAAAGTCTAGGTGTTGAGAAGCTGTTTGCGCCTACTGGCATTTCTTTTGTTTGGTGAGAGCTGGTAGATGCTTGGGAGTAGAAAGTCCAGGTGCTGAGGAGCTGTTTGCGACTACTGGCATTTTTTTTCTTCAGTGAGAGCTGGTAGATGTTTGGGAGGTTGACGAAGTGATGATTGCGTTGAAGCAGAAGTAGCAGGATCTATTATGGAGGGACTCTTCTACTGGTATATGGGACCCTGCCTAAGGGGCGTGGGCCTGCAAGGCATGGGTGTACCCTTGGTGCACTGGCTTTTATAGCAGATCTGTTTTGCAGCTGGTCTTGTAGTTTCATGAGTGGAGCTTTACAGACAATGTGTAGCTGGAGGGAGTCCCCGGAAAGCACAGATTAACACTAGAAGCCCCAAAGTGTGTCAATTGATGCAAATGCATCTTCAAAGTTGTATACCAGTGCCACTGCTAAAACCATGTCAGTCATGTTCCATGACTGTTAGCAAGGTCAAGATGTTCAAATATGTGCATCGAAAATTAATGACAGATGCACCACCTAGCAGGAAAATGAATTTATACCTAGAAGCCCAAAAATGAATTTATACCTAGACTGTCTTGGATGCGTCAATTGACGAACTTTAGGGCTTCTACGTAACATGTTTATACGAGGTGGCGCATCTCAATCACTGTTTATAGTTTTACTCCGACATTACAAACAATAAACACATGATGACGTCATGTAATGACATCACATACTGCACATATTTAACAAATAAGTAACTTCACATTAATTCACATCTGCATTTCATGCTAAACGCAGTTGTCGTGATAATGCGTCAATTGACGCACTTTGGGGTTTCTAGGTAAAATTCCTTTTGGGGCTTCTAGTGTTAAAGAACAAAGTCTCACCTCCCCTCATGTTGGAGATCGCTGGAATGCACTCAGTTGGTACAGGAGGCAGCAGCAGGAGGAAAGGAGAGTGCCTTGCTTCTTTTCCCTCTGGGTTTAAAACCTCCATCTGCAGTTCTGTAATCCTCCTTTGTAAGTGAGCCTGCCCTGCCTGCTTCCAATGTAACTAGCAGCAGAGGCTGTGGGTAGGGTCCAGTCAATGTTGGGTGGAGCACTGGAATGCTACTCATGTCACAGAAAGGGAAGCTGGGAAAAGTTCATGTCATGTACAAGTTTAGTTTCTGTGTGTGGTAAGAGATGCAAGAAAAATGAAACCCCCACTCCCTCCCCTCAAAAAAAATGTCTCAGTGCCTTTCTCTAGGAAATGCCATTCCAACAACTACAGCAGTGATTCCCAAAGTGGGCAGCACTGCCCCCTGAGGGGCATTGGGCTAATCTAGGGGGCATTGAAAGACAAGGTGACGATATGGGGGCACTACATTGCCCTAGGGGGACACTGGAGGGATAAGCAAAATATAGCAGTGTGAACAACTAAGTAGTAAGAAAGTATACACATTGGAGGTCATTCATCCCCCTGCCATCCCCGGCAAAAGCTTCCCTGTATGAACAACGCGTTTGTACAGGGAGGTTTAGACGAGGGCGGGAAGGGGCATTCTGGAGGCAGAGCAAGGTTGGGGCATGGGCAGTCCGAGATCCCAGAAGTACAGGGCCAATCCTGAGGTCGGCCCTATATGTCCAGGGCTGTGAACTTAGATGGGGACTTATTCCACCACAGAGGTGGAATAAGTCCCCCTGGACGTCGGAGGATCAAGCTGCCAGGCCCAGAACAACAGGTAGGGGGTGCAGAAAGTTTCCCACAGCCAGACCCTTGCCATGGGAGCCAGATCAAGAGTCCAACTGCAGGGAACAAAGGGAATTGGTAGCAGCCGGCACTCGTAGCTCCTGAATGGAGTTGCGGTGCCATAGCAACGGGAAGCCACAGCACTGCGGCTCCATTCAGGAGCCTGACTGAGGTAGCCAGGGATCTGTTGTGCATCCAGGCTGATCAGAATCAGGGCCTGGCCTGCACAATCAGTCCTAGACCTGATTCTGATCCCGCAGGCACATTTGGCCCCTGCGGGATCAGAATCGGGTCTACCTCCAGGCATCCTAATTCTGATCAGACGCACAGGGGCCTGGACGGCCACATTGGAACGTGCCTCATTGTGCAATATAAATTGACTGTATACTAAATGAACCTATGTTTGCATTGTCTGAATGATTTGAAGACACTCTTTCGATAGAAATTCCATTGAGTTATCAATCCATTTTCAAGAATTGAGGAAGTTGAAGCAATAACATTGTAGCTGGAAGAAGAACTAATTGAATCACAAAATGATTTGAAACTAAAAGCAAAATTTAAGAACAGTTAACAGTTTTGGTTACAGAAGGAAATTTCAGATCTCTATCCTGCACTATGGACCATAATTAAAAAACTGCTCATCGCATTTCCAAAATCATATTTGGTAGAACTGGTTTTAGTGTGGTGGCTCAACTTCTGACCAAAGAAATTGACTTCAAATAGTTGAACGTGGGAATTTAAGACTCCTACTCAGTAACTTTAAACCAGACATTGAAAAACTGCTCACTTCATCAAGCCCATCCATACCATTAAACATGTTCAATGGATAGTGTACCTATTCTATTTTATTAGAATTGTTTTTTGAAAAATGTTAATTGCTCTTGTGTTGTAAATTACATAAAAATTTCAATTCCGTTATTAATGTTATTAAACTATACTATTTATGTTATTAACTAAATAAAAATGTTTATCGACATTCTGAATAACTTGTTTTGAATAGCCTCACTGGGTGAGGAGAGTGCTATAATAAATTTATGGAACCAAGAGGGCGGAGGGCTGAAAAGGTTTGGTAATTACTGAGCTACAGCATACTAATACTGATTCACAGTAGGATAACAATTATGCAATTTTTACCTGTCAAACAGCTCTCCCCTCTTATCTCCTCTCCAGATCACAGAAACACACAAAACATATGCACACACCTACATACATACATTCACACACACATGCAAGAATATACAGACACACATACAAATACATATGCAGTGACACGCAAATATATGCACAAACACATACAGACATACCAACTCAAAAAGATACATAAACAATACACGCACACACACAAATAGAGATACATACACAAACAAAAAGATTCACACATAGGCAATGCAGATACAAACAGGTGTGGCATGCATAACACACACACACAGGGGTTGAAAAGAATTCCATGAGCCATGCTCTGCATGCCTTCCCCACTTGTTGTCTACATACATCCAATTTCAGTTTGTAGTCACTTACTCTGTCTTTGGTGAGGGATTATCTATGTTCTGTTAGCATTAAATTTATATACAGGGATCTGTGGTAATCCAGTTGTTTGGTTTTACCAAAAGGTGTATATATGTTCTAGGGCCCACTGTAATATTAATGATGCTGTTCTTTTCTGGGTAGGCTCCTTATGTGAATTTAGGAAGTTGATGCTGTTATATTATGGTTTGTAGGGGTTTTGTATTACTTCACTGGAGGATGACATGGGTGACTGATTATGCCAGCTTTTGTCCTATATGGACTAACACAGCAGCCATGACTGACATCATCTGCTTTCTGCACATGACCCAGGCAGAGCAGGATTAAGGCATATCTGACAAAGTCCCCCAAAACTTTGAGACCTAAGCATGTGTTTAGTATGTCTATGTCTTAATCCTATCCTGGATGTGAAGGTGGAGCAGTAGGAGAATGAGGTGGAGGAGTGGGAGACAAAGAAAAGGAATGAAAGTGTATGAGAGAAAAAAAATGGAGAAGGAAGAAGGCAAAGCCAGTGCAAGGTGCCCTAAGTAAATGTCCAGCTTTGCCATCCCCCAATTAACTGTCAAGTCCCTAGCCTCTCTCCCCTTAAGATTTTCATAATTAAACTCATCATGATTACCTCAATCTCATCCTTCCTTTTCTTTGCTTCTTCAGGCGTCCACAGTCTCCCATAGAGATGAAGATGGTATGGTACAGAAAATAGAGAGTTGGACTTGGGTAATCAGAGCCTGCAGAAGCAACACTCCAAAATGCACCATGCGTTGGAAGTGGGTTGACCCCAAAGGCATTTTTTCGGTGGACCTACCTACCAGCCACAGTAGCCATTTCTCAGCTCTGCTGAGACATGGACATCACTTAGCAATATCATACTTTCCCATATGTCAGGTCATTCACAGTAGCTTCTATTAGGCAATTGTCTTGTCAGACCCAATGTTAGAACCCCCAAAAAAAAAAAAAAAAGAGAGGCAGCAAAACACGTGGAGGATCATGGGTCCAATGATCCAGGCCATCCTGAAACACACGAACGAACATTCATTCCGCATCCCATGATCTCCAGTTCTTCATCTTTCCTACAACCAACCAAAGCTGCCAGACTAACAATCCATGTTATTGCCCTTCTTTACCTCTGGCTACAGGGCGAACATGATTTTTGTTCAAGCATCTCCACCAGTCAGCTGGGGAACATGATCTAGAACACGTCATTCATTATTTAACTGATTTTCTATTCTGTTTTTCTAGCAGTCAAAATGGTTTACATAGAATTAGGTGAGTGCATAGAACCTTTGCATGCACTTGGGCTAGATAAAACATTAGTGGAAATAAGAGGTTACAATAAGGGCTTAGGGCCGAATCCAGAGAAGCGAATAGAGGGACTATTCATCCCAGTGGAATGTGCAGCCCCGCTATCCGTCTGTCCTATATGAAGGAAAGTGATCTCCCCACAAGCACACAGCCTCAGTGCAGGGAGATCTGGACAGGGGCTGCATGGGGGTGGAGAGTGGGCAGGGCGAGGCGGAACAGACACCCGGATGTACAGGGTTGATTCAGGTCATGGCCCTGTACATCCACTGGCTGCATTCAGGACATGGGATTTATACAACCTCGGAACTGGTATAAGTCCCAAGGGTGGCAGTTGGTGGCCCACTCAACCCCACCACGTGGCCAGTGGAAGGGCAGGTGAGTCCCCGCTGCCCAATCCAGGCCCTGGCTGCTCCTGCTCAGGGTTGGGTGGCAGAGAAACAGGGGTTGGCACTGCAGCGGGCTGGCTGGGATGCATGAAGGATGTCTCCCGCGGGGTAGCAGGGGCACGCCGGGCCATCTCAGTGCCCGATCCTGCGTCCACGGGAACATCTAGCTCCTATGGTGCAGAATTGGGTACTAACAGGGCCATCCTGTTTGGGGATGTCCAGACTGCCTAGATGTGCCCCTTCCTGCAATGGGCTCTTAATCTATAACATAGCTTACATATAGCATCATTGAGAATGGGAATTAACAATAGCTTGATTTGATTTGGTGGTGAACCCAGTGCGGGGGGGGGGGAGGGGGTAACGGTTTGTGCTGGGTTGGGAGAGCTTCATCGGCATTGGGGGGATTGTGTCTGTTGGGGGATTGGTTCAGGACTCTCGCTTAAGAGTTTAAAGGAGGCGGGATGGGAGAAATCCTGTGGGCTTGCGAGAGTTCACGTTGCATTGTGTTGCATTGCGTTTTGTTGGGGGTCAGAACCAAAGTGCTCTTGAAAGAGGTGGATTTTTAATTTCTTCCCGAAGTCGCCAGTTGACTTGATGTTTTAGGGGGGGGGGTGTAGTCAGTTTCAGAGGGTAGGAGCATAGAGTGAGAATGCTCTGTGGTAAGTGTTTTGCTCACTTTTGCTCAGCTGGGGTGGGAGGTTGAGGAGATTTTGTGTGTAGTGTCTTCTAAGTCTGTTGGTCATAGTTTTGTTTATTAATGTTTGTAGCTGCTCAGATGAGCGGTTGTTTAATACCTTGTGGATGTTGGTAATAACCTTGTATTTGATTCTTGATTCATTGCAAAAACTCTGATTTCCCTTTAAGTCCATTTAGACATCTGAAACGCATAGATATGCGGAATAGATAACTGGCCCAGGGAGCATCCCTTCTATACTTTCAAGGCCTCCTATTGTTACACAGGTTTCTCTTCCCAGTGAGATAGCCATGCTGCAAGCATTTCACCTCTCCAGCACCATCCTTTGAAACCTCTTCCAAACTCAGAGGCAAAAGAAAAAAAGCACAAATAGTCACAGAATGACAGCACTGAACCCACACCTCAACTCCACAAATCGCAGCCTCCATACCTATCATAGGTCAAGCCACCTCCTAAAAAAAGAGAAAGGTATGGTCTTTCAAACACTGAACTGGACAAATCTTAGGGTAAATATGATTTTCCAAACAACCTTGATGCCTCTAAAAGAAGAGAGAATGGCAGATCAGGAGATACATGCAACTAGCTACCATTTTCACGTGTTAAAAAGCCTTTCCTTGTTTTTCTATAAGAAGAATACCTTGGATGATTCAATAACCTGAATTTTCATACAATCATCCCATCCCTGGTCCCTGTGTCATCAGGTCCTCAGTTGCCCTCCTACCAAGCAAATATCATATTAGTCAATATCTATAACCATACTCTTTTGCGTCTATAGTATCATTATTTTCACCCTTCCCTCCACTTTAAGGGCTGGCCCTATAGTTGGTTCTAGGTGTTGGTACCCTAGGCAGATCTTAAGCTTTACATCCCCCCTCCCCCCCCCCCCCCACCCCGGTGTCAAAAATCAGTAGTTTAGGTTTGAATGCCCTGCTTTTTGCTGCCCCTCAGAAGTTGCCACCCTAGACAATTGCCTAGTTTGCTTGAAAGTTGGGCCAGCCCCGTCTCTCCTTCTCAGCTGGTATTTAAGAGGAAACAGAAAGGAACAGTCTAACAAGAAGGCCAGAGAAAGCACCTCACTATGCTGCTTTTTCTTTTATCCTGGCATCTGTTCCAAAACACCTAAATGTTTTCTCCACATTCTGGACTGTCAGACTATGCTTTCACAGCCTCTACTGTATATTAAAAGAAAAAAATAAGAAAATAAAATCCTTCAGCTGCAGCATTCATTTTTATCTCAATGGCATGGCCCTGTCCTTTGCTATACAGGAACTCGGCAGAGAAAAGTTAGTCCCTCTGGCTCAAACCGGTTCAATTCCAAAGGGACTTGCATCAAAGCATATCCGCCCTTATCTAGAAGTGGATTCCATACAGGTGTTTCAGGTACTATAGCTTGCTCCATTGAATGTATCAAAGCCAAATCTATCAATCGTACCTGCCCCACAGTTTTTCCCCCTTCTACCTTTCCTCCATAATCCCATCACATATGGTTATGACTATAACTTCCAAACTGCAACTTCATTTCTTGCATCAACCTACCATAGCACAATCGTTGGGTTGCAAGGGCCATACTTTGCTAAATCAAGTTTCGAGACCCTTGCACCTCAGCTTTGGAATCATTCATTTTGTGTGGCTGATTATATCTTGCTTGTCCATAGACAAAGTGAGCTTATGTTCCTGTAACTGGGGTTCTCCATGGACAGTAGGATAAATCAGCCTCACAACCCTGCCAAACTTCCCTTCAGTTGAAGACTCCTTTGACTTTCCTTTTCATAAAATCTGAAATAAACTGAGAAGGGGGGGGGGGGGGGAGAGCAGCGAGTACATAGGAGGGATCATTTGCATATGCACATTCTAAACTCTTAAGGGCTGTAGGAGAGCAGTTCTGATCTGGTGCAATCACGAATGACATCACCCATTCTGTGTGGTTGATTTATTCTGCAGTCTATGAAGAACCCCTGTTACAGGTAAGTAACCTCACTTTCTTGAAAGAAGTAGCTGAGAAGGTAAGGAAAAAGAGGGTGGCCTTGATAAAATACAAGTAATTGCAGAAAGAGGGAGACCAGCATCGATGTTTGGAAAAAGCTAAGAGAAGCTAGGAAAGTAGTCAGGAAAGAAAAGTACAAAAAAGTTACCTGTAAGTTGTGTACGATTCGCAGCCCTGCTCAGAATTATATACCATCTGCAAATGTTTTGCTGTTCCTCCCACTCTATTGCATGTATACAAGCTAGATCAATATAGATACATTGCTCTAGTCTAATATATATACATTGTTGCAATATACTGTATATACACTGCTATACTTCTTTTGACTGCTAATACTCATTACTAGTTAACTCTGCTAGTCCTTGCACTTCTACATACCCTCTCTGCTTAAAACGCTAAACAAGACAGTCACCCCTCTCCCCATCTCACATTATCTAACCTGAGCAGCATATCTACCCTACTGCCTTCTCCTTATCACAGCAATGCCTGACATAATTCCACTCCTGTTATTCCTATATGTGCTAGCTCATTCCACCATACCAAATGCTGGCTACTATCACCAACAGAGTCTAATTTCCACAATACAGGGAAACGGTCGGAACAAACATAACAGATTCACCTCATCACGACCTCCCCACATGATAAGGTATCAATATCTCATTCACATTACATGCCAACCCCCAACAAAATCTCACAGGGAAGCCCACTGAAAACAAACAACTGTCTTGCATGCTCATAAATGCCAGATCAATATGGCATTTGTCTCTTTTCCAGCCTGCCCCCCCTCCCCTCTCCTCTCCCTCCCCCCCCCCCCCCAGTCTCGGCCCCCATCTCTCCATCTTCCTCCCCCTCTTCCTCATTTTCTCCCCTCTCCCACTGCTGGTCCTCCTTTGAGCCTGTTTCTGCCCACGTCCTGTCCAAAACCTTCTCCATCTGTAAAACCACTTGCCTTTTGGACCCCATTCCTTCTCAATGGCTCCTAGACTCTTCCCTGGCCCTCTTCCCACATTCTCTCCATCATTAACTCCAGTCTCTCCTCCAGTATTTTTCCTGGTCTCTGAAAGCATGCCATCATCCATCCCGTTCCTAAAAAGGGTTCCCTGGATCAATCTTCACCCCCCAGCTGGCGTCCTATCTCTAATCTTCCTTTCCTTTCTAAGCTCCTCAAAAAAACTCATCTGTCCAACTGTCTTCCCACCTCAAAGTTTCCCTCACATTGCACCCCCGGCAATCTGGTTTCCACCCCAGTCATAGCACTGAGTCTATCCTTCTTTCTCTCCTTAACGAATTGCATGCTGCACACAATCGTGGTTCCCTCTCCCTTGCCATCTCACTCGATCTCTCCGCTGCATTTGACCTCGATCATCGCACCCTTATTTCATGTCTGCATGATGCCGGCCTCACCGGCACTGTCCTCCACTGGTTTCACTCTTCTTTCCTGCCAGTCCTTTTCAGTTCTTTCTGGGTCCTCCTCTTCCCCCTCCACTCCTCTTCCCTGTGGTGTCCCCCAAGGTTCTATCCTCGCGCCCCCTTCTATTCAATATCTTTCTTGCCCCCCCCTCGCCCTTCTAGTCCAACAACACGGAGTTTCCCCTCACTATTACACCAATGACATCTTCCTTCTCTATCACACTGACTCAGCTGCCCCTGACATCACCCCCTTTAATGACTGCCTCTCGTCTGTGTCATCCTGGCTCTCTTCTAATTTTCTTCATGTCAATCTTTCCTCGGCCCCCGACTCTGGAACTCACTCCCCCCAGCCCTCCGCCTTGAACCCTCTTAAAACTTCAAGGCTAACCTAAAAACCCACCTTTTTTGCTCAGCTTTTGACCTTCCCCTCCCCTCCCTCCCCCCTCCTCTCCACCCCACTGCTGATACTCAATATGCCTGTTTTCTCCTCTGCTCTCTGCTCTCCTTCTGTCCTCTCCTAGCTTTACTCTATCCTTTCCTATCCAAAACAAACTGGTGTTCCTTTTCTTTTCTAGCAGCTTTTGCCATTTTGTAAACCGCTCAGACGCTGTAGTGATGGGCGATATATTAAGTACTTAATAAACAATAAACAAATGGCCAATTATTGGAGACTATGCTGAGAATCATAATCTTGACATTCTCTTTATTCCGGAATCCTGGCTCACAGACTCTGACATTATCCTCACTAACCAACTCAAGCTCCCCAACTATGATATATTCAACTGTCCAAGAGTGGGTAGAAGAGGGGGCGGTACTCTCATCTTAGCCAGATCTTCACTTCAGTTCCAATGCCTATCCTCACAGAACTACAACAACCTCAATACCATCATGATTGCAAACAAATATCTAGCTACAGCGCTCTTCTACCGTGCCCCTTCTAATGATGCAGAGGACCTCTCCATAGCCCTGGATTTAGTGTGTAATCATTCTCCGAAGACAAAACTTCTTTGGATTTTGGGTGACTTCAATCTTCCAGCTCTTGCTAAGAAAAAATCCACAGCATTTATTGACGCAATGTCTACTCTAAACTACAATCAACTTACACATACCGCAACACACTTGAAGGGAAATAACCTAGATTTGATCTTTGCTCCTTCTGATACACTAGAAACCAACAACATTCCCCCGCCTCAAGTTCTTCCAGTTCCCTGGTCTGACCAGAGGGCAATCTTATCTTCCAAGCACCAAATCCTCTTCCACTACAACATCACCTCCAGCCCGTCGCTTCAGACCTTTCAATAAAGAAGCCTTCCTTGATGAAACTCTACCTAACCTCAACCTTAACCTTACAACCCCAGAATTAATTGACCTCATTCATAATTGGAACTCTTCATTAAGTAAGGCAGCACTTCTATCTCAGCCCACACAACCCAATAAAAGATCACATACTGCCATCTGGTTCTCAGCAGATTTACGTGCCTCTCTACGCAACCTGAGGAAAATGGAGAGGAAATGGCACCACTCTAGGCTCCCCCAGGATCATGATACTTACATGAAGAACCTGCAAGAACACTGCATTAGGATCACCCAAAGAAGGAAAGAATACCATACCAAAATTCTGATGCGCTCCCTCAACAGGCCTCGTGATCTCTTCCAACTAATTCAGTCACTCACAAAAGATGCTTCTTGTCAACAATCTGAGAATTTTCTGCATCCTCAAGTCCTGGCCACCCATTTTTATAATAAAATGAACATGCTCCCCCACAATCCTGGAAATACGTGCACTGTTAGTCCTGACAGCGATAGCACCAATATCCCTGCATTAGTCTCCTTCTATCCATACTCAGCTGAATAGTTTGAAAATGTAATCAAAGTTCTCAAATCAACCACCTCACCTGATGATCCATGCCCTTCTCACTGGATTAAATCATCATGTTCCAAATTAAGCCAGTATATAGCGAGAATAGCGCACCTCTCCTTCTCTAAAGGCCTGGTTCCATCACCTCTGAAGACTGCCACCATCAGACCCCTATTAAAAATTCAGAAGTTGGACCCTCAAGACCCGAATTCCTATTGTCCTATAGCCAGTCTACCCTTCTTGGCTAAGATATTGGAGAAGGCAGTCCAACAGCAGATCCAAGACCACATTGATTCATACTCTCCATTGGATCAACATCAACATGGGTTCCGTCAACAACATGGTGTCGAAACCCTGCTTACCTCACTGATGAACAACCTGGTAAGAGGCACGTCTAACAAACAAGGCTTCATTTTGATCTTTCTAGATATTGCTTCAGCCTTCAACAGTCTCACACAACCTCTTACTTGATCAACTTTAGCAAAAGGGCATCAAGAACTTGGCACTTGATTGGTGTCACTCATATCTAACTGACCGCCAACAATAAGTTTTAGGCACTCAAATATCTTCAAAATACCAGCAAACCCAAGGAGTACCACAGGGCTCCTCTATCAGTGTTATTCTTCAACTTATATATTCAGCCTATCTGCAAGATCATCCAGGCCTTCGGCATACTCTACCACATCTATGCTAATGTGCTGCTCTGTTCCCCATTTGCTACAAACGCCCCTAATTACTCAAAAATAACAGAGTGCTTCAACGCAGTTACCAACTGGTTAAACTCACATAACCTTAAAGTGAACTGCAAAAAGACTGAGGTACTATTCATCTCAAAGGACTCAGTCTTCACACCACCAGCTACAATATAGGTGAGAGACACGGAACTGAAAACGAAGTAGGAGATCCGTTATCTAGGGGTTACTTTAGACCAGCACCTGAATATGAATTCACACAAACAATATCACCAAGGCTGTCTATCTCAAAATTCGTTCCCTCCATCATCTTAAGCCTCTACTTGAACCTACAGACTTCAGATCTGTCTTCCAAGCACTCATTATGCCTCACTTCAACTACGCCAACATCATTCTCCATGGCCTTCCCACCCACTCACTCCATCCTCTACAAATGGCCATGAATACTGCTGCTCGAACCATCTATGGGGTTTCCAAATACGAGCATGTGACACCTTTACTAATGCAACTTCACTGGCTTCCTATTGCTGGACGCTTTAAAATCAAAACCCTCTTGATTGCATTTAAAATCCTCTACCAGTCCTCTGCAACCGCCTTAGAAGACTTCCTACACTGGACATCGGACAGCAGAAGCAGGAGAACAAACATGATAAATACTCTTGCCATTCCCATTGTGGCCAGTAAAACCTCCCAATATATCTGGAACAGAGCATTCACTTTATTTGCCCCTCAGCTCCTGAGCTCCCTCCCCACACCTATTCGACTTATCACTGACCTATCCATCTTTAGAAAGGCAACAAAACATACCTTTTCCAGCTATACTTTGATCATGTCACATAACTATTGCCTTGTCCTGTCCAATGATGGGTATCTCCCTAATACTGTCTGTAAATAGCTTCTGATTGTAGTCGTTAAAACTATATTCATCAGGTTGATGATGCACTTTATTTCAATTTATTTGTTAACTCTGTTATCTACTGTAAACTCTGTTACCTGTTTGTTCAATTTATCTACTTTCAATGGAAACATGTTATATGTATCAAGTTGTTATACTGTAAACCTCACTGAATCTAAAGAGCTGCTCTGGGAGGGGAGAAAGCATAGGAAGGACTGCTGCTCTGGGGGGTGGGGAGAGAGAAGGCATGGGAGGACTGCTGCTCTGGGAGGGGAGAAAGCATGGGAGGGACTGCTGCTCTGGGGCAGGGGGGAGAGAAGGCATGGGAAGGACTGCTGCTCTGGGAGGGGAGAAAGCATGGGAAGGACTGCTGCTCTGGGAGGGGAGAAAGCATGGGAAGGACTGCTGCTCTGGGGCAGGGGGGAGAGAAAGCATGGGAAGGACTGCTGCTCTGGGAGGGGAGAAAGCATGGGAAGGACTGCTGCTCTGGGGCAGGGGGGAGAGAAGGCATGGGAAGGACTGCTGCTCTGGGAGGGGAGAAAGCATGGGAAGAATTGCTGCTCTTTTTGGGGGGGAAGAAAGCATGGAAGGGCTGGAAGCAAATTCATGCTAGGAGGGATAGGGCCTAGAAGGGAACTGATGCTGGGAGGGAAAGGGACTGGAAGGGAGCGAATGCTGGTGAGACATGGAAGGGGGTGATGCTGGGGAGCTGAAAGGGGGTAGATGCAGCAATCAGAGTGGAGAAAAAGGATGGGGAGGAGGACATATATTTTAGGTAAGATGGAAGAAACAGATATTTTGTATAAGGAGGAAGAAACAAGGTGGATGTAGAGAGAGAGACTGGAAAAACACAAGAGACAAAATGGACAGCAGACAATGGAGAGTTAGCAGAATATATGAATTCAGAAAGCAAAAGAGAGAGACTGAGGCAATTGTGACAGAAAAATAAATTGCCCAAACAACAAAAGGTAGAGAGAAATTACACAGGTACACTACCAAAAAACTGCCTCCAGTTTTGCAACTGATTCCTATAGATTTTGGGGTGCTGAATCCAGGACAAATAGCCAAAATGTTCCATCACATCAAGTTTTCTTGCAAAATTAGATTTCTTACCCATATAAGGAATGTTCACATAATTTCTTTTTAGCCGACTGCAGTTTATTTTCTTGGCCCAAAATAGAGGTTGTAATGGTTAACTAACTATAAACACTCCCTCATGATATTTTAGAGTGTTTTGTATTCATTTTATACATTAACAGGACAATTGGGAGGCGGGGGGCTAAATCCAGTACTCGCGCTGGCGCATGTTCTTTCCTGTTCGCCTCGCCTCGTTCGCTCGCTCAAACACGGTGGTTGCGACATGAAAGTTCCTGTCAAATTTCAGTTTCTTGCAAGTTCATTATTACCTTTTGTTTGCTCAGTCGTAATCCAGCTTTATTCCGAAGTGGTTCACTACAGTTGTAGTTTGCAGTGCTGTGTATTTGTGATGGCTCACAGAGCCAGAGGTTGCGTCAACTCTCCGGACAGTTTTTGTTTTATTTGTGGGGAATATACCGTGAAAAAGCGGCAGAGGAACATTTCTGCATTTATTTAAAAAGTATATTTCGCCTATTTCAGTTTGAAGTTAGGCGATCAAGACAAACCGTGGGCTCCTCACAAAGTGTGCAAGACATGTGAGGAAGATCTACGCTTATGGATGAAAGGTAAAAAACAAGCATTTCGTTTCGGAATACCTATGATGTGGCGTGAACAAAGAGACCACAGCAGTGACTGCTGTTTTTGCTCTTGCATTGTGAAGGGATACAACTTAAAAAATAAGAACGTAATAAGTTACCCCAACCTTCCCTCAGCAATTAGGCCTATGCCTCATAGCAACGAAGTACCTGTGCCTGAACCACCAAAATCCTTGGATCATATTTGTGTGGACGGTTCTGATCATGATGAGACTCATCAGATGGCTTTTCCTGATGAGTCCAGTACTTTCGAGTTTGAAACTGAACCAGATCTGAAACCTGAACTTTTCTCTCAAGCTGAATTGAATGATTTAGTCCGGGATTTAGGACTCCCAAAAGATGCTGCCCAACTGCTAGGTTCTCGGCTTAAACAGAAAAATCTATTGTCACCAGGAACAACTTTTTATTGGTACCGCAACCGCGAGACACAATTTTTGAAGTATTTCAGCAAAGAGGAAGATTTGGTATTTTGCAACGATATATACGGAGTGATGGAAAAGTTTAAACTCAAGTATGATCCTGCTGAATGGCGGCTGTTCATTGATTCGTCAAAAGACAGCATAAAAGGTGTTCTTCTTCATAATGGCAACACATTCGCTTCAGTTCCTATTGCTCACTCTGTTATTCTCCAAGAAAAATACGAGAATTTGTCCCTGATTCTTCAGAAGATTCGTTATGATGAGCATAAGTGGATGATTTGTGGAGACTTTAAAATTCTATCCATGCTATTAGGGCAGCAATCCGGTTTCACCAAATATCCCTGCTTCCTTTGCTTGTGGGATAGCCGGGCCCGCGACCTACACTGGGGGAAAAAAGACTGGCCAATTCGGGAGTATTTGAGACCCGGTGAGAAAAATGTTCTTCATGAGAGCTTGGTACCTCATAATAAAATTCTATTACCACCTCTCCACATTAAGTTGGGTCTCATTAAGCAATTCATCAAGTCCCTTCCAAAAGATGGTGAGTGCTTTCGGTACCTTTGCTCAAAGTTCCCCGACTTTCTGAAGCAAAGCTAAAGGAAGGAGTGTTTGTTGGCCCTGATATAAGGAAACTCATTTCAGATGGAGCATTCGCTGAAACGATGTCTGAGAAGGAAAAGGAAGGCTGGGATTCCTTCAAGGATGTTGTTTTCAAATTCTTGGGGAACAGGCGGGATGAGAACTATAAGGATATTGTTGCCAGGATGCTCAATGCCTTCAAAGAACAAGGCTGTAACATGAGCCTGAAAGTCCATTTCTTGCACTCCCATGTGAACTACTTTCCCGAAAACTTGGGGGCGTACAGTGAAGAACAAGGTGAAAGGTTTCACCAGGACATCAAGGACGCAGAGAGAAGGTACCAAGGAAGATGGAACACCACTATGATGGCTGATTTCTGCTGGTTGCTGCTGCGGGAAACCCCAGATGAAAAATACGCCAAGCAGCGCACCAAGAGAAGCATTCGGGGGAAGAAGAAACGGGCCCACCAGGAGATTGATTGACCCAAGAATGACTTTAAAATCTAAACTGTGTTGACAAATATCGTGTTTTTACTAAACTTTGAAATAAAAATTTGCTAGTTATTACCACAGTGTTGGATCTCATTTATTAGAATTTTATTTTCACACCATCGGGTGTTTGTCTTCATGTATTGCAATGGTGCGGTTTGCGTTTTCTATTCTTACATACATACCTGTACAACATTTTTTGCACATTTCTTTGCTTTGCTTTGTGTCTAACCTCGCTCTTATATGCTCAATGTTTGTGCACATGTATGTGGCTGTTTTAAGTGCAGACAATTTTGCTACCATCACAGTGTGTTTTGTTGACATTACTCTATTCTTATGTGCTGCCTTGTTACAATTTTCTTTATTCTTATTTGAATAACTACTAAACAATTAGTATAAAGAATTCATCCAAGAAACTTTTATCTCGATCGCACTCAATCTGAAACGTTCACCTCAAACTGCTAACCCAATGTAGCAAAAAATCTGTACGTGATGGAGCAAATTGGTTACCAGATTTGGATTCAGCGCACCAAAAAACGTAAAAATCAATCGAAACATTTGAGGCAGTTTAAAAAAAATTTTTTTTAGTGTACCTGTGTTATTTTATTTTGAATTTACTAGGTGGAATATGTGAGCTCTGGGAAATGTACATCACTGATGTCTTTGTGTTTGTTCACTATAAGAGGAAATTAATTTATAGTTTTATTTTTCCAGTGTTGTGGTGCTTTCCAAGTTTGGATTTTGGGGGTTCCCAGTTCAATCATGGCCTTCATATTTCTAAATTGTGATTCCTTGTGTGCTCTATTTGATGATGATCTGTCTATGTTTTGCATATATGACCGAACTGCGGTATTCTGTTTGTGTAGTTTCTGTGTAGGAGTCCTACTTGATCTCTTTTCCCAGAAGGAGATGTATTGATTTTCTGAGGTATATTGGATTTATTTTTCAGTGCTGCCTTTATATATGTAGAGTCTGGTACTATGTGAGTCCTTGTAGTGCTGTTATGATATGGCAGGTTTGGTATGGGTTTTAAGTGAGCAGGGTTTTGTAATACTTTCTAATGTACCTGGTAGTTGACACTGGAGGATGGTAATGTAGAAATATGGTAATCTTTCTTTATCCTTACTGCCCATGAAAATGGTATTAAGACGCTCACTCATTGAGACATGTTTACTAAAGGTTAATACATATTCACAATTTATTTATTTATTTATTTAACATTTCTTCTATACCGCGCTATTATAATCAGTGTGGTGTACATCGAACAAAACATACTACAATGCATACAGGCAACATTGAGTTTACAGTGAAACAGGATATTAAACATGGAGAAAAACCGGGGAAACTATATATAAGCTAACTTTATACTATGTACACTTCTCTAACTCATCTAGCTGATACATGTGTGTTCGTGGAAAGATAGTACACGTGTGATGGTTAGCGGAGGGACTTATGAGTAGGCTAACCATTATCTGTTTGTGTTAGGGTGTTAGGGCGGCTGGGAGGTAGTTTGTCAATTGAGTGTTCACCTCGGATTGTCTCCGGGTAGAATTTTGTAAAGAGGTGGTGTTTCAAGGCTTTTCTGAATGGGGCTAGATTTTTGATGCCTCGGATTTCATGGGGAAGGGCATTCCAGTTTAAAGGAGCAAATATGGAGAAGGCCCTGTTGGAGGTTGTCTTTGTGCATTTTGTCATCATCTTGGGGACTACTAAGGTGTTCGTTGTTTGAGGCCTCCGGTTTCTATTTTCAGGGGTACTGTGGATTAGCTTGCTGATTGGCGTGGAGGGGTAGTTGTGAACACACACTAAGTGCAGCAACACCCATTTATTTCTATGGGAGTAGTGGCATTTACCGCACATTAATATTTAGTAAACATGACCCTAATTCATTGCTGGGACAAAAAAGAGCTCCTTTGGAAGCCTGAAGTCGACTGGGACCTGATATGCAGCCAAAAGGCACTGTTTATAGCCTCAGGGATGTGAGAGGGAAGAAGAGAGGCTCAGCCATCTTTCAATAATGGTCTGGATTCTCAGAAGAACTATGGGCCTATGTACTAAGCATTTATTCCCCCAATCTACAACATACTTTTTCCTTTCTCCTATCATTTTAGTGTATTTGCAAAAGGAGTGTTTTACTAATTTACGACTACCACAATGAGCCAATCGAAAAAAACATCTGGGGTGATGTTCAGAAAACGAAGAAAAGAACACCAAGAAAACCAGCAAAAAAATACATCAACAAATGCAGAATTGGCTTAATGTTTCCCAGTCAGATACCAGTCAAACACAGATTAATGATTCCACCCAGTCAGGCGTAGGTGATATTGAGAATTACAAAACACTAACACCTACTGAAGAGGAAGTAGCTGAAATTCTGAATGTTGCTGGCACCACCAGTGGAAGTGGTGAAGTTAACAAACCAATGGAACAAGATCCACAGAGAGCAAATTTTCATTTTGATGATCCCACGACTTGGCCTCCAATCACTGACAAAATTAGGTCTATGTTAGTTTCTCATGGGCCAGAACAAAATGATAGGGACTGCAATTTTCTGAACAGTTGTTCTACTTCTGGAAAATGGCATTTCAGTAAAAGCTGGTTTAAAAAAACTCTTCCGAATGGTGAAAAGGTTCACCGCCAATGGCTCTTGCATAGTACATCTAAGGATGCAAAATTTTGCTTCTCATGCATGTTGTTCTCCTGTGCTAACAACTGTACATTTTCAGATCCTGCTAAAGGTTTTTCTGATTGGGTTCACCTGAGCCCCAGGATTCCAGAGCAAAACAGCTTAGAGCACAGAAAATGCTCCATCAGTGGAAAGAGCTTGAAAGGCGTTTGAAAAAAGACAGAACTATTGATGATGACTTACAGAAAGCATTGAAAGGAGAAACAGAAAGGTGGCGCATATTGAAGGTCATCATTGATGCTATAATGTTCTGTGCTCGAAACAATCTTGCTTTGAGAGATACTAGTGAGTTATTGGAAAACCAAACTGTGGTTTGTTTCTGAAAATCTTAGAACTAATAAGTCATTACCACCCGGGGTTGGCTGAACATATTGCAGCTGCTAAAACAGCAAAAGCGTCTATGACATACTTTCCTCCACGAATACAAAATGAGTTAATTGCACTGCTGGCTGAAAAGGTGAAGAAAAAAAATTGTATCATGAATCAAAGAGGCTAAATATTATTCTATTCTGTTTGACTGTACACCTGATTTATTTATTTATTTGGACAAATTTTCTATACCGCCCCTTCCAGAGATCAGGGGCAGTTTACATGGAACAAGTTACATAGAACAGAATTGAACTAAATACATTGTAACTCAAACCTGATGTTTCTCACAAGGAGCAGTTAACCCAAATTATGTGGTATGTTTTAATTAAAGATGGTCAGTGTTCATTGGAAGAAAGTTTCATTGATTTCATTGAAAGTCATGATAAAATTGGCCTTGGGCTGGCCACAGAGATTACAGGAAAATTAGAAAGTGATGGTTTGGCTATAAAAGATTGTAGAGGTCAGGGATATGATAATGGAGCAAATATGGCAGGCAAGTACAGTGGAGTGCAAGCCCGAATTAGTGGTCTCAATTCCTTGGCTAGATTTGTGCCGTGTGCAGCCCATTCCCTCAATTTAGTCGGAGTTCATGCAGCTGAGATTTCACTGCTCGTGATAACATTCTTTGGTTGCGTTCAAAAACTGTTCACATTTTTCTCAGGCTCTACAGTGAGGTGGGAACGACTGATGAAGGTGTCGACTATTTCTTTGAAAAGTAGAGGTGTAACTAGGTGGTCTGCTAGAAAAGAAGCATTTTCTGCACTGTTGACACAAATTGAAGGAGTTTATAATGTTCTACAAGAATTAAGTAACGACTGGAGCCGCAATGATGATACAGTATCAGGTGCTCAAACACTTCTCACACAAATCAATTTTGAATTTCTTTGCTTGCTCTATCTATGGTGTCAGATTCTTACAGTCATTGACAGAGAGAACCGCTGCTTGAAATCAAAGAATATATCAGTTGATACAGCTTCGAAGTTGTTGCAAGGTTTGTCATTGCAGATACAGTATATGCGTGACAAAGGTATCACAGAAATCAATGCAGCAAAGACAACAGCTCAAAGAATTGGCATTGAACCAGATTTTACAACAAAGAGGAGACAAAGCCAAAAGAATGTGTCTGAGTGAATCTAATAGTGATCTTCTTATGCCGGAAAATAATTTCGAGAGACAATGGAACATGGTGTTTGACAGCCTTATAATTCAAATGCAGTGGCGTTTTGAAACATTAGCTGGGATGTCTGACTTTTGAATTCCTCACCGGCAATTCTCTTGCGACATTTTCAGTGGAAGAAGCTAAAAATTGTGCAGCTAACCTAGCTCGGAAGTATGATTGTGACTTAGATATGCTGGAACTGATGACAGAAACAGAGTTTCAAATTTCAGACAAATTACACAGGTACACTAAAAAAAAATTTTTTTAAACTGCCTCTAATGTTTCGATTGATTTTTACGTTTTTTGGTGCGCTGAATCCAAATCTGGTAACCAATTTGCTCCATCACGTACAGATTTTTTGCTACATTGGGTTAGCAGTTTGAGGTGAACGTTTCAGATTGAGTGCGATTGAGATAAAAGTTTCTTGGATGAATTCTTTATACTAATTGTTTAGTAGTTATTCAAATAAGAATAAAGAAAATTGTAACAAGGCAGCACATAAGAATAGAGTAATGTCAGCAAAACACACTGTGATGGTAGCAAAATTGTCTGCACTTAAAACAGCCACATACATGTGCACAAACATTGAGCATATAAGAGCGAGGTTAGACACAAAGCAAAGCAAAGAAATGTGCATAAAATGTTGTACAGGTATGTATGTAAGAATAGAAAACGCAAACCGCACCATTGCAATACATGAAGACAAACACCCGATGGTGTGAAAATAAAATTCTAATAAATGAGATCCGACACTGTGGTAATAACTAGCAAATTTTTATTTCAAAGTTTAGTAAAAACACGATATTTGTCAACACAGTTTAGATTTTAAAGTCATTCTTGGGTCAATCAATCTCCTGGTGGGCCCGTTTCTTCTTCCCCCGAATGCTTCTCTTGGTGCGCTGCTTGGCGTATTTTTCATCTGGGGTTTCCCGCAGCAGCAACCAGCAGAAATCAGCCATCATAGTGGTGTTCCATCTTCCTTGGTACCTTCTCTCTGCGTCCTTGATGTCCTGGTGAAACCTTTCACCTTGTTCTTCACTGTACGCCCCAAGTTTTCGGGAAAGTAGTTCACATGGGAGTGCAAGAAATGGACTTTCAGGCTCATGTTACAGCCTTGTTCTTTGAAGGCATTGAGCATCCTGGCAACAATATCCTTATAGTTCTCATCCCGCCTGTTCCCCAAGAATTTGAGAACAACATCCTTGAAGGAATCCCAGGCTTCTTTTTCCTTCTCAGACATCGTTTCAGCGAATGCTCCATCTGAAATGAGTTTCCTTATATCAGGGCCAACAAACACTCCTTCCTTTAGCTTTGCTTCAGAAAGTCGGGGGAACTTTGAGCAAAGGTACCGAAAGCACTCACCATCTTTTGGAAGGGACTTGATGAATTGCTTAATGAGACCCAACTTAATGTGGAGAGGTGGTAATAGAATTTTATCACGAGGTACCAAGCTCTCATGAAGAACATTTTTCTCACCGGGTCTCAAATACTCCCGAATTGGCCAGTCTTTTTTCCCCCAGTGTAGGTCGCGGGCCCGGCTATCCCACAAGCAAAGGAAGCAGTGATATTTGGTGAAACCGGATTGCTGCCCTAATAGCATGGATAGAATTTTAAAGTCTCCACAAATCATCCACTTATGCTCATCATAACGAATCTTCTGAAGAATCAGGGCCAAATTCTCATATTTTTCTTGGAGAATAACAGAGTGAGCAATAGGAACTGAAGCAAATGTGTTGCCATTATGAAGAAGAACATCTTTTATGCTGTCTTTTGACGAATCAATGAACAGCCGCCATTCAGCAGGATCATACTTGAGTTTAAACTTTTCCATCACTCCGTATATATCGTTGCAAAATACCAAATCTTCCTCTTTGCTGAAATACTTCAAAAATTGTGTCTCGCAGTTGTGGTACCAATAAAAAGTTGTTCCTGGTGACAATAGATTTTTCTGTTTAAGCCGAGAACCTAGCAGTTGGGCAGCATCTTTTGGGAGTCCTAAATCCCAGACTAAATCATTCAATTCAGCTTGAGAGAAAAGTTCAGGTTTCGGATCTGGTTCAGTTTCAAACTCGGAAGTACTGGACTCATCGGGAAAAGCCATCTGATGAGTCTCATCATGATCAGAACCGTCCACACAAATATGATCCAAAGATTTTGGTGGTTCAGGCACAGGTACTTCGTTGCTATGAGGCATAGGACTAATTGCTGAGGGAAGGTTGGGGTAACTTATTACGTTCTTATTTTTTAAGTTGTATCCCTTCACAATGCAAGAGCAAAAATAGCAGTCACTGCTGTGGTCTCTTTGTTCACGCCACATCATAGGTATTCCGAAACGAAATGCTTGTTTTTTACCTTTCATCCATAAGCGTAGATCTTCCTCACATGTCTTGCACACTTTGTGAGGAGCCCACGGTTTGTCTTGATCGCCTAACTTCAAACCAAAATAGGCGAAATATACTTTTTTAATAAATGCAGAAATGTTCCTCTGCCGCTTTTTCACGGTATATTCCCCACAAATAAAACAAAAACTGTCCGGAGAGTTGATGCAACCTCTGGCTCTGTGAGCCATCACAAATACACAGCACTGCAAACTACAACTGTAGTGAACCACTTCGGAATAAAGCTGGATTACGACTGAGCAAACAAAAGGTAATAATGAACTTGCAAGAAACTGAAATTTGACAGGAACGTTCATGTCGCAACCACCGTGTTTGAGCGAGCGAGCGAACGAGGCGAGGCGAACAGGAAAGAACATGCGCCAGCGCGAGTACTGGATTTAGCCCCCCGCCTCCCAATTGTCCTGTTAATGTATAAAATGAATACAAAACACTCTAAAATATCATGAGGGAGTGTTTCTAGTTAGTTAACCATTACAACCTCTATTTTGGGCCAAGAAAATAAACTGCAGTCGGCTAAAAAGAAATTATGTGAACATTCCTTATATGGGTAAGAAATCTAATTTTGCAAGAAAACGTGACGTGATGGAACATTTTGGCTATTTTTCCTGGATTCAGCACCCCAAAATCTATAGGAATCAGTTGCAAAACTGGAGGCAGTTTTTTGGTAGTGTACCTGTGTTATTGATTGCTGATTTAGGCAAAGCAAATACTGTTAACCTTTTGCAACTTATCCATATATATTCCTTAAAAGGTGCATATCATAATATAGAGATTGCGCTTAGAAAGCATAGTTACTCACCTGTAACAGGTGATCTACGGGAACAGCAGGAATTTAGTCTTCACATATGGGTATCGTCGGTACCAACGGAGCCTGCGTGGGAACGCTCCCCAGCGTCCAATTAGAAAGCTTTTGGGAGCATCCCACAGCGCCTGCGTGCTACCTTCCCGCCTTTCCCAACTGTCTCTCTCCAGTTGAGTTTAAAGCTGAGACAAAGAGAGAGAGAGAAAGGGAAAGAAAAAAGAGAGAGAGATACAACTCCTAGGGGAGGTGGGTGGGTTGTGAAGACTAAATTCCTGCTGTTCCCAGAGATCACCTGTTACAGGTGAGTAACTATGCTATCTCCAGGAACAAGCAGGAATGTAGTCTTCACATATGGGGACTCCCTAGCTGCAGATGCCAGGGAGAAACCCCAGAAGTTGTGTGCCCTTGTGAAAGGGCTCCACTTCCCCCATGGATCTCTGGCATCCTACCAGGGATGGTGGGTAGGAGTTGATTAAGTATGGAACAGGTGTTGAAGAACAGCCTGACCAAACAAGGCATCCTGGCGGGAGTCCTTGTCTAAGCAATAATGGGCTGTGAAGGTATGAACCGAGGCCCAAGTAGCTGCTCGACAGATGTCGTCGATAGACACAGAGTGAAGATGAGCCATAGAGGCTGCCATGGCCCTCACATTGTGAGCTGTGACATGACCTTCCAATGGATGGATTTACTCTCATAGGCAAAAGAAATACACTGTGCAACCCAGTTGGACAGTGTTCTCTTGGAGACTTGAAGTCCCAAATGACTAGAATCAAAAGCAACAAAAGGTTGAGAGGACTTTCTATGTTGCTGCGTCCTTTGTAAGTAAAAGGCCAAAGCTCTTTTACAATCCAAAGTATGAAGATTCCTTTCTGCATTAGAGGCATGAGGCCATGGGAAAAAAACAGGAAGGTAAACTGCTTGGTTTAGATGAAAAGGTGAAACCACCTTTGGCATAAAGTGAGGATGAGTCCTAAGAACTACCTTATGATGGAACCTTGTATAAGGAGGATCAGCCACCAATGCTTGCAATTCACTGATGCGACGTGCTGATGTGATTGCAATAAGAAAAATAACCTTCCAGGAAAGGAATTTCAAAGAGGTAGTAGCCAATGGTTCAAAAGGTGGCTTCATGGGCTGGCCAAGAACCAGATTTAGATCCCATGCCACCGGTAGTGGCTTAACAGGAGGCTTAGTTAGGAGAAGTCCTCTCATAAATCTCGCTATGATCGGATGAGAGGAAATAGGTTGCCTATTTAAAGGTTTGAGAGAAGCTGCAATAGCACTCAAATGAACTCACTGAATTGGTCTTAAGCCCTGCATTAGACAAATGAAGGAGATATTCCAGTAATGATTCCAGAGGTATTGCAAGAGGGTTGAGACCCTTCTGCGAACACCATATGGTAAACCTTTTCCACTTGAAAGCAAAAGAGCGTCTTGTGGATGGTTTCCTGGAAGCATAAAGGATATCCTTTACTTGCTGAGAAAGGTTAAGAACATGAAGTTCTAGGCTTTCAGCAACCATGCCCTGAGATGTAGAGACTGGGGGTTGGGATGCCACAGCATCCTGTCCTCCTGGGATAGGAGATCTGGAGCAGATCCTAACTCCAGAGAGGGAGCTTGAGAGAGATGCAAGAGCAGAGGGTACCACACTTGTCGTGGCCAATGTGGGGCTATGAGAATCATATGGCCTCTGTCTCTGAAGTTTGAATAAAGTTCTGGGAATTAGGGGAATGGGTGGGAAGGTATACAGAAAGTCCTGACCCCAGTGGAGGAGGAAGGCATCCCTGGCCTGACAACCCTGAACCGGAATTCTGGAACAGAACTGGGGAAGTTTGGCATTCAGCAGACTTGCAAAGAGGTCTATGTCCGGGGTTCCCCAAAATTGGAAAATTTTGGCCACCTGGTCTGCATGGAGAGACCATTCGTGTGAAGCAGAACTCGACTGAGTCTG
This sequence comes from Ichthyophis bannanicus, assembly GCA_033557465.1. Lineage (NCBI taxonomy): Eukaryota > Metazoa > Chordata > Amphibia > Gymnophiona > Ichthyophiidae > Ichthyophis > Ichthyophis bannanicus. Next base: position 699,955,000 of record CM066035.1, read on the forward strand.
TCTGCCCAAGAGTTTTGAATGCCTGGAAGATACACTGCAAGGAGATTAATCTGATGCTCTCTGGCAAGGGCCCAAAGTCGCAAAGCTTCGTTGCAGAGCGATAGAGAGCCTGTTCCGCCCTGTTTGTTCACATAGAACATGGCTACCTGGTTGTCCGTTTGAATTAGGACAGTTTTGTAGCTGAGCTGGGTGTGAAACACTCGAAGAGCAAGAAAGACTGCTCTGAGCTCCAGAAGATTGATGTGTATATCAGTCTCCTGTGAAGTCCAGGTACCCTGGGTAGAGAGGCCTTGCAAATGGGCCCCCCAACCCACCTGTGAGGCATCTGTTAGAGTTACTTGGGGTAGGGGTTGCTGAAAAGGAGACTCCACCAACAGGTTCTGGGGTGACTGTCACCATTGGAGAGAAAACATGAGACGATCTGAGGTTGCTATTTTGTCTGACAGGCAACCTGACGCCTGAGTCCATTGAGTGGATAGAGTCCACTGGGCTGCCCTCATATGGAGGCGGGCATAAGGGACCACATGCACGGTGGATGCCATGTGGCCTAGTGTAACATTTCCCGAACAGTGAGGTGAGACTTTAGCATTGCTTGGGAAGCTAACTGCACAATGCGAAGGCAGCGGGACTGTGGAAGATAGGCCCTTCTCTGTCTGGTGTCCTATGGACTCTAGAGAGACTGAGTGGGAGCTAGGTTGGATTTTGGGAAGTTTATGACAAGTCCAAAATATTGGAGGATACGCATTGTGCAAGATAGGGAAATCCTGGCCTCTGGCTCTGAGGGGGCTCGAATGAGCCAATCGTCCAAGTAAGGGAAGACGAATATTTTTAGGGTGCGGAGAAATGCTGCAACCACAGCCATGCATTTTGTGAACACCCTTGGTGCCGAGGCCAGGCCAAAAGGAAGAACTCTGTATTGGTAGTGCTTTCCTTGAAATAGAAAGTTGTGACTCCTCTCCCAGTCCCTATTAGGCATCCGCCTAGGGCCTTGAGGATCAAGTTGCCTTCTAGCACAATAACAGTCTGCAGTCGAGTAATTAAGGCAAAATAAGAACAGGGCTTTATTTCCCCTCCCCTAAGGATCTCCTTTTATACAACAAAAACCAGGAACAAAAACAGCTTCTTCAAAGAAAAATATATTCTTTTCCTTTTGGTATTTTTACAGAGCTTCTGCCCACTTGTTTAGCACAATGATTCAATATCATCAGAGAAACATAACGTACAGTCCATTGGTGTGGGTTCAAGGTTACAGCTATTATTTTCCCACTGCATTAGTTCACAATCCTCCTGGGCTGCAGGTGGGTTAAAATCCTCATAGCTGTTTTCATTGTAAAACCCTCTCTGTGAGGCACTGGTCAGCTTATCAGGAAACTGCTCTAGGCAAGCAGGGTTTTGAATACCTGGTATTGTGGCAGTTTCCCTCTGGCTTTCCTTTTCTCCCCAGTAATGTGGAATTACATCATAACTCCCAGCATTTACTTTACTTCTTATGCCATGCCCTGGACCTCCAGACAAAACAGAGTTCTTAGCTTTTTCTCTCTTAAAGCTAGGTTCCCACCTTCTCTTTGTTGTCCTGGTTCCTCTCTCTGGGCTACGGACAGCTCCTTCCCGGGACCTCCAGCTACCAGCAGTCTGAGCAGTGCTATAGCCACGTTCCTGAGAAGTTTTTCCCCGGCTGCTTCCTGCTACCGGTCCACACCTACTGCTTCCTTGATTGAGCAGGCTTCCTTCTGTGTGACATCTGCTCTCAGTCTGGTTACTCACTCCTCCCAGGTTGCTGCCCCCTCTGGCCTCTCCTGGATTTCCCAGCAGCTTTTATCCTCATGTCCTTTGCATGCTGCCTGTGCTTTCATGGAGAGGTGATCCTGATTAGCTTTTAACCTTTCTGCTACGTCAGGACTAGTGTGTGGTAAACTTATTCTATTGCTCTTTTGCCTCCTGTGAGCTGAGTGTGTTTGCTGCCTATCAGACTCCAAGGTAAATTCCTCTTTTTCACCTATTATCATGGGCTCTACACCGGCTACTGTATCACAAAGTGAAGAAATCTTCGGTGAGTTGGATGGATGAGAACATGAGTGTACGCATCCTTGAGATCTAGAGAACAAAGCCAGTCCTGACTTTGAAGGTATGGCAGTAGAGTTCCTAGAGAAATCATTTTGAATTTCTCTTTGAACAGATATTTGTTCAATTCTCTGAGGTCTAAAATGGGTCTGTGCCCTCCTGTTTTCTTTGGAATAAGGAAAAAGGGGGAATAGAAACCTGCACCCTGTTGATGAACAGATACTTCTTCTATTGCCCCTTGGGCAAGAAGAAGACTGACCTCGTGATCTAACTGGGAGTTGAGAGAGGTCTGAGAATTGAACTGTCTTACCACTGTAGGAGGGGGCATGCTGAGGAAGTGAAGCTTGTATCCCTCTCTCACAATGGACAGAGTCCAACTTTCTGCTGTTATCTTCCCCCATCTGGGGGCAAAATAACAAACTTTCTGGAATGGTGGAAGGCTCTGGCCCATTCAGGGCCAGAAAGACAAAGTTCTCTAGATGGAAGTCAAAGCCCCTGTGGAGGCTGAGTCTGCTGAGCCGGATGAGGCTTAGCAGCCTTTGTTTCTTTGTTTAGGTTGCTGCTGACCCTTTTGGGCAGACTGACCTGAACGATGCCCTTGTTGGGTATAGGAGGGGCAGAACTTCTTTCTAGTGAATAATGTTTTTTTGTAGGACCTTTTACTTGTAGGATCAGCTGTAGATTTTGATAATCTATCCAAGGTGAGATTATCAGCATCTAGCTCATTAGCTTTCTCTAGCCAATTTTTGCCAAAGAGATTCTTTCCAGTGCAAGGAATATTCCCCAATTTGTTCTGTACCCAAAGTTCCAAGTCAGATGCCTGGAGCCAGGCAATCCTACCTGCGCCTATGGCAATAGCAGAAGTTCTGCTTATGCACTCAAAACAATCAAAAGCTGCACGATTTACGAATTTGGAAACATCTTGAGCATGTTTGATAAGAGCAAGATAATCCTGCCTCTTATCATCAGGAAGGAGAGGGCTCATAAGCTCTAGATCTCCTGTAACTTCCTTAAGGAACATTCCCATATATAAAATGTAGAAACTAATCCTGGCAGAAAGCATAGAGGCCTGGAAGGCTCGACGCCCAAAGGCATCAAGAGTTCTACATTCACGTCCCGGAGGATTAGATGCATGTCTTTTTGCATTCTTGATCCTTCTCATAGCTGACTCCACCACCATGGAATGGTGGGGCAGCTGAGTTTTTTGAAATCCAGGACAGGGAGGAACTCGATACATGGTATCGAGCCTACGAGAATGAGAAGTGGTGAGAGGTGTTTCCCACATCCTTAGCATGAGATCATGCAAGATCTCATGAATAGGCAAAGTAGCTGCCTCTTTGGGAGCTTTAGGATACTGTAAAATCTCCATTTCCTTCGCCCTAGGCTCTGTTTCAGGAGCCACTGTGATGGAAAGACCTCGAGCCACATCTTGGATAAAATCCTGGAAGGATATATCCTCAGGAGGAGACATCCTACGTTTAGGAGAGGAAGAATCCTCAGGAAGAAGTACTCTGGTATCGATAGAGCTGTCAGAGTCTTCAGACTCGGAGGATTCAAAGTATCTCCTATCCGGGTAATCATGTATCGCACGATACCGGTACCGATCGAAGTTGGTATCGACAGGGTCTGGAACCGACTTGTCAGTACTGGAGGGCATAGTCTGCGTCGGTACCGGTAGTCCACCTACCGACGTCAATGCCTCCGGTACCGATGTCGGTACCGGTACCGGTTGAATTGTCTGAAGCGGTTTCAGGGGCATCGATGCCGAGAGAAGAACCACCAGACTGCATTCAATAGGCAAAAATCTCTGGTCTATCGACGCCGCCGATGCCTGGGTATTGGTACAGGGTGAAACGGCCGGTACCCCAGAGCATGGCACCAGTAGTTTTGCCGAGGTTGGGACCTCGAGAACATCCTGGAGCCCCGATGATGCTTTGGAAGCCGAAGCCTCCCACTGGGGCAATTTTGCCGGTGTAAGTCCCTCAAGGGCAACGCCAGAGGCATCTCGATACTTGGAAGGAGATCTACCCTTTGAGGACCAGCTAGACTTATGTTTAGTTACCTGAGATCCATGGGAGGAAGACGAAGCCCTGGAAGATGTTGATGCCACAGATGCTGCATCGGAGGGAAAAAGGGTGCTAAGTTTAGCAGCTCGGTTTTGCCGACCCCTCTTCAACATCATCCCACAGGCAACACACTCGGAGATAGAGTGGTCAGGACCTAAACATTTGAGGCACCACTCAGGGTGTGGGTGACGGAGATGGTACCGCCACACTTGGAACACTTTTTAAACCTCGAGGTGGGTTTTTCCATTGCAGAGGAAAGTTGGGCCTAGTGCCAAAAATGGCACATGGCACCAGAGGAGAAAAAAGCTGGAAGACTCCAGGAAAATGTTTTTTTTACAAGAAAAATAAAGAAAGAACCGGCGGTACCGGTATAGCATCGAAGGAAGGCAGACGCGACCACAAAAAAGAAGAATAAAAGGGATATTTTCTGCAGTGACAGGAAGTGTGACCTGCCGGCTCCGCGGAAAACGAAGAACTGGAGAGAGACAGTTGGGAAAGGCAGGAAGGCAGCACGCAGGCACTGTGGGATGCTCCCAAAAGCTTTCTAATTGGACGCTGGGGAGCGTTCCTGCGCAGGCTCCGTCGGTACCGACGATACCCATATGTGAAGATTACATTCCTGCTTGTTCCTGGAGATTTTTTTTTAACAATTCCAGTCGCTTCTTGTGAACATAGTTTTAGCAAGTTGAAGCTTGTAAAAAATTACCTTAGGACTAGGTCAGAGGTTCCCAGCTCCAGTCCTGGAGGGCCAAACACCATTCAGATTTTCAGGTTGTCCCTAATAAATATGCATGAGATTCATTTGCATGCACTGCCCCCATTGTATTCAAATGTATCTCATGCATATTCATTAGGGACAGCCTGAAAACCTGAATGGTGTTTGGCCCTCCAGGACTGGAGTTGGGAACCTCTGCCTTAAGTCATCGATGGGCCAAGAACGTTTGTCCAACTTGGCAATTTTGTCTATTGAACATGAAATAGCTGACACTCTCAGTTACGACAATGTTATTGATGATTTTGCCGTGCAAAAATCAAGGAAAGTAATTCTAAAATAATTGAGTTGTCGATTGGATTTGTTCTCCAGTTCTTCTTTACTGGTTTGGTTGGTAAACTTTGGTTCAAAACCCTATAACATTATACTAAACATTTATCAAAGACCAGTTTTCTATTAATTTTGCCTTTGTGGATAGTGAACTCACATTTGGCTAAATTTAAATATAAGCTAGATTTTGCATCAAGATGACACCTTCGTTAGTTACAACAGGTCCTTGTAGACTGTTACCTGATAGTGTTTTTACATGGTTGTATTAGACAATAGACCTGTATAAAGTTGACTAAAGTTGACTGTGGGTTGCATAGACTCATAACTTTAGTTAACTTTATACAGGCCTATTGTCTAATATGACAATTTTTTTTTGTTTTATGATGTTTTCAGTTTGTTATTGTCTAATTTATTGTTATGAATGTCATTTTGTAAGCCTCTTAGATTTTGATAAGCTGCATAGGAATGCTTTTAAATAAATAAAATATGTAACTGATAAAAGTCTGATGTCATGGGGGGGGGGCACCAGTTTCACAAGTCACACAGGGCACAGTTATAGCATGGTACGGCCCTGCATGTGGTCCCTCTACATAAAAACAGAAGTAAGGATGAGGCTAGGAACTACAGGCTGGTTAGTCTGACATCTGTGGTATGTAAATTAATGGAACCACTGCTAAAACAGGGATAATGAGGTCTCTGGAATCCTATAGATTGCAAGTTCTAATGCAGCATGGTTTTACTAGAGGCAGGTCTTGTCAGACAAATCTGATTTCTTTGACTGGCTGATCAAAATGTTGGACCGAAGGAGAGCGCTAGATGTGATGTACTTAGATTTCAGTAAAGCCTTTGACACTGTTCCACATAGGTGACATAAATAAATTGTGCGCCCTAGGGACGGATCCTAAAGTGACCGACCAGGTTAGAAACTGCTTGAGTGGAAGGCAACAAAGTGTACAGGTAAACGGAGCTCACTCTGAGAAGATGGACATTACTAGTGGTGTCCACAGGGATCTGCCCTTGGTCCAATTATTTTTAAAATTTTTGTAAGTGATATTGTGGAGGGTTGTCAGATAAGATTTGCCTCTTTGCGGATGATACCAAAATCTGTGATAGGGTAGACATCCAGAAAGGTGTAGATTGCATGAGGAGAAATCTACCTCAACCGCGGCCATCTCCGAGGCTCCCCAGTCGGGGTCGAGCAACCGGCTTTTCCCGCTCTGCACTCCAGCCCTATCCGGGCTGTGGGAGGAACCAGAGCCAGCGTTTAAAAAGAGCCGCCGGCTGAAAAGCAGCCTCTCCTCAACCGCGGCCATCTCCGAGGCTCCCCAGTCGGGGTCGAGCAACCGGCTTTTCCCGCTCTGCACTCCAGCCCTATCCGGGCTGTGGGAGGAACCAGAGCCAGCGTTTAAAAAGAGCCGCCGGCTGAAAAGCAGCCTCTCCTCAACCGCGGCCATCTCCGAGGCTCCCCAGTCGGGGTCGAGCAACCGGCTTTTCCCGCTCTGCACTCCAGCCCTATCCGGGCTGTGGGAGGAACCAGAGCCAGCGTTTAAAAAGAGCCGCCGGCAGGCGTGCCCGCGCCTTGCGGGCCCGCACCTGAGGGCCTCGCAAGAGGGCCCTTTGGCGTGGCCCTTAGGCGGGGCACGACAGGCAGAGTTTACAACAACCTGAACAGCAACCACTTCTAACGACAGCCATCTAGCATCCAGCCATCTCACAAGCAAAATCATGATAACAGGAAAACTGCCGTTGCAAATCTACCAAGAATCCGAGTAGCTTGAGCTCCTGCAAAGTTGAGCTTGCTCCCTTTCAACGTACATTTCTCTCCTTGACCACAGCAAGTATACTACACTAAAACGAACTACCTATACCTGATCTCTTTGTGCACTGAATTGATACCATTAACAGTAATCACTAAATGCAAGTTCTATCTCTTTGTAGTTAGATTTACTGTTGCTAGTAACCATTAATTGCAAGTATTGTATCTAAGTAACTAGATATACTGTTGTCAGTAATCTTTAATTGCAAGTACTGTATATCTAACTGAATTACTACACCTCATTGTTACACCTGAATGGTTATAGGTTGCTACCACACCTGAATTGCTATAACTCATTGCTACACTGTACTACTGCTCTATATTACTACCCCTGAATTCCTATACTGCATTGCCACACCATATCGCTGCACTACTAAACTGCTATATCTCATTGCTACACTGTATCGACACATTATATTGCCGCATTATATTGCTATACTGAATTGATATACCTCATTGCCACACTATATTGCTTTACTGTATTGATACACTCTACTGCCCTATTGAAACACTACACTAAGGTGCTAAACAACCCCAATAACACAACACATCACTAGAAAATACATACAACATCACAAAACACCCTTTAACCTAGAAACGCCTCATTCCAGAAACACAAATGGCTTACCCATTACTTACTTTTGCCCTGCTCTACACACTGGTCAGCACACTCTATGACTCAGTTGTACTGGCAGAAGGATTCAACCCCATCCAACTACTAAAGAATTCAAACAGTAAACAATACAATAACCAATACCACTGGCACTCAAACCCTTCACACAGAAGACTGCCACACCTAATATATATAGCCTTAGAGACCTCAAACCCCACAAAACATAAAGACACAAAGCATCAACAAGAACTAAGATGCGCTCTTATCAACGCACGGTCAGTCCGTAACAAATGGCCGGTAATCACTGACCTAATCACTATGCACAATCTAGACATGCTAATGGTCACAGAAACATGGATCTCTGAATCAGACAATGTCATATTGAATCATCTTACACCACCTAACTTTTCGACCTACACCTGTAATAGGGAAAACAAAAGAGGAGGAGGTGTACTGATCCTTGCAAAAACAAAGCTACAATACCAGACTAGCCTTACCAAGAGCACGCATCTCCTGAATACGCTAACCATCACCAGCAAATACAATACTATTAACCTCATTTACAGAACCCCAGGAATTGGATCAGATGAGCTCTCAGACATCATCGACCTAGCATGTAACCCAGAAGACCCCTCCAAACCCAACTGGCTACTAGGAGACCTTAATCTCGCTTCCACTCAACCCACCCTAGCCAAAGCCTTCCTCGAAGCAATGGCTGACCTTAACTACAAGCAGGCTATAACTGATCCCACCCACCAAGGGGGAAACCCCCTTGACCTAATATTCATCCCACATACAGCCATAAGTACATCACACCAATTTAATCTCAATATCTCACCAGTCCCCTGGTCAGACCACAATCTAATAACATTCCAGCTACCTACACAACATTCCACGTTCCACCGCCCAAGTGCAATGGAAACATCAGGAACCACACGCTTCAAACAACTCAACAGGGAAACAATCGTTAGTGACGTTCTCCCAAAACTTGATCAACCAGTAACCAACCTCAATGACATGATGTCCAACTGGAACGAGACCCTCTACCATTATGCTCAACAGCCTGACAACAAAAAAAACACATCGGACAGAAGAAACTCCAAGAAACACGCCGCCCCATGGTTTTCCCCGGAACTACGAGCGTCTCTTCTCCAGCTCAGAAAACTCGAAAGGAAATGGAAAGCCACTAGACATACCTCAGACCAAGCCATCTATCAACAACATCTGAAGACCCATCGCGAATCAACGTGGGCCAAAAGGAAACAATTCCATGCAGAAATTCTCAGCCGCTCACTAAATAAGCCAAGAGACCTTTTCCAGCTGGTGAAATCCCTTACCAACCAACCCTCCCCACCTCAACAAGAAGGCATTCAGCCACAAGCATATGCGAATTACATCCAATCAAAATCAATAAAAGTAACCACAACAGCATCACCACCCCATCTTTACCATACTACGAATCCCAAAACCACCCTTTCCCAGTCCACCCTTTCCCAGTCCACCCTAACCAAACTCTCACCGCCATCAACAAAGACCATTGAAGAAGTAATTGCATCAATCAACGCCACGACCGCACCGACTGACCCCTGCCCAGCGCACTGGATCAAGACAATGCGCACGGAGTTCAGCCCTATCATAGCCAACATCGCCAAGTTGTCATTCGAAACAGGAGTTTTCCCAGATGCGCTCAAGCACACATCCATCCGCCCACTATTAAAAAACAATCAACTTGACCCAAAGAAAGAGGAATCTTACAGACCAATCTCCAGTATCCCTTTGATGGCTAAGATCCTAGAGAAAATAACCCTTAGACAGATTCAGCAGCATGTTGACTCAGCCTCCCCACTAGATCCCTCTCAACACGGATTCAGAGAAGCACACGGTATCGAAACCCTACTAACAACATTATCCAGTTCATTGATCAATGGAATTGACAGTATAAAGAAGGGCTTCGCACTAATCTTCCTCGATATATCAGCAGCGTTCGACTCCGTAGACCACCTACAGCTTCTCACCCGGCTACATGAGAAGGGAATCCGAGATCAAGCATGGGCCTGGTGTAAATCCTACCTAGAAGGCAGATGTCAACAAGTCCGCATTCAAAACAGCACCTCTGAACCTTTCCAACAGCACCAGGGTGTACCCCAAGGTTCCTCCCTCTCCGCGTTGCTCTTTAATATCTATATGCAACCAATCTGTGACATCGCCCGTTCGTTTGGCATATCGTGTCTTATGTATGCCGATGATGTACTACTGTTCACACCCATTACCGTCACTTGTCCCGACTATACAGTGCTAGTTGACTGCTTCAACACAATAACTGACTGGCTACTCACCCAAAACCTCCGGATAAACTTCAAGAAAACGGAAGTACTAATGATCACAAGGAACAAAGCCTTCGCGCCTCCACCAACACTCAAAGTAAGAGACGCGGAACTTCCAATCAAATCCAACATACGTTATCTCGGGGTAATACTTGATCAACAACTCAACTTCAAGGAACATATCAAACGTACTGTCAAGACCATCTACTTCAAGATAAAAACCCTACGGCATCTTAGGCCCATGATGGAATCCGCGGATTTCCGCACCATCTTCCAGGCACTAGTTACACCGCACTTCGACTATGCCAACATAGTTCTGCATGGCCTTCCAAAGAGCTCCCTCAAACCATTACAGCTAGCCATGAATGCGGCAGCCCGTGTGCTCTACGGAACCTCAAGGGTCGACCACATCTCCCCCATTCTAAAGGAACTACACTGGCTTCCCATAAGCAGTAGAATCCTTTACAAAACCCTCCTCATAACCTTCAAGGCCTTCAACATGATAGCTCCTCCATCCATTTCCGACCTCATAGCGCATTCTCCAGACAACCGATCCAGGAGATCCCAGGCCACCAACATGCTACTTATACCAATTGAATCCACAAAACTCAACCAGATCACCACCAATAGGGCCTTCAGGAACTATGCCCCCGTATGCTGGAACAAACTCCCCTCACACATTAGAGCTATTAGAGACCTTACTCAATTTAGAAGAACCCTCAAACATCACCTTTTTATCTTACATTACACCCACCCTGATACCCCATTATCTCCCCCACCCCCACTATATCATACAGCCACCACCTGACGTAAAACACTGCAATCATACCTAATATGTAATACAACCAACTTGTACATAGTTTCCTAAGTTTGCTACAAGCTTGAATGTAAATAGTTCCCCAAGTTCTCCTCCATGTTAACTCCCCGTTTCATGTAAACGACGGCCAATCTCTGGTCAAGTGTTCTATTGTTTTGATGTAAACCGCTCTGATGACAAATAGCGCGGTATATAAGAAATGTTAAATAAAAATAAATAAATAAATAAATAGTGAAGCTTGAAGAATGATTGAAAATTTAGCATCTAAAATTTAATGCTAAAAAATGCAGGGTCATACATTTGGGCTGCAAAAATCCAAGGGAGTGGTACAGTATAGAGGGTGAAATATTTCTGTCCATGAAAGAAGAGTGGGACCTGGACATGAGTGTTTCTGATGATCTTAAGGTGGCTAAATGGGTTGAAAAGATGACAGCAAAAGCCAGAAGGATGTTTGGGTGTACAGGGAGAGGAATGGCCAGCAGGAAGAAGGTGGTGATAGTGCCTTCATATAAGTCTTTGGTGCGACCTCATTTGCAATTTTGGAGACCACACCTTCAAAAGGATATAAACAGGCTAGGGTTGATGCAGAGAACGGCTACTTAAATGGTCAGTTGTCTTCATCATAAGGCATTTGGGGACAGACTTAAAGATCTCAATATATATACTTTGGAAGAAAGGGGAGAGGAGAAATATGATAGAGATGTTTAAATACCTTCATGGCATAAATGCACAGGAGGAGAACCTCTGTCGATTGAAAGAAAGTTCAGCAACGAGGGGGCATAGGATGAAGGTAAAAGGGAACAGACTCAAGAGTAATCTAAGGAAATATTTCTTCCCAGTAGAGATGGTAAAAGTGAGGATGATATCTGAATTCAAGAAGGCATGGGACAAATACAGATCTCTAAGGGGAAAAAAAACGTAGTAGAAAGTATGGAAAAGCAGAGCAGACTGGATAGGGCATATGCTCTTTATCTGCCATTATTTTTCTATGTTTTAATCAAGCCCTGCTTGAGCCCTGTGCAGGAAGCAGATAAATCAGTCATGGCTGCTGTGTTAACCTATGTAAGACAAAAGCTGGCATCATCAGTTACCCATGTCATCAGCTAGTGACAGGCATTGGCAGCTTCTACCCCCCAGAGAATTAGGCAAAGTCTGAGAAGAGATGCAGTTATCAGCTATCACTGCCCATTTGCCCCCCCCCCCCAACCAGGCTGACGTCATCTCCATGTCATGAGTCTTTTCTCCCTGAAGCAAACTCACAGCATAAGGGTGCAGGAAGAAGTGAACACCCATACGCATAGAGGATGAAAATATTTGCTGGCATCTGAGTGGGGAAGGGGAATCTGATTGGGGAGGAGGTCACCAGGAGAAGAGTGCACACTGGCACCTGGGGTGTTTTTAAACCCCCACATTAATTGGACATAATTGGATGTTATGGTTGGTAGGGGCTCAACGTACTTGTTTGCTTAAGGCTCACCAGTGGGTTCATTGTGCCCTATTCACTTTAACCAGATATTCACCCAGTGCCCTTGAATATAGCCAATTAAAGTTAACCAGGTATCTTATCTGACTAACATAGACCTGCCATTTGCCCAGCCTGGCTTAACTGATTAAGTTTAGCTAGATAGCACTGGATATCAGTACTACCCAATTAACTCTTAACCTTGTCCCTGGCATGCCTCTAATAATCCCTCCCATACTTAATCAGGGAAATTTTGACTTAACATTAACGGGTATGTCTACTAAGCCAGGCTAATGGTTAACCCGGGCTAACTGCAACTACTGTATAACATGGGACTTAGTAGCAGATAGCTCAAGTTAAACGTTAGCCTGGCTTAGTAGACATACCCCTAAGTTGCCTACCCAAAATCGAACTGGCAGATAAGTTTTAAAACCAACAATTTGTCAAGGTAACTCTTGAATTTAGCCATACAAATCATTTTGAATATCAGTCCCTTATATTTTTCCAGAGTGGAGGAGTAGTCTAATGCTTAGATCAACAGCCTAACACCCGGTGATTGGGGTTCAATTCCCACTAGCACTCCTTTTGACTGTGGGCAAGTCATTGTACTCTCCCTTGCCTTGGAAGAAAAGGCCTTGCAATCTACTTCTGGTCATACCTTGCCAAGAAAACCCACAGGCTGCTGGGTTGCCAGGAGTCAGCATTGACTTGATGGCACTTAAAAAATAAATATAAATATATATATTCTGCTGGCTTGAGAAAAGTCATATTGCAAATTCTCCAAAGATATCAAAAACCTTTGGAATGTAATTGATTCACACTTTCTATGAAGCCCATCTGGAGCATAACAGGGAATCTAGAATATGTGTGTGTGGGTGTGCGTGTGTGATATGTGTTGTATTATTGCAATATGGCTGCTCCCAGTGGCACAGGGGAATCACAAGGAAGATACTAAAAGCCCTTAAAACAACAATAAAAATAGAAACTTTTGCCTTTTCACTGCCTTCATAGATGTACTTCAAAATACTGCATAGCACAAAATAGAGAACTTCCTTTATTTCACTCTGCCTTTCATAAACCAGGGCTGGAATAGTGAAGCCTTTTATGTTCTCTCTCCTCATTTCTCTCAGGTACAGAAAGGATCCCACGCCTATGCTCACCACTGCCTCTCTCTCCTTGACTGTATATGTCCTGGAAACAGAGAGCACATAGTTTTCCCATTCCCAATGTGGAAAGGCATTTTCTTGCAAAAATGCAACTTGTTTAACAAACACACCCTTGTGCCCATTACAGAAACAGATGTTACAGATGTTTTCCCAGGCGGTGTGTGCTTAGGCAAAAGAATGGAGATGTAGGGAGGGGCAAGAGGAAATTGCGTGTCCCGGTCAGCAGCATAACGTTTTTACATATCCATTGCTCATTTTGTGGGTGCAAGCATCTATCACACTTTTGAACTTTATTACACAGTTAGGGACATGTTTCATGCTCAGCCATTCTTATTTAGCAGAGATTTGTATTCTGCTAATCCTAGTAAACTTTTCCTTAAGCAAATTCTCCATCCATTGCTTGGAAGGGTTCACTGTGGCAATCTGTAAACAAATGATTAGCTGATGCTATTTTCCAGTGGAGTAGCGCTCGCTCGCTCTCTGTATATACAGTATATATATCCCCATCTTTATAAATGCATATCTCTCCAGATCTATAAATCACAAATGTCTAGCACACTCTTTTGGAGAACTTCTAGATGGAATTAAGAACTGAAATTTGGCACACATGTAAAAGGGCCTAAATTTATGCTGCTTCTAGTGGAAGACTTTATAGGTCTTTAGGGGGTAATTTTATAAAGTCATTAATGCACATATGTGGCAATTTACAGACTTAATGGCCTCTTATAAAATACCAACTGGCATAAAAGTAGGCACGTTGACATGAATGTGTGTATTTTGCCAGTAAGTGTAAATAGGAGCATGATCTTGGCAGAGAATGGGCAGAGTTCACAAGTATGTGCATTGATTTGATTATAAAATACGCTACTTTATGTGCTGATTTGTGTACTTCACATGTGTTCCTCTATACCTGCTATAGGGGAAGTGTAAATGCCTGTGCCTAAATTGCATGGTATCTTATAAAGATAAGTAGGTGCATACTTGTCTTTATAGAATAGGTGTGCTGTGGCTACCTTAACCTAAGCACCCTGCTACACAATTATTGTTGAAAAAGTAGTGGATGAACTAATTGTTATAGCACTTCCCTCTATGGGTGCCCACAAGGCCATAGTCTAGACCAGAGGTTCTCAACCTAGCCCAGGGGTTTCAAACTCAAATTGCTTTGAGGGCCAAATGAGGACTTGTAAAGTAACCCGCAGGCCGCATAAGACACGGGGCCTCATTTGCATAAGGGGCCTCATTTGCATAAATATTTGCATAATGTTACCATACACTAACTTTTAGTAAACATGCCTCTTAATGAATGTATGGATAAAGAAAGACTAAAAGATTTCTACATTACTATAATCCAGTGCCAACCGCTAGGCACATTAGGAACTACTACAAACACTGCCCATTTAGAACCCATAAACACAAAAATAGATCTTGATTTCACTCCGTTTATCACTGGAACTAAACCCTAACACACAAAAAGCTAATTTTGAAGCAGTGCCCCTGAAACCATTCAGTCAACCCAAATCTTTTTGTCGGATCACTCACTGTGAAAAGGAACTTTCCTTCTCTCGAAGTGAGCCCTCCATTTTAATCAGTTAATAACAGCCACTCACCAGCTTTAAAACCTGACAAAGCAACACTCGTTACTGTCAGCAACAATGTCCCAATGAACCAGAGGTCTCATAGATGAAACAAGGACACATATGTGCTGTTGTAATGTTTAAAATACTCAGTTCTACTCTCAGCAACGATCAAACCAGCAGAGAGTATAAAGCACTTAGCTCCACTGATGTAATATAGCAGGAGGAATCAGTTCGGCTGGAAAACTTCAACTTCAAAGCTTCTATCCATTGCGTGTTTATTTCACAGACAATGCCGCCGAAAAGAGCACTCCCCCGAAAATGCCGAAAAATGTAGGGGTCACGCGACACTAATAGTGTTTCAAGCCGCGCCACTCTTCAGCTCTTCCTCAGGCGTGAACGGAGTGAAATCAAGATCTATTTTTGTGATTTGGGGGTTGATTTCAGTGGGTGTATAGTGTGGCATGTAGAACCCATAGCAAACCCGTCGTATCATCACAGCACTACCAGGACTCACAAAGCACCATACCCTACCTATCAAAAGGCAACACTGCAAATATTAAATCAATACATTTCAGAGAATAACAATACATGACCTACTGGGGAAAGAGAACAAGTAGCAATGTCAAATAGGAATTATATACACAGAATACCTCAGCTCAGTTACACATGCAGAACATACACCATCACCAAACAAGGAATCACAATTTAGAAACAGGAAGACAATAATTAAACTGGGAACCCCAAAAGCCAAACTTGGAATGTACAACAACACTGTAGAAATAAAACTATAAATAAATTTCCTCTTGTACTAAACAAAGCACAGACGTTAATGATGCACATTTCCCAGAGCTGACATATTCCAGTTAATAAATTCAAAATAAAGGGATATTTTTCTACCTTTTGTGCAGTTTTTTTCAGTTGCAATTACTCCAGCCACTTTCTTCTGGTTTCTTCGTGTCTTCTGCTAACTCTCCATCGTCCGCTGTCCATTTGTCCTTTCTTCTCTCTTCTAGTTTTTTTTTCCATTCTCTCTCTACATCTGCTTTAACATACTAATCTTTCTCCTTTTGCTCTTTCCTCATTCCTATTTCATCCACTCAAATTTTACCCCTCCATCCTCAATCCCCACTTACTCTCCCAATACCTGGCCAATTGTAGATTTGTCTTCCCTCCTACACAAAATATTTTTCCCCTCCCCATTTCACTTTCCCAGCTCCATCCCATTCTAATCCTCCCCCAACATCAGCTCCCTTCTAGTTCCAGCCCCACCCAGCATCTGCTCCCTTCTAGTCCCTGCATCAGCTCATTTCCAGTCCTAGCCCCCCCATCAGCCCATTTCCAATCCTAGCTCCCCCCCACTCAGCCCATTTCCAGTGCTAGCTCCCTCCCCTCACAGCCCATTTCCATTCCAAGCCCCCCTCCCCATCAGCTATTTGCAGTTCAAGCCCCCCTTCCACTCAGCCCATTTCCATTCCAAGCCCCCCTCCCCATCAGCTATTTGCAGTTCAAGCCTCCCCTTCCACTCAGCCCATTTCCAGTCCTAGCAACCCCCCCAACCCATTACCAGCCCTAACCCCCCATCAGCCCACAGCACATTACCAGTCCTAACCCCATCAGCCAACCTCAAGTCCTAACTCCCATCAGCTGTGATAAGGAAGCTTATCATAGTTCAGGAAGAAATAATACAAGAGGTGAATTGGCTCTGAATAAGCAACCTGTGTTGGCTGGTAAAAGCACTAAAACAGAGTGTTTACTTAAAAAACTACCAGACCCAGAATGCACTGGTTTACAGAAAGCCTCTAGGAGAGCTGAAGTAGGGAAACGTGTGCCTAATCAGAGAAGCAATGATGTAATCCCTAATCACACATCTCCTAGGGCAGGGCTAAATTCAGAACACCTGGAGTGTGCTGGGGTGGAGCAGCCATCTAGGCACTTTAAAGTTAGAAGGAATTCATCAGACAAGCAGGAAGAGCAAGGAGAGCAAAGACAGCAAGGACAGCAATGGGAGCTGGAGAAGGAGAGACTGATCGTGAACAGAAGGAAGAACAGCAAGACATCCAGAAGGTCTAAGAAAGGAGCCCAAGGCAGTACGTATGCTGGGAGAGATTCCTGGGGCAAGCATTCTTCATTGGACTGGAAGAAGCCAGAGGCTTGGAGATATACAGCCAGGAACCCTCGGACAGCACCTGTAAAGGAGATGGCTGCATCTACAGAAAAAAGGAGCTCTAATACCTATTTAAGGAGGTATGGGAAAAGAGACCTAAAGTTCAGGGATTCTGAAGGGAGAGCTGGGCACAGAAGCTTTGCTACCTACTGGCCAAAATACCCAGAGAGGAAACCTAATGACAACGTGATCTCAGGTATGAACTCTGATCTGTTCCCTAGCTTTGCACAAGGAAGACAGCAGGGAAACAGTTTCTATCCTGGTAGAGATCAGTTAGAGAAATCCTCTGAGCCAGTGTATGAAAGTGATCCTATGATATTTCAAGAGCAAGGGGAAATATCAAATGAGGAAGTTGAATGTATGGATTGTCCTCTTTCTAAGCTGCTATTCTAAAGTAATCCTCAGATAAGGATCAAACACCAAAAGGAACTGTACTGATTTTTAGCTTCCCAGAAACGTTTCTTTGAGAGAAAGCTTTGGGGAAAGTTGGAGCCACGTGGAGAGTGGACCAGCAATGGCTTGCAGCTGGTTAAGCACTTGTGATTAGAGCAAGGCACAAGTGCACGTGGAACTTTGAGAAAAAGCTTCTTCTCTGTGTGAATGGAAGAAAGCTGTTTTCTTTAATAAAGAGAATTTTCCTTTTGGGTTTATTTTTCATTCCAGCACTGCTAAGTAAGTTTATTAGCAGGGGCTAGAAGAAAGACCTTTTCTGTTCCATCAAGGTATTTACTAAGTTGTTGCATAAGTAATTCAGTTGCCTTATTTGTTTTGTTTCCTGAATAAAACTCCTGAAGAAATTATCCTGTTGATGTTACCAAGCATATCTGTGTGAGGGAATAACACCCCATAAATAAAATCTGTTTTCTGCTTTACACTCGAGCAACTACAATTCTTTATTCTTGTTAAACGGCTAGTTTTGTGTGAATGAACTACAACCCCCACAATCCTTTGCAAGTCAAGTAAATTCATGTCCTTGCCAAGATTGTCGAACTTTCACAACAAGCACCCCCGTTTACACAGCCCATTTCCAGTCCTAACCCCCCCCCCATCAGTCCCCTGCACATTACCAGTCCTAACCCCTCCCCCATCAGCCCACAGCACATTACCAGTCCTAACCCCCCTATCAGCCCACAGTGCATTACCAGTGCTAACCCCATCAGCACACCTCAAGTTCTAACCCCCATCAGCCCATTTCTAGTCCTACCCCCCCATCAGCACCTTACCAGTCCTAATCCCCCCCTCATCAGCCCACAGCACATTACCAGTCCTAACCCCCCTATCAGCCCACAGTGCATTACCAGTCCTAACCCCATCAGCACACCTCAAGTTCTAACCCCCATCAGCCCATTTCCAGTCCTACCCCCCCATCAGCACCTTACCAGTCCTAATCCCCCCTCATCAGCCCACAGCACCTTACCAGTCCTAACCCCCTATCAGCCCACAGTGCATTACCAGTCCTAACCCCATCAGCACACCTCAAGTTCTAACCCCCATCAGCCCATTTCCAATCCTACCCCCCCATCAGCACCTTACCAGTCCTAACCCCATCAGCCCAGGGAAAATTAAAACTAAAAAAAAAAAAGCTGGCTGCCGCCGCGGCAAAACCGAATGTCCCGCGGGCCCCCACCCTGCCCGGCAGAGCCAGCCAGCCCTCCCTCCCTGCCTGCCTGCCTCAGTCCCTCTCCGCTTCGGCTTAGAACCGCGAAGGGAGAGTTCCTCCCTCGCGACTCTGTTAAGCCTGCTGGGGCTTATGGGAAATTTCCCATCTGCCCCAGCGAGCTTAACAGAGTCGCGAGGGAGAAGCTCTCCCTTCGCGGCTCTGAAAGCCGAAGCGGAGAGGGACTGAGGCAAGCAGAGAGGCAGGGCTGGCTAACATTGGGGAATTCCGGGGGCAGGGCAGACTGCCTCCTTCTCCTACCTGTCCGCGGAGAGCTGTGCACACTGGAACAAGCACAGGCCGCCTAACTGCAGCAGGGCAGGGAATGGATGAGGGCGCGTGGTGCCGCGTGGCATTGGGCTGGCTGCTCAGACTGCTTCTGCCCCCTCCCTCCTCGGCTTCTTCCTGTCTCCTATTGGTTGAGGGCAGACTCGTGACTCGGGTCATGTGTGAGAGGAGAAGAGGACTTTGTAGAGATTGCCGGCGCGGCCGCGTTTTGTTACAAAATACAAAAATACAATCAGGTGAGAAAACCCACTTGAAAAAGGTCGTGGCGTCGCGGGCCATGTGTTTGAGACCCCGGACCTAGCCAGTCAAGTTTTCAGAATAACCACAATGAATATGTATGAGAGAGATTTTCATGCACTGCCTCCATTGTATGCAAAATCTCTCTCATGCATATTCATTGTAGTTATCCTTAAACACCTAGCCAGTCAGGTTTCTCGAGGACTGGGTTGAGAACCCCTGGTCTAGAGTTGAGACAGAGAAGCCATTTTATTCTGGTTCAAAAGTTAGAAGTGAGCTAGAAAGGCCATATAGTCAAAGTTCCAGTGATGGAGCTCTGACATTTCATTAAGTAACAGTTCTCCAGCAGGGATCCATCAGGGGAGTGGAGTGTATTTGTGTTCAGAGGAACTAATTTTCTTACTCTGGCTATGTAACAAATAGTACAGTCAAAAATCAATAAAATAAAAAAAAGCATCTATCATACTTAATACCATTAAAATTAATTTAAAAGCTATATTTCAAACTTTTTTTCAAAACTTCAAATAGTCCATCTTAGCAGTGCTATAAGTTTTAATGAGGTGTCCCCCAAGCAAAATATGGATTGGTTGTTTACTCCTTCAAAAAGTAGAAAGACTAGGGGACACGCAATGAAGCTAGAATGTAGCACATTTAAGACTAATCAAAGAAAATATTTTTTCACCCAACGCATAATCAAACTCTGGAATTCATTACAAGGGGACATAGTAAAAGCTGTTAGTACAGCTGGGTTTAAAAGAGGTTTGGAGAAGTTCCTAGAAGAAAAATCCAAAAAATATTATTGAAGAGGACTAGGGAAATCCACTGCTTAACCCTGGGATAGGCAGCATTGAATCTGAATATCTTTTTGGAAACCTGACAGGTACTTGTGACTGAAATGCCCGCTGTTAGAAAACAGGATACCGTGCTTGATGGACCCTTGGTCTGATCTAGTATGGCATATTTATGTTCATATGGGCCCTCACATATTGCAGGTGGAATTTATGCCACTGGTCCCTAGGCAAAAATTCCAGGAACTGATATTCAAAAGTCAATTTCTAAGGGAGAAGGAGTTCCAGCTTCTTTAGCATAGAAACTTATATAGAGAAACAATTATAGAATTATTCCTTTCTAACTCCCTCTCCCCATTCTGCATTCTTCCAACCCCCTAAAATGCCCCACCAACAAAAACTTCCCCTTCCCACATCTGGTCCACTACCCTGCATACGGCCCCTACCCCCCAAACAATACTCCCTCACCTCTGCCTTATCATACCCAGGGGCGACCCAAGGGGGGGGGGGACCATGTGCAGAGACTCATTGCAGGGCATCATTTGCATAAATATTTGCATAATGTTAACATGCATTTTTAGTAATCATGCTTCTTAATGAGTAGCTAGATAAAGAAAGACTAACAGATTTCCATGTTACTATATTCCAGTGCCAACCGCCAGGCCCATTAGGAAGTACTATAAACACTGACCATTTAGAACTCATAGCAAATCCACCATATCATAACAGCACTACCAGGACTCACAAAGCACCTAACCCTACCTATCAAAAGGCAACACTGCAAATATTAAACCAATACATCTCAGAGAATACCAATACATCTCCTACTGGGGAAAGAGAACAAGTGACACGGTCAAATAGAGACTACATGAACAGAATACCTCAGCTTGGTTAAAATGCAGAACACAGACCGTCACCAAAGAACAAGGGATCACAATTTAGAAATAGGAAGGCAATAATTGAACTGGGCACCCCAAAAGCCAAACTTGGGATGTACAACAAACACTGGAGAACTATAAATTAATTTCCTCTTGTACTAAACAAAACACAAAAGATGTTAACGATGCACATTTCCTAGAGCTGACATATTCCAGTTAATAAATTCAAACTAAAAAAATATTTTTTCTTCCTTTTGTTGCTTGTGCATTTTCTTTCAGTTGCAATTGCTCCAGTCACTTTCTTCTGGTTTCTTTGTGTCTTCTGCGAGCTATCCATTTGTCCTTCCTTCTCTTTTAGATTTTTTTCCAAATTTTTTCTCTATATCTGCTTTAACATACTGACCTTTCCCCTTTTGCTTTTTCCTCCATTTCTTTCCTTATTCCTTTATCATCCACTCAAATTTCACCCTTCCATTCTCAATCTCAACTTACTCTTCCAATACCCGGCCCATCGTAGACTTTTCTTCCCTCCCATACAAAAAATATCTTTTCCCCTCTCCATCCTCATTCCCCATCCCTTTCTAGTCCTCCCCCAAAATCAGCTCCCTTATAGTTCTAGACCCACCCAGCACCTGCCCCCTTCTAGTCTCAGTCTCTCAAGCTTCCACATCAGCCCATTTCCAGTCCTAGCCCCCCATATGCTGTTTTCCAGTTCCATTCCAGCCCCCCATCAGCCCATTTCCAGCCCTATTCCAGCCCATCACCCATTTACAGTCCACGTTCCCCCCCATCAGCCCATTTCTAGTCCTATTCCAGCTCCTCAGCCCATTTCCAGTCCTAGCCCCCCATATGCTCTTTTCCAGTTCCATTCCAGTCCCCCATCAGCCCATTTCCACTCCAAGCTCCCCCATCAGCTAATTTCCTAGCCCTCTCGTCAGCCCAGTTCGTGCTATTCCAGCCCCCATCAGCCCATTTCCAGTCCTAATTCAGCTCTTCATCAGCCCATTTCCAGTCCAAGTTCCCCCCCAGCATCACAGCCCATTTCGTCCGTTCCCCACCACCATCACAGCCCATTTGCAGTCCTATCCCACCCCCAACATCACAGCCCATTTGCAGTCCTCCCCCCATCACAGCCCAATTGCAGTCCTTTTCCCCCCCCCCCACACACACACACACATTACAGCCCATTTCTAGTCTGTTCCTCCCATCCAAGCCCATTTCCATTTGGTTCCCCCCCATCACAGCCCAACAAGTCCTAGCCACCCCCCCCCCCCCCCCGAAGAGCCCCACGCCGTCTAAGGGCTGCAGAGGAAGCCAGGGAAGCCCGCACGAGGCCCCGGCTCCCTCTGCACAGCCCTCCAGCATGAAGAGCCTTTACCTTCATGCTGGCGGCTGTTTCAATGAAGCCACGAATGCCGGGAAAGGTTAAAGGCAATGCCCTGAAGCACGGGGCCCCGTGCAAACAACATTCTTGCTCAATGGACAGGCTGGCCCTGATCATACCATAACTGTCTCCATCAGTGGGGTGTAGTGACATTTACAGTAGAGGATTCAATAAATGTGCTAAAGTGCAATGTGTAACCTTAACCAGAGTTAATGTACTCCCCTGTTTTGGGCTGAACTGATGGTACAGCTTCCTGAAAGAACCATGAAAATGTCCTTACTACTAGAAACAAAACTAGTCATATCTTGGTCTCTTTCCGAGAGTCACTAGCAACATTTTCTTAAATTATATAATCTATGCCATAACAAGGGCTTTATGGCCACAGAGTAACAGCTCCCACCACAATAAACCACCACCTGTATCCTTTTCCAACCAGCATACTATGCTTAACAGCTCTGCAGATCCTGGGGAAATTTGGTGAAACAGTGTCTATGTAAAAAATGATTTCACAGAATTTCTGGCACAAGAAAAATCTTTGGAATAAGTCTCTTGAGCAAGAGTCAATAGATTTACAAGGCAAAATATCCGGGAAGAGTTTTCCATGTAGCCCAAGGCCAGACAAGCTTTGGGCCAATAAGGAAACAGGAACAGTACCAGAAATACAAAACACAGCTAAGTATAGGCAGGCTAAACCAAGCTTACCTAGGAAGTATAACAGCACTTCCTGGAAAGCCAGTGCCTTGTAATACAAGGGCTGTGAGTGAGGCTGTTGCAGCAATCGCTGTGAAAAGCTCTTATTCAATCACTCACCCACAGAAGGAAAACTCACAGGCAGGCTGGAATGCAAACAGGATCTTTAATGTGCACAGGATCAGACAGAGATACCAGCAACCTCCACAAGGGTCTGAAACCCGAGGGACGGCCTACAATGCCTTATATACAGTACAGTTTTAAACTCATTCTACAATCCCATTTGCCACAGGTATTTCCTGCCCACCAATCAGCAGCCCCTGGGGAGGTACCTGGGTGACCTGTCCAAACCGGTATGCTCTGGTCTGTTGGTTTCAGGGCTAGGGAAATACTGTGCTCAGACCTGGAGTGGGGGAAGGGTGCCTACTGGAATCTCAATGTCTCTCTTAGTAGGCTGATTACCTCATGGCTTGCGGGGGAAGGGTCAGGCTGATCAGAGCCTCATGGCTTGCAGCATGGCTTGGGGGAAGGGCTATCTACAGTTCGCAGCATGGCTTGGGGGAAGGGCTACCTATAGCTACCTCATGGCTGCCTCATTCCCCCCTTTTTAAGTAAGACCTCAACCGCTAGAGGCGGTTGAGGGCTTTATTACTGGAGGCAAGCCGCAGAGGAGTATATTGGGTCAGGGCCATGACCGTGGCAGCCGCCTTGCGTTCTACCAGGGTGCCAAGGGTGGAAACAACCTGTAAGGAAAAGGCACCTGGTTAAAATGTACGGTACAGCAATGGGACAAGTTAAGGTAGAGAGTTACGTATACAAAGGTCTGCATGTTCAGAGCAGTGTGGGCAAGTAATACTGCTGTGTTAGTAGTCTCTGCACTTGTTTGAAAGCAAGTCTATATCAGCGAAGGCACCTTTTCTCAGTCTGATCCCGGTTCCAGGAAAGGTGTCTGTAAATCAGTCTCTCCGGTGGTCCAGAGTTCGTCGGCAGTCTGTTAGAACCCCGTACTGGGCAGAAGTGTCAAAGCGTAGGGGCTGGTTTGGAACTGTGACAGAAGTCCAGGCTGGAACAATTTCTGGTGCAGCGGCCTTGACACGAGAGTGATGGATCCTCGGAGCAACTTCAGCCACCTTGACAGCCGTGGGGGTGGTCCGCAGAACAGTATACGGGTCTCGCCACTGGGGAGTCAGCAGATCCTGCTTCCACTCCTGGATCCATTATCACTGGAGGTTCCTTTGCTGGTAGGAAATATTCCATTATGCCCTTGACTGATCTCCACATGTTTACAGATCAGACAAGTGCACGCGCGTGTTCTGTAATTCTGACAAGTTTTAGAATCACACCAATTTTTTTGCCTGTGAGAATTTGTCATCAATTTATCCCCCTTTGCCTCTGCATGCCTGGCCAGGACACACAGAGGAAAAGTAAGGCAAAAAACATCTGGAAGTACCACATGGTCAGTGCGGGGTTTTTTCCAAAGCTCATCAGGATGCAAGGTGCACCCAGCCTGTCTCCAGGTGCCTACTTACAATCTTTGAGTATTGTGGTGGGGCCTAGATGACTTCCTAAATTGAAGATACTGGAGATGGCATAGTTGAATAAATGCTCATCATTTTTTATATTCATTAGCCAGATACATCACTTCACATCATTAAATTGCCTTCACCAGTTTACTGTCCATCAGAGTCCTTCCACATCATTAATTACCTTCATCAGTTTACTGTCCATCAGAGTCCTTCTTCTTAATATATCACTTTACCCCTCACAACACTTTCCACCAACTACATACATAGGTCCTTCAATTTTTTCTTTTTTCTATACCATACTAATGTATCCTTATCTGGCAAGGCTGCTAAAACAATTGTTAGAGACATAGTATTGTTGTAAACAGTGTCCATTTCCCACTAACTTAATTGGTGCAGTTCTAGATTGGCATGGGTGCTCATTCTAAATAGCGACTGTCTAAACAATCTTCAATATAAAACGATACATCAATTCCAATAGAAAGAAATATGGCTCCTAACATGACAGGCACTTATCGCTCATGTATGACTAGAGTCTATTGTACACCTGGTTCCCAGTGAGAGTACTGTAGGAAACTTAAAAAATACTTGGACTGATCTTGAAAATGCAGTGGTCCACAAGGATTTATGTAAGCTATCCATTAATTATGGTGTCAAAAGAGATCCTCTTGAGGTGAGAGACTAAGAGGGTACAAGGCATTGGTGGTTGGGCCTCATAGCGATACTCCTTCTGGTTCTTCTTGGTCTGCAAGGCATTTGTGAATAGGCCTCATGGCAATACTTCCTCGGGTTCTTCTTGGCCTATTCCCCCCTGCCTATTCATGTCTCTTCAGAGGCATAAATGTACAAGGTTCGTGTTTTCTCAGGCCTTGTGGGTCCTCGAGGAGTCTTAGAGCAGTCAGAATTCCAGTGGCCCAGATCATCACACTTGGAGTAGCACGTTTTATTGCCTTTTTCCTAGGCTGTCGTCTCACCTTCTGCCCCTCTCTCTCATTCATTTTCTCAAAGCTCTCCTGGATCATTGCTGACAAGTAAGATTTAGTTTTATCCAATCAACTCGAGTTAATGTTATCATTATATTTGTACATAATATTTTTACAAATATTTCCATATTTCTGGGAATCACAGTTCCATCTTTCCACTAAATTTGCTTTATATACTTGGGAACCAAGCGATTTCAGATCAGCCCCTTTCCAAAATTTAATATTTACTCATCTTATTGCTGTGTATACTGGACCTCTACATAATGTACTCCTACCAGTATATTTGGTAACAAAGTACAAATGTATAAAACTAAAAAGATTTGTATCTCACAGTGCTATAATATATTGTGCTCCTGAACTCTGGACACCAACATGTAAAATTCAAATACAGCAGGACAGGTGAATTTATTCTAAATAGCACCTATGATGTTACTGTCCTGTTCATCATTCATCAGCACAGAGCTTAACAAGGCAAAGTGATTACCTTGTATCTTATAGTTCAAAACAGGCATGAAACTGATACTTTATAAGAACGTTGGTGGATATCTGGAATGCAATATCATTGTAGTATCAGAAAAATGAATACAGTTGATCAAGGCAGTTTAATGTATCAAGCAGGAAAGAACGCAATCATCAGCACAGCATTTACTGTCTGCAGAATAAACTGCCAAAGATGGCATATCATGCAGAAGTATTACTTGCTTAAGTTTGTATGTGCAGTCAAAACCAAATATATGTACCAGAGAAAATCCAGGCTTTAAAGGACAAGTAAAAAAAATCTTCATTTCTTCATGATCTTATAAGGATTTTTTTTTTCTCCAGCCTTTGTTTGCTTCCAGCAGACATTTGAGGATGCTCAAGGAGGCACCTCATGGTTCTAGAAGCTCAAACTCTACAATTAAAATTGATGACAAGAGGATTGTTTGCAGGCTAGGTGTGGCTAGGTGAATTGGGGTTCTTTGTCCTCTAGGAGAAAGACTCCTAGATGATTTTTTTTTTTTTTTCTTTTGTCCTCTCTAATGGGCCTCCATTCATCTGCTAGAAGAAGGAGCTCCTCCCAGTATCTTTCTATAGCTATGCAAACTATTTCAGCAGTTCCAACTATCCCCCAGTCACCGCTGAGAGGTGTGACCAAAACACCTGGTTCCCTGACCACTGATCATGCATGAAACATAGCAATGAAATTGGATATGCATCAAACAATGCAATTGTCTTTCTTTACTGATATACCAGTACCACAGTCCACACACAGCAAACCCCACCCCCCCCTTTTCCAAACTGTCCCCTTCCCTGCAATCAGTAGACCTGGTGTTTTTCACTGTTTGGGGACACAGGGGCGACTCGTCAATAACTTCACCTTTTACTGATAGAGTATCAAAATCAATCCTGAAATATAAAGACCTAATGTCTGGACAAAAACTTTCTTTCCCTAATGTCACAACTAAACACAGAGCCACTAACAAACACGAGAGCCACTAGCAATTTTTAAATAACAGTACATTAACTATATGGGCCAGCCATGAATCTATATAGTGAAGCTGGTCCGGATACTCCGTCACTATTATTTAGCCTCCGGACCCCATGCTCTAATCACAATTCACAAATCACAATGTTCAGTGTAAATTTTCTAATCTCACTTCTGGGAATACAATATACAATATAATCCTGGTAACAGGCAGAGTTTGGTTGCACAAAACACACAGGACCACAAAGGGAAAAAGAAAGAGGGAAAACAGAAAACAGAGACGTCTCAGCAGCGAATACTCATACACTCTCTTTCCTCAGTAGCAGCTTGTTACAAATACATCACAGACACTCTCTCTAGCTGTATCATAGGATTTAACTTTCACCATGAGGATATAGAAATACAGTACAGTATGAGAAATATAGCTAGCTATTTTCTAATGTCCACTAGATGGAGCTCCAGGATCACTTTAACCATAAGGATAAAAATACAGCTAGTTTTTAAATGACCACTAGATGGAGCTCCAGGATCACTCCAGGGCAGCCCAATACCTCTGCAGAGAAACGCACGTGGTGTCCACAAGATGGCTGCTACCTCCTCGTGCTCCTCCACACCGGCTCTCCACAGATGGAAAAAAAGGGGAAATGGTGGACTTCCAAGCATCACCTCTCTTTTAATCAACAAAAAAACAAAAGGTTAGCATTTTATTTATTTATTTTTGGTTTTAAAGGCAGGAAACCCAACGGGGGCTCAGGGAAGGCAGAGAAACTCGGCGGGGGCCCAGGGAAGGCAGAGAAACTCGGCGGGGGCCCAGGGAAGGCAGAGAAACTCGGCGGGGGCCCAGGGAAGGCAGAGAAATTCGGCGGGGGCCCAGGGAAGGCCGGAACCTTAGCGGGGGCTCAAGGGAACACCGGAAAATTTAGCGGGGGTCAGCTGTGCACCGGGACAGCACCGAGAGGCACAAAACCTCAGCGGAGGCCCAAGGGAAGGCAGTAATTCACATGGGGAGCATGGATTCACATCGGACAGCATGGGGGGAGGCAGAATTAAACATCGGAGCACAACTGAGAGAGAAATTCACATCGGAGCAGAAATTAACACAGCGGCAGCATGGGGGAACAGTAATGTACATCGGGGCCAGCTAATTACAGGGGGGGTTCAGGGAAAGGCAGTAAATCCACACCGGAGCACATGGAGGGCAGAATTCAACATCGGAGCAGAAATTAACACAGTAGCAGCATGGGGGGAACAGAAACTTACATCGGAGCACAGAAATTACATCGGGGGTTCAGAGAAAGGCAGTAAAACCACACCGGAGCACATGGGAGGGCAGAATTCAACATCGGAGCAGAAATTAACACAAACTAGAAACGGAACACAACGGAAGCACATCAGAGCCCTCTCCTTGCAGTCACGCTTCAGAAAACTCTCCACAAGCAGAAAGGAAAGAAGAGAAGCAGCGATCTATTCTTTATCTCAGGTATGTTTAACTTATCAAGTGCTATATTTAGTTACATTTTTTTCTTTCGGCAGCGCTTTTAAAGGATCTCAGATTACTGCAGTTTCAGATATTCAGATTTTACCGGTATTCAGATTCAGATACAGGACGAGCAATGGCTTCAGGGCCACTAAGGCCCATACTAGGACTGCTCGTGCAGTTGATCAGGCTGCTACAGGTTCCCAGAAATTACCAGGACTCACAGATAGAGTACAGAAACTAGCCCCAGGACAAGGTAGCGTACTCACCAGAACTCTGATCAGACAGGAAGTTTGGATGCCAGTCTATCCAGCTGGTTTTTCAATCGGGGATTCAACCGCAGGGACCAGCTGTCCAGACAAATCAAGGTGTCCTTCCGAGCACAAAGTGGCCCGGGGGCGCCAAGGACAGTTAATCACCTGGAGGGGCCGGTCCCTGACTGGTGGAGGCCCAGATGCTGCAAAAGCAGAAGTCTTCCCACCGTGGGTGTGATGAGAGGGGCTATTATTTAATATTTCCCGGCCAACGCACCAAAATGTTGCAGCAATCGCTGTGAAAAGCTCTTATTCAATCACTCACCCACAGAAGGAAAACTCACAGGCAGGCTGGAATGCAAACAGGATCTTTAATGTGCACAGGATCAGACAGAGATACCAGCAACCTCCACAAGGGTCTGAAACCCCGAGGGACGGCCTACAATGCCTTATATACAGTACAGTTTTAAACTCATTCTACAATCCCATTTGCCACAGGTATTTCCTGCCCACCAATCAGCAGCCCCTGGGGAGGTACCTGGGTGACCTGTCCAAACCGGTATGCTCTGGTCTGTTGGTTTCAGGGCTAGGGAATACTGTGCTCAGACCTGGAGTGGGGGAAGGGTGCCTACTGGAATCTCAATGTCTCTCTTAGTAGGCTGATTACCTCATGGCTTGCGGGGGAAGGGTCAGGCTGATCAGAGCCTCATGGCTTGCAGCATGGCTTGGGGGAAGGGCTATCTACAGTTCGCAGCATGGCTTGGGGGAAGGGCTACCTATAGCTACCTCATGGCTGCCTCAAGGCCAGGTAAAGCTATTACAATACTGGGTGGGAAGAAAAAACTCTCAAGTATTCATGTCATAATAGGGCTGGAGATTCACTGAATCCCTTGAAGACTCCGATTATACCCTACTGGTCTCCATCCAAAAAGACAACCTTCCACAACTGCCTCACCACACAGCATTGCCCCACTCAAAAACTATACCCTTGCAACTGGTCAAACATACCATAAATTGCCCCCACCTCAATAAATAACCTTCTACAACTGCCCTATCACCTTACAAGCTGGCCCATTTTAAAAAATACCACCTCACAAATGACCTGTCACCCCAGAAACTGCCTCACCCTTAAATAAAAATACCCCCACAACCCTGCAACTGCCCCACCCTCAAATGCTATCACACCATATTGTGTCTAACCAGGCTGTACACTGCTCCGCCCCTAAAAAACACTCCCCTGAAACTGGACTACCCCTAAAAAATACCCCCATAACTGCCCCAATACCCTACAAAATGCCCAACCCCAAAAACTGCCCCTGCAACTGGACAACCACATCAAATGCCCCAGCGTCTGTCCCATCACCCTGCAAACTGCCTCCACTCCCAAAAATTACCACCCTGCAACTTCCCCACCTCCACAAACTACTCTGCCACAGCTTCCTCATCCACCAAAAATATCTGCCTCACTCAAAAACTCCCCTTTATAAATGATCAAGCATCCTGAAAACCAGAACCATATCAAGTTAGAAACATCCCTGTGCAACTAATGAATCTGGTGCCCCCACTCTACCCAGCCACATTCAGTAACTCGCTCTTTCTGAGCTTCCTGGAAGCCCAGTGGTGATATCAATGCCCCCTCCTCTGCTTGTGCCCTGTGCAGCCACACTGCTCACACAGCCCTTGGTGCGGTCCTACTGCAAACCACCCCTACCCAATTACATCCTCAGGAAATGCCCTAGGGTACCCCAACAAGTGCGCAGCACACACAGAGCACTCAACAGATACAAACACTATGCACACAGATATAGTGATTAAAAATAATTTCCTAGCTATGATGTACTGCATTTTACACTATTGACATATACATTTCTTTTTTTTTTTTGCTGTAATTTCTATTGTGAAAACTACTGACTGAATTGTACTGGTTTCTTATCGGTTGCAATGTGTAATGCAAACCAAAATCTGTTGCCATGGGCAGGGCTACATGAAGTCATCGGCAAGCTAGAAACATACCTTAAGGGTATAACAATTCTGGATAGTTGGTAACACTATCTGGATAGTAGATACTGCTAAATATCCAGAGTTTGTGACAGAGGCGTAGCGTGGGGGTGCAGGGGGGGCCGGCCGCACCGGGCGCAACATGGGGGGGGGCGCTAGCACTCGCAGCTCTCTGTTGCCGATGAGGGGGATTCTCTGCCCTTGCGGTCTCTTGTATGTTGGCAGCACATGTCGGCCGCTTCGCAAGCGCCTTATTGAACATAAAAGTAGATTGAAATGTGCTGTTCGGGAGGCCCCGTTGGTCCCCCACTGCTTAGAATTTAAACATCAGTTTTGTGATTTGCGCTGTTTCGGTTTGGACCGGGTGCTGTCAGGCAGAGACAGCAAGAGCAGAGAGCAGTCTTTGTTATTGTGTGAGCAGCGGCACATTTTCCGGCTCAATACAGTTGTTCCGGCAGGGTTAAACCTCCGCATTGATTGGGGGGTTTGCCTTTAGGTAGGTGGGAGGAGTCTACGAGTTGGGGAAGCCACTGACGTCATCTGAGCAGTATTTCTGAGAGATGGCCAGTGAGGCAATTTGAGCATGCGCGGCGTTTTTGTTAAGCAACGGTCAGGTGTGGATTTGTTTGCCGCTTGAGGTGAGCAGGGTTCTTCGTAGATTTAGATGTTTTGAATATGTGATGGGTTGGGGGTGTTTGTTTCTGGTTTTAAAATTTTGTGGCTGAGTGTACATGTTGGTTTGTGTTTTGCAGCAGATTTCCCCTGATGCAGCGATTTGTTCGCGAAACGTATGGGAGCTCTATGGTTGACGTCGGGGAGCAGTTTGTGGTCCTATTGCCCTAAGAAGTTTTGTTCAAGCTAAGTGTGATACACAAGGGTTGGGCCATAATTGCACTTGAAAACCTGTTTTCTGCTACAATTTGTGTTTGAATGTGCTTATGGTGGAGGAGGTAACAGGTCATTGATGTGAATGGGCTTTTGGTTGGCAGTAAATTTTGGACTTCGGTCCTGATTATGTTTGCCTTCGCCCGAGTATAGCTGAGACCTTACTACCTCCGTTCCATATTAGCACCAACGATAATGTTACATGTTGTTTTGAAGAAGAAACAAATATTGTTGCAATAGAGTGAGTTTTTTGATTTGTGGATGAGGGGGAAAGGCAGGTCCCTATGATACATGTTGGCGCGTACGCCATCTGGTGGTGGCACTGCAAAGAGGTTTGCGCTATAGCCCTCGAGCCCGCAGTCCTGGGAGTCGCATTGTTCTTGGCAAACCCTCGACAACAAAGCGCAGGCGATGCGATTGACCCCCTCTAGGTAACTATTTCACACAAGCTTCCGGGGCGGGGTGGGAGGGGGACTGTTTATCGCGTCGTCGCCCCTCGATCTCAATGTAAAGCTGGGGTTGGGGTCGGATTGCCCTGTGCGCTCGAGAAGGCGGAGCTGCAGGGCGGCATCGCGAGTTTCTGGTTCCGGATCTCCTCCTCTTCCCTGCTGTTGGGCGTTTAACCATGCTTGTCGGGCTCTTGCTGCTGTGCTGTTCGTTTCCCTGGACTCTGGCTCAGCAAGGTCAGTGCTGACGATCGCTCCCTCCCGGGGTAGGATCACGGTCGGCTCCCCCGCGCAAAGAAGCTCCCCGGCGGCTAAAATCCACGGGTTAGGGGGCGCAAATTACTTGCCTTGCCCCGGGTGCTGACAACTCACGCTACACCACTGGTTTGTGATCAGTGGTGGCAGCCATCCAGATAGCTACAATTTTCGGCCGATGTCTGGATAATCAATCCGTATGCACTTAGGGCAGCTTTTTTGTTGCCTTAAGTTATGAAGATACTTCTCTGCACAACAGCTCTGAAAATCGCTGCTATCCAGATTAGTGGCTAGATGTTTGAAAGTAGCAATTCCCTAAGGAGGTCATTCCACAGGGCTGCTGTCTGTTCTCTGATTGCCTGTTTGTCACTGGATTCCTGTGAGCCGTGAAAGGAGGAAGTGCTGCCAGGCTGATGTCACCCCCCTGGGCTGATTTAAAACCTTCGGCCTGCTGCAGAACATGGCCATGGGCATGTCCCTGTGGGCATCTGCCCAAAAGGGTGTGTCCATAGGGGCACAACCTGCCCCTCTGGAGCCCCTTCAGAGCTTGGAGGAGCTAACATCGAGACAAAGCGAAAGAAGGCCTTGCCACCGGCCTCAGCAAAGCTTTTCAAGGTTGTAGGCCCTATGGATCGGCACCTTTAGATGGCTATTCCTGGAGCGTCCCCATCTGGTGTGGGATTTTCCGATTCTGTGAGTACTGTCTTGGATGTTTCCTCTTCATCTTTGTTAGGCTTTACCTCACCCAGTTGAGAAGAGATATTAGAGGCTGGAGCCCTATCTGGGGATGGTGACCAGGAGGGAGTGAGGCCACTTGGGTCCCGGATGAGTTCTCCACAGATGGACAGGGGTTCAACTCCTGTTATGATTAAGATGTTGAGAAATTGGTTCCCCTAAGGAGGTTTCTTTGTGAGACATTTGGGAAGTGGTGACGTGCACGAGGGCTTCCATGCGGTCTTCTCTTTCCCAAATCTATCAACTGTAAGGGTTCATTATTCCTTTCCCAGCACTTTTTATCACTAACCCTTGGGACGTCCGTCTGGGTCGAGGAATCACCTTACCTTCTTTGCCTGGAATCCAGAGGAACAAACACACACACACTTGCACATAAGTGGTATGCAGTTTATTCCATAGGGTGGAGGGATTGTCCGTATTTTATACATTATCAGAAACATATTCATACGTCATCCACCCATCTCCTGAGGCCCACTATAGCTTATCATTAACTATGCAAATGCGAGTCATCTCTGAGTAGAACAATCAATTTAGCTTAGCACAGCACATTCCTTTTCCATATATAGGATTCTGATTTCCCTTGCGCAGGCCTCCTGTATGTGCACTTAAACTAAACATTATTATCCCCTATCAATTCCCCCTTTGGGCCTGCATAGGCCCACTATAAGAACAGCCAAACAGTCTACTGGGCCGTTAAGCAGACATTATTAAGGGGAGGTCAGTGGAGGCATGCACAGGTACATCAGCCACCATGGAAACAGGTGTATAAGAGTACATAAAAGTGGTGGAGCTTTGTAGGGCCTTTCGACAACAGCCAAGAACAAATGAAAATATACAACAAAAAAGAACAAGAATTATAAAACCGCTCAATAGGGCAATAAGCAGCCCTTTGAGACCACCCCAAAGAAAGATACATCAGAGAGTAATCATGAGAAACTTCCCTGTAGTTGAAGAACAGTACAGAGCAGTATTAGACAGGCTAAAAGCAAAAACAATAAAACAATCTGTAGCATTAGAACTAGAGACAGTATATAATGAGCAAGGGACCCAGTCATATCCCAAAGAGGGGCGAGTAACACCAATGTTATACAAGAAAGTAGAAAAAGAAACATGGGGCTGGGTGCAGTTTAAATTGTCAAGTACAGTAAACTTCTGCATTTCACACAGATTAGAAGGTACAGTAATGAGACATGTTGAGAGAAAAGCTCCAGCTTGTAGCGAGCTGCGCACACAAAAGATAAGGCAGTCTGGGCAAGTAGTATTGCCGTATTAACAGTTCCAGAGATGGGCTGAAGGAGGCACCACATGAGTGGTAGGAGGAGTCAACACAGTCTTGTGCGTGATGGTCAGAAGGCCGGAGGGCGGTCTGGAACCGAAGATGATGTCAGTGGAGACGATACACGCTTGATTCTTGACGCATGGATCCACGAAGGGCAGGAGTCCCACAGGATGGCTGTCCATGTGATGGCGATCACTGTAGTTGGAGGTCCGTAGAGCGGGTCTAAGGTACCATGCTTGTGAGGTGCTCTGACTTGTCACCAACCTTGAAGGGATATGTTGGTTCGGTACCTCTAGGCCAAAAGCTGCTTTTCTTCAGGAGTCTTCTCCTCTCCCTCTCCAGCTGCTAGGGCCTTGGCTGCCCTGACATCAGTTACTTCTCATCCTGGTCCTGAAGCCTGATCTGTATATGGAGAATGTTTCCAGCGCGGACAATAGCTTCAGGATCTTTTAGCTGCCACCTTCACTGCAATCGGTGTTATCAGAAGAACTTGGAACGGTCCCATACTGGAAAAGGGGCTTGTACTGTGTGCTGGTGGTATGTCTTTACCAAAATCCAGTCTCCAGATTGGAAGAAAAGAGCTGAGTCATCCAGCAGAAAGGACTAGACCTGCTGAGCATACCTGTGGAGGGAAGAGAGTTGCCTCTGCTGCTAGGAAATACAAGAGATCAAATGTGAGGCTCAGGAGTATAAAAAGTAAGAAGTCTTCCATATAACAGTTCAAAGGGGGAAAAATTTCAGTCTACTCCCTTAGGGCAATTTTTTTTTTGTTTTTTTAACAGAGTCAAAGGCAAGACAGTTTAATTTCTTTACAAAGTTTTTTAAGGTTCCGGAGGTCCCCCCCTTCGTGGATTGCTGCTTGCATACAACAGCCAATCCTAAGCAACTCAATTTAGCTAATACATTTTGACAAGATGCCCACACTTCCTCAATTTTTTCACAATTTTAGAATTATACCAATTTGTAAAAATTTGTGTAGGTAACTTTCCTCCTTTACCTTTATGTGTCGGGCCAGGACACATAGAGTCAAAAAGGGATAAAAGCATCTGAAAAGCACCACATGGCCAGTGTGGGTCTCCCCAAATCTCATTAGGATGAAAAGTGCACTCAGCCTATCTCCAAGTGTCTATGTCCAATTATTGGGTATATATCTGAGCTAGATGACTTCCAAAATTGGAGTTAATGGGGATGGCACAATCAAATATTGTAGAATATTCATTGTCAGTTTCTTTTCTAGGTGGATACATCGGATACATCATTTCACATTTCAATTTACCCTCACCTTTTTATAATGTTAATCTGAGTTCTCTTTTCCAACATGAATATTCCATCACACTCCTCCCAACACCACTTCTTTTTCCACTTACATCATTCCATCAAACTACATTCATAGGTCCTTCTGTTATTTTTTATACCATACTAGTGTATCCTTATTTGGCAAGGCTGCTAAGAACATCAAACAATTGTTAAAAAACTTAGTATTTTTTGTAAACAAAAGGTATATATAAAATATAAATGTAGATCCTTTTCAATAAGCATAACAATATGAGTAAACAGCATCCCTTTCCTACTAACTTAATTAGTCCAGTACTAAGTGGACATGTGCTCTTTCTATATACAATGTAAAACAATTATTTTACAACATTTTATAATATCAGTCCCAATAGAAAGAAGTATAGCTTCTAACAGGATGGCCACATATATCTCAGGTGTGACTAAAGTCTATCGTATACACTGTCCCCAGTGAGAGTGCTGTAGGAAACTTAATATACTTGGACTGATCTTATAACTGCAGTGTTCACAAGGATATGTGTAAGCTACTCATGGTGTCAAAAAAGATCCCTTTTAAGGAGAGAGGCCTAAGAAGGTACACGGCAGTTGTGGTTGGGCCTCATGGCGATGCTTCCTCGGGTTCTTCTTGGCCTACTCTCCCCTGCCTATCCATGTCTCTTCAGAGGCATAAATATACAAGGTTCATGTTCTTCAGGCCTTGGGGGTCCTCAAAGAGTCTTAGAGCAGTCAGAATTCTGGTGGCCCAGATCATCACATTCGAAGCAGCACGTTTATTGCCTTTTGCAAGACTGTAGCCTCACCTTCTGCCTCTCTCTCTCTCTCGGTTATTTTTTTTCAAACCTCTCCTAGATTGTTGCTAACAATTAAAATTTTGTTTATCCAATCAACTCAAGTTAATGTTATTGTTTTATCTGTCTACTTACTTTACAAATATTCTCATGTTTCCTGGGAACTAAGCTCCATCTTTCCACTAAATGTGACCTATATGCTTGGGAACAAAGCAATTTCAGATCAGCCTCTGTCCAAAATTCTATAATTTCTGTGTATCCTGGACCTCTACATAATGTACTGCAACAACAAGTATTTTGGTAACATAAGTGCAAGTGTGTAAACTAAAGAAAATTTGTATGTCATAGTGCTACAATATACTGTATTCCTAAAACTGAAAATCTTTTTTTTTTTTAAACTTTCAAAACAAAGTACACTTTTTTTTCTCTGAACCCCAACACATAAAATTCAAATACAGAAAAACAGATGAATTTATCCTAAAATCCAATATTGTAATAAATCAAATCAGAAAGATCAATATAGCCAGCACCCATGGTGCTACTGTCCTGTTCATCAGCCATCCTCACCGAGCTTAACAATGCAAAGTAATTAACTTAAAATCTTACAGTTCAGGAAACAGACATTCAAATAACATGAAAATGCAAAAAGGTGAATTCAGAATCATACTTTGTCACATTTAAATTAAAACCTTATACATAATACTTGAGACTGGTATCAAACTGATCTGAAACAATGGAATTATGTTAAAGCAATTTGCTTAGAGTAACAGTTCAACCTTGATGTTATCTCAAACACAAATAACAAAGTAAACAGCAGGTCTCTCTTGTGTCCAGTTTCCTTCAGGCAAATGCAGATCGCCGAACAAGAGAGAGAAAAGTCCTAAATACTAAGCATTTAAAAAGAAAAAGTTGCTTGAGAATTGTCACTAATTGTGATTGCTATTAAATTCCTATAGTTACAACTCTGTTTTTTTTAATATATGAACAATAATTATGCCCTCTGAGGTGCTTGTCACAATATATAAAATTCATTTTTTTTAACTCTTTAAGTTTACTCAATAGCATACACAAAGACCAGACATATAACATAACCTTCTTATTCACTCAGGATTCAAATCATTTTTTCAAGTTGCAGTCTTTTAATTACTGGCTCAGGATGCCCCATTGTCCTGACAGGGTTCTCAACCCCTACTTTGAAGGTCAAAGAAAAACAGAAGAGCTTCCACCAGACCTTTCTGACATCATCACGGCCCTTTTACACCCAGCCAAACGGATATCAGCTCTCTTAGTTTAGGCAAAGGTAACTCCACAATACCCTTTATTCTCTCTGGATTTATTTTTTAGTTTCACTTTCCTTCACTTATAATGTGGCAGTCACCTCAGGATGAAAAGAATTCAGCCCCTGGCTAGTAAATATGGCCATGCTACAAAATGCATTGACAAACGGCCAGAGAAGGGCTGTGCTATAATCCAAAACCATTTGTGCCATCTGTAGCCCATGGGAGGGGCTGCCCCCTTTCCCTCTCTCTTCTTTGTTCTCTTTGTTAAGTTTCTGGTTTCATTTTTAAGTTTCTGGTTTCGATTCTGATGCTGTAGGGGGAAGGGATAGGGATAGCCCCAATCTAATTTTTTTTTCCAGGAAACCCTGAAACCTTTTTTACCCAAGAAATGCAGCAGATTGTGAATGGCTTCTATCACAACTGGTTTCTCCTGCCCTGAACTTGGAAGATCATCTACATAGTGCCTAGGGAGCAGGCTCAAACATATACCTCAAATCTACAATACTGAACCATTTGTGTTCATGCAAAAGTTTTGCTCAACAATATATATAAGGGTTTGGGACCACAGGATGCTGGGTCTAGACACGCTTATTCAAATTCCTTAAATGCTGCCTCAGCCACTAAAACATATGACAAAGGTTTTTAATTTAAACAGAAGACAAGTCAAAGCTTACAAGTGCTTTCTTAAGAAATTTCACCCTGCATAATGAACTAGACCCTCGGGGTATTTGGAGCCCACCCCCTTTCCCTGGATGTCTCCACTGCAGACTCACTATACGCCTCACTCACACACAATCAGTCTCAGTTCCCAATAAAATGTACAAACCACCAAGGTAGATACCAAATTCCCACTTTTCCTTACCTCGGTCTGTGCACAGAATTTACTTGGTTGCTGCAGTGCCTGCTTTTAATTCACTGTCTGTCACACTCTGATTCACAACACCTCTAGTCACCTAGGACCATTACCAACTAGCAGAGAGACCTCTCCGCAGAGAAGGAGGTGAGACTGTTGAAATCCAACAGGACCGCTCGGGGGTGTGGTTAATTCCAAGATGGCGTTCGAGAGGATCTGAGCTCATGCCGAAGCGCAAGGGAAAGCCCAAAGCTCTCCCCGCGGAGCCGACGGTTGCTACTGTGGGTCCGATGGACAAATTTGTAAAGCTCAGTGCGGATCAGATAGGGAAGATTAGAGCGGGCTTGGTTACGCCGCTGGAGGAAAGCGCGGCGTCTTCCGCCCTTGATGTGTCTCTCTCCCCAGATGGCCGTTCACCTCCGGTGGCTCCTGGATCTTCGGGGATCTCTTTAGTGTGTGGCCCCTCTCCTCTCCCGGTGCTGGAAGTGGTGAAGGACCAGACGCGGGGCGCGCTGAGTAGAAGTTCCGGAGTGCAGCTGTCGGCGTCTGAGGCAGCTGTCTGTATACCTGGAGCCACAACTTCTATCGAGGTGAGCAAGGAAGCCGGTCTGGTAAACGACGTTGTATCATCGCAGGAAAGTTCTACTCCAATTGGGCCTCCATTCTCTTTTGCACTTGTTCGACCGACTGTGGTGACTCTGGACAATATTTGGGAAGCGATTAGCCAGCTTTCACAGGCTGTGTCTCAACAATTCACTTTCTCGTCTTCTACCGTCTCCAAACTTGAGGGGGATGTGCTTCTTTTGACTACTGATCTTGTGGAGGTTAAGAACAATGCTGCTGTTACTGATCAGAAGCTTTCACAGGTTTCTGATTTAACTTTTTCCCTAATGAAGGACAATTTAATGTTGAAAACGAAAGTGGAGACTCTGGAGAATGCTACTAGGGCTTCTAACCTTAGGTTGTTAAATTTTCCTATGGTTCCAGATGTAGCACCATTAGATTTATTTAAGAAGTATCTTCTTGAAACCTTAATGGTTCCCACAGATTTAATTCCTCCTGTGCAGAGAATTTTCTATTTACCTTCGGGTAAAAAAGAGGGCCAGGCTGTACAAGGAACTGTGGAGTTTGATTTACTTAATGTCTCTGCTATGCTTAGTTCCCCTGGGGAGGGTGAAATTAGAACCTCCACATTGTTGGTATCTCTTGCCCTCTCGTCAGATAGGGATTGGCTCCTTAAATGGTTCTATAAGAAGTCAATTTGTTTATGGGGAAAAGGATATCTGTTTTCCCGGATGTTTCAAGGGAAACCCAGAAACGTTGTAAAGCTTTTCTTTTGCTAAAACCTGGGGTTGCTCAACTGGGAGCCTCTTTCTCGCTCAGATTTCCATGCAAATGTATAGTACTTTTTAGGTCTCAGAAATATGTCTTTTTTCAGCCTGGAGATCTGTCGTCATTTATCAGTTCACATATTACAATGACTGTGTCTTCTTAAGGGCTTACCATCTGTAGATAAGCATTGATCCTAATCTCTCGTTCCCATCTTATTTTTTGAATTTGTTTTTGTTAAACTGTGGGGTTTTTCCTGCCTCCAGTTTATATTCTGTAACTATTCCCCTATTTTGGGGACTAAATGATGTCTCTTGTTGTTTATTTAAGTTTAATCTGAATGTTTCCTTTGTACTCTACTTACCAGAGTTCATCTTTTCTGTAAACATTATTGATTGATGTTTAAATTTGTAAAATTGCATAAATAGAAAATAAAAATAAAAAAGAAATCCAACAGGACGCGTCTTCCCACCTCCACTCAGCAGAAGTCACTCTACTGTGGGAAAATCCCAGCGAGCCCCAGCTGTTAACTATACCTTTGCTTGTGGCCAACCTGGCCAATAAGACAGAGAGGAATATTGTGAAGCAGTTTAAGAGCTCTTCAGTATAATTGCCAGACTCTGGGTCGCCATGAGTCAGGACTGACTCGAAGGCACACATTGGAGTCAGGACTGACTCGAAGGCACACATTGCATTTTGTTATCTGTACGGTCTGCTTTGAAGGTTCTTACTTCAGTGAACAATACATTCCGGCAGACCCTAGGAAATGTTTGTTTTAAATTTTATGAAAGGTCCCCTTAGCTAAAGAAGGCAGGAAAAACTTGGAAGAACAGAGAGACAGAGACAAATAAACAAACACTGCCTAGCACTTGCATTCCAGAGACTAAGTCAGCGGCTTTACTCTCTCCAGAGACTGGGAGCCTCTTAATAGATAAACTAAGACACAGGATTCCCACCTTCACAGTAAACAAGCTAACAGACTTCTTCTGCAGATTTGACAAATGTCCTGCAACCTACACCGACAGTTTATGTAGGATGCCTTTTTTTTAACTGCAGTTTTAAACTTTATCACAAAAATTAGCAGCGCATGCACTCCCGCGGATTCTGGAGTGGTCCCCTTACCTTGGGACCCCCCCCCCATCCTCTAATTAATTCACAACAAACGCACGTCTGGCCACTAGCTTTCTGCACAGTACTCGTCACTAGCGCTATCGCTTCAGAGTACAGCAGGGGTGTTTTCAACCACTTCCATAGAAAATTGTGAAATTTACTGACCAAGACTATCGTATTTCTTTTTTTTTTTATTGAATTTTTAGTCATATACAATAACCAAATTTATACAGGACACAGCTCCAACAGTTATTAACAAGGAAATAAATACACCCAAAGGATCAAAACAAATGTTTATTTTATGTTTATGTTTATTTAAAGCTTTGTAAACCGCTCTGACACTCTGTGATGGGTGGTATATAATTATAAAATCTAAGGAAATATTGGAAATACAGACCACATTACGAGAGTTGGCTGCATAACAACAAAACAAATATACAATGTAAAAAGGAAATCAAGGCCCAAATATGACCCACAAATTAGGAGGCACTTTTATCATTACTATCTAACCCTGCTAAAGCCTGCCGATCAGTCAAACGTTTTTCCAGATGAATCACTTCAAGAAAAACGTAAGAAGCGCCATCAAAATTAATGAGGCACTTACAGGAGAAAGTAGCACCCAAAGCCAAAACCCGAGGCTTAAGAGATAGAAATTGCCTTCGTCGCGATTGGGTGCTGCGAGAGACATCCGGAAAAATATTGACTGCCTGTCCACAAAATAAAGCTGACTTAACCTTAAAGAAAGCTTTTAAGATTCGCTGCTTCACCACAACAGATGAAAAGGTAACCAGCAAAGTGGAACGTACATTGATATTATCTGAGGAATCTTCCAAGAAAGCAGTAAGGTTAGCCATCGAAGGAACAATCACATCCAGTTCCCCATCTGCAGAATTTATCTTTTTGGTACCAGAGGGAATATAATATATTTGTAGATCAACATCGGATATGGCGAGAATCTCTTTTAAGTACTTATCAAAAAGAATTTTAGGTGACAAAAGAGGAGTTTGAGGAAAATTCAAAAATCTTAATTTACAAGCCCGCATAGAATTTTCAAGTGTTTTCAATTTTGAATGCAAAATTAGAGAATCCTTAATTCCCATCACATTAATAGACTGAAGTGGAAGCACCTGAGATTCCAATTTAACTACCGCCCTATCCATCATAGAGACTCTCATCAAGTTGCTGCATAGCAACCACAGTTTGAGAGAAAGTACAAAGGGAACCAACAGCTAAAGAAACTTTAGAATCGATAAATTTCAAAGCCCCCCCCCCCCCAGGTCCTTTGAGGTAACCTCTGCTTCCAGGGGTAGAACTGGTAGCTCAGAAGAGCCCTCCAGTGCTACCAACTGAACCAGGGTAGGTAAATTAATCACTCTCTTATCTCTTCCTGTAGACACAGAAGGAACCCTAGAGATAGAATTTATATCAACACCAGGGCAGGGAGGGGGGGGATCTCCCTCCAGGGCTTAAGGACACCC
Source organism: Ichthyophis bannanicus (assembly GCA_033557465.1). Classification (NCBI taxonomy): domain Eukaryota; kingdom Metazoa; phylum Chordata; class Amphibia; order Gymnophiona; family Ichthyophiidae; genus Ichthyophis; species Ichthyophis bannanicus. The sequence goes on from CM066035.1 coordinate 699,997,461, forward strand.
CCTCAGGAGAGGACTGCGCAAGTGGAACAGGAGCAAAATGCTTGTCCAGAAGGCCTACCGGTTTCAAACTTCCAGAATCAGCCGTCTGGGATCTACTCTGCAATTTAGCTTTCCTCTTACCCATAATTACCCAAGGAACTAAACAAGATTGGTAAAAAGACAAAGGACATACCAATACATGCAGCAGTTACTCAGCTCCTGAAGTCCAAGAATCGCAAACACTGCGACGCCACCGTGACATCGAAGGGGTGTCTAAGGGGCAGAACCTGCCCCTTTAGATACGCCCCTTCAGAAACGCCCAACGGCCACGCTCCACGGTCGCAGAGAAACACAAACCACAACTTTATAGAGAGGAAGGCCCCCTCCAGGAGCAAACTGCCCCGGGAGTGCCTGCGATGGAACCGCAGCGTTGGCAGCACAGCCCCAGCAATCCAACAGCCCTCAGCAGGGCAAGCACACCTCCTTCACGCTCCAGCAAACAGCTCTGTTCAAGAGTTGTTTGAGGGAAGATTTTAAGTCCTCGAAGGGCCCCTCCAGGAGCAGGCTGCCCCGGCAGTGCAGCATCGGCAGCACAGTCCCGGCAATCCAACAGCCCTCAACAGGGCAAGCACACCTCCTGCACGCCCCAGCGACAACTCACGACTCTCGTATTTCTAATTGTAGTTCATCTCTGAGCAAATTGGAGGGTCAGGCAGCAGTTGCCCAGGCTGCTCTCTTCTTCTATTTGGGAGATTGTGGCAATTCACTATCAGTTAGAATCCTTGCAGAACACAGCCAGGGCTAAGAATCTTTGTTTTGTTAATTTCCCTTGTACCCACTACCTGTCCCCTACAATATTGCTTCAAAAATACTTTAAAGAGGTTCTTTGATTGAAGATGTTAATGCTATAAAACGTCCGAGAGTTTTTCTCAAATTAATATTGTTCAAACTTCTCATTTGGAAACTCTGGACGTCTCTTAAGTTGTTAGAGTCTTCGAATGATGCTATTCCTACGCGGGCCACTTTAATCACCTCATTTTTATCTTTATCTGATAAAAACTTGATTATGAGATTGTATTTCACAAAGAAGAGTGCTTTTTTTGTGGCAGTCTGATACAGATTTTTTTCCTGATGTATCTAAAATTACCTAGAAATGTAGGAAGGCCTTTTTGGCTATGAAACGTAGGGTCTTGGCTGCTGGTGCTACATTTTTCTTAAAATACCTAATATAAGTGTATAGTATATTATCAATCTGTTAAATACTTGTTTTTTGACCCTGTCCAATTGGAGACTTTTCTTTCCAGGAAGGAATGTTAATATTTATCTTTATGCTTCCTGACTATGTTAATAATGGTATGTTTAGGGATTTGCTCATAAGGATCCTTGTTATATGAATTTTATTTTTGATGATTGTTTTGCTTGATTGTTATTTTCTCTTGCTTGTTGATGCCATCTTCCCTCTTGAGCGGAACTTTATTGTAATTTCTTAAACTATTATTATGTAAAGGTTATTTAAAAAGAGGTAATCCCAGAAACCAAATAAGGATTTGTATATGCGCTGGGGACGTTTATCTGCCGAAAACGTCTATGAGCGTATTTTGGTACATAGTCCCTGCAGACGTTTATCTCGCTAACACAGGGATCTCAGAATGTGCCCAGAAGGGGCGGAATGCGAACGTGATCAGCTGCAGAGACATGAATAGCGTATTCCAGAAAGGTCCATGTACGTTTGATGATATCCTCACAGACGTCCTCTTTATTCCTGCTAAAATGTGAAATAAGGCCAGGACTTAGAAAATATTCTGCTCTGCTCTGCTCTGCAATACGTCCCATACTGAGAATGGCTGTAACAAGTATGCACTGAACTAGTGTGACTGCAGTCTGGAAAAATACAAGCTGCAGTTATAAAGAACAGAAAGCAGAGGTGAAGGAATGTTGTAAGGTAAAAAAACATTAATAAATACCCTTACAGAAATATTAAGAAGAGCAATAGTGTTTATTCAGGCTATGCAGAAATATGCAATTTGTGCTAAAAGAGCTAAACCAGGGGACCCTAACAAATCCTGTGTTCTGAAAACTGGGACTGTTGATATAAAAATAGTATTTGAGTGAGTCTGGAAGCAAATCATGTTGAAGTGAGAAAGGGAGATCATATGTGAAGTCCTGGGACGTCATGCCATTATGGTATAGCAGCTATTAATTATAGGTTCAGTTTGGCAGAATGATGTATTTTGTGACTGCAAGTAGAGTATGTGGATTGGGGGTAGCACAAGAGGATCTAGGATGCTGATTTGTAATTCAGGGAGGCAATGAATGGCTGGCCAGTACCTGGACCATATGGATGACCACAGTGTCACCAAGTGCTAGTGTGATAGGGCAGCCATACATCAGCTGTGCCAGGCACTGGGAGACATGACTGATGCTGTGCCAACATCCTTCAGATTGTGCCATGAGGCGTACATCCTTCCCCAGTCCAGGATCTATGCAAGCTGCGAGAGCGATGATATACCTAGAGGCTGGCTACCTGGGTATGATGGCAAAGGGATCCCCCTCCCATGCCCACACAGGCCTGACCAGGGGAGTAGTGCCACAGAGCAGACTGGGGGAAGGCAGACAGGGTTGCCTCACAGATAGCAGATATATACTGACCAACATACGCCACGATGGGACAGCTGTAGCTGCTGTGAGAAATGTCAGTACCCAGATATGTGGGAATCAGATGCCATAGCCAGAAGGCCCTACTACTACTGATCATTTGTATAGCACTACATTGTATAGCATATGCAGCGCAGCACAGACCACGTAAAAGATGGTCCCTGCTGAGCAGAGCTTATAATCTAGTCAAGGCAGACAACACAGCAGCTGTGGGCAGGATACATCTAGGGGGAATGGTAAGGAAACACAAGGGAGATTAGGTGGATTAGATCCAAAAGTGGCAACAAAGCGGTGAGCGTTCAGCCTGTATTTGAGAAGAAGCCCGACCTACAGACTCAGGTAGTTTGTTCCAAGCACAGGGAACAGCAAGATGAAGGAGCAATATCTGGAGTTGGCAGTAGAAGAGAAGGGCACAGATAGAAGCAATCTGCCAGAAGAGCAGAGTTCCCGATAAAGGGTATAGGGAGAGATAAGAGAGGAAAGGTAGTGAGGAGCAGCAGAATGAGTGCACTTACAGGTCATAGGCACGAAAAGGGCATACATTTATTGCTCAGCAATATTATGCACCTTTTGGGGAACTGCAATGCTAGTTTCGGGTTTTGTGCACTTAGTAAGGGTCCATCCTTAGCAGTTTAAAGCATGTTTGTAGAGATGACCAAGGCAGGGATCACTGGGGCTATTTTATAATGCCAAGTATCATTTGATGCAAGGTATGTCCTGACATAAACGTTCATATTTACATTTTCTCATACCATTTTAGGATGCACTGGGATTACCTAGCACTTTTCAGGACCTGAAAAGGACTGGTATATGGTCTAGGTTGCAGCAGCAGTCATTTCTTATTGGTATTTATGTCTAGTTTACATCAGCAAATTGCTGTCAGTTTGAAGAGCAGCTTAGGAGATGCACGTTTTACCAAGGAGGCGTGGCGTCCGCTGGAACATCACAGAGATGGGTAGGATCTGAAATGTGCAACTTTTCAGAATACGGTACATCCAAAATATTTACCCATGTACTGGTCAACAAATTTTTACAAAAGTCATGTTACTGAAATAAAAATAGTCATTTCTTATCAATTTTTATATGCTGAACACGAATATGACAGTGAAATTGCAAAGTTGGCTCTAGTTTGTTTGTAATCTACAAGAATTAATGTTTACATCACGAAATGCATGTCATAGTAAATATAATAGGCCTTCGGTTAATACCTGTAAAAAACCAAGTCATAGACTACTTTAGATTTTTTTGCCTGTCTCTTGTACAGCTGTTCAGGGGCTTCTCTGGGGAGTGTCCAGCAGTAGTCAGCCAGCATTGTAGTGGACCATTTTCCCTGGTATCTTTGCTCCATCGTTGCGATATCCTGGTGAAAACATTCGCCCTGTTCATCACTAACCATACCACAGTTGTCAGGAAAGAAATCGAGATGGGAATCAAGGAAATGGATCTTTAGAGACATATTGCAGCCAAGTTTCTGATACTGCATCAGCATGTCTTCTACTAGTTCCTTGTAGTTTTCTGCCCTAACATTCCCGAGAAAGTTTGTTGACACTAGGTGAAAAACATTCCATGCTTGTTTCGCATCACCCTGCAGCAAGTTGTTGAACCGGTCATCTTTGAAGAGATCTCAAATCTGAGGACCCACAAAAACTCCCTCTTTAATTTTTGCTTCACTGAGTCGAGGGAATTTTTCATGCAGGTATCGGAAAGCTGGCGAAGTGCGGTCCATGGCTTTCACAAAGTTTTTCATCAAACCTAGTTTGATGTGAAGGGATGGTAGCAGGATTTTTTTGAGCCTCAAGCTGAGTTGGGTGCTGGATATTCTTCTCTCCAACTGTTACATTTTGTCTGCGATTCCATTCCTTCCGCAAGTAGTGCCAATCCCTTGCTCGGCTATCCCACTCACATAAGAAACACATGTATTTTATATATCCCTGCTGCAGTCCCATTAAAAGAGCAACTACCTTCAAGTCACCACAGAGGTGTCAGCTGTACTTGTTATAGTTAATGGAAGTCAGTAGATGCTTTAAGTTATCGTATGTCGCTTTCATGTGGATGGCATGCGCTACTGGAAAAGATGGAAGACGGTTTCCATTGTTCAAAAGCACAGCCTTCAGACTCAGTTTCGAAAAGTCTATAAATAGTCTCCAGTCTTGTGGGTCATGAGTGATTTTTAAGGCATTCATGAGGCTTTCAATATCAGAACAGAATACCAGATTACTTTCTTTTCTGAAGAAAGGCTCCAACTGCTGGTGGCGCTTTCGATATGAAGTAATGTTGACATCTTCTTCTAGAAGATTCCTTTGTTGGAGTCTTGATCCTAGCAAGTCTGCCTTGTTCTTGGATAAGTCCAAATCACGAACCAAGTCATTTAGTTCTTCCTGTTATTCTGTGTGGAGTTGATATGCATCCCAGTGAAAATCTGGGTCACTGCATGTTGACGGACCAGGAGAAGAACAGGTCGGCTCACCCTTGTCCTCATCAGATGAATCAAGAGAATATTCTGATGGAGGTTCTGGAATAGGAAGTCCCTCACCATGTGAAACTGGTCTCAATGCAGACGGAATGTTTGGGTAGACTATGCTCGACTTCTTTTGCTTCGTTATTCTGCTGGAAAGAGGAGGAACCAAGCAGAAGTAACAGTCATTTATGTGGTTGCTTGGCTCTCTCCACACCATGGGGACTGGAAACGGCATTGATGGTCTTTTGCAATTCAACCACTGTGAAAGCTGTGTTGTACATGTAGCGCAGCATATATGTGGGGCCCAAGGCTTGTCTTGGTCACCAATCTTCCATCCGAAGTAAAGATGATATGCCTTCTTCAGTTGAGAAGTGATACTTTTCTTCTGGTTGGCAAATGTCACTTCCCCACAAATGTAGCAGAAATTGTCAACGGTATTAACACACTTTCGCAGCATTACTGTTCTGTATTGTGCCTAAATGGCTAAAATTATATGATTAATAAAAGTTACATGTAACAGTAGCTTAAACTGTCTCGCACACAGTCTGAAATATTTTAAATGCTCAACCTTTCCAACAGCATATAGTACACTGCTGACGTCAGATGGCTTCAGCAGTTGTCTGGCAGTAGTATTGCATTGCATCAGAAAATGATGCAATCAACTCTGGATGATGTGTGCATGCTGGTATTATGCAATGTGATGCAATATTACATCATTCAAGGCTTATTTGGGATGTTGTTGATGTCCTACTGGATAAATTTACATGGTGAAATGTCAAAAATGAACTACATGCAATATCTTCAAAATGAGAGAACAATACATTTTTTTAATGTTATATTCATGTTCAGCTCACGAAGATACTACAGATTAGGGCCTTTTAAAGTCAGTAACGATTTCAATGTTGACCAGTATAATATTCGGCTGAATAGCGCTTTGCCCATGCCACCCCAGACACATCTACCTCCCCGATTCTGGACCTGCGTGCATATCTAGACCCATGGATACAGAATTAGGTTCAAATGGTGCCCATTTTCAATTTAGACATGTCTGCGGGGTGGACCTGCATGTTATAGAATCTGCCTCCATGTGCAATGTTCCACTATTTGTAAGTTTCTATGCTACAGAAGCTGAAACTCTCATAGAAATATATTGGGCCTAGTTTTTTGGGGGGGAGGGAGGGGGTATTTCTTTGGACCCCTTAATCCAATTAGGTCTATTGTAAGCCTGAATGTGTAACCTTTTTACTGGTTTTTAATCCCATTCTGTTAGATTTTCAGGGAGTTATTTTGTCCCCAGATAGACATTCTTAGCCCCTTTTTATGTTAATTATTTCCAACTTTTGTTGAGTTGGGAAGAATAACAAAAAAAAACATATAAGCTTTCTCTCCTGCAAATTTGAAACTGCTGTCCAGTGTTGCCAGATGATCTGAAACATTACAGCCAAAGTGGGTTAAAATATAGCCCAAAACAGCAACCCACCCTTAGCCCTGTCCTCCCCTTCCCTGATTGGCTAGTCTGGCAGTCCATCAGATGTGGTCACACCCATCTTGCCATATGGCCCACCCTCCCTTTCCCCGATTGGCTCGAATATGGCAGTCCAGTCATTCACATCCTGCCACATCTCATTGGTCAACTCCCAGTTTTCTGCTCTGGACAGCGGCGGTGTACCCTAGACGAACTGTAGTCCTGGCACTCTGCTCTGCTCCCGCCCTTGCACCACTGGCACTTTAGGCAATCACCTAGTTTGCCTAATGGTAGTACCGGTCCTGGCTCTGGGACCTGACCATGATATGCAGCCAAGAGCTGTGACCTTTCTGAAGCTAGAGTTTGTTCTATTTTCCACATTTGCAAATCAGCTCATGATCTGTGAATTTTTCCTTGTCAGGGCAAAAAAGCCATCCAGTAGGGAGGGAAAAACAGTTTCTGAAGCTGGAGTTTGCTTTTTTTTTTACTTTAATTTTCTGCAGTTTTCTCACCAAAACGGAAGAGCAAATCACCCACAAAACCGCAATCTGTGAACATTTCACATGGGCCTTATAACAAAGTCATCCAATTGGGCAGGAAAACCACAGAGATGGTAACACTACTACTAGCCCATACCCAGGACCTAAGTCATGCTCCTCCCTCTTCTTGGTTTGGGGCGAGGGGTTCTACCTCTATTGAACACAGTCCTGCAACTTTTTTATGACCCGCAGTACATATTTCCACATATTTCTCAACTTTAAAATTATATTATTTTGGGGAGTAAATAATATCATGCAGTTCTCTCTAGTCCAAATCCAGTCCTGGAGGGCCACAAACCAGTCAGATTTTCAGCATATCCCTAATGAATATGCATGAGATGAGATAACTTCAAATACAATGGGGGCAGTGCTTGCAAATACATCTCATGCATATTCATTGAGGATCTCTTGAAAACCTGTCAGGATTGTGGCCCTCCAGGATTGGTTTGGAGACCCCTGCTCTAGTCCATGGGTTCCCAGTCCAGTCCTGGGGACACACATAGCCAATCAGGAATATACATAAGGATTTGAATACAATGAAAGCAGTGCACGCATCTCTCTCTCATGCATATTCATTACACTTATCCAGAAAGCTGGACTGGCTAGATGTGTCCCAAGGGCAGGGTTGAAAACCACTGCTTAGAAAGTTTCCTCCAGCTGAAAAAAAAATCCCTTCTTTCCCCTTGAGATGTTTCACATTGCTTAAAATTAGGGAAAAGAGGTTTATTACTAAACTTTGGGATATCTCCAAGGCTAAGGACTGAGTCCATTGTTTGATCCAATCTATGTTTTCTCTAGTGATATGCATCAAGTTGCAGTTCTGCATGTCTTAAGGGGAATCAGAATTACAAGTCCTAGCATGCAGTGTAATATGACTAGGAATGGATTAGCCTGACCTGAAAAGAAAACTGAAGCCAGCTGGTAATCCTAAATACCTGATTTAAAAATACAAGAGCAAACATGTAAACAACGTTTAAAATCTGAAATTCCTTCCTGTATCCACCTTTCACTTTGAAAACAAGAGTTGCCAGTACCCAATTCCAGGAGTGAGATTTCAAGCCAGTCCTGGATTTCTGACAAGCTTATTCTGATGCATTATGGGATCTGCAGCACTGATTTTGATGGGTAAAATTTAGGGACTACAAATACCACAGCGCATTGCAATGCAAAATTAAAACCAGAACTGGCAAAAAAAACCCTCTGTAACTAGGTAACTTGGCATCTCTGGTACAAATAGGGGCACTGGAGGGGGGAGAGAGAGATAGAGAGAGACTTAAATATTTATTCTTAAGGAAGAGAATATTCACTGTATGAAGCACTAAGTAGTTTTTTCCTTTATTGCTTCCTTTTTTCCTTAGGCTAATGATCAGCAAATTGAGCAGAGTTCTGGACTATCTAATTGCAGATCAATGTTTAAAGTATAGAATTTAATCAGGGTTGCATCTGTGTTCTATAATAACTTCTCTGCACATCAGTACTGACAGCATTGCGCTTCCTAACCCATCCATTAGGGAAACAGGGCTGCTAGCTCACCCATGTCTACCTCAAAAGGCTCATCCAGTCCAGGTTTTGTGATTTTGCATGCAAGGAGATGTAGTTTTGATATTCCTATTGGTTTCTCTAAAAAATCAGAACTACATAGAAACAGAAAACAGAATTGCGAAGTTAACCATTTCTAGGAGTGAGATTTTTTTTTGCCAGTTTTGGTTTTAAATTTGTATTGTAATGCAGTATAGCATTTGTAGTCCCTGATTTTAATCATTGGAATCAGTGCTGTAGGCTTCATTATGCATCAGGATAATATTGTCTGAAATCCAGGACTAGCTTAAAATCTCACTCCTGGAACTGGGCAATTTGGCAGCTCTTAGAAAATGACAATGGATAAAGACCATATCACCTATGTAGTCTGTCCATCCATAAGAATATTAAGCTCTACAGTACTTCATCTTCGGAGATCTTCGGCTCTACAAATCCATGAATGGAATAGGCAGGGCCAGTGCAAGGACTGGAGGTGCCCTAGGCGAGACCTCCATCCTGCTGCACTGCTGCCCTCACCCCCCCCCCCCAACCTCCTGTATCCATTGTCACCACTGGCACCCTTCTCCAGGGCCAACAGCAGCAGCAATTGCCCCTGAAACCATGACACAGCACTTCCCTTTATCTCCGGAGCTGCATCGCAGTTTCATTCTGTTCAATCTGCCGCTTTGGCGCCCCTGCTGCTGCAGCAGATTCCGGTTTATACAAAATCGGAAGTCTGGCGCCGAAGCGGCAGATTTATTTATTTATTTATTTATTTATTTAACTGCATTTATATACCGCTTTTCACCGGGTCAAAAGATTGAACAGAATGAAGCTGTGATGCAGAGCCGGAGATAGAGGGTAAGTGCTGTGCCGTGGTTTCAGGGGCAATTGCTGCTGCTGTCAGACCCGGAGAGGGGCACCAGCAGTGGCAATGGGCACACCCCTGAAAGGCCAGTGCTCTAGGCAACCGCCTAGTTCAGAGGTAGTGCAGGCACTGGGAATAGGTCAAAACAAGAACTGGATCAATTTGTTCAGACTGGACTGGGCAAATGGCAACCTCTACTGTATCTTGAGACCTTCAGATGAAGAATGAAGTGAGGAAAAAGTGGATGTACCCATCCTTCTTTAGGATCCTCCTGTCTTTCTCAACCACTCTTTGCTCTGTCATCCTTACAGATTCCACCCAAAGGTCCATCTTTAGGCTGAAGTGAAGTCTGATGTAGTTAAACACAAGGCTTTACACAAGCCCCACATTCGCCTATTAGCTAGGCCCACCAAGTTCTACTGCTTTGGGAGAGAGTAGGAGTAGGGCGGATGCAGTGTCCATGTAGCTCCTTTTCTAGGGTTTCTACCTGAACTTAGCTCAATGCGTGGCAGGGTCTCTGACCCCAAGACTGAATTAAAAGCACAAAAGAGTATCATTTTGGGACTAAACAATGATTTATATATCCACTATAACGGGTGTCCTCCAACTGTAGGTCAAAACTGGCCCATGGCCCCAATTCCCCCTAGCCTGCTCTTGCTTCCCAGGCTGAAGTGTGCTACCACTGCCACCTCTCTCCTAGACTCCACCTGCCCTCTCTCCCGCAGTCCAGCATCTCTCTCCTCCCTCCCTTCCTCCCTCCCCCATCCCTGCGGTCCTGCATCTTTTCTTTACCTCCCATGGTCATAACAGCGGCAGCAATTTTGCAAACTCTACCTCTTGCTGACCCTGGAGAAAGTTGAGTCAAAGGAGGTGGGATGTGACAGAGAGAAGGCTCATGGGCTGGCGAGAGGCAGCATTGGTAAATTGCTGTCATTGCCAAAACCTCTGAAGATACAGAGAAAATGCAGGATTTGGGGGGGGGGACATAAAAGGGAGGAGAGAGAGAGAGAGAGATGCACGACTGTGGATAGGAGTGAGGGCCAAGGAGAGAGGGAAGATTCAGAATCACAGGGGGTAGAGGAAAAGGAGAGGGAAAGATGTTGGATCCACAGGGGGAGGGGAAGAGGGGAGATGTAAAAACCTGGCTTTTCCAGAAATCCTTTAATTATTTTAATAGTTTTAAGAAGCCTTACACTTTATTGAAGATTCATATCCTTCCTCATGTTTCTCCGTTATCAATATTCTGAGGTAATATCGTTCTGCTATGCATTCCTACATCATGTTCCTGTCTAGTGAAATCTGTATTGTTTTTGTTAGTTTTATTGTATCTGTTACTGTATTTGGGCTTGATCTTTTTATGTTGTAAACCACCATGACGACATATTGAATGGCGGTATACCAAATCTTTTAAATGACTAAATAAAGCTTACCTTCTATGCCAGGGATCCACAAACTATTACCCCAGAGCCTCAACAGCATCTGCTGCATGGGATTACCGGATAAGAAGGAGGAAGTATTTTGGGGGAGCAGGGAGGTTGGGGGATAGGGAGAACCCTCCTCCCCTTTCAGCAAAATCCTCAGCCCTCTCAGTGATCTGAAAGGTCCAGTAGTCTAACATGGCCCTTGGTCCAAAACGATTGGGGACCCCTGCACGTGAAGCCCCCGCAGTGCTGGCAGCATGATAGCTTAAGGAAACAGTAGGCATGTTTGCTAATAATGTAGCCTATTTCCCTTCTGTGATTCCAGCACATGAATACCTAATTCATCTGAAACCCTTGCAAAGGAGCTGGCATAGTAACATCATAGTCCAGGAAGCAGTTGTGCAAAGTTGAGCCAGTTAGAGAAAGGCTCTGATTTTGGCACTAATGAACTGTGGCTTCCTGCTGGGTTCGTACCTTGGATTCTCTGCTGGGAAAAACATAGGAGCCGATGCAGAAACCCTGCATCAGAGCCCACTGCTAAGGGCTTCCTAATGCTGACTTTTTGCACAGTCATGCTGTAAGCAAATAGCAAGCAAATCAGCTGTGCACAAAAAGTCAGCTTTAAATAAAGGGGAGCAAGCCAGACACATATGCACAAGGGCCTGCATTAAGTCTGGCACTTGTACACATGGACTGGATCACCACAAATAAAAAAAAGAGTCATCCGAGGTGAAGTTTGACACTACACCTCAGTTGAACAGACTCCACGATCACGGCACAACTCCTAATCCTGCCCTGATCATGGCTCCCCCCATCTCCCTTTCAGAAATAACATCTCCTGGTGGCCGAGTGGCCGCTAGTCCCATTCCCTCATCCCCTGAAACAATAAAATCCATTGATGCCCTAGTGGTCCCTGGTCCCCACCCACCTTAAACAATTAAATCCCCACTCCCCGAAACACTAAAATGGCCTAGTAGCCCCCTCCTCTCGAACCCTCCTAGTAAGGCAAAACCCCCCCTCTGGGTACCTCAAAAGTTGGGGCACCGAAGCAATGTCCAAATGCTCCTGCCCCAAACCATCATCTTGTAAAATGCTGGCATTTGGCCCTGTGCAGTGCATCCTGGGATGCAGTGGGTGGGGCCGGACTGCAATATAAGGCAAATATTTCTTATGTCGGTGACATCTGTCCCAGGATGCACCCCAGGGGGCTGGTTGCCACAATCATTCAAGACAGCAGCATAGGGGCAGAAGCATGTGGGCATTGCTCCTGCTCCTTGATTTTTGCGGCATCTAGGAGGGGTTTTGCTTTACTGGAAGGGTCTGCAGGGGTAGAGGCTACTAGGCCACCAGACAATTCTATTGTTCCAGGGAGTGGGTGGGACTAGGAGCTACAAGGCCATCAGGAGATTTAATTGTTTTGGGTGGAGGGGGCTAGAGGTCACTAGGCCACCAGGCCATGTTATTGTTTTGTCTTGGGGGTTGCGATGGGGGGTGTCTCTGGTTCACGCTGAATCTCTACGCCTGCTGCAAGCAGGCATAAATATCAAGTGTTAAAATAAAAGTAAAAAACTGCATTAAATTTTAGCACAGTTTTATTTACATTGGGCGCAATTAGCCATTCATCATTTTGCATGCAATTAGAATGTCCACTGTGCTGTGTTTTAGCACAGTGGTTTTGTTGACCAGTTTTCCCATGCTAGCTTTTCTTCATTGCCGGCAAAATGCTGCACTAGAGCATCGCTCAGCGTTTCTGCATGAGCCCCAAAAAGATACCAGAATATTTCCAAATGAAGATCAGTGAAGATTTCCCTATTCCATGTGGACAACCAAACCTTTGCAAGAAAATTTAAGAAAAAAGGAGGCTCCTATAGCCAAAACCCTAGGTTTCGGATGGAGGAAAGCCTTCCTAAGTAACTCTAGCCATGTCGGGCAAGATATATATCCTCTGACAGAAAAAAGGTTACATTTCACCTTGATGCACATTTTAAGTATAGCAGTATTTTCCTCTCTCAAACTAAAGATACTAGTAGTACAGCACATATGGTAAATATATCTTGGGAAGTTTCTAAGAAAACAGACAAATCCAAAGAATTAGAATTTATAAGGTAAAAATCTTTCCTTATAAGTCTCATCATGAATACTCTTACGAAGATAAAAGATGTTTGACACTTCAATTGTACCATTCTTGAGGTATTCAAAAACTGAAGCGTTTCTTGAGAAGCTCTAAAAGAGATAAGAAACAAGCCACTGGTAAGTTCAAAATCCTTAAGCATTTAGCTCTCATTAAATTCTCTGTAACCTCAGTTTTATTGTGTAATGTCAAACTCTTTCATATTGAAAGCTCCCATAGCTTGTAAAGAGGTCATCTGCTCATTCACCATATTCAAACGTGTATCTGGATTTTCAAAAAGCCTTTGACAAGGTCCCTCATGAGACACTCTTGGAGAAGTTAAAAAGTCATGGGATAGGAGGCAGTGTACTATTGTGGATCAGGAACTGGTTAAAAGATAGAAAGCAGAGGGTAGGGCTGAATGGTCAATTTTCCCAATGGAGAAAGGTGAATAGTGGAGTACCCCAGGAAGCTGTGCTGGGTCCGCTGCTTTTTAACATATTCATAAATGACCTGGAAATGGGAATAACGAGTGAAGAGGTCAGATGACAAAATTATTCAAAGTTATTAAAACCCCAGAGGATTGTGAAAAATTGCAAGAGGACCTTGATAAATTGGAAGACTGGATGTTCAAATGGCAGATGAAATTTAATGTGGACAAGTGCAAACTTATGCACCTAGGAAAGAACAACCCAAAACTATGGTCACACAATGCAAGGTTCCACATTAGGAACCACCACCCAGGAAAAAGATTTAGGCGTCATCGTAGATAACACGTTGAAACCCTCCACCCAGTGTAGAGTGGCAACCAAGAAGGCAAATAAAATGCTAGGAATCATAAGAAAAGAAATGAAGACTAAAACAAAGGATATTATAATGCTTCCATATTGTTCCATAGTGCGACTGCACCTTGAATATTGTGTGCAATTCTGGTCATCGTATCTTAAAAAGGATATAGCAGAATTAGAAAAGGTACAGAGAAGAGCCATCAAAATGGTAAAGGGGATGGAAGGATACCCCTATGAGGAGAGGCTTAAAAGGTTAGATCTTTTCAATCTGGAAAAGAGACAGCTGAGGGGAGTTATGACAGAGATCTATAAATTAATGAATGGAGTTGAACGGGTAAAAGTAGATTGATTCTTTATGGCATTAAAATGTAGAAAGATTAGAGAACATGCAATGAAGCTACAGTGTAACCCGTTTAAGACTAATAAGAGAAAATATTTTTTCACTCAATGTGTAATCAAACTCTGGAATTCGATACCGGAGGATGTAATAAAAGCTGTTAGTGTAGCTGAGTTTAAAAAAGATTTGGACAAGTTCCTGGAGGAAAAGTCCATAAACCATTATTAAAGAGGGCCTGGAAAATCTACTGCTTGCTCCAGTACAAGCATTATGGAACCTGTGTGTCTTTTTGGGAAACTGCTAGGTACTTTTGACCTAGATTGGCCACTGTTAGAAACAGTTTACTGGGCATGATGGACCTTAGTCTGACCCAGAATGGCATTTCTTTTAATCTTATCTAACAGTCCCAGTATCTTCTCTTGGTCTGCAAGTTTATTCAAGGTTTCTTTGGGAAATTGACCTCGCTACCTTTCAGCAATATCTCAGTCCATAAAACCACCAAACATCCTTAAGGGAGATGTCTTGACCTGACATACAGAAAGGATCCTACTGATAACCTCCAGCCTATCCGAGAAGTTCATTACTCATTAAAGTGGCACTCCAGAAGTGATAAAATAAAAAGAATCAGCAGTCCTCCTAATACAGCTTGCTTTGCATCTCCCAGGTGAGTTTCTTCAACCCTTAAAACAGTGGTTCTTAACCTGGGTTCGATTGAACCCTAGAGGTTCGGTGAGTCAATCTCAGGAGTTCGGCGGAGGTCAAGACACAAGACACGCACCCAACTCATGATTCGTGATGACACGCCCCACTTGGCCATCATTGGCTGCAGGTGATCACGTTACATTGCTTGGCCAATCTGTGCTGCAGGGAATTTGGTGCACTCAGTAGTCGACTTGTGACTGTCGTGATGGTATGTCGTGTGATTTCTTTCTTAATATTTTAATCCATACTAACTATGTCGAGCAAAAAAGAAAGTGGTCGGACGAATATGTACAACATGGATTCGCATATATAACAGAACGTGATGGGAGTCAGCGTCCTATCTGCATGATTTGCAATGCCAAGTTAAGCAATTCTAGTCTAGTACCGGCAAAACTAAAGGAACACTTCCTTAACCTGCATGGAGATGGGGAATACAAGAACACAATGCTTGCTGAATTCAAGGTGAAGAGAGCCAGATTCGATGAAAAGGCTACTCTGCCTGCTCTCGGCTTTGTACCCATCAACAAACCGATCCTCACAGCATTGTATGAAGTTGCTTACCTGATCGCAAAGCAGGGCAAACCACACACCATTGGTGAAACACTCATAAAACCAGCTGTGTTGAAGATGGCGAATCTGATGCTGGGAAAAGCGGCCGAAGTTAAATAATCCCAAATTCCTCTTTCAAATGACACCATCAGCGACAGAATAGAGGACATGAGCAAAGACATCTTGGCTCAAGTAGTTGCAGATCTGATTTCAAGCCCGGCAAAATTCAGCCTCCAACTCGATGAGACCACAGACATTTCTAATCTAAGTCAGCTTGCTGTATTTGTGCGCTATCTGAAAGGCGACATGATAAAGGAAGAATTTTTATTTTGTAAGCCTCTTACAACAACAACTAAGGCAGCCGATGTGAAGAAACCTGTGGATGACTTCTTCAGAGACAACAATCTTTCGTGGGATATGGTTTCTGCAGTTTGTACGGACGGAGCTCCAGTCATGTTGGGAAGAAAGTCTGGTTTTGGTGCGCTAGTGAAAGCCGGTGCACCACACATCATTGTTACGCATTGTATTCTGCACAGGCATGCGTTGGCAACAAATACCTTGCCTCCAGAAATGACAGAAGTATTAAAAATTGTAGTGGAATGTGTGAACTATGTGCGAAATAGTGCACTGAGGCACCGCATCTTCAGTGAGCTGTGTAAAGAAATGGGCTCTGAATTCGAGGTACTTCTGTACCATTCTAACGTTTGGTGGTTATCCCGGGGACAGGTGCTGAATCGTGTTTTTGCCATGCGTGTGGAATTAGCCCTGTTTTTGCAAGAGCACCAACATCGTCATGCAGATTGCTTCAAAAATTCTAAGTTCATTCTCATTTTAGCGTACATGGCTGATATATTCGCATCTCTCAATCATCTCAATCAGCAGATGCAGGGTGGTGGAGTCAACATCATCGAAACGGAAGAAAACCTGAAGGCTTTTCAAAAAAAGCTACCGTTATGGAAACGACGAACAGAGAATGATAACTTCGCAAACTTTCCCCTGCTGGACGACTGTGTAAGTAAGATCGAAGATGTGTCTGGAATCGGAGACATTTCTGTACCCACAGAACTGAAGCAAGCAATTGCCACGCACTTAGATGAGCTTGCAAAGTCTCTCGATGGATACTTCCCTACAAGAGAGTCATATCCAGCATGGGTGAGACAGCCGTTCACGTTTGGCGTTGAGACAGCAGATGTCAATGATGAATACCTCGACGAAATCATTGAAATTCAGCAGAGCCAGGTTCAACAGCAACTCTTCAGAACAACAACGCTCTCAACGTTTTGGTGTCGACAAATGGTAACGTATCCTGTTATTGCTAGGAAAGCCCTGGAAATTTTTATACCATTTGTTACAACATATCTTTGCGAGCAATCCTTTGAGGATGCTGGACATAAAAACGAAGAAAAGGAACAGACTTTGCTGTGAAAATGACATGAGAGTGGAACTTGCCAAGGTGAAGCCACGCATTTCTGAACTGGTCTCTCAAAGGCAATAGCAGAAGTCACACTGATTTGCAGTAAATATTCATTATTATTGTAGTGGTGTAGCCTGATGGAAATTAGGTGATGGGCACTGTTCCCTTTAAGCTGTGCGCATGTGCATGCGCACACACCTCGCCGAGTGAGCGCACACAACTTTTAAAGGAGCACACAAAAATTGCCAATTTCATGAGTTTTCAAACCTTGGGTTTAAGGCCGCGGCTGCACCACTGCCATTCTGTAATTTTCGTCACTTCCGAATCTGTCTGCACTGAGTCCCCTGCCCCTCACTCCTCTCACGTGACTGACAATTGGTGAATCATGGCAGGCTAGAGGGAAATAAAAGGGAGGGGCAGCCAGCAAGCCAGCCTCTTTCTGCTCTTGTTCCTGCCTGCCTGTCAGCCACGCACCTCCTTGGATCCTTCCCTCAGCCAGCCTTCAGTGCCACGTGCTGCCTTGGATGAGAGCAACACATGCACCAGCGAAGAGGAGGAGACCGGTGCTCCGGGTCTGCTACCTGGGGACGGGCTATCGGCAGCGGAGCTGGTGAGTGCATATCTATGTGGCTGTTGCTGTTTTTCTTGCTGGTGCATGTCTACTCTGTACTGTGCCCAACCCCGCCTCCCACACCGTCACCCCACCACCAGCAGCAGTGCCCCATCGCTGCTGTAATGCAAGTAAGTGGGCATTTGTGGTGAGGGGGATGGAGATGTTGGGCGTCTGTGGCCTCTTCTCCGTGCCCCCCGCTTAACTCCAGCCGCGGTGTTCTTTGTGCCGTGCGCCGCCCTCGCCTGGTGCTGTCGGGGTTCGCAGCGCGTGTACTGCCTGTAGCATTTGAAATGTTTGAGGTTTATTTTCGCAGGCAATTAAGTGCATTCTTTGGGTCCGAAAAATAGCAATTTATTGTTTTATGGTATCTTTAGGAAGTGTAAACACTGCAATGGGGGCAGCGTGGAAGGAGCAACACAGATGGCAAATCTACTCGGGTCAATGCTGCGAATTTCAGAGTTTATCGCTTATAACTAAAACCCAATTTTATCATCGGGGGTGTTCTATTGGTGTAAACCAAATATATTTACTAGAAGTAAATGAACTTTGTCTGGAAATAATCATATTTAGCAATGCCTCTTCTGAACTCATAACTTGCAGAATGTTGGGTGCTCTAGGGCTAGGCAAATTTTCAGTCTTACGTTTCAACGACACCCCCCCCCCCCCCCCAAGATCCTGATAATTAAACTCAAGCATGATCATCCCAATACCATTCCTCCCACAACAATCTGGTAAGAACTGTAAGTAGGCAACATACTTTTAAATGTTAAGCTCTGTATATATGTGCGGGTCCATTCTCCTAGCAATTAAAATAATGAGCTCTTTGAGTTAGAGCTATCAGGATCTATTCTTTTGTTTTCATTTGACTGCCGCTGCTCTTTGCTGCCTCTGGAAAGCTGCTGCCCTAAGCAACTGCCTAGTCTCGCCTGCTGAGCCAGCCCTGACAATAAAGCAACATCTCTTTGTACTGAAATATAATTAAGCCCAAGCAGATATAATCTTAGATCCCTGTAACAGTATCAGACAGAGAGGAGTAAACCACATGCCTAAGGCATTGGAAGGGGACAACCAACTGGAACCCTGGAATAGCAAAAGTATTTATTATTTTTACTACATATGCCATCCATCACCTTTTTTATTAGTGGTACTTTTTAGTCCCATTTGTTTCCCCCCTTTTCTTTTAAACAGATAGAGCTCTTACAATACAATGTCAGTTTCTTTTTCTTTTCTTTTTCTTCCCCTTCCCCCCTTTCCTATCTCCCTTCCCCCCCTTCCTCCCCCCCCCCCCCCCATGTTATTGATGCTTTTTATCCCTCGGTCGTCGATTTTTAGTGTTCAGCTATTTTAATGTCATTTTAATGTTTTGACCTTTTGGTAAGTCACTAGGCCATATGTTTTTTTTGAGTTGCTTTACATAAAATCTTGGTGTGTGTATGTTTTTATACATGTACATACCTTATAGATGTTTTTTTATGTGTTAATCTTGGCTATATCCATAGTTTTAAGTCACTTTTCTGGATTTGTGTTAAACTGTTAATCCATGTAAGCAATACTGTGCCTTCTTTTTTACTATGTATTCTTTTTCTCTTTGTTACCACTATAACAATATCGTTATATTGCTTGCAGTTCCAACTTCCAAGCCCATCAGGCTTTGGATGAAATGCATTGGGGCATTTCTTTTGAATAATAAAGCACCTGCTGTGATCACCACACCCCTTTTAAAATGTTGAGAGGTGCAAAACGTAAGAGAACGGCCAGAGCTTTTAAGCCTGAATGGCTTGAAGAAATTATTGAAACAGAGACACCGAAATCTCGGGATAAAACGTGCGTTCCATTGCGTGAAATATTCACTTACGAAGAGGATGGCGGAGTAGTCTGTTTATACTGCCGAGATGCAAAAACCATCGGAGAGTTTTCGAATGGCAAAATTTGGGATGATGTGTGGAAACTGGACTTTTTGAAACGACATCTGTCTACTAAGACTCATACTGAAAGTGTTAAGAAACTTAGAGCTAAAAATCCAAATTTAAGAGGAGGATTATTTAACTTGTTGCTTGAGAGCACCGCTGAAAAAGAGAAAAGGCAAATTAGTAATGAACGGAAGCATTCTACACCAGAAGAAATTAAAATTCTAATTGATAGTGTTTTGCTGGCTGTTCGGATGAATATTTCCATGCTCTCTGTTCAAGATATTAATGAACACATGTCCAAGTACATAACCATACCTGAAAGCTGGAGAAGCAAAAACTATTCGTTTGAATTTCTTGAAATTATAAACATGAATGTCCAAGATAAACTCATGGCAGATGTTGCATCAGCAGCGTATCATACATTAACTATTGATGAAAGCACAGACATTTCTGTCAACAAATACTTAATACTGTACTTCAAATATCGGCCAGTAAATTCATGTCTGTATAAAACTTCATTTGGTGGGATGCTACAGTTGGAAGCATGCGATGCTGCATCAATAGTCAGTGCACTCCGGGAATTCTATGGGAAATACAAGCTTGACCTTAACAAAATGGTCATGTTTACTTCGGATGGTGCCTCTGTCATGTCAGGCAGAATAAATGGTGTTGCTGCGCAGCTCAAACAAAATATTTCGCATTTAGTGCAGCAGCATTGTGTTGCCCATCGTGAAGAGTTGTGGATCTCTGAATCATGGAAGGAAGTAAAGTTGATGAAAGAAGTTGAAACTTTCATGAGAACTGTTTACACAACCTTTTGTCGATCTTCTACTAAAAGGTCACAATTTAAAGAATTAGCAGATGCTTCTGAATGCGAGTCAATTGCTTTTAGACCTCTGAACGAAGTGCGGTGGTTATCTAGACATTTTGCTCTTCAAGCAATTATTCAAAATTATAATCCATTATTAAAATACTTTGAAGAAGAGAAGGATGATGATCCCATTGCAAAGTACTGTTATAAAAAGCTAAACAGCCATCAATTCCATATAACACTGCAAATTTTGAATGATGTTTTATCTGAACTAGCTTCATTAACAATGGCATTTCAGAAACGTGGGCTAACACCACTGGAAGCATAGCATCTTGCACAGGGTAAGCTGAACAAAATCCGAATGCAATACTTGGGTGACACAGTAAAATGGACTGATAATGTTAAAAATCTTCTCGACAAGATACCTGGAGACGTTTCAGTGGATACTGGTTCCACACTTACTTTCATTAATATGCTGTGTCTGCATTTAGGGGAAAGATTTCCTGAAAATGAAATTGAGGAATGGTCTGCTTTTGACTTGACAGCGATAGCACAGTGTGACTATGAATTTGGAATTGAAAATGTCCGATCACTCTGTTTAAAGTACAAACAATTTCTTATGGAGGAACATATTGTTGTTCAGCAGTACAATGACTTCAAGTTTTTAGTCGCAGAAAAAATCAAAAGCAAACTGATAAACAGTTTTCCGGATATGGTGACTTTGGCATTTCAGAATTCTCAGTTTGCAGATTTAGCGAAACTGATCGATATTGGTGGAACATTTTTGGCTTCTAGTGCAGATTGTGAGCATGGTTTCAGCTTGATGAACAGGTTAAAAACCAAAATAAGGAATCGCTTACATTTAGAACATTTGGAAATGCTGATGCGTGTTAAGAGTCATCTTCAAGATGGCGGATCAGTAGACCTTGATAAAATTTATTCAGACTGGGTACATTTGAAAGATCGAAGAGAGAAATTTTGAGAACGTAGTAAGTGACGGCAGATAAAGACCAGCATGGTCCATCTAGTCTGCCCAGCAAGATGGCAAGAGTAGGTGCACCTGTTGCTCTGTGCAAGCCACCTCTCACCATGTCTTTGTTTAGGGGTGAACCCACCACTCCATGTAGGACACCGAACTCTTCTTCCATACATAAATTATTTACATGGAATAACAATGGCTTTCAATAAAAATTAACTGAAATAATACCACATTTGTGATTGTAATTACTAGAAATTTTCCACTTCATTTAGTAATCGTCTATTTTCATTTAATTTGATCAACATCAATGTGGTGTACATACTGTATTCTAATGTGTAGTCAAATTTTAAAGTATATAATTCCAAGTGTCGTTATGTAGCGCACAAAAAATTTAACCTTCCTTCAAAAGCCGCACAGCTGATATTTTATGCGCACACAGCCTACAGAAAATTAGAGGGAACATTGGTGATGGGTGTGTGTTAAAATGTTAAAAATAATAAATAGCATAAATACAATAAGTTCATTATTGGAATACATAAGGTTAAAAATTAAAACCATTTCAGTGTGGTAGTATTAAAAAAGGTCATGTCTTTGTGAAAAGTTATGTATGTAATTTGTTGTGAGTTCATGCATTGTATTGGTTTTGTTCTTTGAACACAGTGATGTTAATGCACGATTCATTTTGTGAACCAGTAAAACATATGCCTATGTTTTGAATTTGAAAAAAAATCATATTTTATTTTTGAATAAAGAAGGGTTTGGTGAATGTGCATATGAAACTGGTGGGGTTCAGTACCTCCAACAAGGTTAAGAACCACTGCCTTAAAACCAGGGACAAGCCGGAAGACCCAGTGCCATTAAAAGTAGGAGAGGGTGCTAATGCCAGAACAAAGTGACTTCTGAGGAAGAGACATCAAGTGACTGGCATTCTGGAGGGCCAGTGTTCCTGCTGGGGAGCACCTGAACATGCTAATCTTTCAAGCTTCTAACAATTGGAGACCTCTGTATCAATGAGCTTTTTACCTTAGCCTTCCTTTTGCCCATTCCAAGAGTCAAATCTCCACTTAGATCACAGTTCTTTGTACTCCTTCATGCTCTTTTGTGCTTCAAAGGAACATTCTACTTTGGGCATGTGACTGCTTCCCATGGTGTTTGCTGCTCTTTTATAGGATGGCCAACAAAGATAACATTATCCAGGGCACCGATTAGACTACCAGATTACACAGGGAATCACCCATAGATATTCTTGGGTCCTTTCAGCAGCCAAAGCTCCTTCTCCAACCAGCAGCAGATACAGTTCAATCCTATTTCTGACAGGAAGCATTTCTGTGAAAACACACCGGTGTTGGAATCTAGCACAACTTGGCGGCAAACAGAAATGCTTTCCGTGGCTGTGTTGCTGCTAACAGCGAGGCAGGCACAGGTGCTCTTAAAGCTTGTACACCCTATCCTACCTCAATGTCCGGTCTCCAGTGCCTGCTCAGAATTCTGCGCAAGTGGGGAATTCAGCATTGATTTGCGCAGAAATCCCCCAGGAGTGAACTAACTAATGTAACGTACTGTTGTTTCAAGGCCTTCCAGGAACGTCATTGAAAACCTTGTAAATGGTGTATAACTCGGCAGCTAGGTTTCTTATCGGGAGCATATTTCTCCAATTTAGATGCATCTACATTGGCTGCAGCGGCAGCACGAATCCAATTCAGAGTGCTAGTTACAATCTTTAAGGCTCTTCGATTAGCGTATCCAGAAGGGCAGTTTAATCAATTGATTTATTTGACGTATCAGCTGTTCGGATTGCTAGGAGAGCCACAAGGAATCGTATACTCTCCATAACCGGCCAAAGGTTATGGAATATACTGCCTCCCCAGCTCAGATCTGAGTTGGATATGAACATTTGTAGAAAACTTCTTAAGAACTTTATTTCAGGAGGTATATCAAGTGTAGGTGAAAGCGTTTGTGTTCATCTTATTTATATAATTTCTGTTTATTAGTTTTATAGATGTCTATGTATTTATGAATTGCTTAGAATGTTGTGATAAGCAGTATAAAAGTGCAATAAATGAATAAATAAATCAACAGCACTAGAGTAGGAAAATTGGTAGCCGCACTGACTGTAGACCATTTGTCTATATAAAATTATAGTTGCCACAAGTAAATCCAGCTATTGAAAGATGAATACAAACTAAGAGATGCTTCTGATCAGCTTAAATGTGAACCAATGTTAACTATGGTAACCAAATACTCTGTGGTTTGCCAGGGAGATACAGATGGCACTTGAATTCCCATGTAAAGCTTGCAACAGAGGTTTCTGCTTTTCCCAGTTGTTGAGCTGTGTTTCGTTTTGAAAGTAAAAGTCATTACAGGTCACAAGTACTTACTATTCGCAGGCCTGAGTGAAAAGAAGAGGCAGTTCACATGGAAAATAACTATAAATACAGCAGCAAAGGGAAGTGATTTTACAAAGCATTCTTTGCACATTAAATGGCAGTGTAACCATGTAAAATGCCTCTTATAAAATTGCCTCACAAGTAAAAGTATGCATGGTGTAATTAGATGCGTTCTTCTATGTGACTTTAGCGTAGGCTACTACTACTACTATTACTACTGCCTATCATTTGTATAGCACTACAAGGTAGACACAAGAGACAGTCCCTGCTTAATAAAGCTTACAATCTAATCAAGATAGACAACACAACAACTAGGGACTAGGGTAGATCCATGGAAATGATAAAGATACACATAAGTGGTGAGCAAGAGGATAAGGGGATCAGGATTCCAAAGAAGCCTTGATTCAGTGGGTTTTTAGCAGGGCTGGCCCGTCCACTAGGCAAGCTGACCGGTCGGCCAGGTGGACGGCAGTAGTGGCACACCTGAGTGGCTGCACCACTGCCCCTCCCCCCCCCCCAGCTGCTGCCATTTCCATTTGGGGGGGAGGCGGACAGTGGCAGTATTTCCAAAAGCAGTGACTTGCCGCCGCTTTTGGAAATACTGCCGCTGCCCACCTCCCCTCCCCAAACGGACTCAGCAGCAGCTGGGGAGGGTGGTGGCAGCTGGTAGGAGGGGGCAGCGGCAGCTGGTGGGGGGCGGCGAGGCCGGGGCTTCTGCCTAGGGCTGCAGAAACCCTTGGGCTGGCCCTGGTTTTCAGCCTAGATTTGAATAGGGCCAGAGATGAAGCCTGACACACTGGTAGTTTGTTCCAGTCATATGGAGCAGTAAGGTAGACTGAAAAAAGTCTGGAGTTGGTAATGGCAGAAAAGGGCACAGATATAAGGGACCTTGCAGAAGAACAGAGTTCCCAAACAAGGGTGCAAGGAGAGATACGAGAGGAAAGGTAGTGAGGAGCCACCATATGGATGCACTTATACTATAAATCCAGGGCTGGTGCTACCATCAGGTAAAGTAGGCAGTTGTCCAGAGCACCGGCCTTCCAGGGGCACCCACTGCTGCTGTTGACACCCCCCTGCAGGTCTGCAGTGGCGGCAATGGCTTGGAAACTGCGAAGCAGCATGTACCTAAATTCGCCAGCGCCAAGTCATGGTTTCTGCCTTCTATTATCTGCTGTTTCCACCCTCCTCCAATGCAGATTTCCAGAAGCAGCAGATAATAGAAGACAGAAACCATGACTCAGCGCCGGTGAATTTAGGTAAGTGCTGCGTCATGGTTTCCAAGTCATTGCTGCCACTGCAGACCTGGAGAGGGGCAGCAAAGGGGGCAGGGGGCAGCAATATGGAGGGCCACCCCCTCCCTGTTTAGAGCACTTCCAATCATGAGCATAGCAATACTGGCAGAAGATTAGCCATGCAGCTGAGTTTTGAACAGATTGAAAGAGAGAGACATGATTCAGGGGGAGATCAGCCAGGAACCAGTTGTAATAGTCTAGAAGCACTGTTCCCTCTAAGCTGTGCGCGTGTGCGCGCGCACACACCTCGACAAGCGAGCGCACATACTTTACAACAGAGCGCACAAAAATTACGGCTCTGATTCTGATTCTGATAGAAAACAACACAGATGTCTTAAAATTTAAAAGTTATGATTGTAATTACTAGAAATTTCCCGCTTCATTTAGTAATCATCTATTTTCATTTAATTTGATTAAAATCAATGTGGTGTACATACTATATTCTGACGTGTAGTCAAATTTTAAAGTATATAACTCCGAGTGTCGTTATGTGGCGCACAAAAATTTAACCTTCCTTCAAAAGCTGCACACAGCTGATATTTTATGCACACACAGCCTACAGAAAATTAGAGGGAACATTGTCTAGAAGGGATGTGACTAGAGAGTGGATAAGGGTTTTAGTAGTGTGCTCATAAAGAAATTTTGCTGATGTTATAGATAAAGAAATGACAGATTTTAGCTATCTGTTGGATATGTGTAGAGAAAGAAAGAGAAGAGTCAATGATTATCCCAAGGATGCGAGCCAAGTAAACAGGGAGGATAACAGTTATCCACAGAAATAGAGAAGAAAGGAAGGGGGAGATGAGTTTATAGAGAAAGATAAACAGCTTCATCTTGGCCATGTTCAGTTTCAGATGGCAGAGGGACATCCAGGCAGACAGGCAGGCTTAGATTTGGGCGTGTATTTCTAGAGAGTTTTCTGGAGCAGAAAGCTAAATCAGAGTCATCAGCATAAAAATGGTACTGAAAACCATGGGAAGAAATCAGGGCACCAAGGGAACGAGCGTAAAGAGAGAAGAGAAGAGGTCCCAAGACAGAGCCCTGAGGTACTCCAACTAGGGTTGCCAACTTTTTCACCAAGAAAAACCCGACACTTGTGGCTCGCCATGCTCTGCCCATTCCCCACCCCCCAGTCCCACCACGCTCCACCCTAGCCCTACCCACAAAAATTACCAAGGGCAAGCGTGGGCAGCTGCAGGGGAGAAACTCTAAAGGTGAAAGGATGAGATTATAAAGATCTATTATTAGAACTGTGAATACTGTGTTTGAGCGTCTTCTTGGGAAATACTGTGAATGCTGAAGCTCAATGATATTTCAGTAAAGTTGCAGTTCAGTATACCTCACTGTGTGCTGTGGATTTATTTATGAACTTCCTGACCCCCGAGGTGGACCAAATGGAATAATATTGCCCAAATAGGAGAGCTATTTAAACTAAATAATCCTATATATTGAAGGAATCAACACAAGAATCTACTCCAATCCTTCACCACTAATACGCTCAGTGCACTGCAGGATGAAGACTGCCGTTGGAGTAATTCATTGCAGTCTAAAGCTTGGATTTCATTCATTGAGTTAACTCCTTAGGCGGTAACTATGAAACCTGGTTGAGGGATGGCGAGGAGCCGCTCCTCAATCGCTGCCTGCCCCAAGGTTTTTCAGTTCTCTCCACCACGCATCGGGGCAGGAGCAGCGGGGGAGTTGCTGTTGTCCATCACTCCTCGCTCGTTCTCCAGGAACTTCCTTCCTCTGTCCTCTATCCAGAATCCCTATTCCTCCGTCTAGGTTCCTCTCCCCCGCTCCACTTTCTTCTTATCTATGCCCCTCCTTCCCTTTCATCCCCACTATGGGACTCCCTTCTGGCAACCCTCTCTGAGGCTTCACTTCTTTTTCCCCATCTTTTGATCCTCAGGGACTTTAATGTCCATGCTAACTCCCCCTCCACCTCTAGAGATCTTGCTTTTATCACTTTCCTGTCTGACCTTTCCCTCTGCCAGTTTGTTTCTTTTCCCACCCACTCTGCTGGACATTCCCTTGATCTTCTCATTTCCCATGTCTCTCTCCCTTCTCCCCCTCCTCCCTTTCCCTCCCATGGTCTGACCATCTCTGCATCTTCATTTCTCTCCCTTTTCCCTCTATCCTCCCATCCGCTCCTTCTTCTGGTTCCCAAACCTACTCACGTCATATTAATGCTAACACCCTTCTCCAGTTTCCCTCCTCCGACACTGTTTCCCGCGGATTTCCATTCACTCTGTCGACACTCAGGTGCACCTCTGGAACTCCTCTTTCTGCTGCTCTCGACACTGTTGCACCCCTTTGGCCCTGTCATTCTTCCCGACACCGTTCCCATCATCCCTGGTTCTCTGGTCTTTTCCTCCACCGTAGGTATCTTCGTCGTGCAGAGTGACTTTGGCGTAAGCACCCTTCTTCCTTTAGCTTGCACCACTTTCATCTTTGTCACCGTCACTATCGCTCCCTTCTCCACTCGGCTAAACGAGACTATTTCTCTAACCTTATCACCTCTTCTACTAACTCTTCTCGACAACTCTATTCTGTCCTTCGCTCCCTTTCTGCACCTCTCTACTCCCTCTTCGTCTTCCTCTTCCTCTACTTCCCCTGATCCTGATTCCTTGGCCTCTCATTTTACCTCTAATGTTCTTTCCCTTCGTCTCTCCTTTCCCTCTTGTCTTCCTCCCCTCTCTCCTTCTGTTTCATCCCCCCTCTCCAGATCCCCCCTCCCTGCCCCCTCCCTGCCCCCCCTTCCCCTACCCCTCCACTCTCGCATCTCTGGTCCACCTTCATGCCACTCTGCTTCAGTTCTATTAAATGCTTTCTCTTCTACTCGGGAAACCACCTGTCCTGCTGACCCCATTCCTTCTCACTGGCTTCTTGATCCCTCCCTCGCCCTTTCCCCTCACATTCTCTCTATCTTCAACTTGAGCTTATCTTCTTGTATTTTCCCTTCATCCTGGAAGCACGCCACCATCCGTCCCCTTCTGATGAAAGGTTCCCTCGACCCCTCCTCCTCCCCTTCTAGCTGGCGTCCAATTTCCAATCTTCCATTTCTTTCAAAACTCCTAGAAAAGCTGGTCTTCTCCCAACTTTCCTCTCACCTTGAAGCCTCTCTTACCCTTCACCCACGACAATCTGGTTTTTGCCCCAGTCACAGCATGGAAGCTGTCCTTCTTTCACTCCTTAATGAATTGCATGCTGCTCACGACCACGGTCTCTTTTCTCTCGCCGTTTCTCTTGATCTATCTGCTGCTTTTGACCTGGTTGATCACCGCACCCTTCTAACATCTTCGGGAAGCTCGTCTCACTGGCACAGTTCTTCAATCGTTTCATTCCTTTCTCTCCTGTCGGTCTTTCTCAGTTGTCTCTGGGTCTTCTTCTTCCCCCCCACACCCCTTCCCTGCGGTGTCCCCCAGGGTTCTGTTCTCGCCCCCCCCTTCTGTTCAATGTCTCTCGCACCCCTTTCCCTTCTGATCCAACACGATGTTTCTGCCTACTATTATGCAGGTGATATCTTTCTTTTGCACCACACAGACTCTTCCACATCCGATATTTCAACTTTCAACACCTGTCTTTCCGCGGTGGCTTCCTGGCTTTCCTCCAATTTCTTGTACATTAATCTTTCCAAAACGTCTGCTATCTGGTTTACCTTTGGGAGCACCCCCCCCCCCTTCTCTTGTTCCCACACTCTTCCTCGCCTATTCCTATTGTTTCTTCCCTTCATTATCTGGGCATCACTCTTGACTCTTCTCTCTCTTTCAAAGAGCATATTTCTTCTGTTGTCCAGCGGTCTTTCCTTTCCCTGAAACAACTCCGCGCAGTCATAAGAACATAAGATATGCCATATTGGGTCAGACCTAGGTCCATCAAGCCCAGTATCCTGTTTCCAACAGTGGCCAATCTAGGTCATACGTACCTAGCAGTTTCCCCAAAAGACAGATTCCACAATGCTTGTACTGGGTCGAGCATTGATATCCTGGGTCCCTTCTTAATAATGGTTTATGGACCTTTCCTCCAGGAACTTGTACAAACCTTTTTTAAACCCAGCTACACTAACAGCCTTTACTACATCCTCCGGTAACAAATTTCAGAGTTTGATTACACGTTGAGTGAAAAAATATTTTCTTTTATTAGTCTTAAATAGTTTACCCTGTAGCTTCATTGCATGTCCCCCAGTCTTTCTATATTCTGAAAATGTAAACAATCGATCTACATTTACCCGTTCCACTCCATTCATTAATTTATAGACTTCTATCATATCTCCCCTCAGCCGTCTCTTTTCCAGGTTAAAGATCCCTAACCTTTTTAGCCTCTCTTCATAGGAGTATCCTTCCATCTCCTTTACCATTTTGGTGGCTCTTCTCTGAACCATTTCTCATATTGCTATATCCTTAAGATACGGCAACCAGAATTGCACACAATATTCAAGGTGCGGTCTCACCATGGAACGATATAGAGGCATTATAATATCTTTTGTTTTATTTTCCATTCCTTTCCTTATGATACCTAGCATTCTATTTGCTCTCTTGGCCGCCGCTGCACACTGGGCCGAGGGTTTTAACATGTTATCCACAATGATGCCTAAATCTTTTTCCTGGGTGGTGGTTCCCAATGTGGAACCTTGCATCGTGTAACCATAGTTTGGGTTGTTCTTCCCTAGCTGCATAACTTTGCACTTGTCCACATTAAATTTCATCTGCCATTTTGATGCCCAGTCTTCCAATTTATCAAGATCCTCTTGCAAGCTTCCACAATCCTCTTGGGTTTTAACATCTTTAAATAGTTTTGTGTCATCTGCAAATTTGATAACCTCACTCGTTATTCCACTTCCCAGGTCATTTATGAGTATGTCAAAAAGCAAAGGACCCAGCACAGATCCCTGGGGTACACCACTATTCACCTTTTTCCATTGGGAAAATTGGCCATTTAGCCCTACCTCTGCTTTCTATCTTTTAACCAGTTCCTGATCCACAGTAGTACACTGCCTCCTATCCCATGATTCTTTAGTTTTGTCAAAAGTCCATCCTTTTCTTTCCCATTCCGCTTTAACCACTTTGTTTTTCTCTTGTCGTATCACGCCTTGACTACTGCAATGTTTCCCTGGCCAGTCTCCCTCAGTCCCAGCTCACCCGTCTTCAACGTATTCGAAATTCCGCTGCTTGTCTCCTCACCTCACGCCTCTCGCTTTGATCATATCACTCCCTCCTTCATTTGCACTGGCTCCCTATTTCCTTCCGCATCCAGTACAAGTTTCTTATATTTGTTTATAGGTCTATTCACTCTGGCACCCCCCCCCCTTTACCTTGCTGATCATGTTCACCTTCACACCCCTCACCGTTCCCTCCAGTCCATCCACGCCAATCGCATGTCCCTCCCTTCCCCATCCCAAGCCCACCTGGAATCCACCCGCTCCTCTGCCTTTTACTTCCTTGGCCCACGACTCTGGAACTCGCTCCCCCACTCCGCCTAGAACCCTCATTTAAAACCTTCAATATCAAACTAAAAACTCATCTATTCTGCACTGGTTTCAACCTCCCTCCCTCTTCTACTCCTTTCTCCCCTCCCCCTCGTTGATGTCTATCTTTTATTTGTTTTTGTTTTATCTTTCCTGCTCTTTTAAAATTTTAATGGCATTCTTTTTTTCTTTTCATTGCAGCCTTTTTAAAATTTTGTTTGTAAACTGCCCAGATGCCCTGGTTATGGGCGGTATGTATAGCAAGTTTTTAATAAACATAAATAAAGTGGTAGGCTGCCCTTACATGGTGAGAGTAACCTGCCAATCAGTCCCAGGACTCACGGTGATGCAGGGACGCCAAGACACCATGTTTTAAAGACTGATATGCTGACAAGGAGTTACAAAAAAAACAGATAAGTGTGTGCCTGATTTGTGTTTAATAAAATATATAATGCTGAGAGTTTGAGTGACATTAAATTGATTGGCTACAAGCATATATATTGATATGAACTATCCTTGGCAGCAGTGAGCATCTGAATAGTTGGAAGTTAAAAATAAGTGACGGCATGGACATTTAAGTGAATCAAGGACCAGAGTTCCGGCAGTGCAGCACAGCACAACAGCACTATAACCATCCTCATATAAAACATCTTTTTTTTAAGACCCTGGAAAGTCCGGTATCACTGTTCAGACCCACTCACTTGGCTGGCTCTGGCTCTGGTTGTGAATGGCTGGCTCTCTCTTTCCACTAGTCAAGAAAAACCTCATGCTAGAAGCTCCCTCCACTACTCCCTAGTCCCTCCCTCTGTTGTCTCATTGGCTCCTTCGGCTGACTTACTCAGCTCCCACTACTCCCTAGTCCAGGGGTCTCAAACTCAAATTGCTTTGAGGGCCAAATGAGGACTTGTAAAGTAACCCGGGGGCCGCATAAGACGTGGGGCCTCATTTGCATAAGGGGCCTCATTTGCATAAATATTTGCATAATGTTACCATACACTAACTTTTAGTAAACATGCCTCTTAATGAGTATGGATAAAGAAAGACTAAAAGATTCAGAAATAGGAAGACAATAATTAAACTGGGAACCCCAAAAGCC
This sequence comes from Ichthyophis bannanicus, assembly GCA_033557465.1. Taxonomy (NCBI): domain Eukaryota; kingdom Metazoa; phylum Chordata; class Amphibia; order Gymnophiona; family Ichthyophiidae; genus Ichthyophis; species Ichthyophis bannanicus. The sequence continues at coordinate 700,028,816 of CM066035.1, forward strand.
AAACTTGGAATGTACAACAACACTGTAGAAATAAAACTATAAATTAATTTCCTCTTGTACTAAACAAAGCGCAAACATTAATGATGCACATTTCCCAGAGCTGACATATTCCAGTTAATAAATTCAAAATAAAGAGATATTTTTCTACCTTTTGTGCATTTTTTTTCAGTTGCAATTGCTCCAGCCACTTCTGGTTTCTTCTTCGTGTCTTCTGCTATCTCCATCGTCTGCTGTCCATTTGTCGTTTCTTCTCTCTTCTAGTTTTTTTCCATTCTCTCTCCCTACATCTGCTTTAACATACTAATCTTTCTCCTTTTGCTCTTTCCTCATTCCTATTTCATCCACTCAAATTTTACCCCTCCATCCTCAATCCCCACTTACTCTCCCAATACCTGGCCAATTGTAGATTTGTCTTCTCTTCCAGACAAAATATTTTTCCCCTCTCCATTTCACTTTCCCAGCTCCATCCCATTCTAATCCTCCCCCAACATCAGCTCCCTTCTAGTTCCAGCCCCACCCAGCATCTGCTCCTTTCTAGTCCCTGCATCAGTCCATTTCCAGTCCTATCCTAGCCTCACCATCAGCCCATTTCCAATCCTAGCCCCCCATCAGCCCATTTCCAATCCTAGCTCCCTCCCCTCACAGCCCATTTCCATTCCAAGCCCCCCTCCCCATCAGCCATTTGCAGTTCAAGCCCCCCTTCCACTCAGCCCATTTCCAGTCCTAGCAACCCCCCCAGCCCATTACCAGTCCTAGACCCCCCATAGCCCATTACCAGTCCTAACCTCCCCATAGCGCACTTCCAGTCTTACCCCCCCATCACCCCATTTTCAGTCTTACCCCCCCCATAGCCCATTACCAGTCCTAGTCCCCCCCATAGCCCACTTGCAGTCGTATCCCCCATCACCCCATTTTCAGTCTTACCTCCCCTCATAGGCCATTACCAGTCCTAACCCCCCAATCAGCCCACCTCCAGTCCTAACCCCCATCACCCCATTTTCAGTCCTAGCCCCCACCATAGCCCATTACCAGTCAGAACCCCCCCCCTGCCAATAGCCCACTTCCAGTCCTAACCCACATCTGCCCATTTCCAGTCCTAGCCCCCACCATAGCCCATTACCAGTCATAACCACCCCTGACAATAGCCCACTTCCAGTCCTAACCCCCATCTGCCCATTTCCAGTCCTAGCCCCCACCATAGCCCATTACCAGTCATAACCCCCCCCCCTGCCAATAGCCCACTTCCAGTCCTAACCCCCATCTGCCCATTTCCAGTAATACCCCCCCCCCCCCCCCGACAGAGGAAAACAAAAAAACCCCAAAACCCTGACTTCTGCCGTTGCCGCCGTGGCAGCGGCAGAATCAATTGTCAAATTAAAAAAAAAAAGACTTCTGCTGCTCAAGCAGCAATATCACCTGTCCTGCGGCCCCTTCCCCTGTGCCCGGAGATCCGAATCTGCTCATCAGCGGCGTGCTTTTCGAGCCGCGAAGAGTATTCCCCTCTCGCGCGGTTTCAAGCCGCGCGAGAGGGGAATACTCTTCGCGGCTTGAAAAGCACGCCGCTGATGAGCAGATTCGGATCTCCGGGCACAGGGGAAGGGGCAGCAGGACAGGTGATATTGCTGCTTGAGCAGCAGAAGTCTTTTTTTTTTTAATTTGACAATTGATTCTGCCGCTGCCACGGCGGCAACGGCAGAAGTCAGGGTTTTGGGGTTTTTTTGTTTTTCTCTTTCGCGGGCCGCACAAAGTTGTCTCGCGGGCCACATGCGGCCCGCGGGCCGCGTGTTTGAGACCCCTGCCCTAGTCACTCCCTCTGCTGTCTCATTGGCTCATTCAGTTGACTAGTCTCAGCTTGACAGAATAGCAGCTCCTCATAGGACGGAAGAACAGAAACCTGCCTATGATGGCAGTTCTGCCCATCTGCCACAAAAAAAATGGCTTTTCAAGTGCCGGTTTTAACAATCTGCCGGCAGCCGGCCTGGCCATATAAAAACTGGCCAGTTGGCAGCCCTAACTCCAACCGAAAGTAGGATAGCAGTGGAGGAGGCTCCATCAGATCATTCAATCAAAGTGCGATGTGAGAGATAAGAAGAAAACCAAACAGAACAGAGCCCCAAAATCAAGAGAGAATAGGGTATTGAGGAGAAGGTGGTGATCAACAGTGTTAAGCCGGAGCAGATTAAGAAGGATGAGAATCGAGTAAAGACCATTGGATTTGGCCAGGAACAGGTCACTGGAGACTTTGGCAAGAGCCATTTCTGTAGAATGCAGAGGCCAAAAGCGAGATTGCAGTGGATCCAGAATGGCTTGAGAGGAAAGAAAGTCAAAACAAATGTATATAGTTGTTTATAGTAGTATATAGTTACCCCTGTTAAATCCAAGTTGTAAAAACCTGTTATCTGTAATGTACACTGCATTGTTCTGCTGTGCTGTACAATTTATTGTTACCTGTAAACCGCGCTGATTGTAAAAAGCGCGGTATAGAAATAATATAAATAAATAAAAATAATATAACACAATGGTGAACTGCACATTCAAGTAGTTTGGAGGCAAAAGGTAGGAGGGAAATGGGCCAATAATTAGGACAGATAGGATCCTGCAGGGCCAGCCCATCCACTAGGTGGGCTAGGCAGCTGCCTAGGGTGGCAGATCTCTGTGGGCAGCAGACCATGTGCTTTGGCACACATGGCCTGCCACTCCCCCCATGCCAAGCTGTGCCACTTTCCCCTCCATGCTAAGCTGCCCCCTGCTGCTGCTGATTCTGGGGGTAGGGGGTGATGGGTCGGCTTGGCAGCAGGCCATGTGCTATGGTCTGCTGCTTCTGATCTTCCTCCAACATAACTTTGGGGGTTCAGAAGCAGCAGGCCATGTGGGCTGAAGCACATAGCCTACCACCAAGTCGAGCTGTGCCCCCCCCCCCAACCCTGCCACCAGAATTGTGTGTCCTCTAGTCTACTTTTTGATGGCATAAACAACCAATCGCGTTCCTCGGGGGGATATACTTAAACATACAAACATAAAAAACATTAAAAATCATAAATATTTGTAAAAATAATTAAAATCAAACAGGCATGTAGCACATATGTTTGTTTATGTTTTTAATGTTTTTTATGATTTTTAATTATTTTTACTAGTTATTTTTACTAATATGTTTGATTTTAATTATTTTTACTAATATTTATGATTTTTAATGTTTTTTATGTTTGTATGTTTAAGTATATCCCCCCGAGGAAGGCTTCGGCCGAAACGCGTAGGGGACTTAATAAAGGCACGTGTGATCATCCATATCTCTTGCCTCATTGTGTTCCTGTCGGATTAGCAAGAACATTCTGCTCTCTTTGTGCCATAAACAACCAATCTACATTTACCCATTCCAATTCATTCATTAATTTATAGACCTCTATTAATATCACCCCTCAGCCATCTCTTTTCCAAGTTGAAGAGCCCTAACCTTTTAAGCCTCTCCTCATAGGGGTATCCTTCCATCCCCTTTACCATTTTTATCACTCTTCTCTGTACCTTTTCTAATTCTGCTATATCCTTTTTAAGATAGGGTGACCAGAATTGCACACAATATTCAAGGTGCAGTCACACCATAGAACGATACAGAGGGATTATTATTTTTTTTTTTTATTAATTATATAATTAGTACAACAACCAACTATAAAGTACAAGTCAGTCAAATAAGAAATTACATAGATGATTACAAAGAGTACAAGGAAAATTATAATGATACAGCCCACATCACTGGGACCTAAGTGCGATTATAAAAAGAAAAAAAAATAAAAAATAAAAGAAAACAAGGCTTTAAAAAAGGCCTACATCTAGGGAGGCATAATTAATTATTCATCCCCTTCTACCTGAACCACGCCCTGTCTGTCAGTAATAAATTGCTCAAGATGTGCAACATCCGAAAAAACATACGTTGCACTATTATAATTCACAATACATTTACAAGGGAATCGAAGAAAGAATGTGGCACCCAACTTAAGAACACGAGGCCTTAAAGCTAAAAAAAGCCTCCTTCTAAGTTGGGTGCTACGTGAGACATCCGGGAAAATATTAACTCTATGCCAACAAAAAACTGTTAATTTATACTTAAAGAAAGCTTTGAGTATACGCTGTTTACACTCCAAGGAACTCAATGTAACAATTAATGTAGAGCGAGAGTTAATTACCTCAGCAGAGTCTTCCAGAAAAGCTGTTAAATCTGAAATGGAGGGCTCAAGCACATCAAGCTCTCCTTCAGCATTCTCATTTCGTTTAAAGCGTGAAATATAATATAAATGAGACACTTCAATAGGATCAACAATAAGCAATACTTCTTTCAGGTATTTCTCAAACAAAATTTTAGGAGCAAGAAGAGAAGTATAGGGAAAATTCAGAAGTCGCAGATTATAGGCACGTAAGGAATTTTCAAAAGCTTCCAACTTAGTATGCATAATCAGGGAATCCTTAATACCGACCACATTAGTGGATTGCATCAAGGAAAACTGTGACTCTAATCTGACAACAGCTGCATCTACCAAAGAAACGTTTTCATCTAACTGCTGAAAGGTCGAAACAGCATCCTGCGAGAAATCGCATAACGAACTTAAAGTAGAAGATAATTTAACATCAATACCCTGCAAAGTAGCCCAGAGATCCTTTAAAGTTATCTCCTTGTCAGGCAGCAAAGGTGGGAGGCCGGAAGCAGCACCCTCCTTTACTAGCTGAACCGGCTGAGGTAAAGTAACCAAAACCTTAGAATCAGAAGCTATTCTTACCGAGTCTAAACATTTCCCCGAAGACAACAGAGAAACTGAGACAGCTGGGCAGGAAGGTGGGGACCGCCCTCCAGAACTGAGGGAGGCACCCTCAGGGGAAGACTGCGCTACCGGGCGAGAAAAATGCTTGTCAAGGGGGTCTACAACAGGTCCGCTATCCGCGGGCGTACCTTCCACCCGCCCCGCTTTTGCTTTCCTTTTCCCCATGCCAGAATTTTAACAAAAAAAAAACAAGTAGCAAAGGACACAGTAGATACAGAAGCGTCCTCCGCCTAGTGACACCGAAGGGGCGCCAAAGGGGCATGTCCGGCCCCTTTGTACACGCCCCTTCGGATCACGCTCCGCGGACACGCTCCGCGGTCAAAACTACAGAAAACTATATACAATTAGGGTCCTCGCTGGCTAGAGATGGCCCCACACTGCCTGTCCACAGCTAAGGGGGAGGCAGGCGTCTCAGCAAGGCACCGTCAGTGGCAGTTCCCGGGGCACACGAGCAGGCCCCCTACACCTCCGACTCGATCACACCAGGTCCACTGGGCAAACGGCAGAGCAGCTTTTATCCTCACCAGGGTCCTCGCTGGCTAGAGATGGCCCCACGCTGCCTGTCCACAGCTAAGGGGGAGGCAGGCGTCTCAGCAAGGCACCGTCAGTGGCAGTTCCCGGGGCACACGAGCAGGCCCCCTACACCTCCGACTCGATCACACCAGGTCCACTGGGCAAACGGCAGAGCAGCTTTTATCCTCACCAGGGTCCTCGCTGGCTAGAGATGGCCCCACGCTGCCTGTCCACAGCTAAGGGGGAGGCAGGCGTCTCAGCAAGGCACCATCAGTGGCAGTTCCCGGGGCACACGAGCAGGCCCCCTACACCTCCGACTCGATCACACCAGGTCCACTGGGCAAATGGCAGAGCAGCTTTTATCCTCACCAGGGTCCTCGCTGGCTAGAGATGGCCCCACGCTGCCTGTCCACAGCTAAGGGGGAGGCAGGCTTCTCAGCAAGGCACCGTCAGTGGCAGTTCCCGGGGCACACGAGCAGGCCCCCTACACCTCTGACTCGATCACACCAGGTCCACTGGGCAAACGGCAGAGCAGCTTTTATCCTCACCAGGGTCCTCGCTGGCTAGAGATGGCCCCACGCTGCCTGTCCACAGCTAAGGGGGAGGCAGGCATCTCAGCAAGGCACCGTCAGTGGCAGTTCCCGGGGCACACGAGCAGGCCCCCTACACCTCCGACTCGATCACACCAGGTCCCGATACAGAGGAATTATAATATCCTTGGTTTTATTCTCCATTCCTTTCCTTATGAGTCCTAGCATATTATTTGTTTTCTTAGCCGCCGCTGCACATTGGGCAGCGTATTATTCACGATGATGCCTAAATCTTTTTCTTGAGTGGTACCTTAAGGTTTCTAAGGTGGTGGCGGGGCTCTGCATTGGGAATTTGGCTCGGCGCATGGAGGAGGGCGGCACAGCTCGGGAGGGATGGCATGGCTGGGGCTTCTGCCTAAGGTGGCAGAAATCTTTGGGCTGGCCCTGGGATCCTGTGATGGCTTTGTGAGGAGTGGTGAAATTACAGCATGTTTGAAGACAGCAGGAAGAGCTGCAATGGAAAGTGAGATAGAAGATATGAAGGGATGACAGCAGGGGAAATAGTAGATAGGCGGATATGGGAACTGTGGAAAAGGGCAACTTAACCCAGGCCTCAAAACTAAACTGGAGACTATAAGGGAAATTGATGAATTATCATGTAATAAAGTAACTTATACAACTATGGATCATCCTGTCTATGGCAATTTGGATCTAGAGGTAACCAGTGACAGTGAATCTATATATGGAATACTGGACATAGGTACTAGTAGTGAATCTACAGAAAATTACGAAACAGGACTGTAAAGTTAGCTAGCTATAGGTGAAACATATGCTTATTGGGATTCACACGCTAAACTGCAATATTAGAGTTTTTCTCTGCTAGATTGTTCTTCTGTACTGTTAGAATTGCATCAGAGAATTAGCTAACAGACCTGTGTACATAGTTATTAGGTGACAGGCCAGCTTCTCTAAAAATCAATGGTTACAAATAATGCTTCCCCTTTATCTCTGCAAGATGATTGGTTGAAGAGTAGTAACTAGGTCAGCATGAACTTTAGAGAACCAGACCTTAGGTCAACATATAACTGGAAATTAAACAAAGCTTGAATAAATAACAGAAATTCAGCAAATATTACAGGTGTAACTAATCAGCTTTTGCTTCATGGAAGAAATATAGCGACCCCTGCTGTGTCTAGTGAATATAGTTATAACCTTGTAACTTCTGCTTTCACATGTTGCTTAGCAAAGATATCAGCAGATTCTATTTCAGACTTGTACTTTTGTAACATGAATATCACCAGATGTTAATTAAAAATTAACTGTGTCAGCTGATACTTCTCAATAAAAGCTGGAACTCTGACTGAGAAATCTTTGAAGGAATTCAGGACAGTAGGCCTACTTTGGCACGCTGACTCCTTCCTTAGAGAGCTCTGGAATAATTAAATAATTGTGTCTCTTGTTCCTTTCCTTCCTGTTAGAAGGTTTCAGATAATTAACTAAAGAATCCAGGTTCATTTGAAGGAGGGCAGGCCCTGAGAGAAAGGGTTCAACAGGATCCAAGAAGCAGGTAGTGAGTTTGGAGGATGAGAGAAGATGTGCAGTTTCCTGTTTGGTGATTTCAGTAAAGGAAGAAAGGTTAATGGAAGTTGAAGGAAGGATCTGAGAGTGAAGAGGGGAAAGGAGGGATGGAGATGACCCAGTGGAGAACTCAAGACTAATCTGTGAACCCTGTCATGGAAGTAGTCAGCCAAAGTCTGGACAAAAAATGAGGGAGGGGTAGGGAGTGGAGGCACTTTGAGGAAAGAGTTGAGTGTTGGAAAGAGGCGGCGAGGGTCAGAGGCAAGAGAGTTTCTCAGATGGACATAGTACTCTTGCTTGTCAAGTGGTCAGATTTGGAGATCATATCTCACTAAGGATATGAAAAGACTAGGAACCGTTCCGAGGAAGGTGATCAACATGAGTTGGAGCCTGTGCCAGAAGACGGATGAGAAGAGACTCGAAGACCTTAATATGTATGCTCTAGAGGAGAGGAGGGATGGGGAGATATGATTCAGATGTTTAAATACTTAAAGGGTATTAATGAACAATCAAACCTTTTTCAAAGAAGGAGAAGCTGTTAAACTAGAGGACATAAAATGAAACTGCAATGAGGTAAACTTAAAAGCAACATCAGGAAATACTTTTTCACTGAAAGGGTGGTGGATGCTTGGAATGCCATCCTGATGGAGGTGGTGGAGACAAATATAGTGATGGAATTCAAAATGGCATGAGACAGACACAGTGGGTCCCTTTATAACAAGAGCATAAAATCAAAATAAACTTAATTATTAAATAGAGGGTGACCTGCATGGAGTGGTGGATACAATGCTAAACAAAGGCATACATGGTGATAGCATGTATGGAACGGCAGGTACACCTACTTTACCCACCCTATTAGGCAGACTAGATGGACCATACTGGTCTTTATCTGCCATCAGGAATGGCCTAGCGGTTGGAGGACAGTAACCTCAGGCTGGAGGGAATGGGGTTTCTTGTCCCACAGGTGCTTCTTGTGGCTTTGGGCAAGCCACTTAACCCTTTGTTGCCTCAGCTACAAAACGTAGACTGTGAGCTTTTCGGGGACAAGGGAAATATATACCGTACCTGCATGTACACTGCTTTGACCCAGTGAAAAGCAGTATATAAGCATTGCTAAATAAATAACAGGAATAGAAGGTTAGCATGAATTTGAAATGTATGAAGTCAGCAAGGGCATGGGATTTATGCCAAAGGTGCTCAGCAGAACAGGCACAGGAATGTAGGTAGCAGATTTTGGAGTCAGCCATGGTTGAAGTACAGTATGCCTCACAGAGCATGGAATGGGAGGAGCGAGAACATTCAAGGCAGAAGAGAGTATAGTGCTATAGGAAGAGACTGCCTCATCGACAGACTCAGATGACATAATGGCTGAGAGAGAGCAATGGAGAGAGCTGAAGGGTCAACAGCTTGAACATTCCTAAATATGTTAATAGAGATTGGTCAAGACTGGCAGGGTGTGGCTAAGAATAAAAGTTAATAAATGATGATCAGATAGGGGAAGAACTGAGGTGGAGAAGCTTGAGGGTGAACAGCTGGAGAAAAAGGCAAGGCCAAAGCAGTGACCATGCTGGTGAGTAGGGGCAGTAGAATAGAGCAGAGGCAATGGCAGGTACAAACAGATGGATGTGTGCATGTATATATACAGAAGGGTTGGAAAGAATTGCATGAGCTATGAAACATATTATAAATTGAAATGAAAAAGGGAAAGCTTATGGCTTTAGCTCACATCTTTTCAGTAATAGTTCAAGGAAAGTTGCATTCAGGTGTAGGTGGTATTTCTCTGTCCGCGGAGAGCTTGCACTCTAACATTTCAATGCAGAAACCCTGTTCAAGAGCCGAGCACTAAAGCTCTAGCGCAAGGTTTCCTAGCACAAGTTTAATGCAGAAATTTTGCTCAGCAATGCTGTAGGCAAACCGCCTGCAAAGGAGCTGCATGCAAAAAATCTGTACTAAACAAGGAAAGCAAACCAGGAACATGCACTCAGGAGCCTGCATTATGTTTGGCACCTGTGCACATATGCTAGCATGCTTATAAACATCTCCCTTCCTGTTGCTGCGTGAGCAGGGACTGGCTCATAGATAAAAAAAAAAAAAAAAGAACACATGCCAGTATCGGTCTTCTTCCTAATCTACTACCATCCCCCAAAAAATCATTGGTGGCCCTAGTTGGCCCCAATCCCTCTCTGCCAAAAAAGAAGTTACTGCTGACCCTTGTAGGCCTCAACCTCCACAAACCAATCATTGGTAGCCTTAGTGGTTACCGACCCCCTCTCCAAACAAAATCATTGGTGACCATTAGTGGTCCCAGACCCCCATCCTCCCACCATATAAAATCATTGGTGGACCTTATGGAACCCAACCCCTCCCACCCTCGAGCCACCAAACCAACCATTGGTGGTTCTAGTGGGCTCCAACACTCCCCAACCCCCCGTCCCAAAACAGGCCAAGCTGACCTACATCTCCTCCCCTTCCCCCCTCCACCCCCGGTACTGCCAACATTGGGAAGCTGAAGCATAGACCACGCACTCCTGCCTCCATGCTGCCATCTTTGCAAATGGTGGTGCCTTATTTGGCAGACTGACCCTACCCAGTGCACCCCAGGATGCCTTTGCAGAGATGGCTGTGTGTAAGGTTGCCAGATTTTTTGCAGGCAAATCTGTGACATTTATCTGAGTGTGTGGGTAGAGAGGGAGAAAGGGGCACCTTAGTTTAAGTTTTGAGCACCCGTGCGTGGAAGGAAGAAGAGTCATTACCTGCCCCTCCCCATCCATCTCATAACAGCAACAATATCTCTTCCATGCAGAAAAATCGAAAAAGAAATAGAAACAATGATGCATTTCCCATACTGTGCAAAATGTAAAGAATGGATGTAAGCAATGACGTATTAAAATCACTACGTTTAAAATAATTCTTTCTATGTCCTCTGTCCCCGTTACTAGAATCAGGGACAGGAGACTGTCAAACAGGTGGGAGTTGGGGACACAGCTTTAAAATTGGGGACATTCCCCAAAAATCAGGGACATCTAGTGACCTTAGCTGTGTGGAGGGGAGACTTGGCCCAGCCCAACCCACTTTGGAGGGGTAAGAGGGTAGGAGTAGGATCAGGGCCCACTAGGACCACCAATGGTTGGTTTGGTTGTTCAGGGGAGGGGGAGGGGTCTATTAGGGCCACCAATAATTTTTTTTGGGAGGTGCTGGAAGAGGGATTGGGTTGTTCACAGCCCACTTGGGCCACCAGGGATTGTCATCTCCTCTTTGCTCCTGGCTGTATCTTTCTGCCAGCTGCAAAGATTCAGTCTACAAAAAGTAAAAAAAAAAAACTGTGCTAGATCTTAGCGCAGTTTTTACATCAGGAGCAGTTTAAACATGATGGCAGTAGAAGACCACATGGCCTATCCAGTCTGTCCTTCCATACCAGCTATTATAGCCCCTTATTTTCTTTTAGAGATCTTCTGTGTTTGTCCCATGCTTTCTTGGACTCAGATACTGTTCAGGACTGTACTGGGAGATTATTCCATGCATCTACCACTCAAGGCAATCTGCTGCTTGAGGTGAGGGATGAGATGGCGCCCCCCCCCCCCCTCCCCAGGAGTAGGGGGGGCGAGCTTTCTCAAAACTCCAGTCAGGGACTGAACCAAACCAAAAAGCCACTCAGTACATAGAGGTTAAACAGGGGCACTTTCTGTCAACTAAGCTTGAAGTAGGATGGTCAGAAACTGAGAAGTCAATGGCCATCACTTACATTTGTCCATGCTGTGCATTTATTGCATGGACATTATGTAAATGTTTTTATCATATCTCCACACTTTTGCCTTTTTAGATAGATAGATATAGATCTTTTAAGTCTGTTCCCTTATGCTTTATGATGAAGATCACTGACCATTTTAGTAGTTGTCCCCTAGGCCGACCATCCCATTTATATCCTTTTGAAGATGCATTCTCCAGAATTGTACACAGTACTCCAAATGAGGTCTCACCAGAGGCTTATAAAGGGCACTATCACCATCTTTTCCTTGATGGCCATTTCTCTCTCTATGCACCCAAGCATCATCTGGGTATTGCCATTACCTTTTCTACCTGTTTGGCTACCTTAAGATTGCCAGATACAATCAACCCCAGATCTCTCTTCTTTCATTCATTGAAGTATTTCACCCCCGCCTATACCATAATTAAGAAACCAATTTCATACATTTTTTTAGTGCCGATTAATCCAAACCACAAAAATAATTCTGTGGCAAAATCATTAATTTCTACAACTAGCCTGTCTTATAATTTGTAACTCACACGTTTTTTTCTCTGGGTTTTTTTTTTTACAATTTAGTGATCTTTTGTGATCATGAAAGTTTCAAAGTTGGTAGCACTGGATATTGAATTTCTGCATTTATTCAGAGACAGTTACAGTAAGGGCAAGAACAGTGAAACCTTTTCTTCCCTGCTTGCCAGTGAGCTACGTATATCCCATAAATACTTTCACCACTATACTTCCTGTGAGGAGACCAATACAACCACTTTGCAAAAGTACTTTATAAAAAAATAAAAACAGAAGGGTGTGAGGAACCATCAGATTAGGACCGTGCACAGTTTTAATTCAAATAGTGCATTTGTTGTCCCCTTATCATTCATCAATCCCATTTACATCAAAGTAATGTCCTCTTTTTTAAATCTCTCTCTCTATATATATATATATCTATATATATATCTATATATATATATATTCTCTCTATTCAATAACACTTTAAAAATGTTGTTTTCCACACAAGAGTTCATAAATAAATACTTCTGCAGGCTACTGTACTCTCTGCCAGAATAAACTTTTCTCAAAAATCTGTGCAAATGTTACTTCAAGTATTCAGTCTTTCATAGTAGAGAACATTGCCACTGAGCACTGCAAAGTCGCATTGTAACTTTATCCCTTAAAAGCTGAAAGCTGCACTTATCTGTATGGCTGCTTGTGAAAATTATGTGCATTTTAAGCTGTCAAGGCATCCCAGCAGGGTGCATGGGGTCATGTGCAGGTGACATTCCCACACATGCCTCAGGCCGGCCCTGCCTTCAAGGAATCAGCCTGATTTGTCCCGAGCTTGAGCGGGGAAAAAAAGCAGGGGGGAGGGGGCGCAGCACTCCGGCAGTCGTGGCTGTGTTTATTTTTTATTTTGCCGCCTCTGGCATGCCACTTTATCTTTATCTTTATTTAACATTTGATAAACCGCTATTGCACTGCCTTCTTGTCGCTTTTTTTCTCCCTCAGACGAGCTTGAGCAGGAAAAGAAAGCGACGGGAAGGCAGTGGCAGGCCAGAAGTGGCAAAATCAAAAATAAACAGAGCCACGACTGCTGGAGTGCCACCACCTTGAAAGTGCCGCCTGAGGCGACCGCCTCAATTGGCCTAAAGATAGAGTGGTCAGGGGCGGTTCTTTCTGTAAAGCGTAGTTACTCACCTCTAACAGGTGATCTCCGGAAACAGCAGGAATTTAGTCTTCACATATGGGTATCGTCAGTACTGACGGAGCCCGCACGGGAACAGTCCCCTGCGTCCAACAGGAAAGCTTTTGGGAGCATCCAACAGCGCATGCGTGCTGCCTTCCTGCCTCTGTACCTCTCACTTCAGTTGACTTTATAGCTGAGACCAAAGGAGAGAAGTAGAGAAAGAGAGACAGAGACAACTCCTAGGGGAGGTGGGTGGGTTGTGAAGACTAAATTCCTGCTGTTCCCGGAGATCACCTGTTACATGTGAGTAACTACGCTATCTTCAGGAACAAGCAGGAATGTAGTCTTCACATATGGGGACTCCCCAGCTGAAAGATGCCAAGGGGTGACCCCAGCTAGCTGCGAACCCAGGTCAGATGGGTCATGCCTCCTCCCATGGACCTTAGGCATCCAAACTGTGGGTGGTGGGTAGGAGTTGTATTAAGTATGGAACAGATGTTGTAGAACAGCCTGGCCAAACGAGGCATCCCGACAGGAGTCCTTGTCTAAGCAATAGTGGGCTGTGAAGATATGTACCGCAGTCCAAGTGGCTGCTTTGCAGATGTCATCAATAGAGACAGAATGAAGGTTAGCCGTTGAGGCTGCCCTTGCTCTCACATTGTGAGCCGTGACATGGCCTTCAAGAGAAAGTCCCTTACTCTGATATGTATAGGATATGCAATCTGCAATCCAATTTGACAGAGTTCTTTTAGAAACTAGAAGTCCCAAATGACTAGAATCAAAAGCCACAAAAAGCTGAGAAGATTTTCTATGTGGCTTAATTCTTTGGAGATAAAAAAACCAAGGCTCTTTTACAATCCAATGTGTGAAGATTCTTTTCCACACTGGAGGCATGAGGCCTAGGGAAGAATATAGGAAGATAAACCAACTGGTTTAAATGAAAAGGCGAAACCACCTTTGGCAGAAAGTGAGGATGAGTCCTGAGGACTACTTTATCATGGTGAAACCCTGTATAAGGAGGGTCAGCTACTAATGCCTGTAGTTCACTAATGCGTCTTGCAGAAGTGATGGCAATTAGGAAAATATATTCCGCAGTCTGATGCCCATGGCATTGTACGTGAAACGTTGGCCTCGAGAGGAGACCTTTCCGCTGATCAGATAACTTTTTTATCTGAACTTTCTGCTCTGGCAATGTTTAATAACTTTTTTGTTTTTGAAGGTGACATTTATCAACAAACAGCGGGGGTGGCTATGGGGGCCACCTGTGCCCCCTCGGTGGCCAATTTGTATATGCGACGTTTTGAGCAACAATGGATTGATGCATCTCCGTTCCAGCAAAATATCTGTCTATGGAGAAGGTATATAGATGACATCTTCTTGTTATGGCGAGGCACCTCTGAGAATCTTCAGGAATTTTTTGGATGGTTAAATAATCGAGATATACACATTAAATTCACTTTCATTATCAGGCTGAGAGAATTACATTTTTAGATGTTGACGTTCAAAAGGCTGAAAATGGATGGTCCACTTCAGTGCATAGGAAGGAAACGGATCTCAACACTTTTCTCCATTATACAAGTGTGCATCCGGTTCAACTAAAGAATAGTTTACCATTGTCACAGTTTGTTCGCTTTCGACGCAACTGTTCTAATGTTCAGGTCTTTAAAGCTCAATCTCAAGTTCTTAAAAAGAATTTTTATGATCGTGGATATCCTCGTGCTGTTGTTGAACGGGCATATAAAAGAGCGTTGTATGCTAATCGGGATTTGCTTTTATGCCCCCGAGTGAAGTCATCTTTACCAGCAGAAAATGATTCTTCAGTTAATCTCATCACTAAATTTTCTCCTTTTAGTTCTCAATTAAAACGCACTATTCAGCGTCATGAAAATGTGCTTCACAGTATCCCTGGTCTAGAAGAGAAAAAAGTGCGATGTGTGTGGCAACGAGGTAACAATTTTAAAGAACTGCTTAGTCCGGCTGTGTTGCGTCCTATGCCTTCTCCTTCCTCTATTTCTGCTGTGTCCATCGCTGGCCACACGAAATGTGGGGAATGCAATATCTGCAGCATTACAAAGGAATTATGTGTGTTTCATTATAGGGGCAAGACTTACCAGCTCCGCCACTCAACTTCTTGTTTTTCTACGTTTGTTGTATATTGCATTTTATGCCCTTGTGGGCTAGCGTACATTGGGAAAACAACTCGGATGTTAAAAGTTCGTATGAGTGAGCATAAGAGTAAGCTGAAATGTCAACATCGCAAAGCTCCGATTGTCGACCACTGCCTGCAGTTACATCATTCATTCCAAGAGTTACAATGTTTTTGTCTGGATATGGTTAGCTCATCGCGACGTGGAAGAACTAGAGATAGTGCGCTACTATGGCAGGAGCAGTGGTGGATACAACAGATAGGATCGGTTTTCCCTGATGGTCTCAACCTTCGGGTTGAATGGGAAGTCTGCTTTTGAAAAGGGTTAATTACCTTCCCTATAAATTCTGTAGTCCGCATGCGCGGCGTTTAGGAGTAGCTGGTAACGCCTGGATAGTCTGCAATCAAACTGCTACGAGGTATAGTCTCTCCCTGCATTGGATGAATTGCTTTATTTTGGTTAAGAAAGTATGCACATCGTAAATTTGATGTATTCTTGTATGTTTTCATTGTAGTGTTTAAGCCACCCCCTGAAGAAACCAGCTTAGGTGAAACGCAAGATAGCGCGAGTGAGAGCGTTGGGGATAAGGCGATGGCCAAACACTTTTCCAAGCAAACACCTGTTAAAGCTAAGTCAAGCTGACCACTTTCTCTTATTTACAAGTTGCGTTTACCATTTGAAGTTTGAAGTTTATGGAGTTCATCATGTTTAAAGAGTCAGCGGATGCTTTTTCTTTGGCTTCTCTAATTCAGAGCAACTAAAAGATTTAAGGTCGTTGATGCAAAAAGGGTTTTGCTCGAGCAGTTGTTACTGACTTGAGCTTGTTTTGCCCGTTAAGTCTGAGACCTACGAGTTGCCTGAAGTAATTCTTTCATAGGAGTTTTTGTACTTGAATGCATCATTGCATCATAGATATAAGCGTACTTTGGGGTTAATTTTACAGAGTTTTTCTATTTTTTGACATAATCTACTCTGTGTTCAATTTGACCATTATTATTTTTGTGTAACACTTGGTACATAGTGTCAAGGCGTTGGGAATGTGAAGATATTGTTAAAGGAGTTTCCCACATTCTCAACATTAGATCATGTAAGATCTTGTGAATGGGAAGCATAGCTGCTTCCTTGGGAGCCATAGGGTACTGTAGAATTCTTAATTCTTCTGCCCTAGGTTCCTTTTCTGGAATCACAGTGATTGCAAGACCCTTTGCTAAATCACATATGAAATCCTGAAAGGACATATCCTGTGGAGGAGACATTCTGCATTGAGGAGAAGGAACTGAATCTTTTAATAGATTTGCTCTGGTACCGGTAGAATCGTCAGAGTCATCGGAATCGGAAGACTGAAGCACCGGGTGCTCCTGTAACGCATGGTATCAGTACCGCTCGAAGTCGGTACTGAAATGTCTCGGTTCCTAATCCCCGATACTGGAGATCGTCATTGGGGGAAGCAGTCCTGTCGAAGCAGGTACTGTCGGTAGCGGTACCGATGTCGGTATTGATACCTGTTGAACCGTCTGTTGAGGTCTTAGTGGTACCGAAGCCGCTAAGAGGGCCGCTAGACTGCGTTCGATAGCGAGGATTCTGTGATCCATCACTCCTGCCAATGCCTGGGTGCCGGTACTGGTGGAAGCTGCTACAACCCCAGAAGATGACACCTGTAGTTCCGCAGAGGTGGAGGCCTCTGGAACATCCTGGAGTCCCGTTAATGCTTTGGAGCCCGAAGACTCCCGCCGGGGCTGTTTTGCCGGTGAAGTATCCTCGAGGGAAACGCCAGTGGCATCCCGATACTTTGAAGGAGATTTACCCTTTGAGGACCGGCTAGTCTTAGAAGACTTAAATTTGGTTACCTGACATCCATGGGAGGAAGATGAAGCTCTGGAAGACGTTGATGCAACTGACATCGTGTCGGTGGCAAAAAGGGTACCGAGTTTTGCAACTCTATTCTGCAGGCCCCTTTTGGTCATCCTCGTGCAGGAGAGACACTCCGTTGGACAATGTTCATGACCCAAACTATTTAGACACCAATCATGGGTGTCAGTGACGGAAATGGTTCCACCACATTTTGAGCATTTTTTGAAACCACTAGCTGGTTTCTCCATGTTTGAAGAAAAATGGGCCTAGTGCCCAAAATGGCGCCTAGCACCAGAAGCAGGGAAAGATCCCTGAAGAAATACAAGGGTTTTTTTTGGGGGGGGGGTTTAAGGAAAGAAGAGAACCGGCAGTACCAGTAGGCGTTGAATGAAGGCAGACATGACCACAAAAAACAATAAAGGTAAATTTTCTGCGGTGACAGGGTACCACGTCCTGTCGGCTCTGCGGAAAACGAAGAACTCAAGTGAGAGAGGTACAGAGGTGGGAAGGCAGCAGCATGTGCTGTGGGATGCTCCCAAAAGCTTTCCTATTGGACACTGGGGAGCGTTCCCGCACGGGCTCCGTCGGTACCGACGATACCCATATGTGAAGACTACATTCCTGCTTGTTCCAGAAGATAGAAATATTTCCGCATATTACTCCTGAATCTCTCCCCTTTAACCTTTATCCTATGCCTCCTCATTACAGAGCTTTCTTTCCATTGAAAGACGTTCTGCTCCTGTGCATTTATGCCATGGAGATATTTAAACATCTCTATCATATCTCCTCTCTCCCACCTTTCCTCCAAAATATACATATTAAGATCTTTAAGTCTGTCCTCATATGCTTTATAACAAAGACCACTAACCATTTTAGTAGCCACCCTTTGCACAGATTCCAACCTGTTTATATCCTTTTGAAGGTGTAGTCTCCAGAATTGCATACAATGCTCTAAATAAGCTCTCACCAAAGACTTATACAAAGGCACTATCACCTCCTTCGTCCTGCTGGCCATTCCTCTCCCCTGTGCAACCAAACATTCTTCTGGCTTTCGCCATCGCCTTTCTACCAGTTTAGTCACCTTAAGATCATCAGAAACAATCATGTCCAGGTCCAGCTCTTTTTGGACAGAAGTACTTCACCCCTTACACTCTATCACTCCTTTGGATTTTTGCAGTCCAAATGCAAGACACTGCTGTTTTTAGCATTAAATCTCAGCTGCCAAATTCTCAATTATTCTTCAAGATTAGCTAGATCCCTCCTCATGTTATCTACACCTTCCTGGGTGTCTACTCTATTGCAGATTTTGGTATCATCCGCAAAGAGGCAAACCTTACCCGACAGCCTTTCTGCAATATCACTAACACAGATGTTAAAAAGAATCGGACCAAGGACAGAACCCTGCAGCATATCACTGGTAACTTCCTTCTCCTCAGAGTGAGATCCATTTACCTGTACCCTTTGTAGTCTCCCACTCAACCAATTTCTAACCCAGTCAGTCACTTTAGGGTCCATACCTAGGTTGCTCAGTTTGTTTAGAAATTGCCTGTGCAGAATGGTGTCAAAGGCTTTACTGAAATCTAAGTACACCACATCTAGGGCTCTATCTTGGTCCAACTCCCTAGTCACCCAGTCAAAGAAAATCAATCAGATTTGTCTGACAAGAACTGTCTCTGGTAAACCCATGTTGCCTCAGATCCTGTAATCCATTGGACTCCAGAAACCTCACTATTCTCTTTTAGCATCATTTCCAATAATTTACTCACTACAGAGGTTATACTAAAAGGCCTGTAATTTTCAGCCTCATCTTGGCTTCTGCTTTTGTGTAAAGGGACCACATGTGCCTCTCTCCAGTCCTCTAGAACCACTCCCAACTCTAAAAAAGTGTTGAAAAGGTCAGTCAGCATGAAAGGTCAGAATGTCCCCTTTCAGTATTCTTGGATGTATCTCATCCAGTCCCATCGCTTTATCTACTTTTAGTTTAGCTAGTTCCTCACGAACACAGTCTTCTGAAAATCATTCAAGATCCAATTCACTTCTGTTCCTACTTGTGGGTGTTTTCTGAGGCCTTGCTCCTAGCCCTTCATTTGTGAACACAGAATAGAAATATTTGTTAATATTTGTTATTCCTCCTCTTCACCCTTGAGTCTGACAATACTACTTTAGCCCTTCCTCTTCTCACTAACATATGAAAAATGTCTTATCCCCCCATTTTACTGCATTGGCTATTTCTTCATTTTGTACCTTTGCTTTCCTGACTACTTTGCTAGCTTCTCTAAGTTGTTTCAAATATAGATGCCTCTTCCTCTCTCTTTGATCTCTTGTATTTCACGAAGGCCTCCTTTTTCTTCACCTTTTCAGCTATTTCTTTTGAGAACCATAACGGCCTCCTTTTCCTTTTATTTACCTTTCTAACAAAAAGGTTTGTTGCCCTTAAAATATCCCCTTCCATATTTGCCCACTGCTTTTCTACATCCCCTAGCTGTTCCCATCCTGCTAATGACTCCTTGAGGTATTGTCCCATCTTGGCAAAATTAGTTTTCCTAAAGTCTAAGACCCTCGCTTTTGAATGGATTTTATCAACCCTAGTCCTAATACTGAACTACACCATTTGGTGATCACTGGATATGAGATGATCTCCCACTATGACATGAGAAACACTTTCCCCATTGGTAAGCACCATTCAGTATAGCCCCTTCACATGTGAGTTCTGTTACCAGTTGCCAGAATAGTTCTCCATGTAGAGAATGAAGGATCTCCTTATTTCTAGATGACATCGCAGCAGGGACTGCAAAATCAATTTGCTGCTTTAGACACAAATGGCAGAGCTCCAGAAGAGTTATGGAATGATATCAAGAAGGTTGTATTGGGGGGGCGGAGCCTGATGTCCAGCGGGTAAGACGCTTCGCGCTGAAGCTCCCGAGAGGCCTACTTAGAATCCTGACTTAATACCTATACAAACTTACTATTTCGCTCCGGGTTGACCGGGGTACCTCGGGGGGGATGGCGGCCCATAAACCAGCGCGCTTGGACTTCGGGTCTCCTTCTTCTTCTCACGGAAAATGCTCCAAAACAGAGGTGTCCTCCCCACAGAAGATGGTTCCATTTCGTGAAAACCCCGAAATGCACCTGGAGATTTTGGAGGAACTACGCGGCGTGAAGGAATTGGTGCAGTCCAATGGAGAAGCGCTTAGAGCCCTGCGAGAAGACTTTGGAGTGCTCCAGGACCGACTTGAAAGACTCTCATTACGGCAGGACAATATGGCGGGGGTCCTCGATTCGCACGCGGTGCGCTTGGGCGCACTGGACAAGGCCGAGCGCCAGATACAAAATCTGCAAAAGGAGTTAGAAGATAGCAATAATCGAGCCCGTCGCAACAATGTGAGGCTCATTGGAATACCGGAGGGGGCGGAAGCGGGAGATATGAGAGAATTCCTGCTCAAAATTCTTCCCTCCTTGCTGAAGATCACCTTTCATAAAGAATTGGAAATCGATCGCGCACACCGTGCTCCTACCCACATGGCGCTCAACCGAACGACCCCCCGGCCTATTATCTTTCGCTTGCTACGATATCAACAAGTGGAACAAATTTTAAATGCTGCCCGGGCGAACCATCATTTGGAATTTGAAGGTCACAAAGTCTCCTTCTTCCCTGACTTGGCAAAGCCTACCGTTGACCGACGGAAGAAACTCCTTGCTTTTCGCCCTCGACTTCAACAGCTACAGGCTCGCTTTGGCCTGTTGTATCCCGCGAAACTCCGAGTGACTCTCCACAACCAAACCAGGACATTCGAAGATCCTGATCTACTATCAACATTTTTAGACTCCAAAGAGGCCGAGCAGATGCGCTAATCCAATGACGTGGACTTTTATTCGCCGGCTCTGTCCGCCATTTTGAAGGGCCCGATGCGGCGGTCATAGTCAAGCACAGAGACTTCCTGGACTTTCTTTCTTTCTTTCTATGACTCTTGTTTTGTGGTCTCCTCTCCCTCCATGATGTGTGCCTCGGTCGGATTCGGAGCACGCACAGTCCTACAGGTTATGTGTTTTTCAATTTTGGCCTTCTCTGGGGCTTCTCCCCGCAGACACATGGTCGCCAGTAATTTTTGGGGTTTTGCTTCTTCTCTACCGCGCTGCGGTTTTTCTTTTTCAATGTGGGGCGCTTCATTATGTTATCTAAGCTTAGTTTCTTTTATGCCATATGTACAGCTTGATACAGTCAATATGAGGGACATTGTGAAATCAGGTGCGCTATCATGCTCAGAATTCTTAACTTGTCTGAATGGCTTTATGTAAAATTTTATCACTCAACGTAAAGGGCATTAATAGTCCAATCAAAAGAAAGAAAATCCTTAGCTATCTTAGCCATGAGCATGCTGATTTAGCGTTTCTTCAGGAAACGCACTTAAACTCTGCTGAAACACTGAAACTCAATGTTAAGCCTTACATGGTGGCTGCCTATTCTCCCGCCGTTTCTAAACGGTGCGGGGTTGCCATCCTGGTTAAGAAATCTTTGCAAGCTACTGTAATTGATTCTAGCGCTGACAAGGAGGGTAGATGGGCCCGAGTACATCTTAAGGTCGGAGATAGTGAATTCACATGTATTTGCATTTATGCCCCGAATGTGGACAACCCTGCTTACTATGCAAGTATTGCGCAGTTGGCACAGGCCTCTGCCAATACTCCATTAATACTTGGTGGTGACTTTAATCAAGTGTTAGACCCTCTGATAGATAGACAGCCGCCAAGAACGAGTAGTCCACCCAAGAGTCTTGCTACCCTCACAGCTCTGATGCAAGATCTTGCGCTGGTAGATATATGGAGGCTGCTTCACCCCTCCGACTTAGAGTTCACTTTCTTTCTGCCCCCCATCACTCCCAATCTAGAATAGATTTCTTTCTCATTTCCAAAGCACTGATCTCTCAAGTAGACACGACTAGGACTCATCCTCTCCATATCTCAGATCATGCTGCCATATCTTTATCATTACGTGTCACTGCGCGGGACGATTCTCCCCGAGCTTGGTTTTTTGATAGATCCCTACTGGGTCAAAAAGATTTTCAGATCGATATAAAGGCCGCTATCCAAGATTATTTTCATTTTAACTCACCCCATGATACAGCGGGCTGGGCTTGGTGGGAGGGTTTTAAAGCATCTATCCGTGCTACTATAACTAGCTATCAAATTCGGCAGGGGAAACAAAGAAAGCAGCTTTTACTGACTCTAGAGCAGCAGATACAAGCTGGGGAGCGTCTCCTCACGTCCCGTACTGACCCATGTATTTTACTCCGTTTACAACGCTTGCGTTTTCAATACAATCAGCTTTTGCACACTGCTGCTGTTAAAAATATTGAATCACAACAAGGGCTTTATTATCGGGAAAATAATCGTGCCGGCAAATTATTAGCAAATGCCCTAAAAGGTCGAAAAGAAGCCAAGCGTGTTACCGCCCTCCGCAATCCGTCAGGGGGGGGCTTGGTCACTAAAGATACCGAAATCTTAGAACTCTTTCGTGACTTTTATACTCGGCTTTATCAATCTGAATGTGATTTTGAGCCAGATGTATTTGAACGCTTACTTTCAGGAGTACAAAGACCGACCCTATCTGATGAAGATAGAGTGGCCTTAGACACACACCATTTACTCTCTCAGAAATTCATTCTGCTATCAAGAAATGTGCCTCAGGTCGAGCCGCAGGCCCAGACGGTCTCCCCGCTGAATTCTACAAAACCTTTCACGCTGATTTAGCTCCAGTTTTGAAAATTTATTTTTCTGCTCTGGCCGAGGAGGGTTCTCCTTCTGGGTCCTTTTCAATGGCAAATGTAGTAGTTTTTGAGAAAGAGGGGAGAGACCCGCAACTAACAGCTAATTATCGTCCAATTTCCCTCCTAAACGCGGACTATAAAATCTTTGCCACCATTCTCTCTACCCGGCTCTCGGATAGGATGCCTACCTTAATACACCCAGATCAATGCGGTTTCATTCCTGGTAGATCGACCGCTGACAATGCTCGGACTCTATGCCATGTATTGACTACCGCAGTTAATCTTGATCGCCCATTTGTTGGCCTCTCACTTGATGCTGAGAAGGCCTTCGATCGCTTAGAGTGGCCCTTCCTGTTTGCAGTCCTCCGCTGGTACGGATTCGGGGAAGGTTTTCTCCGTTGTCTTCGCACCATGTACGCTCAGCCTACAGCCAGTATATGTACAAATGCTTTAAAGTCTCAACCTTTTCCCCTTCAACGCGGCACTCGCCAGGGATGCCCACTGTCTCCACTCCTCTTCGATCTTGCACTCGAACCCTTGGCTCTACTAATCCGGCAATCGGAGGAGATTCATGGAGTCCCCTTCACCCATAGGGATATCAAAATCTCAGCGTATGCTGATGATCTTATGCTCTTTGTCTCTATAGACTCAGTACCGGCTGTCTTAGAGCAAATTGGTAAATACTCACAACTGTCCGGTTATAAGATAAATTGGACCAAGTCGGTAGCCTTTCCATTAAATCCTTTGCTTCATCAGGCAGATATGCAACCCTTCCCCTTTTTATGGCAACCTCGCATGGTCAAATACCTTGGGGTTCACTATTGTTCTCCTTTGGAAGACACTATCTCCTTCAATGCCAAAGATTTAACCTCTAAAGTCCGGGCGCTTACTCACCGCTGGACTCCTTTAACGCTTACCTGGTGGGGCCGATTAGAAACCATAAAAATGATGATTGTTCCGAAAGTGAATTATGTCTTAGAAATGGTGCCCTGTCTCTTCCCTCGACGTATATAAAGATATTGAGGGCCTTCTGACTAGATACTTGTGGCAAAATAAGACACCTAGGATAGCGAAACATAAGCTGCAAGCAGATAAGGAATATGGGGGTGTCAGATTCCCTGATTTCCTGAAGTATCATCAATCTTTTCTTCTCAAACAAGGTGCTCGTTGGCTGGAAGATCCAGTACCGAGTAGGCCTGTGTGGCTAGACATAGAAGAGGACCTTTGCAAACCGATTCCTCTTACTTTTCTCCCTGGTATGACTCTTCCATCAGACTCTCACTTCCCACCAATGCTTTTAGACACCTTAGGTGCCTATAATAATCTCATGCAATCTCTAGACTCCCGACTCTGTCCGTTAGACAAACTCCCACTTTGGTATAACACTCGATTTAGAATACAAAATAAACCGATGGCGTGGAGCCCCTGGTACACTAGGGGCATTTGGATTCCTAGCCAATTGTTCCATGAAGGTCGCTGGAAAACTTTTAGTGAATTGCAAATTGAATTTGGTCTCCCAGCGAAACACTACTTTCAGTTGGTGCAACTTCAGCATTGCCTTAGGAGTGCTAAGGTGCTCCCGCCATCGGCCTCCCCTACACAAGGTTGGTTGGAGACTATCCGATCTATCGGTAGTTCACCGGGTGTAGCATCCAACTTTTACAAAACCTTATGTAATGCTGTAACTAGGGACACCCCTATAGCGCAGAAGGCATGGGAGAGAGAACTGCATGTGACTTTGACCCCGGAGCAATGGAGCCTTGTCTGGAGTAGAGTGACACGGGTCTCCCGATCCGCCTCACTCACTCAGACACTCTTCTTTCTAGCCCACCGGTGTTTTTACACTCCTGACAGATTAGCCAAATGGAACACTGCTCAGGGCAATAATTGTTGGACATGTCATGCGGCCATTGGTTCACTACCTCATGTTATGTATGAATGTCCCGCACTACAGTATTACTGGAGTCGGGTCTGGGGCCGTATCCAGTCTATTTTGCACTTTCAAGAGCCCCTTTCTTGGAGGATAGTGGGACTTCGCTCAGCAGCGGGGATCCCCTCTCTTCCAAAAACGGCTTACTTCCTTTTGGACTTTATGCTAGGTATTGCTATTTCCCTAATTACGAAATACTGGAAAAATAGCTCCCAGTTGAGCCCCAATGAATGGTGGAATCATGTCTGTCTCTACAGTAAATATGAACAAATACCTCGTATGTTTGCTTCCCCCATTCAGACTCCTCATCATCGGTCTAAATGGAAGATGCTCAATGACTATGTACATTCTGCTCAATGCTCTCATCTGACTGTCTAAATTTATATATATCTTTGTCTCATGATTATTCTGTATCGTAGATACTCTTTTGATTGTTTTGCTGTACAATCACGTTTGTTTTGAAGCGCTCACATGCTGACATAATCAACTAGAGAAGAAGCGTGGGGGTGGGGGGTAGTGGGTTTACTTTTCTTTATTGTATAATTGTATTGTTTCCTTTGGTGTGTTGTTTCTTTTGTTTGTTGCAAAATGAAAATAAAAGTTTCAAAAAAAAAAAAGAAGGTTGTATTGGAAGAAAGTGAGAAATCTCTACAAAAGGTGAATAAGCAAAAATGGCCAAAATGGATGCCCTGAAATGCAGAGAAGCTAAAACCAGAGGAAAAAGAGAGGCAATTGCAGAACTCAGATTTCAAATGTGCAGCAAGACAAGACAAGGAAAAGTACTACAACGTACCACAATGACGCATGCAAGGAAATAGAAGCAGAAATTATTAGAGGAAAAACAAGATCAGCTTTCCTAAAGCTACGAGAATTAAAGAAAAAATTCCAGCCTTGAATTGGAATGTTATAAGATGTTCAAGGATCCATGTTGAATGACGCTGAGAAGATCAAGTAAAGGTGGAAAGAATATACAGAGTCACTATACCATAAAGATCAAGTGGAACAACAGCTGTTTCAACCTGTACTTTATAATTCGGAACGATTGGTGATGAAAAAAGAAGTTGAAGCAGCATTGAAAGCCTTACCAAAGCACCAGGCATTGATGACATTCACAATGAAGTATTACAGCAATCTAATGCAGCTGTTAACATACTTACAAGGCTCTGCCAGGAAATTTGGAAGACAACATCATAGCCAACTGACTGGAAAAGATCTGTTTATACCAATACTAAAGAAAGGTGATCCAACTGACTGTGGAAATCATCGCACAATCACTCTGATCCCACATGCCAGCAAGATTCTACTCAAAATCATTCAGCAGAGACTACAACCATACCTGGAATGAAACTGCCTGAAGTGCAAGCAGGGTTCATGAAAGGGCGAGGAACGAGAGGATCGCGGATGTCAGATGGATCCTTGCAAAGACTAAAGAATACCAAAAGAATATCTATGTGTTTTATTGACTACAGCAAGGCTTTTGACTGTATATCATGAGATACTCTGGGCCACATTAAGAAGCATGGGTATACCAGAACACCTGATCGTTCTCTTGCACAACCTTTACATTGATCAAGAAGCAACAGTTTGAATGGAACAAGGAGAAACAGAATGGTTTAAAATTAGCAAAGGTGTATGAAAAGGCTTCATATTTTCCCCCTACCTGTTTAATTTATATGCAGAACAATCATCAGAGGTGCAGGACTGTATGAAGACAGATGTGAAGATTGGTGAGAGACTCAACAACCTTCGCTGTGCTGATGATACCACATTACTGACTGAAAGTGAAGACAATCTGAAACATTTGCTTCTCAAGATCAAGGAAAATAGTCTTAAAATGGGCCTATACCTTAAGGTAAAGAAGACAAAGATTCTGACAACTGGAAAAATCAATGTTCATCATTGATGGAGAAGAAATTGAAATAGTTGACTAACCTACTTGGATCAACTTTCAATAAAGAAACAAACAGTCAAGAAATCGGACAACGCATTGCTCTTGGCAAATGGCTATGAAGGACCTAGACAAAATTCTTAAGAGCAGAGATGTCTCTCTCCATGATTCAACTCGTTCAAGCCATGGTATTTTCAATAACGTCATCTGGATGCAAAAGTTGGACAGTGAAAAAGATAGACAGGAATTATGATGCTGGCTGCAAATATTGTGTATACCATGGACTGCCCAAAGAACAAACCAGTCAGTACTAGATGAAATCAAACCTAAGCTTTCTTTAGAAGCTCAGATGACAAGACTTCGACTTTCATACTTTGGACACATTATGCGAAGAGAGAGATCATAGAGAAAGTCATGCTTGGCAAGATAGAAGGTCAACGCAAAAGAGGAAGGCCAGCAATGAGATGGATCAATATAATAACAGCAGTTATGGGTGCCAACCAAGAACCACCTGATTGAAGACCAAACACAGTTTAGGACAACTATCCAGAGGGTCACCATGAGTCGACACCGACTCGACAGCACTTAACAACAAAATGTTTATTTGGCAATCTACTTCGTCGCACCTTGCCAAGAAAACCGTAACCACAGGGTCGCCAGGAGTCATCATTGACTCAATGGCATACAACCACCACCTTATCTATTTTTTAGTTTGTGGTAATTTATTCCCTACTTGGTGACATCTATCTGTGTTCTGAGTGTGTGACTGAGGTCAGGTGTTCTGTTAGCATACAGCTTCTATGTAGGGATCAATAGTAGTCCAGTTTGTTCCGTTTTCTAATTAGGCATATGGATGTTGTAGGGCCTATTGCAATATTTAAGGTGCTGTCCTTTTCTGAGTATGTCACTTCTGTTTGGAAGTTAATGCTCTTATGATATGGTACTGTACATTTTGTGTTTAGGTCCTGAGTAATTTTTGTAAGGTTTTGTATTACTTTGTAATATGCCCAGTACTGGTGAGGGTTTATATTGTTGTT
Organism: Ichthyophis bannanicus; assembly: GCA_033557465.1. NCBI lineage: Eukaryota > Metazoa > Chordata > Amphibia > Gymnophiona > Ichthyophiidae > Ichthyophis > Ichthyophis bannanicus. Next base: position 700,056,289 of record CM066035.1, read on the forward strand.
ACTGAGATGACATCAAAATCAGAAATTTTTGGTATGTTGAGTTCTGTGGGAAATGCCTTAGTTCTGCTTTGCTCCTGTTGTTGGGAAAGGGGTTGCTTTGGATACAGATTATATGTTCAAAAGGAAAAAGCGAGAATTATAGCACAGTTTAAACAATGGGTTATGTTTACTAAACTGGGCTATCAGTTAACTCGGGCTATCTGCAACTAGGGATCTACAATGGGATCTAGTTGCAGATAGCCTGTGTTAACTGTTAGCCCGGTTTAGTAGACATACACCTCTATGTGATAAGCGACTCTGGTTCTCGCTTTTTCTTTTTGCTCTGTGGTGTGTGATCACCTTGCATCTCCATTGCCTTTTGCAGAGTATGTATTTAGATGAAATACCATGATGGTCCAGTGTGCAACATTAGGACTTGATATGTGTTATATTAGAATCCCAGGCTACCTAATTAAATTGCTACAAATTTTGCTGCATTTAAACATCATTGCAAAGTTTAAATTATGTAGACTGGGAATATGTTGCTTTCTTTATTCTTGGGGCAAACACCTCACTGGTATTATGAGTAAGGGGATCTCCTGTTCTCTGACTAGAGTTCTAAGGAGGTCCGTTCATTTTGCTCTCCGTTTTGGCTGCAGGGAGGGGGACACCAGCTCATCTCTCGCCTCAGGCAGCAGATTGACTTGAGTTGCCCCTGATGGCCATGATTACAGCTAGGACCGACAGTGTCTGCCTGCGGAATTCCTATCTCCCATGAGCAGAAGTGCTGCTGCAGTGTCTGCCTAGCCTGCAAAAAAAAAAAAAGTAAGAGACAGGGAGAACAGACAGCTGAAAAAATTTAAAAGGACAATAGTATTTTACTAAATAACACCACTACCAAGACAGCATACCACAAGATAAGAATTATACAAAAACTCAAACCCCTACTGAACCAAAGCAACTTCCGAATAGTATTCCAAGCAATCATAACACCGATAATAGATTACTGTAACATAATATACCAAGGCCTCCTGAAGAAAATACACCTATTACAACTTGTCCAGAACTCTGCAGCATGCATAATCACTGGAACAGGCCCACCCTACTTCAACTACACTGGCTACCAGTCCAAACACGAGCCAAATTCAAGATGATACTAATCATCTTCGAAAACTTAAACAATCTATCGCCAACCGTCTTGCAACCAATGATCATTAAGGAACTGAACAATAGGATAAGAAGGACCTCAAACAAAAACTTACTATCCAGCTCAAAAAGCAAGACCAAGCCAAACAAACTACTTGCAACAGAGCCCTATCCATGTATGCTTCGTTTGTATGGAATGCCTTAACGGAGAGCATAAGATCTATCAAAGACATTTGGGACTTCAGAAAGACAATAAAAACGCTCCTCTTCAAGGAGCATTATGGACCTAACATCTGACCAAAACTAAACTGCCCTTCTCTACTTTCTGCTGATCCCATACTCCCCCCCCCCCTACACTGTAGCTAGAAGGCCCCCTTCCTGAAGAATATTAGCGCTTACCACGAGATATTCCCAGCCCCCCCCCCCCCCCATGACCCTATGGCTATTACTTTCCCTAAACACAAGGGAGGAACACTAAATCACAGAATGTATATTCAATCCATCCCTAGAAACTGTTAACATGTTTGCCAAATCAAATCCCCCATATAACCCACCAAGTTATACTCCCTCGTTCAGTGTAAGTTCATGTTGTGTTATATATAAACTGCTTTGAATATATGATGGGGTGGTATCGAAAACTTGTTAAATCAATAAATAGTAAATAAGGGGGGGAATGGAGGGCAGGGGCTGAGTGCAAGTAGGAAGGGAGAAGGGGAGAAAGTGTGGAAAGAGAAACAGAGAGTTGGGTGTGGGAAAGGAACAGCAGGAAAGGAGTTGGAGTGGGGGAGGGAGTGGAAGAAATTGGATAATTAAGAGCTGAATGCATGGGAAGTAAAGGGCACAATGTGTAGGTGCAAAAGATGTACCACATGCACACGCAGGCACCCCACCTCTGCAGCATACACACCAACATGTTGGCACTTCACCTCTGCATCACACGCACACATACTCACATGCAGCTTATAGGATAAGTAGAGGTGGTAGGATAGGGAGGAGGAAGAGTGAGGCCACTGCCTTCTGTTGGCACTTTGCAGTGGCCCATTAAGAACCTAATTTATCAAGCTTTTTTCCACAGAAAATGTGAAAACAGTCTTAGTAAATCAGGGTCTAAAACCTAAAAAGGTAACCGATACACCTTTTTTTGGTGTGGGGGGGGGGGGGGCAGGGCTGTGCACTGTAATCTAGGTTTCAGCAGCTGGCTCCTAATTTAAGAACATTTGTTAAAGCCTGGCTTACACTACAGTTCACTGCTGCTGCAGACATTAAGGGAGGCAGCGGCAGAGGTAGTCTGGGGGGAAGTGGCAAGAAGATGCTAGCCGCGGGATAGGGACGATGGACGACAGATAAAGTAAATATAAGATGGGATGAAGGGCAGATGCTGGGAACAGGAGGAAGGAGAGAAAGAGGGGGAGATGCTGGACACCTGCGATGTGGACAGTGATGGGAAGGGGAGATGGACACCTGAGGAGTGGTATGGAAAGGATGATACTAGACATCTGGAGGAGGGGGTAAGGAGAAATGCTGGACTGGAAGGGTGGAGAAAGGAGGAACTGATGAAATACTAGATAGGGAGTAGGGAGAAGGGAAGAGAAAGGAAAATACTGACAGACAGAAGGGATATGGAGAGAAGAGGATATTAGTGAGAGGGTGGGGAAGGAGGGAGAGAGATGGGGAATGGGAAGAAGAGTTAGGGAGATGCAAACTGTAGGCAGGGGAGATGAAAACTGTAGACAGGGCCGGTCCAAGGGTTTCTGCCACTTCAGGCAGAAGCTCGGCTCTTCTGCCTCCCCCCCCAACCAGGCATGATGCCCCTCCTCAATCATGCTACCACCACCGATTCAGTCTTCGGAGGCAGGGGGGAAAGCTTGGCAGTGGCAGCCGTTTAAAAGTGGCAGCTTTGTGCTGCTGCCGATTCTGTCTTTGGGGGCGGGGGCAGCTCAGCTCTGTGGCGGCAGCAGTTTAAAAGCAGAGGCTTTGTGCTACCGCTTTGGTGCCCACAGCAGGCCATGTGCTACGGAACACATGGCCTGCTGCTTCTGACCCCCCTCCGATGCAACTTCCTATCAGAGGGGTGTCAGAAGTTGCAAACCATATGTGCCAAAGCACATGGCCTGCTGTGGGCACCATGTTGTGCCACCCACTGAGGTCTGCCGCCCTAGGTAGCCACCTAGCCCGCCTAGTGGACAGGCCTGCCCTGACTGTAGGTAGATACAGTAATAAAAGGAGAGACTGAGGAGGAGGGGTGAAATTAGAATGGGCAGAGAAGCAGAAAAATACATGGAAGAAAGCTGAAAGATCATTGTCAGAGATGGACGTAGGAGAGGAAGTGAAGACAGGAGTTGAGAAAAGAAACAAATGGACAGGACACCCTAGGAACAGTGTTAAGATAAGACAGAGGCCAAAAGGAAACATTTAAAGTAGCTTGAGAGGGAATATTATCACCTGAGCTTTCTAAAAAAGCAGACAGCTCTAAAGTGTCAACAGGAGAATGTTGATCTAATTATTTCCTTTTGTTCTCTTGACCGTAGTAATGGTTTTGCGAATGTTTTTTTTTTTTTTAAATCTTATTCTGTGGTCAGAAATTAAATATTTTTCTTGACATCTCAAAAGTTACACGGTTGAGGAGAAGGACGTTCCTGGCACTGAAACCTGCTGTTTTGGTGTTGGGAGACACCTTCTTTCTCAAATTTCCATGTAGATGTATAATTGTTTATCAAGGTATACAATATATCTTTGTTGATGCCTCTCAGCTCTTACCTTTCTGCAGGGCAAGTAATCCAATGTAGCAAAGTTTTTATTTTCTTTCTTTAGTCTTTTCTCTGCTGTGGCTGGTTAAATAGGGCTATAGAGCCCGATATTCAAAATGCATTTACATGGTTAACAACCAGTTAATCGTGTAAATGCCTGCTAACTGGATATTTGATGGCACATACACAGGTAGTGCCAAATATCCCCGACTTAGTCCCCTACATGCCCCGATGCTAGCCGACTAGCATCGGGGCATGCCGGTGGGTGTTCTGGGGCAGAGCGGAGACAGGAACCAGCGCTAGCCATACATCACCGAAACTGGAAGCTGCACAGTTAGCACTTTGCACTAACATAGGCAAGGAAAACCCTCGCCTATCTTATAGGTGCCAAGGCTAACCGTGAATCATCCAATATCGATGCTACAGTTAGCCTCTGCGGCTTACGGACAGTGCAGCCAGACCCAGATATTCACTTCCGTTGCCGCAGGTGAATCTCCAGGGTTTGGGGGATGGGTGGGCAGGGCTAAGCAGCTATGGTGCTTAGCCCTGCCCAGTTGAATATCTGGCACATGCAGTATTGGTATGGGTATAGCCGGCTCTCTTGATGCAGTCTTGACTGGAAAATCGTTTTGGTTTTTTTTCTTTTTTTTGTATTAGGAAATGTGAGTGCTTTTTCCTTATTTGGGAAGTTGCACGATTTATTATTGCCTTCTTTTATTATGTATTGTAACATAGCTCTTGCAAATAAAATGTAAATAAAGGAAGAAAAAGAAGACAGACAGACAAAAGCAGAAACCAGAGGCTGGAAGCAAGATGAGGTAAAAATGGCTAGACAGGTAGAAAAAATAATTTTAATTTCAGTTTAATGATTGGAATATGTCAGTTTTAGGACATCTGCAATTTTTATATTTTGCATAGTACATCAGGGAAATGCATCACTGTTTCTATTTCTTTGGTGATTCATTTGCTTGGAAGTGATATTGTTGCTCTCATGAGATATGATGGGGAGAAAAGAATGACTCTTCTTCCCTCGCCCACCTCCATGGGCTAGTCTAATGTGTCCAAGGCCAGGATGGCAAGTCCTGCATCAATGGCCCAGTTTGGATTCTTGGTCTGCTGCTTTTCATGACTGCTAAAACACGTTGCCTTGTGGAGTCCATGGGTTCTCAAAAGAAGGACAAAGTGCTGCCCACTGCTGAGTAACAGACAGGATGCATTTGCTGATCTAAGGAAAGAATCAGCCCCTTGGTTGTTATAAAGCTTCTGCAGTAACATGGTGGATTTAGACAGGTGGGTGCAGGGCCGGTGCATCCCTCTGTGCAAACTGTGCACTTGCACAGGGCAGCAGTCACAAGAGGGCAGCATGATCGGCACAGTTTGCTGCCCAGCTGTAGGGTGAATGGTGGCAAGCAATGGACAACAGAGAGGCAGAACACAAACAGCTTTGGGGCTTTGGAACTGCATACAACATGTCTGATACATCTTCGTCCCTTAGTAATTGGAAGTTGCATAAGAGAAGGGAGGGACACGTCAGATATGCATGGACTCCAAAACCCTATGCTTTTTCCTTCTTTTTAATATTCGTAGCAGTAGCAAGTTAGACATCATTAAAGAAAAGTGGAAGCAAGGCCTGGCAAGGTGAGGTGGGAGCCATTGAACCAAGTGAGGCGCAGCTCTGTTACTGTATTCAGAATAGCAGGGAGTGGGTCCTTTGGACACCCTTTATGAGGAGAGGTGCAAAGGCTGAACTGGGAAAATTTCTGAGGCATCGGGGAGCAAAAAGCAAGCCCCACTGCATTCTTCCTGGGCCAAGGACAGCGCCAGGCTTGGCCATGTGATTAACTGAGGTTATCTATCCCATTAATCTATATTATTTACTGCCTATTATTATTATTAGTGTGCCACCTTTAGAAACTTCCCTCAGAGCCTTTGCCTTAATAGACCTGCAGCTTTTCATTTCTATTTCATCATTCCCATAGGTGATATTTTCTGTAGACAAAATAAAGATAAAAGGAGTTCAGTCAGCTCCTGTCTTTCAGATTTTTGGAGGGAGGGAAAGCAGATATTCTGGACAAGATGGGATTTCAGAGAAAGAACATCTAAAATGTACCTGAGGTGTGAAGTACCCAATTTGAAAGCAGTAATTAGGAAACCTGCAAATTGTGTATTTTGTGCATTCACTGAGACTCTTTTTTCTCAGTGATTGCACTGATGCTTGCTTTACAGAGAGAGCTTCATTTTTATTCTTGTGGAATTTTCTGGAACTCAGAAGGTGGTGCCCACTCTTCTCTCTCTCCCTCTTTGCAACCCTCGGTTTCTCTAGGAGAAAAGGACTAAAGGTAAACAGGCACATACGGTGTTATCTTTTCATTACACTAACTGGTATCACTTGTTCACCTTTATTTCTGTGCATTGAAGTGGATTAACATGGCCACCACACTACTTTATTTAAGGATATGAATCATGATGCCTAGAAGCAGACTTTGCATAGACACTTTCAAAACTAATTGTATCTATAATGGTACTGGGTCATTACACAGGGAAAGGAAACGAGGGGCTTTTCCCAAGCAATGGAAGAACATCAAAACTTAAATGATCTTCCCACTCAGGCACATTTCTTTTTTGTACCAACCAGATGTATAGAAGGGACATATTTTATCAATAAAGTTAAGACAGATCGCAGAATAACTGATGGCATGCTGCATTTATAACCTCACCCATACATAAACCTTATAGACTAACCAATTTATTGGGGAATGAACATTTGAGGACAAGAGTTCACTTTGATGTGGACTCTTATCCTGGAAAGTTCATACCTCAATAAATTGGTTAGTGTAAAAGGTACCACCTGCCTCTGTAATTTTCACTGCTCCAGACTAACAAGGCTACCCTCTCAGAATATTCAATATGTTGGGACAAAAGAGAGGCTTGTGAAGGGCTCCACTGCAATCAGTGAGGGCAGGGACAGCACAGATGGGGGCAGCACAGGGCAGCAAAAAGGTAGCACCAGCCCTGGGTGAGTGGATGTTAAAGGGGCACATTCTCAGAGGCTAGGAGAACAGGTGTAACCCCTCCACTTTGGGCACATCCCAAAAGGAGAGAGTTCATGAAGATGAGATTAGCTGCAACTTTTGTATAAATACACAACAAAATAGTTCTCCAATCAGTCCTGTGCAAATCTTGCTTTAAATGTGTATTCAAAAATAAATCCTTCACAACCATGGGCAGGCAACTCAAGATAATATGCTACCTAAAGCAAGAGATTAGATGGTGACACCTCCCCCCCAGCCAAAATAGAGGGGCCTCCTCAGAGCTCTAGTCAGGGAACAGGGGGTCCCTTACTCAGGACCCTGGTCAGGTGGTTGCCCCAAGAATAAAGAAAGCAACATATTCCCAGCCTATATGGGTTTTTTTTAACTTTGCAGTGATGTCTATATTCAGCAAAAATTGTAGCAGTTTAATTATGTAGCCTGAGAATCTAATATAAAACATATAGACTGCTGACACTGCACACTGGACTGGCATGGTATCTAATGTAAAACACATAGACTGCTGACACTGCACACTGGACTGGCATGGTATTTAATGTAAATATATACTCAGCAAAAAACAAAGGAGATGAAAGTGCCAACATACCAAGGAGCAAAAAGACAAGGTGAGAACCACGGCACAGTTTATAACGCCACAATAAAATTATTATAACTAATTTTATTTTGATGCTTTTAATTGTGCTGTGGTTCTTGCTTTCTCTTTCTGCATCCAAACAAACCCCTCTCCCAACAATGGGTGCAGAGCAGAACTAGGACATTTCAATCAGAACTCAACATACAATAATAATTTCTGATTCTGGTGCCATCTCAGTAACATCAATATAAACCCTCACCAGTATTAGGCATATTGTGAAGTAATGCAAAATCTTACAGATACTACTTAAAATCTATAGAGAAAATCTACCATACCATAACAGCATTGACTTCCAAAGCTCATACAAGGGGCCTATCCAGAAAAGAGAAGCACCGTAAATATTGCAGTGAGCCACAGAACATCAATAAACCTATTCAGAAAACCAAGCAAGCCAGATTATTACCCATCTCAACTTAGAAACCCCTTGCTAACAGAATACCTAGCCCTGGTCACACACTCAGAACACAGACAGATCTTCACGAAACTAAAAATAGACATATGTAGACAAAAATTAAACTTAAACCCCATGAAGTCAGACTCCGTATTGCCTCTCCATTTTTATCACTTCCCCTGCCCCCAGTTACTACTCTCACTGCTGCTTCTCTCTCATAACTTCTGCACAGCGGCGGCAGGCATAAAAACAAGCATGGGGTCTTTGTGACTCCAGCGTGCTTGGAAGGCCCTGTCTATCTCATTTCCCTTCTGACGTGAAAGCTTGCATCAGAAGGGAATGGGACCAGTAGGGCTTTCAAGTGTGCTGGAGTCACGAAGACCTCGCACTTTTGTTTTGTTTGCTTCTTTTTTTTTTACGAACTTGCAGCCTGCCACCGCCACGGCTTCTCACTGGGTCTAAGCCAGCGGTGCAGTGGCAGCAAGAGGAGTATGATGGCACTGCTGCCGCAGACCCAGCAGAAACTGTGCAGTGGCAGCAACAGCAACCATTTTTTTTTACTTTTTTTTTTTTAAAGAGAAGGCAAAGTGTGTCGGCCACCACTGGGGTATTTTGGGGGCGATTTTTTCTCTTCCAAAATTTTGCCACCTGAGGCAGCTGCCTCGCTCCGTCTAATGGGAGGGCCAGCCCTATTCACAATACAAAACTGTGAAGAAACCCAGGGCCAGCGCTACCATTAGGAGAACTAGGCGATCTCCTAGAGTGCTGAACAGGGGCACCCATTGCTGCCGTTGTTGCCCCTCTCGGGAAGGAAGCTATGGCAATGGCTGCAAACAGCCCCGTTGCACTTATCTTTAAACTTTGGCACCGTGGGGCTGTTTGCTTCCGTCCCTCCGATGCTGACTTCGTGCTGCAAACAGGAAGTCGACATCAGGCATTGGAAACAAACAGCCCAGCAGCACCATAGGGTGCCTCATCTCCTTGTGCCGCCCTGAAGAAACCCCAAGCCATAATTATTTTCACAAAATTATTTAGCTATGGAGACCATCAGATAGGTAGTATGGGGTTATTTTAAAAGTCCTATTCATGTTTTGGATGTCCGAAAACAGGCATAGAGATGTCCAAAGCACAAAGCTGGCTTTAACTGAAAAACATCTAGAGGGTGTAGAGAAGAAAACATTCTATCAAGTCTGTGAAATCATGTCTGCACCTGGACGTGCCTGCATTTTTTTCTGACGTTCTGGCTTAGATGTCCCAGATTGCACTTGGACGGCTCTTCTAAAATTCCCCTCTATGAGGCACATTTCAAAGGGGACATCAAAGCCAGAACATCTGAAAAGAAAGGCAGGCACATGCAAGTTCAGTCACAATTCCAGAAACGTAGATGTGCCTGATATGCTCACGTATCAAATGTCTATATAGAAGTCCCCATGAACACATTTCACAATCAAAATGGCTAATAGCACAATGGTGAGAATAGTGACTTAAGAGCTGGGTGGCCAGAATTTAAATCCCAGGATTTTATTATCTAAAGCTAGTCACTTAATTCTCCATCTTCTCTGGGTGTTTTAAGGTGAAAACAAACACTTTCCTGATGCCTATTCGTGCCTGGAGCAGGAATAAACAAGCATGTGCCTGCAGACGGCTCTGCTGCTTCTGTGATCGAACGGGGACGTGTAAGTCCATTGCCCCCCCCTCCCCCAAATATGCCTCTGCCACACCCCTGTGCCTATTTGAATTCGGAACAGCATTTGTGGAATTGTTACGTAGACATGTCTGATTTCCACGTGCATGTCTGCAGAAGTCCAAACCACAACTAGAGCTTTTAGAATGATCCTCTATGTGTGTGATCAATGACACACAACATGTATGCCCCATATCATTCATCATTCTCAAATTTTCAGTCCATTTGTATTTACTTATAGTCCTTTAATTGCTTTGCTGTTTATTGTATTTTCTACATGAGATTCTTGAGCAAAGTGATCTTTTGTAAAGTGATGGTTTACTGCAGCAAACTTGTGGACAGCAGCAAGCTGTAAGTACAGTGAACACTGAATGCAGTTAGGATTGACACTGTGGAGAAACACTTTTATTTATCAGTTTTTATAGCACTTTATCATTTTAGTGCCTTTAACTGTTAAATATAAAAGTGAACAGTGTGCATCTTGTGAGCAACAGACGCGCGCTGTGCGAGTTGTGAGTTGATACTGTGAACATTCCACTGCAGCAGAGCCTTCGGGCTTGAAACATGAATTCATGTCGGCATACAGAAGCTAAGTACTTTAAAAGTTTTAAAAGTCTACTATTGGACATCATATTGCAATACTTAAAAAGTTAAAAACTGTGGGACAGGTGTAAAGGCATGTTGATGATTGAGATTGAGGAATATAACATGTAAGATAAAGTGACTGAATAATATACAAATCCCCCTCTGATGGTCTGTTTTTGCCATATATTTTGGTACTATTTAGGAAATAAGTGCTGCATGTCAGCACTCGTATTGTTATGGTAGAAATGAGAGACATGTTACAGCTAATATAAACTACATTTTAAACATATATATACGTATGAAATGAGAGTCAGAAGCTGCAACGATGTCTTATATACTGGGACATGGAGCATACGAAGCATGAACCAAGGGAAGCTGGAGATGGTCAAGAATGAAAAGGAACGTGTACAACTCAATCTGTTGGGTGTCAGTGAACTGAAATGGACTGGCATTGGGTACTTTGCATCTGATGATCACATGGTCTACTATGCTGGAAATGAAAGGCAAAGAAGAAATTGTGTTGCATTTATAATAAAGAAGAAACTTGCAGGAACTGTAATGAAATACAATGCAGTGAATGCTTAATTTCTATTCATCTACGAGGAACGCCCATCAACACAACTATAATTCAAGTATATACCCCAACAACAGATGCAGAAGAGGATGAAGTTGATGAGTTATATGAACAAGTACAAGCTGAAATTGACAGAACATGCAAACAGGATATCCTAATAGTCATGGGTGACTGGAACGCAAAAGTTGGCAACAAAGAAGAAGGCAAAGTGCTGGAAAAATATGGACTTGGCGATAGAAACGAAGCTGGAGAAAGATTGATAGAATTCTACAAAAACAACGATCTATTCATCTCAAACACCTTCTTCCAGCAACATAAGCGGCGACTGTACACATGGACTTCGCCCAATGGATTGTACAAAAATCAAATTGACTACATCTATGGAAATCAACGATGGAAAATCTCTATCACATCAACAAAGACAAAACTTGGAGCTGACTGTGGTACAGATCACCAACTACTAGTATGCAAACTCAAACTGAAGTTGAAAAAGAGTAAGCCACTCATGAATGTAGCAAAATATGACCTTGAGAATATACCACTGGAATTTAAAGACTGCCTGCAAAATTGATTTTCTGCTTTAGATACAAATGACACAGGTCCAGAAATGTTATGGGATGACATCAAGAAGGATGTGTTGGAAGAAAGTGAGAAATCTGTACAAAAGGTGAAAAAGCAAAAAACGGCCAAAATGAATGACTGAAGAAATTCTGAAAATTGCCAAGAAATGCAGAGAATCTAAAGCCAGAGGATGAAGAGAGACAATCACAGAACTCAGAGATTTCCAACATACAGCAAGACAAGACAAGGAGAAGTACTATAATGACAGATGCAAGGAAATAGAAGCAAAAACTATAAAAGGAAGAAAAAGATCAGCTTTCCTAAAGCTATGAGAGTTAAAGAAAAAATCCCAGCCTCAAATTGGAATGTTACAAGATGCTCAAGGATCCATGTTGAATGATGCTGAGAAGATCAAGAAAAGGTGGAAAGAATATAAAGATAAAGATCAAGTGGACCAACAGCCGATTCAACCTGTACCTTATGATCCAGAACCATTGGTGATGAAAGAAGTCGAAGCAGCATTGAAATCAAAGAACAAAGCACCAGGCATTGATGGCATTCCCACTGAAGTATTACAGCAATATGATGCAGCTGTTACCATATTTATAAGGCTCTGCCAGGAAATTTGGAAGATAATATCATGACCAACTCACTGGAAAAGATCTGCATTTATACCAATACTAAAGAAAGGTGATCCAGCTGACTGTGGAAATTATAGCACAATCGCTTTGATTACACATGCCAGCAAGAGTCTACTGAAGATTATTCAGCAGAGATTACCACCATACCTGGAACGAAAACTGCCTGAAGTGCAAGTAGGGTTCAGGAAATGACAAGGAACGAGAGACATCACTGCGGATGTGAGATGGATCCTTGAAAAGACTAAAGAATACCAAAAGAATATCTATATGTGTTTTATTGACTACAGCAAGGCTTTTGACTGTGTAAACCATGAGAAACTCTGGGCCACATTAAGAAGCATGGATATACCACAACACCTGATCGTTCTCTTGCACAATCTTTACTTTGATCAAGAAGCAACAGTTTGAATGGAACAAGGAGAAGCAGAATGGTTTAAAATCAGCAAAGATGTATGACAAGGCTGCATACTTTCCCTCTATCTGTTTAATTTATATGCAGAACAATCAGAGAAGCAGGACTATATGAAGACAACAGAGGTGAGAAGATTGGTGGGAGACTCAACCACCTTCGCTATGCTGATGATACCACATTACTGGCTGAAAGTGAAGATGATTCAAAACATTTGCTTCTCAAGATCAAGGAACATATAGTCTTAATAGGGGCCTGCACCTTAATATAAAGAAGACAAAGATTTTGACAATTGGAAAAATCATTAAATTCATCGCTGATGGAGAAGAAATTGAAATAGTAAACAACATTAACCTACTTGGCAGGACCGTACCTAGTCCTGTGTGAGCAGTGCAGCCACACAGAGCGCAAAGGCTTAAGGGGCGCATTTCAGCTATCTGCTGTTGCCTGCCGCCACCACTTTTTCTTCTCTCAGCAGCGGCAGGCAACAGCAGACAGCTGAAATGCACCTCTTAGACCTTCTCGCGGCACGCTAAGCAGGTCTGGTCCCTCCCTCCTCTGACGTGGCGTCAGAGCAGGGAGGGACAGATCTGCTTAGCACGCCGGTGACTTGCACATTGGGCTCGCCTCTTCTCTCCTGCCCCCATCCACAAAGTGGCTGGATGGAGATGCAGAGGGGGAGCGCGTGCCTGATGTGCAAGTCGCACAGGGCGCGATTCACGCTCGGTACAGTTCTGCTACTTGGATCAACTATCAATAATGAAACAAGAAGTCAAGAAATCCAATGACGCATTGCTCTTGGCAAAATGGCTATGAAGAATCTAGACAAGATTCTCAAGAGCAGAGATGTCTCTCTCCATTCAAAGATTCAACTTGTTCAAGCCATGGTATTTTTAATAAGGTCATATGGATACGATAGTTGGACAGTGAAAATGATAGATAGGAAGAAAATTGATGCCTTTGAATTATGATGCTGGAGACGAATACTGTGTATACCATGCACTGCCCGAAGAACAAACCAGTCAGTACTAGAGGAGATCAATCCTAAGCTTTTTTAGAAGCTCAGGTGACGAGACTTCGACTTTCATACTTTGGACACATCATGCGATCATTAGAGAAAGACATCATGCTTCACAAGGTAGAAGGTCAATGCAAAATAGGAAGGCCAGTAATGAGATGGATCGATACAATAACAGCAGCTTTGGGTGCCATTCTGTCAACAATGAGCCGCCTGACTGGAGACCGAACACAGTTTAGGACAACTATCCAGAAGGACACCTTGAGTCTACAACGGCTTGATGGCACTTAACAAAATGTATGTATACAAAGTGAGCCGGTCAATATAGTGTATCTGGATTTTCAGAAAGCCTTTGAAAAGGTCCCTCATGAGAGACTCTTGGTGAAATTTAAAAGTCATGGGATAGGAGGCAATATACTATTTTGGATCAGGAACTAGTTAAAAGATAGAAAGCAGAGGGTAGAACTAAATGACCAATTTTTCCAATGGAGAAAAGTGAATAGTGGAGTACCCCAACGCTCTGTGCTGGGTCCACTGCTTTTTTGCATATTTGTAAATGACCTGGAAATGGGAATAATGAGAGGTAATCAAATTTGCAGATGACACAAAAATATTCAAAGTTGTTAAAACCCAAGAGAATTGTGAAAAATTGTAAGAGGACCTTGATAAATTGAAAGACTGGCAGATAAATTGGGTAAAATGGCATATGGAATTTAATGTGGACAAGTGCAAATTTATGCACCTAGGAAAGAACAGCCCAAACTATGGTTACACGATGCAAGGTTCCACATTAGGAACCATCACCCAGGAAAAGGATTTAAGCATCATCGTGGATAACATGTTGAAACCCTCTGCCCAGTGTGCAGCGGCAGTCAAGAGAGCAAAGAGAATGCTAGGTATCATAAGGAAAGGAATGGAGAATAAAACAAAAAATATTATATTGCCTCTATATCGTTCCATGGTGCGACCGCACCTTGAATATTGTGTGCAATTCTGGTCGCCGTATCTTAAAAAGGATATAGCGTTATTAGAAAAGGTTCATTGAAGAGCCACCAAAATGGTAAAGGGGATAGAAGGATATCTCTATGAGGAGAGGTTTAAAAGGTTAGGGCTCTTCAACCTGGAAAAGAGACGGCTGAGGGGAGATATGATAGAGGTCTATAAAATAATGAATGGAGTGGAACGGGTAAATATAGATTGATTGTTTACCCTATCAAAAAGTAGAAAGACTAGGGGACATGCAATGAAGCTACAGGGTGACTTATTTAAGACTAATAAGAGAAAATATTTTTTTCACGCAACACATAATCAAACTTTTGACTTTGATACTAGAGGATGTAGTAAAAGCTGTTAGTGTAGCTGGATTTAAAAAAAGGTTTGGACAAGTTCCTGGAGGAAATGTCTATAAACCATTATTAAAGAGGACCCAGGAAATCCACTGCTTGCCCCAGTACCAGCATTGTGCAATCTTTTTGGGAAACTGCTAGTATGGCATCTCTTAGGTTCTTATGTTCTGGTCATTTTGAAACATATGGGGAAAAGATGTCCAAGGAGGGAGGACCCCTGCCCCCACTTAATCCATCTCGGCCTTGTCCAGGTGTCTTTATCTTTACTGACTTTCTTATTTATTTATTTGTACATTTTTCTATACCGCCTCTTCCAGAGATCAGAGGCTGTTTACATATAACCGAACAATAATAATAAGGAGCGTTATTATTTTACAAAGAACAATTTAGGTAATTTAACTAAAGGCAATATATAATGAAACAGGTGGCAAAAACATGCCGATATAATAACATACTGCATCTTCGGAAACCAGCAGGGTGGTCTACAATGCGTTCAAAACAAAAAGGCCAGGCATGTCCAGGAAACAGAAAAGAACTACAATTCTTGATAGGAAAGCAGTAAGCACACTAGACAGGGAGAGGAAGCAAAAGAAGGGGGGCGAGGGCAAGCGAGAGGAGAGAAGGAAGTAGCTGGAAAAACTGGGAGGGAGATCATAGGCAAGACAGAAAAGATGTGTTTTAAGGAGTGCTTTAAATTTGGGATAGGATGGTTCCAGATGGAGGGACAGAGGGAAGGAAGGAGGAAGGGAGTTCTGTAAGGATGGTGCTAGGAAGAAAAAGGCAGAATTGCAGGTGTGTTCCAAATGGGCATGTGCAGGGGAGGGAAGCTCAAGACAGTTAATGTGAATGGACCGGAGACTGAGGCACTGAATGAAACTGCAGTCAGCCAGGTAGTGCGGTGTGTGAGTGCAGATAGTTCTATGAGTCAGAATTAGGAATTTAAATACAATACCATTGTATATAGTTAAATAATTTATATGTACAAAGTTTCCCCCTATGTTGTATCCTGTTAGACTTCCTGTTACATGTAAACTCACGACAGCCTGTTGCTATCTGTGAGTACTTTAAGTTTACTGTAAACCGCGCTGATGATAAAAGTGTGGTATATAAGAGCGTTAAATAAATAAATAAATAAATACGCTAGGGAACTGGTAACCAGTGAAGATGAATTAAATGAAGTGTGATATGACTGTAATGGGAAGTATGAGAAATGATCCGGGCAGTTGTGTTTTGAATCAGTTGCAGGCGATGTATCTGGCATTGGGGAAGACAGGTGAAATTAACATTCAAGTGGTCCATACGTGAAATAACCAGTGCGAGAAGAAGTGTGGTGAGTGAGGAGGGAGACAGGACATCACTAACTGCTCTTATCTGATGGAGGAAGAAGAAAGAACGACGTGCAACAGCAGAAATATGATCGAGGAAGGACAGTTCAGGGTCAAGGACTACTCCTAGGTATCGAAAAGAGGATACCAGTGATATTGGGTTATCAAGAAGTAAAGGAGCCAAAGAAGGAGGGGAAGAGCTGAAAGCAAACCACATCACTGATGTCTTTGAGGGGTTAAGATGAAGAAGACTGGAAGAAAGTCTGTTCGCAACAAGAGTTAGACAGGTGTTGAGTGGTGAGAGATCCGGGGACACTGGAGAGGTATGATGGAGAAGGATAACATCATTGGCATAGTAATAGGCTGAAATTCCAGTTTGCTGTATCAAGAGTGCAAGGGAAGCAAGACAAATATTGAAGAGTAAGGGTGCCAAGACTGAGCCTTGGGGGACACCACAGGACAAGGGCGTGGACGTGTCAGATGAAGAGACTACAGAAAAGGTGCAGGAGTGAGGTAAGGAGTGTCCCAGATTTGCTCTCCAAAAATCTAATAACCCTACCTAGAGGATGCTCATAGGTACCCTTATGTCCAGGAGCAACATTATGTAATCATTATTAACAAATGGAGGTGGAATATTTTAGTCCAAGAACTTTGATCAAATACAGCTAATTCAAAATATCAAAAGAGGTTTATTAATTGCCCGGTATTTCAAAGGCATAATGAAAGAAAATATGATCTCTCCCTTTAAGCATACAGTAAAAAATTGGGGAAAAGATCTGGAAATAGAGATCTCAGAAAATTATTTTCAAATAAGCTTTATGCAAATCTACAAATTAATGAATGTATTGTTATGAGACATGCATTTTGATATTTTGCTTAGGCTATATATGCACTCAATAAAAGACAGGAGCTACTAACTCAAAAAACTAGTAAATGCCAAAATATTGAGAGCATGAATCTGAACTGTATCTGGAAATGCCCATTCATTGAGAAATTTTGGGATGAAATATGTACTCCTTTTTCTATCCTCATGGGGAAATAGTCAGCAAAAATGCTTAAGTGTGTTTATTAGACATGATAGATGATAAAGGCATGTCTGTAGCAATATTTTTGCTTAGGAAATCCTGTCTCATAGTGAAAAGATATATTTTGATACAGTATGACTAGCTTGTAGACTATGGCTAGGTTAGAGCAACTGCCTAGTACCCAGAAGATCAAGGGTTTGATTCCCACTGGCACTCCTTGTGACCTTGGGCAAGTCACTTTACCCTCCATTGCCTTAGAAGAAAAGGCCTGGCAATCTACTTCTGGTGATACATTGCCAAGGAAACCCAGGGGAAGCTGGGTTGCCAGGAGTCAGCAGTGCCTTGACCGCACTAAAAAAAAAAAAAGACTAGATTGTAAGCTCTGATGAGCAGGGACTGTCTTTCATACATGTGTGTGCTGCGCTGCATATGTCTTATAGTGCTATACAAATGTTCAGTAGTAGTATATAGAGGAAATACCTCCTAATATAATAATGCAGAGAAATCAAATCTTTACTTTGCTAAGGAAGGAGAAACTGTCTTTAATTAGTACAAGTATTCAGAGATGAAAACATTTCTTAAAGTATGGGAGTTCTTTTTGATGTCTCTGGCTTCCGAGCTAAGAATTGAAATGGTGAATTCAATTAGAATTAGAATTGAATCTAGAGATTGGATTAACTTGGAACTGGAAAAGGCCTTGTCCTATGTCATCAGACTCAGACTGCAATTTTTTAATGACAGATCAGAGATAAAATTTTCCGATAAGGAGATGGTGGTGAGGAGATAAATGAAAATATAAAAACTAAAATGTCTTCATTTCGTGTATGATGGATGCGTTCAGAAAATATTTCAAGTCAATATTCAGAAGCATTTATCTGGATAGCAGCTCCTGATGGATAGTGCTGCTTAGTGCTTTTTTGAGGGGACACTCAATGGTACTCAGTGCCGGCACCTTTTCATTGCCTGCTAAACTTGACCCATGGTCCACATGCATTCATGAAAGAGCCCTGCATATGAGTAGCGGCACCTTTCACTGGGAAAAATGCACTGGTGCCACTAAATATTGTACAGATCTCCTCAGCCTTATCCATAGAGTGTCAGGGTGGTCCATGGGCAGAGCATCACATTGTCTGGATAACATGATGTTCTCCATGTCTCAACTTTTAAAGCAGTCCTCCTGCACTGCTCCTCTGACTCTTCCTCCTCCACCCCGTCAGCCCGCTCCCTCGACGGACAGCCCGTCGGATCTCCAGGAGGTGGCTCCGACCGCCCTGGACAATCGGGCATCCACTTCAGACAGCCAGCTCCCGGGTAATCCGTCCCCTGACAGCACCGCGGAGGAACAGGATCTCGAGGTGGCGGTCGTGGGGTCTGCATCCCACGAACATGTGACCCCAGGAAAGAGTCACTCCCTGGAGCCAGAAGATCCTCCACCCCCTCCAGAAGATCTGACGTACCCTAAATTCCTGGACAAACTCGCCTCCACCTTATCCCTGAGGGGCTCAGATGATAAGAAGGAGCCAGTACCTGAGGTCCTAAAATACCTCGCAACCCCAAAGCCTGCCTTTGCACTGCCTATCCACCAGACACTGCGGGACAATCATTTGAGGCTGTGGCAGATCCCAGCATCTGGTCGCCCTTTTCCCAGGAGGCTTGAGACGAAGTACCAGGTGCAACCTGTCCCAGGGTTCTCGTCACCCCAACTGGCGCATCAATCCATTGTGGTGTCTTCAGCCCTCAAGCGCATTATGTCCTTGCGCACGCACGCCAATAGCCGACCGGGTCGAGACCACAAGCTCCTCGACGACATCGGCAAGAAGGTCTTCCAAGGAGCCATGCTCAACGCAAAGATCGCGGCGCATCAGTTTCAACAGGTGCTTTTCCAAGACGCCTGCGTAGCTAACCTCAAAACCGCCATGGCATCCCTTCCAAAGGAATCTCAAGCATTGGCATCCAGCGCACTTATGGATATGTCCGAGTGCAGCAAACACTTAGCCAGCACAACTTTCGACTCTTTCGACACGGCGCTGAGAACCGCTGGCACAGCTATCTCAGCAAGACGGTGGGCGTGGCTAAGAGCATCTGGCCTGCGTGAGGACACCCACGATGGCATCGCAGATGCACCCTGCACGGGCGAGTCACTCTTCGGCGACAAGGTCAAGGATACTGTCAATGTTATGAAGGAACATTGTACCACCTTACAGACCTTGGCAGAGGACGGGTTTGAGCACCACGGGGGCACTCAGAGAAACAGTTTTCAGAGGAAAACACATTACCCCTCCAACAAAAGGTACCCCTCCAACCGGAAATGGCAAAACAGCAGGTACAAGACCAGCTCTTATCATGGCTCCTCACACCAACGAAACTCCCAGAGGGACCGCAAGCAGAAGAAGGGCAACACGCCCACAAGCAAGAGCGGGCCCTCCTTTTGACGCCAAGTTACAGGCAACCTTCCAGATCGGGGGCCGCCTGATATACTTCCTGACAGAATGGTTATGAATCTCCTCGGACTCCTGGGTCCTGCAGATCATCCGAGAGGGCTACCGCATGCGCTTTGTAACTCCACCACACCAAAGCTCTCATCATAAGAACATAAGAACATAAGATATGCCATACTGGGTCAGACCAAGGTCCATCAAGCCCAGTATTCTGTTTTCAACAGTGGCCAATCTAGGTCATATGTACCTAGCAGTATCCCCAAGAGACACAAGTTCCACAATGCTTGTACATCCCATCAGCGACACCCCCCCACATCTGCACCTAGCCATGGCCGCAGAACTGCTGCATCTACTAAACTCTCGAGCCATAGAAGAGGTACCCACAGCCGAAAGGGACTCTGGTTTTTACTCCAGATACGTCCTTATTCCCAAAAGGACAGGAGGCTTCCGCCCCATCCTGGACCTCCGACGACTCAACAAGTTTATCACCATGGAGAAGTTCAGGATGTACTCGCTCAACGCCATCCTTCCCCTGATCCAGACCGGCGACTAGATGGCGTCCCTGGATCTACAGGATGCCTACACTCATATCCGCATCCACAAGTCGCACAGGAGTTACCTCCACTTCCAGGTGCTGGGACAACGCTATCAATACAGAGTCCTTCCCTTCGGTCTATCCCCTGCTCCACGGGTCTTCACGAAGTGTGTGGCTGTAGCAGCAGCTCACCTCCGCAAGCGGAACATCTCCGTCTTCCCATACCTGGACGACTGGCTCCTCACAGCACCCTCCGCCCCGCAGCTTCAGGAGGCCTTACAGACAACCATGGCACTGATATCCTCTCTAGGATTTGTCATCAACTTCAACAAGTCACACCTAGCGCCTTCTCAGAGGCTAGAGTTCATAGGAGCTGTGATCGACACCACAGTCTCGAAAGCCTACCTTCCAGAATGCAGATTGCTCGCCATCACCTCCCTGGCATCCAAGGAGGCCGAGACAAGGACTTCTTCAGCGAGGTCCATACTACGGCTGCTGGGGCATATGTCGGCCACGACCTTGGTCCTCCCTATGGCGAAGTTGAGGATGCGCCCATTGCAGTGGCATTTGCGCGCCCACTGGAATCAACACTCTCAGCCCCTCTCCACCTGCATTCCTATGACCCCCCAGACCACCGCTCAGCTCCGCTGGTGGATGATACCGGCAAATCTCTCAGTGGGCAAAGACATCCACCCCAAAGAACACCAAGTGATCCTAACCACAGATGCATCCACCACAGGTTGGGGTGCCCACATCCAACAACTCAGCACCCAAGGGGTGTGGACCCTGCAGGAGAGGCTCCTGCATATCAACATCCTGGAGTTAAGAAGCCATCAGATATGCCCTAAAAGCATTCCTGCCACAGGTGCGTGGCAGATCCATCCTCATCCAGACGGACAACCAGGTGGCCATGTTTTACATCAACAAGCAAGGGGGCACTGCTTCGCGCTCCCTATGCAGGGAAGCGCTACAGATATGGTCCTGGGCCCTGGAGAATGCATGCCACCTTCGGGCCTCTTATCTCCCGGGAGACCAGAACACCTTGGTGGACAAGCTAAGCAGACAGCTGCAGCCGCACGAATGGACTCTCCTCCCGGAGGTCTCCGACAGTCTATTCCGACACTGGGGGTCACCGAACATCGACCTCTTCGCCACGGAACAGAACGCCAAATTCCCCCTGTTCTGCTCCAGACACCCGTCAGCCAGGAGGCTGGCGGCGGATACATTCGACGTATACTGGGGGGAGTGGTCTCTGGTGTACGCATTCCCGCCGACTCCCCTCATTCCGGCAACACTGCAACAAATCATCCGAGACAAAGCCCAAGCCATCCTGGTGGCTCCCCACTGGCCGTGCCAGATGTGGTTTGCTCTACTACTGCACCTAGCATAAGGAACCCCGAAGCACCTGCCCCTTCAGACCGGATCTACTAACGCAGAACGGGGGCAGCACGCACCATCCCAACCTCGAAGCCCTATCTCTCACTGCCTGGAGGTTGAGCGGCTGAGCCTTTCTGGACTCCAACTTCCTACAGACGTACAGGACGTGGTACTAGCGGCCAGGAGACCCTCCACCAGGAAGTCCTATGGTCTCAAATGGAAGAGGTTCAGCATCTGGTGTGTGGCGCGAGGCCTCGAACCCACCACATGCCCGCTTCCCAACGTACTGCAGTATCTTAGCTCTCTGTCTCACCTCGGTCTGAAGACACAATCCGTCCAGGTCCACCTCTCGGCAATAGCGGCCTTCCACGCGCCGCCTGTAGGGGCCAACTCTATTGCGGCACTGCCTCTCACAGCACGCTTCATGAAAGGCCTGTCAAATCTGAAACCTCCGGTCAGGCATCCTGTGCCACCTTGGGACCTCAATACGGTCCTACAGTGTCTGACGCGAGAGCCCTTCGAGCCACTCCAATCAGCCAACATGAAGTTCGTCTCCTGGAAGACGCTTTTTCTCATAACCATCACATCCGCAAGGAGGATCAGCGAACCGCAAGCACTAGTGGCACACCCTCCTTACACGCAACTACACCAGAGCCGCGCATCCCTTCGGACCAACCCGAGGTTTGTGCCCAAAGTGCCATCTGCTTTCCATGTCAATCAGTCCATTGAGCTACCCACATTCTTCCCGGAGCCTCACGCTTCAGACGAAGAGCAACGGTTGCACACCCTGGACTGTCTCCGGGCCCTCCGGACCTATTTACACAGGACGCAAACCGTCTGGAAGGGCGAGCAACTGTTTGTATCTTTTGACCCGAACAGGCCGGGCAGACCTGTCAACAAGAGGACCCTCTCCCACTGGGTGACTGCCTGTGTCGCCTACTGTCTTGACCCCACAGGGACCAAGGAGCAGCCGAGAGTGGGCCCCCACCACCTCAGAGCGATGGCCACCTCTATTGCCAACCTTCGCTCGGTTCCGCTGATCGATGTCTGCAGAGCGGCCACTTGGTCCTCCCCGCACACGTTCCAGAGACACTACTGCCTTGATCTCAGGTCCATGGAGGACTGCGCCCTGGGCACTGCCGTCCTCTCCACCACTATGGGATGAAAGGGAACCCCAGCATTGCCCGGGACCCCTAGGAACATTTAGGGCACATGCCCTCACGATATACCCGTGGTCGCATGGTCACTACAGCCTTGAAGTATCACTGCGGCCGGCGGCGGGGTACTGTTTGCCTGTAGCGCATTGCACACCATGTTATTGCACTGTTAGTCTTGTTGCACATTACTGTATCTGAAAATGGTTTAGCTGTGAGTTGATTCTGATCTTTACCATCTGGCCTTTCTCATTAATGTAGCACTTGCTTCACATGCTCTGCATTGAATAATCTCTATTGTATTAGAGCATGAGTAGAATTACCTTATGATGAATGTCTTTGCCATGGGGTAACTGGGGAGGTGCTGTGATATCGGTTGCCAGGTGACACCGTTTGCAGCACGGTGTATTTCATCTTTCCAAGATGGCTACATCAACCTCTTGGAAAGATATTTTTAGCTTTACTATGGAGCGTGCTAAAGAATAGCTTAGTGCGCCGTCTTTGCTTCAAGGCAGCCATAGCGAGCCACATGCTGCCATGCAGGGCCGGATTTACCTTGAGTGAGGCCCTACGCCAACAAAAATTGTGGGCCCCCAGCAGGGGCGGCCCAAGGGGGGTGCGGGGCCTCATTTGCATAAGGGGCCTCATTTGCATAAATATTTGCATAATGTTACCATATACTAACTTTTAGTAAGCGTGCCTCTTAATGAGTGTATGGATAAAGAAAGACTAAAAGATTTCTACATTACTATAATCCAGTGCCAACTGCCAGACAGATTAGGAACTACTACAAACACTGCCCATTTAGAACGCATAGCAAACCCGCCGTATCCTAACAGCACTACCAGGACTCACAAAGCACCATACTGTACCAATCAAAAGGCAACACTGCAAATATTAAACCAATACATTTCAGAGAACAACAATACATGACCTACTGGGGAAAGAGAACAAGTGGCAATGTCAAATAGGAATTATATAAACAGAACACCTCAGCTCAGTTACACATGCAGAACATAGACCATCACCAAACAAGTAATCACAATTTAGAAACAGGAAGACAATAATTAAACTGGGAATCCCAAAAGCCAAACTTGGAATGTACAACACTGTAGAAATAAAACTATACATTAATTTACTCTTGTACTAAACAAAGCGCAGACGTTAATGATGCATATTTACCAGAGCTGACATATTCCAATTAATAAATTCAAAATAAAGAGATATTTTTCTACCTTTTGTGCATTTTTTTCAGCTGCAATTGCTCCAGCCACTTTCTTCTGGTTTCTTCGTGTCTTCTGCTAACTCTCCATCGTCTGCTGTCCATTTGTCCTTTCTTCTCTCTTCTAGTTTTTTTTCCATTCTCTCTGTACATCTGCTTTAACATACTAATCTTTCTCCTTTTGCTCTTTCCTCATTCCTATTTCATCCACTCAAATTTTACCCCTCCATCCTCAATCCCCACTTACTCTCCCAATACCCGGCCAATTGTAGATTTTTTATCCCTCCCACACAAAATATTTTTCCCTTCTCCATTTTACTCTTCCAGCCCCATCCCATTCTAATCCTCCCCCAACATCAGCTCCCTTCTAGTTCCAGCCTCACCCAGCATCCATTCCCTTCTAGTCCCTGCATCAGCCCATTTCCAGTCCTAGCCACCCATCAGCCCATTTCCAGTCCTAGCAACCCCCCAACCCAATACCAGTCCTAGCCCCCCATCAACCCACTTACAGTCCTAACCCCCCATCACCCCATTTTCAGTTTAAGCCCCCCCTATAACCCATTACCAGTCCTAACCCCCCATCAGCCCACTTCCAGTCCTATCCCCATCAACCCATTTCCAGTCAGCCCCCCATAGGCCATTGCCAGTCCTAACCCTCCCATCAGCCCACAGCCCATTACCAGTCCTAACCCCATCAGCCCACCTCCAGTCTTAACCCCTCCCCAGCCCCTTTCCAGTCCTAGCCCCCCCATAGCCCATTACCAGACAGCCCCATCAGCCCACAGCCCATTACCAGTCTTAACCCCCCCAAAGCCCATTACCAGTTCTAAACCCCCCCAACAGCCCATTACCAGTCCTAACCCCATCTGCCCACTTCCAGTCTTAACCCCCCAGCCCCTTTCCAGTCCTAGCCCCCCCATAGCCCATGACCAGACAGCCCCATCAGCCCACAGCCCCTGACCCGTCTGAACCCCCCCCCCCAAAGCCCATTTCCAGTTCTAAACCCCCCCAACAGCCCACAGCCCATTACCAGTCCTAACCCCATCAGCCCACCTCCAGTCTTAACCCCCCCAGCCCATTTCCAGTCCTAGCCCCCCATAGCCCATTACCAAACAGCCCCCAACAGCCCACAGCCCATTACCAGTCCTAACCTCATCAGCCCACCTACAGCCTTAACCCCCCCAGCCCATTTCCAGTCCCAGCCCCAGCCCCCCCAATAGCCCATTACCAGTCCTACCCCCCCCCCCCCCGGTTGGCCTAAAGTAACCTGGCTGCCGCCGCGGGGCCCCCTCTGCTGCCGCGGCAGAATGGACTGACCCGCGGGGGCCCCCTCTGCAAGCTCGATCCGTCGGTCCGTCGGTCGGTCCGTCCGTCCGTCCCTCTCTCCCTCCGTGCAGGCTGTGAGAGGCGCGAAGGGAGACTGTCTCCCTCGCGTCTCTGTTAAGCCCGCAGGGGCTGATGGGAAATTTCCCATCAGCTCCTGCGGGCTTAACAGAGACGCGAGGGAGACAGTCTCCCTTCGCGTCTCTCACAGCCTGCACGGAGGGAGGGAGGCACGGAGGGAGGGAGGGACCGACGGATCGAGCTTGCAGAGGGGGCCCCCGCGGGTCGGTCCATGCTGCCGCGGCAGCAGAGGGGGCCCCCGGCGGCAGCCAGCAGGTTTTATTTTTAATTTTATTTTTAAAAAAAAGCTAACTTGTTCCATTTTTGTGGGCCCTTGCCAGCTGTGGGCCCTACGCCATGGCGTACATGGCGTATAGGTAAATCCGGCCCTGCTGCCATGAAATATTGATGTGCTGCCTTTGAATGTTTGTTACCGTAGCTATATCCATATTTATCGCCAAGTTGTATACCACCGGTTCTATGTAAAACAAATCTCTAGAGATTATGGGGTATGTTTACTAAACTGCGGTAATCGTAAATAACGCACGTTATGTAACGTTAACGATCGTAAGCACATCATAACGCGCGTTATGACGCGCTTACGATCGTTAATGTTACATAAAGCGCGTTAACCGTAGTTAACGATCGTAAACTCCCGCGGCGCGGTAAAACACCGCAGAAGGTGGAGAGAGGGCGGAGATAAGGGGTCAATGGGCGGAGAGTGGGCGGGGAGAGGCTCCCTTCACACTAACGCGCTGATCTGAAGAGCTCAATTCCAACGCGAATGAAAACCTGCCGTTAAATGCACATTACAGGGGAGAGAAACCATTTCAGTGTCAGCAATGTACAGCCCAGGCAGGGAAACCTAAAAAAAGTGATAAGTGTGATACATGTGCCCAGAACAAAAGGGCACATAAACACTGAAAATGACCCCAACAAACTGGAAAAAGACCATAACCATGCTGGCCAATAATGGTAGCAATGAGAAACATCAACCCCTCCCCCCCCGAGTAAGCTCCATAGAACAGATATAAATCGTGGAAGGGTCTATACTCCGCCCCCATACAAGGTGAATGAGCCCACAGTGATATAGCGCTGCTCAGGTTTTTCCCCACCATCGGACAGGGTTCGTATGGCGTGCACATGTCCGGCAACATCAGGGCGGGCATGTCAGAACGGCAACTGGACAGATGCCGGAGAAGGGGATACAGAGGGCCGCAAGCGGCACATGCTGTGGTGCAGCTGGGCCACAGTGCAGACTAGGACGATGCCAGACAGCAACTGTTGAAGGCCCAAGATGGGCATGACTGTGTTTCCCAAGTGTCACAGGGGATAGTACCCAGCAGCTACCCCCAAGGGCACGGAACATTGGCAGGCAGTGCTGGGAGGAAGCGTGGACACCTATGCAGGCACCCCTACCCCATAACCCGCACCATAGGCAGCCGCCTACCTGCACACTGGATGGCCTGAGACTCCGCACCACCAGCACCACCAGCAGAAGGGCATGTCAGCATGGTGGCTGAGGGATACTGGTGGTGGAGGGGGCAGTGGCAGCTGCCCAGAGCAGACCGTGGCCTAGCCCTGTGTAGGTGGGTGCCATGTACTGCAACAGATGGGCCCTGTCTGACGAACAGTCATGGTATCACCAAGGAATGTACTGACTCTGTGACAACAAGGTGGTGCAGTGCACAAAACCAGTGTATTCAAAAGCAGAGGGTCACAGGTTCAAGTCCCAGCTGTGGTTCCTGCCAACCCAGTCCCCATATTTTACCCACTACTACAACGTGCTAATACAGACAGCACCTTTATTGCAGATGACGTAAACATGCCCAAGACACCTACATTTTACCCTACAGAGCACAGACACCATAAACTTGCACATTACCTAGAGCAGAGCCTCCCAACTGCAGTCCTGGAGGGCCAAACACCATCCCGGTTCCATGCTGCCTCTGGTAAAGATGCCTGTGCTGCATTTCTATGTGCCACCCCCATGGTATGCAGATGTATCTCATGCATATTCATGAGGGACAGCATGAAAACCCGAACAGTGTTTGGCACCGCAGGACTGGAGTTGGGAACCTCTGCCGTAAAGCAGCAGCCAACAGGGGCAGACACACCCGCACCCACAGGCCCCATTATCCAAAGCCTCCTGGAGAGGCAGGACTTTGGGCTCTGCGTGCATCTCCCAATACTAGCACTTGCATACCTTAGTAATGCCACCCTAAACCTGGGAATATGGTACACATCTATCAAAAGGTTGCCATGAGTACTGGCAGATAGCAATTCCTAGGTTAAGTACACTTTTCTGAGTGAGCTGCATCATAGCAACTTTTCTGAGGTCTGTGGAGTGTGCTACAGGTCTTGTGTCTGACAGTGTTTACCAAACTGGGGAGTGACTCCTACAGTATTGCGTACCATAGCCATGCCTGCACTGTGCCCAGGACTGGTGTGGTGGCCTGGGCTGCCCAACACCTCTATAGTTGCACAATACTGGCATAGGTGTGGGGAGTGTGTGTCTGTCTATCCAGTGTGTGGTGGCTGCCAACACCCTCCACAGCCCACACTGCTAGCATTGTTGCCAGAATTGGCCTGCCAATGTGTATAATGAGGAGCAAGGTACAGTGGGAATAGCCTGGATTGGGTGGCCTGGCCTGGATGCATCTGCACAGGCATAGGGCAATGGCTCGGACATTGTAGTGTCTGGCCACCACCTGCACGGAAAGGGTGGACATAGCATGTCCTGCTGGGAGGTCACTCTCACCCTGACTGAGCAGTGACCATGGCATGGCTAGGTTCCCCCATAGTGCTATATAGCATTTCTCTCCTGTGATATTTATGGATTTCCTTATAGGGCCCAATTACTGACTTATCTGCTTGGTGTGTATGCTGATATCCCTGTTCTGGGTATATGCATCTTCTCCAGGACCATGCACTATGGACTAGCTGGCAGACTGTCTGCAGCTAGTATGTGTCTTGCTGGAACACCTTGCAGGGTGCAGTGGCTGGAGGCTTGCTGCTGGGGAATGTCAGATAATGGTGGGGGGCAGCTGAGCATGTCCAGGCCTGCCGTCTGTCTGCTATTGAGTTATGGATGTGTACCGCTCTGTCTGTTCCCCAGCAGGACTGGGGTTGCTGGTCCCCTCTACTGCTGCCATTGCAGGGAGGTAGACTGTGGATCTATTGGTGGGTGATCCTGTTTCCCACCCTGAGCCCCAAAGGGTGGGTTGTGTGGTGGTACATACTCTGCCTATGGGTCCATACACCACCACCACCACCACCAGGACCAGGTAATGATGGCACCAACACAGGATATGCACTATTCTGGGTGCAGCATCGCCCATAGGGACTAGACATGACCGAGACATACAGCAGGACACAGATGTATCCTAGGTGTGTCTAACGGAACTACCTATCACACACTACTGGGGACCTGCAGCATGGCGTATTTCAGCCATGAAAGGTGCTGGGCGCCCCACCTCAACCTCAGGGTGGGCACTGTACCCGCACAATGTGACTGTCTGTGGCTACTCTGTGGCAGTGCCACACACGGTCTGTTCCCCCTACAAGGCCGAGGTGCTGTGGGGGTGCATACCCGATCTTGTGCCCTTCTCTCGACTGCTGATTTGCATGTGCAGTGCATCATGGGTACGGGTGGGTTACCCCTATCCTGGT
This sequence comes from Ichthyophis bannanicus, assembly GCA_033557465.1. NCBI lineage: Eukaryota > Metazoa > Chordata > Amphibia > Gymnophiona > Ichthyophiidae > Ichthyophis > Ichthyophis bannanicus. Next base: position 700,085,185 of record CM066035.1, read on the forward strand.
ACCCACAGCAGACAGTTTGTGTGGTGACGTGCAGTCCTGCAGCCAGCCAGGGCTTTGTTCACATCCTTATAAGGTGTCTTATAGGGGACATTATAGGGTGCCTTGGCGGACAGTACACTTTATAATGTGCCCTATGGAGCGCGTTATGCGGCACCTTAGGTTATGCCACCATGAGGGTGTGTTTGCTGGCAGCACTAATTAAAATACACATCAAATGCCTCAACAATCGCTACTTCAATGTAAAGGGTGCTGCCTCACCCATCCTTATACTTTAGGCCCACTGGGGAATCGAACCCATGATCCCTGTACCATCAGTCAGTGTTGTAACCATTATGCTACAGCTCTGTTGCTGTGCTTGTATGCCTGCACGCCTTCTTAAGATTAACGCACGGTAACGTGCCCTGTAGCGCTCGTTCATTTATGGCGCCTTGTAGCGCGCGTTCTCGGAAACAATGTACCGCCCATGTCCTTATTTGGGGTTTCTGTCTCTACCGCGGCTCCTAACGCGAATCGCACTAACGCAGTTTAGTAAACATACCCCTATGTGTTGTTCTTCATCGTAAACAGCTTTGGTATAAAAGCAGCATATAAAAACTGTTAAATAAAGAAAATAAATATAAGCTGTTTTGAAAAGTTATTAAGTTGAAGGAATAGGTGTATTGGAGGTACAAATAAAATTGGGGGATACTGTGTTAGAATTAGTGGGTACTACATGAATAAGTTATTTAGAATAGTATTGCTCAGTAAATAATAAAATAGAGGAGCTTTTTAGACCAGTGATGGCACATAGTAGCGATTCCCCTTCAGGCATGTGACAACTGTCGCATAGAGAGGGAAGCAAATTTACTGAGGTCTTGTCTCCTCTGTTGTAGATTTTCTTCCAGAGACTATAATTAAGACTTGTATGGAATTAATTGAGCACTGAGGCTTTTGTTGGAAGATAGATATTGCAGACTTGTGCCATTGTCATTTCTCAGATTTTGTTAAAAGCTTGCTTTTCACCAAGTTTTGCTTCAGATTAGAAGGTTGTTGGAAGGCCTGTACCAGTAGAGCAAGGGACACCTTCCAGTGACTCAGCCGCCAGGAGGTCTTTAATCAGTTTTCTCAGTTTTTCCATGAGGAAAATTACACTTTCCTTGCCTAAGAGCAACAAAATCATGTACAGGTTTTGCAAAATCCAACTAGCTCATGTTCAATAGAAATCATTTCTAGTTCAGCTAAAAGGGATTCTGTCATTTTAGATCTTAAATCATTTTTAATTAATTTGAGTTTTGAAAAACCATGTCCGCTAGTTGCTATTGTAATAACGAGGCTCTGCAAATTCGGGGCAAAGCTATTTTTAGTAATGTCTTTTACTTCAATTCAAATCAACATAATGGACTTTTACACTGCTTATCTAACATTCCTAACCAGTTTACAGACATAACAATTAGGCTTGATTATCTGTTTCAACATTTGCAAATCATCATCATTCATTTGGAGTGCATTTATGTCTTTGGATTGTGAACTTTCATTGGTGAGAATATGTTGCAGGGTTTTGAAGTGTTTCGGGGCAGTTTCTCCAAAGGGGTTAATTTTGCAGATTGTTTAATTGAAATCCCACTTCTCTAAGGGAGACACTATCCAAAACAAAAGAAAAACCTCTTAGGAAACCTAAGATACCCACACAAATTAATTTAAATATTGACTATAACCTAACACACTCCACTACCAAATTCTACCACAGCCATTAATATTCTTCTTAAAGGGAGAAAAAGACCTCAGGATGGCTTTAATCCCACTATGTGGCAAACTTAATCGCCATAGGGGAAAGCAGATAACTCACATCGCCAGTCTTAAAAAACTCTCTCAACTTACTTTATTATTATAATTCCTAAAAAAAAGAACTTTTCCTGATTTTCCAAAATTTTCTTAAAAATACTCAAATATCCAAATTTGTTAACCATTTAAAAGGTCTCATGTATCTCCAAATTTCTCAATAGAAGATCATTTTTTCTTACAGACACAAGAACCAACTCCTACGTAGGTCAGCTGATCTCCTCTATGTAGTCATTAACAAAACAGATGACCAGGTGACTATATACTTAGCTATACCGCACAAAGTAAAAGATTCACTTATCTGAGTAACCACACTCCCGAACTACATCAGCCATCATAGCCCAGCCCAACAAAGATCTTTGTTTCTCCTTCAAAAAGGCTTCTTCAGGGGCGCTGAATTTTATTGCAGATGATAACTCCAGAAAGCAGCTTCGGTGTCTGACGCGATCTTATTTAAACACTCAGCTACCAATCAGACAATGCATACGTCACTCTAATGGATGTGCTACACATTCCCCAAGCAAAATACATGCTTTCTCCCGCTGCTTATCAATCTTCAAATCCCAAAACTAACCTCGCAAACAAAATAAGATAATAGAAAATAATCAAAATATTTTAAGTAGGAGTGTGCGATAGTGCCTCACAGAGTACCCTTCCAGTCACATACTTGATTAAATCTCTCCAAAGAGATTGCACAAAAAGATAGCACATGCTGCTTCAGAAGAAAAGATTCCATTTGATGTTGTCGTTCAATCCATTGGGTTCTAAAGTATCAATCTATAGATCCAACGCTGCTCACATTGCAAACGCAGTTTTCCTCTATCACCTTGTTGTATATAAAAGGGAACCTGTTCCAAAACCATATACCGCAGATCTTCAAATGCATGCTTCAATGAAAGACAGTGCTTCACCAACGATGTTTCAATCCTTACTTTCGGCATACTATATTTATGTTCAGTCAAACGGGTCCTCAGAGATCGAGTGGTTTTCTCAATGTACGATTTCAGGCAGGGACATTTCAAACTGCATACCACATATGCCATCGTACAAGTTGAGGATACTTTCAAAGAGTAGATCTTATTGCTATGGATAAAAGAGGCACCTTCCTCCATAATACCATAAAACGAACATTGTCCACATTTCATATGACCCGACCCTCCTGTAGAACTCAATGTTTTTGGAACTGCTGGAGAAAGTAAGGGGTATGTTTACTAAACTCCGAAATTGTGCGGGGCCGCGGTAGTGTGCCTGTGCCATATAAGGAGTGGGCGGTTCACGCAGAAAGAAGAAAAAAAACGGGAGAAAGCGACCGTACTTGTGCGCGTCGCGTTAATGTGCAGGGTCCACATTAGCGCGTGGGACGGCTAAGTGTCGCGCTGCTGGACACACAAAGAAACAGAGCCGTAGTACAACGGAGAAGACACTGACCAATCGTGCAGGGGCCATGGGTTCACTCCCCCATTGTGTGCAACGAAAAAGGCTGGCTGAAGCCTTAACTTTAATGGGTAAAAGTGCTTTAGGAGGCATATTAATTTTGGGCGGCATAAGGCAGCGCACTGTTCATTTTGGGCGGCATAAGGCAGCGCACTGTTAAGTTTGGGCGGCATACGGCGTTGCGCTGGTAATTTTGGGCGGCAGAAGGCGTTGCGCTGCTAATTTTGGAAGGCCTAAGGCGGTGCGCCAATGTCCAAGCACAGGAACAGAGCCACAGCACAATGGTGAAGATACTGGCCAATGGTGCAGGGATCAGGGGTTCAATCCCCCACAGTGCCCAGTGAACAAGGCTGGCTGAGGCATTACATATTATGGGGATGAGTGCTGTAGGAGGCATATTAGTTTTATTTTACTTATCAGTACTAGCAAACGCACTCTCAAAGCGTGTTAACATAAGGCGGCCCATAAGGCACATGTGCAAGTTCACTGTCCGCCAAGGCACCCTAGAATGTCCCCTATAGCTCACCATATATGTTGCGCCACTGGATAATGTATAGTGCACCTTATATGGACGGCAACCATAAGGTGCCATATAAGCCGCACTATAAAGCACCCTCAGAGGCACCCTATGGTTACAGTACGCTGAGGGTGTTTGTGCTGGCATCAACATATGTACATTAAATAAAAAACAACTTTGGACAACCCTATCAAACAACCCCACTGTGGGTTTGAACCCATGACCTCTGGCTTCACAGGCAATGAAGTAACCATTGGGCTACAGCTGTCAGCAAGTCCCTGGCTGGCTGCAGAGAGCCTGCACGTCACCACACAGACAGTCTGCTGTGGTAACCAGGATAGGGTTAGGCCACCCGTACCCATGATGCAATGCACATGCAAATCAGCTGTCCACAGATGAACACAAGATGGGGAATGCACCCGAACAGCTCCCCGGCCTGGTAGGGGGAAGTGGCTGTGTGCACCCACACAGCACCTCGGCCTGGTAGGGGGTACTGACCGGGTGTCTTACTGGCACAGAGTAGCTACACACCGTCACATTGTGCGGGTACTGTGCTCACCCTGAGGGTGTGAGGAGGCGCCCAGGACCAGGTCCACAACACCCTCCATTCCTGAAGGAGGCCATGCCAGGGCTCCAAAGCAGTATTAATCTGTGAGATAGGTAGTTTCTGCAGAAACACCTTGGATATCTCTTTCTGTCTTAGTTAGGGGAACCCCTTATGGACACCCAGGTGGGCTATGTACCACCCCCCCCCCAAGGTTGAAAACAGGGTCTCCTATCAACAGATCCACATTCTACCTCCCTGCAATGGTGGCAGTAGAGTGGACCATCAACCCCGGTCCTGCTGGGGAACAGACACCCTACAGGGCAGTCAAAGCAGCTCTATACACATCCATAACACACTATCAGACAGACATTAGGCCTGGATATGCTATGCTGCACCCCACCACTATCTGATATTCTCCTGCAGCAAGCCATCAGCTGCTGCACCCTGCAAGGCGCTCCATCAAGACACAGACCAGCTGAAAACAGTCTGCTAGCTAGTCCTGGTGGAAATGCATGCACCCAGAACTGGGATGGCAGTGCACACCAGCAGAGAAGTCAGTGACTGGGCCCCAAAAGGAAACCCATATATATCACATGAGAGAAATACTATATAGCACTATGGGGGTGCCTAGACATGCTGTGGTCACTGCACAGTCAGGGTGAGTGTGCTCCCCCAGCAGGACAGACAGAGGCCACCCTGTCTGTGTAGGTGGTGGCCGGCCACGACAATGTCCCAGGCAGTGCTCTATGCCCTGTGCAGATGCATCCTGGCCAGCCCACCCTGTCTGAGCTATACCCATGGTACCTTGCTGCTCATTATGCACATTGGCAGGCCAATTCTGGCAACAGTGCTGGCAGTGTGGGCTGTGGAAGGTGTTTGCAGCCAACACACACTGTAGAGACAGACACACACTCCCAAACGTATGCCAGCATTGTGCTACTATACAGGAGTTTATCAGCCTTGCCCACCACACCAGTCCTGGGCACGGTACAGGCATGGATATGGTACGCAATACTGTTGGGGGTCACTCCCCAGGGTGGTGACCACTGTCAGAGGCCAGACCTGAAGCACACACCGCAGACATCAGAACGATTGTTATGATGGAGCTCACAGAGCAAACTGTGCTTAACGTAGGAATGTCTATCTGCCAGTACTCATAGCAAACGTTTGAGAGCTGTGTACCGTATACCCAGGTGTAGGGTGGCATTGCTAAGGTATGCAGGTGCTAGTATTGGGAGATGCACGCAGGGCCCAATGTCCTGCCTCTCCAGGAGACATTGGCCAATGGGGCCTGTGGGTGTGGGTGTGTCTGCCCCTGTTGGCTGCTGCTTTACGGCAGAGGTTCCCAACTCCAGTCCCGGTGTGCCTAACACTGTTCGGGTTTTCCTGCTGTCCCTCATGAATATGCCTGAGCTACATCTACATGCCATGGGGGTGGTGCATAGATATGCAGCACAGGCATTTGTATTAGAGGCAGCATGGGAACTGAATGGTGTGTGGTCCTCCAGGACTGCATTTCGGAGACTCTGCTCTAGGTAATGCCCATGTTCATGGTGTCTGTGCTGGGTGTGGTAAAAGATAGGCGTATTACCAATGCGTATGCCCTCAGCAATAACGGTTTGTCCTTACCATCACGGTCTAGTTGTGTGAAAAATATGTGGACAGGATTGGCAGTAGCCCCAGCTGGGCTTTGAACCTGTGACCTTTTGTTCTTGCACACACTGTCTGTGTGCACTGCACCACTGTCTGTGTGCACTGCACCACTGTGTTGCCACAGATTAGCTGAATTCTCTGGGAGGTCCATGACTGTACATCTGACAGGGCCTGTCTGTTGCAGTGGACGGTGCCAGCCTGCACATGGCTAGGCCATTGTCTTCTGTGGCTAGCAGCCTCTGCCCCCTCCACCACCTGTACCCTTCTGCCAACATGCTGGCATGTCCTTATCATAGTAAAACCATATGATGTGATTGAGTTGTGGCACTCCAGGCCTGCATTTGGGGGACTCGGCTGTAGGTACTGCCCATTGTTCTGGTGTGTGAGCGGTGTAGTTTATTGTTTATTGTTTATTGTTTATTTAACATTTTCTATACCGCCTCCCGTTACATCGAGGCGGTTTACAAATAAAAACAATAGTGAGAGAGAAAGGAAATTACAATAATTAATAGGAAAGAAGAGAGAAAAGACAGAGGCAATACAATTAGAGCAGAGAGAGGTCTTCAGGAGGGAAAAGCTAGAGAGAAAAGGTGAGTTTTGAGAAGAGAACGGAATTTGGGGTAGGATTCCTCTGTACGGAGGTTGGTAGGGAGGGAATTCCAAAGGAAGGGTCCTAGGTAGTAGAAGGCAGATTTTCTGGTGGATTGCAGGTGAGCTTTAGAAGGTGCTGGGAGGTGAAGACGGTTAATGTGGATGGAGCGGAGACTGCGAGAGGGGTTATGGTAGATCAGCAGATCAGAAAGATATGCAGGAGTAGAGTGATAAATGGCTTTGTGAGCTAAAGTGAGAACCTTAAATGTTATTCGATAATCAAGTGGCAACCAGTGAAGATGATAAAGCAGGGGGGTGATATGGTCACGTGGGGAAGCATGGAGGATCATGCGGGCGGCTGTATTCTGGATCAATTGAAGACGGTGCTTTTGAGATTTAGGAAGACCGGCAAAAATAGTGTTACAGAAATCTAGTCTAGTGATAACCAACGAGAGCAGAAGAGTAGTGAGAGCCTGAGTAGACAGAAAAGGACGAACGGCACGAATTTGTCGAAGACATAGAAAAGAACAACGGGAAACATGGGAGATATGATCTTGAAAACTGAGAGTACTGTCGAGAAATACCCCAAGGTAGCGAAGTTTAGATACTACAGTGATGGAGGAGCCAGCAAGGGATGGAGCAAGAGATGGGACAGGGGAGGTGTGAGGGAACCAAATCGCGGCAGTTTTACTAACATTGAGCACCAAGCAGTTAGTGGAAAGCCAAGTGGAGATAGTCGATAAACAATTTTCTAGAGGTGATAAGTCAGGGTGGGATGATGAAGTGTGGTGTAGCAGGAAGATGTCGTCCGCATAGAAATAACTGGAGATCCCGGTTTGTTGAATAATTAGTGCCAAAGGGGCAAGGAAGATGTTGAACAATAACGGAGCCAGAATAGAGCCCTGAGGGACACCACATGGGAGTGAGAGATGATTGGACTGGGAGCGAGAGGAGGAGACAGCAAAAGACCGGTGACAGAGGAAAGAATAGAACCAGTGATAGACTAATCCACGAATGCCTGTGTCCCGCAGACGAGAAAGAAGGAGGGCGTGATCCACCAGGTCGAAGGCTGCTGAGAGATCGAGTGATACTGCTAGTGTGATGTTACCTTGATCATGAGAGGGTAACATATGGGTGTTTGAAGCATGCTTATGTTCACTGCAATAAAGGAGTGTCTTTACTATCTCTGTTTAGTGGTGGGTAAAATATGGGGACAGGGCTGGCAGGTGCCCCAGCTGGGATTTGAACCTGTGACTTTCTGGTCCTAGAGATACTGGCTCTGTCTGCTACACCACACTGTGGCCACAGAGACAGTGCAGTCCCTGGCGATAGGTAACCTGACCGAATGAGTCGGAAACCCTGCTCTGCACATTTTTACTGTGGGCTCATTCACCTTGTCTGGAGACAAAAGTGCAAATAAACCCCGCAAATGACCGCGAAAAAAGGGGGGAAAAATATAACCAAGCCGGGCAACAGTGATATTAATGGGCACACATAAAAGAACTCCCAGGAAAGCTCCAACAAAAGGGAATGATATTTGGAAGGGTCTCCGCTCCGTAGACCCTTCCAAACATCATTTCTTTTTTTGGGGGCTGTCCTGGGAGAGTTTTTTATTGTTGCCCATTGCTAGCACTGTTCCCCTGCTTAATTATTAATTTTAGGTAATTTGTTGAGGTCATTTTCAGGTTTTATTTGCACCTTTGTTCTATGCACATGTATCACACTGCTCACGTTTTGTAGGTTTCCCCGGTTTTGCTGTACATTGCTGACGTAAATGGTTTCTTTTCCCTTTAAATGCACTCTACCGCGAGTGTTTCACTCGCGGTAGTTTTTACTTGGAAATTCGGCCCCGATAATGTGCGGGGAGCCTCTCCCCTCCCCTTCCCCGCCCATTCACCCTGTCTCTCCGCCCCTCGGGAGCCTTCCTCCGCCCTCCGTATGCCATTCCACGCCTCTATCGGACATTTGCGGGCCCCGTACTTGTGCGGGGCCCGTTAGTGTGACGCGCACGTGTGCGGCGGCCCGTTAGTGTGACGCGCACGTGTGCGGGCCACTTAAGAGCACTTAAGTGCGTCATTGCCGTGCGCTATTGTGCGGTGCGCAAATTTGCGGAGTTTAGTAAACATACCCCTAAATCTCTCATATTATGACTTCTACTGTATGCCATACAAAGCTGACAATTAATTAATCTAGGATGAGCTGAGAGCTATGCATTGTGACAAACTAGAGTACTGAATTACAAATGTCACTAAAGATGACACAGTTCTTTGAGACTGCATACCATAAGTCAGTGATAATAGCCATTCCCTATGATTAAAACGGGATCGTTTATAGGCCCTTCGTAGCCCAGAATCCGGATAACCACAATGACGCAATTTATCAAGCATCTTTTCTGCTTGTATTTTAAACTCCTGCTCTGACGTGGTTTCACGTGGTTTATCTTTTATTAGTGGTCATTATTATGATGGTTTTCAGAGTCGATTTATGATAGAGCGCCTAGTTACATCGCTACAACTAAGGATATTTTTTCCGGAGCAGCCAATGAGCTCTGATCAGTCAGTAGTTTAAAATCCAAGTGTGTCCCTCCGGGCCCTCTAGATCCAATTTTATATACTTTTAAACAACTTCTCCTGTTGGACCTGAACAAGTATGAACAAAATTAAAAATGGTCATTGAGAAATTTGTTATCAGGTGAGCTTCAGGTTTTGAAAGATCTTTGTGGGAAAGAAAAGATTAGAATCAAGCAGGTGGATAAAGGAGGAGCTACAGCTATTTTGAATACAGTGGACTATGATAAGGAAGTTTCTCCCCAATTCTATAATATTGATCATTATTTGCGTTTGATAAAGTTACATCGGAGGCCTATGAGTTAGGCTATTTAACAGCGATAGAACAGAAGTTTCTAAAGCCTCTGTTTCCTAGGATACCAGCCTTTTACATTTTGCCAAAAATTCATAAAGCTTTGACTAACCCCCCTGGTAGACCAATTCTTTCAAGTAATGATTCATTGTTGGAAGGTGTAGCGATTTATTTGGACATATTTTTAAAGGAAGAGTTGCCTAAGATCCCTTCCTGTATCAAAGACACTACTCATTTTTTGCAATTATTGCAGGACATTATAGGCATTAGCAGTATTAAATGGCTAGTGACTTTAGACGTGGCAGCCTTATATACTTCCATCCCACAAGATGCTGCGTTATCTGTCCTGGAGTCTGTTTGGGAAGCGAGACTAAGGCCACATAGAATACCAATAACTTTTCTCCTTTATTTAGCAGAGGTGGAACTTAAGTGAAACTACTTTGTGTACAAGTCAGAATTTTTCCAACAAATTTCAGGTAGTGCAATGGGGGCCACTTTTGCCCCTTCATTAGCAAATTTTTACCTGCATTTTTTTTAACGAAATGCGTTTATTCTTCATTGTATGGTAGCTATATCTTAAAATGGTATAGATACATAGACTACATTTTTATGTTGTAGAGTGGTTCTTTTTTTTATATTGAATTTTATACAAACCATCAAGACAAATGTCCCATACAGAAAAGAAACACAATGGGTAAGCATTTGAAGAATACAAAAAAAAGGAAAACAACCCAAAAGATCTCTTTAGTCCACAAACAGATTAGGGAGGGGGGATATGCAAAGCTAAGATAGGAGAAAAACTCAAGCAACTCAAAGGAAATAATATCTCTCTTAAGAAATTAAGACAGCCGCTGAAGACCCCAAACATTAGCTATCATTTTGAGAAGCTGTTAAATAGCATTACTGTGGGACAGATAAAGATAGAGCTGACAGCTGGGCTTTTATAAAGATGATTAAATCATCAGGCTGAAAAAAAACATATCTAACAGACTTATAGACCACCAAACATTTACAAGGAAATCTTAAATAAAAAGAATCCCCAAGTTGCAAGACTCCAGGTTTATGAAGGAGAAATTGCTTCCTCCTCCTTTGCGTTTCTTTAGCAATATCAGGAAACACAGAGATTGTATAACCACAAAATGTTTCCAACCACTTTTTAAAGTACAAGCACAAGATACTAACAAAGTAGCAGGTTTATAGACCTCAGAATCAGAAACTTCCAGTAGCTTGGATATATTTAAAACATCTAAGTTAGAATCCCCTTTCAGAGCATCCGGCTCTTTCTTCCCCGTTGGAAGATAATAAACTTTAGTTACGGGTGGTATAAGTTCTTGTGGAACTCTTAAAATTTCCACCAGGTACTGCTTGAACATATCAAGGGCCGAGACCCCCCTAGATTTGGGGAAATTCAAGACTCTCAAATTCATTGCTCAAGCAGAGTTCTCCAAAACCTCTAACTTATTCTGCAGATCCACATTATCTTTAACTAAACCAGAGTTCAAGTCCAAAAATCTTGCCAGTTGACTTCCATGATCTTCCACTTGCAATTTAACAACATCCATAATACTCACAATGGAATCAATCTGGTCCGAATTCTGCTGGATTCTGGTAGAGAGAACCAAAGTTTGCTTTGTCACAGCGTCAGAGACAATGCAATAGCCTCCCAGATTACCTCCAAGGTAATTTCCTTTGGTTAAACAAGAAACGGTGTCATCGGAGTGGAGGCTGCAACAGAGGGAAACTGAAACAAACACCTTTCACCGTCCAGACTACTGGCCACCAATGCTTCTGTCCGCTGCACTATCCCTCAGATCTCTCCAGGATCTCCAGAAGCCTGCGCACCCAGCGTGCCTACAATATCCCTTTGAGCGGAGCGCAACCCCTCCCTGGCATGCGGGGGGGGGGCAGCTCCGGATTCATGGCGGCGGCATACTCAAATCAGGAGATAAAGAGATGTCAGCATCCAAGGGCGGCAACAAGACCTCCTTCTCTGCCACCACCAAGCAGGACCAAATCTCCTGCTTCATCACCTGGGATACTTGTACACCAAGCCACCTACACCCATACCCCACAATACCTGGCAGACCTTCTTCACTTTCATACTCCCTCCCATAGCCTTCGATCCATCCATATCAACCAGTCGCAATTTCTGTCACCCTCATGAGCACATCTCCAATCCACCTGTCTCTCCACCTTCTTTTTCCTGGGTCCATCATTGTGGAACTCTCTCCCCTCTGCTCTCCATCTGGAACAGACCTACTTGACATTTAGGTCCCTTCTCAAAACCCACCTCTTTTCCTCTGCTTTCGACCTCCCAGCTCCCCTCTCCTGATTTTATTACTGTTATTTCCTGTCCTCTGCTTTCTGTCTTGAATGATTTGGTCTTATTCTTTCCTGTCTGACAATTGTAGTTCCTTTCTTTTCCAGGCTGTGGCCTACTTTCTTTATTATTGATCGTACACCACCTTGATGGTTTGAAGGAAAGTATATCAAGTGATGCAATAAACATAAACATACCTTCACAAAACAATCCATCGGACCGCTGGTTGAAGGCTGGGGCTCCGAGGGAAAAACCTTCACCTTCCCTTTACGCTTGGGCATCAGGTACAAGGAAACAACTCAGCGGCCATCTTTGCAGGATGGTTCTTATGTTCAATTTTGTGCTTTTGTTGAGTATTTAAATCATTGTGAGTCTAACATTAAATTTAAGATGAATGTCCATGAGACTATGATCCATTTTTTGGATGTTGAGGTGCAAAAAACAGATGGAGGGCTTTGTACAACAGCTGTTTCTAAACCAACAGATAAGAATACACTGTTTTACTTTTCAAGCTACCATCTGGAGCATTTTAAAAAAGTCTCCCTTATTCATAGCTGCTTAGATGTCACCATATCTGCTCATCAGAGCAGGAGTTTAAAATACAAGCACAGAAGATGCTTGATAAATTTTGTCATCATGGTTATCTGGATTCTGTGCTACGAAGGGCCTATAAAAGAGCCCATTTTAATCATAGGGAATGACTTTTATCACCGACTTATGGTATGCAGTCTCAGAGAACCATGTCATCTGCAGTGACATGTGTAATTCAATAATCTAGTTTATCACAATGCATAGCTACATCTATTCGAAGACAGTGGAAAATCCTCTCAGCTCATCCTAGATTAATTAATTGTCAGCCTCATATAGCATATAGTAGAGATCGTAATATGAGAGATTTACTTTGCCCAGCAGTTCCAAAAACATTGAGTTCTACAGGAGGGTCGGGTCATATGAAATGTGGACAATGTTTGTCTTATGGTATTATGGAGGAAGGTACCTCTTTTATCCATAGGAATAAGATCTATTGTTTGAAAGTATCCTTGACATGTACGATGGCATATGTAGTATACAGTTTGAAATGTCCCTGCCTGAAATTGTACTTTGGGAAAACCACTCGATCTCTGAGGATCAGTTTGACAGAACATAAATATAGTATGTCAAAAGTAAGGATTGAAACATCATTGGTGAAGCATTATCTTTCATTGAAGCATGCATTTGAAGATCTGCGGTATACGGTTTTGGAACAGGTTCCCTTTAATATACGACGAGGTGATAGAGAAAAACTGCTTTTGCAATGTGAGCATTGTTGGATCTATTGATTGATACTTTAGAACCCAATGGATTGAGCGACAAGATCGAATGGAATCTTTTCTTCTGAGGCACCATGTGTTATCTTTTTGAGCGGTCTCTTTGGAGAGATTTAATGAAGTGCTTGGCTGGAAGGGTACTCTGTTGGCCTGGACTGTGGGGCACTATCGCACACTCCTACTTAAAATATTTTGATTATTTTCTATTATCTTATTTTGTTTGTGAGGTTAGTTTTGGGGTTTGAAGATTGATAAGCAGTGGGAGAAAGTATATATTTTGCTTGGGGAATGTGTAGCACCTCCATTAGCATGATGTATGCATTGTCTGATTGGTAGCTGAGGGCCCAATTCTGACCCACACGTGCATCCTCTTTGTACGTCCGGTCAGAGCCGGACATACAAAGGGAAGCGCGATTCTGATCCCGTGGGTACGTCTAGCCCTGCGGGATCAGAATCATAATCAGGCCTATACGTGCAGGCCGGGACTGCAATTCATTTCCAGCCTGCACGTACAGGCATTGCACAGATAGCTCAGTCAGGCTTTTAAATGGAGCCACGGCGCCATGGCACCACGGCTCCATTTAAAAGCCATGAGGCCAGCCACCAGAATCTAAAGTTTGTTCCCCACAGCCTGACCCCTGATCTAGCCTCATAAGACCAGGGTCAGGCTGCGAGGAATAAACCCTAGCTCTCCCAGCCCCTTCTGCACCTTGGGCCGTGAGGAAAACCATGTCCAGGGAAGTTATTCCATCTCAGAAGTGGAATAACTTGCCCGGCCATTTTGCCAGCCCTGAACTTACAGGGCCGACATTAGAATGAGCCCTGTACATCCAGGAACAGTGAACGCCTACTAACCGCTCAGTCTCCGCCCCTGGGCTGCCCATTCCTCACCCCCCCCCCCGACTAACTTCCCATAACAACTGGCGGGGAAGTTAGTCGGGGGCTGCCGCTGGCACGAATAGCCTCCAGAGGGTTTAAATAAGATCACGTCAGATGCCGAAGCCACTTTCTGGAGTTATCATTTGCAATAAAATTCAGCGTCCCTGAAGAAGCCTTTTTGAAGAAGAAACCAAGATCTTTGTTGGGCTGGGCTACAATGGTTAATATAGTTCGGGAGGGTGGTTACTCAGATAAGTGAATCTTTTACTTTGTGCGGTATAGCTGTGTATATGGTCATTTGGTCATCTGTTTTGTTACAGATATTACATAGAGGAGGTCGGCAGACTTATGTAGAGTTGGTCATTGTATCTGTATGAGAAAATGATGTTCTATTGAGAAATTTGGAGATACATGAGACCCTTTAAATGGGTGTATACTGCTAACAAATTTGGATATTTGAATATTTTTAAGAAAATTTTGAGAAAATCAAGAAAAGTACTTTTTTGAGGTATTATAATAATAAAGTAAGTTGAGGGAGTTTTTTAAGACCGACGATGTGAGTTATCTGCTTTTCCCTATGGCGATTAAGTTTGCCACATAGTGAGATTAAAGCCATCCTGAGGTCTTCTTCTCCCTTTAAAAAAAATATTAATGGTTGTGATAGAATTTGGTAGTAGAGTGTGTTATTTTATAGTCAATATTTAAATTAATTTGTGTGGGTTTCTTAGGTTTTTCTAAGGGGGTTTTCTTTGGATTTGGTTACTTTTGCACATATCATGACAGTCATGAACCTCACTTCTAAGCCATGGTATGTGGAGCCTCTCAAATTTACTGCTAATGCTCAGCTTAGTACTTATATCTTACAAACTCCAAAAGGAAGCTCTCTTTGGCACGATGTAACAGGTATTGGTAGTTTGTCAAGATGTGCTTGGAAATTCTTATCAAGCCTGGGCTCCCAATACGATGGGAAATATTTCTGTATCTTTCTGCCACATTTTCTTGGTCTCTGACTGCATTTCTTGCTGGTAATCATAACTTCTTCATTCTCTGTAATTCTCTTAGGGTCGTGATCATAGTGCTTTTCAGGCATGGCGATGTTCTAGTGTTTACAGAGTTTCCAATGGATGAGGCGTGCTATTTTGTTGTGCCCTTCTTTATAGAAATTTTCCACCATCAGAGCTTCACAGCCAGCTAAGGTGAGTCACTGTTTTCAGGTCTTTCCAGATTCTGTGAGACCACTGGAGTGGAGTAGCCTAGTGGTTAGTTAGAGTAACAACCTAATACCCACAAGATTGGTGTTTGATTCCCTCTGGCATGCCTTGTAACATTGGGCAAGTCACTTTTCCCTCCATTGCCTTGGAAGAAAGGCCTGGCAATTGGCTTCTGGTCACGTCTTGCCAAGAAACCCAGGGACTGCTAAGTCAGCATTGAGTTGATGGCACAAAAAAGAGAGCACTATCAAAAAGAAATATCCTCAGGGAGCCACAAATGCAAAGTATACTAAGAAAAAACTCCCAATTGTATTCTCAAAACCACAAAGCAAAAAAGCATGAGAAAAGAACACCGCAAACCAAACTGACAAGGAGCCAACCCAACGGACAACATTGTGTTAGAGGAAAAAAGACCTCAGCCAGCCCTTCTGACAAAAGTAACAGAAAGAACGAGCCAGTCATATGGCAAGACCAAGACAGAATTCCTGCCACAGCAATGCTCAAATTATGACCTGTACTTGAAATGACATCAGTGGTCAGAAAAAAACCTCTAGCGAAAAAGGAAGTTGGGCCAAAGTAAAGACCCCGACTCCAAAAAACACACAGTGGGCCACTCCTAGCAGTAATAGTAGCAGTCAGCAAAATAATAAAGCGATAGCAGCCAACATCTCCTTGAAAAAACAGCAGCAACAGCAAAATATTCAATCCAGTAGGGACAAGGCAATGGATGCATTGAAGCTCCGACACCAGGTGTTTCGCCCACACGGCTTCATCAGAGAGCTCTTCATAAAGAACATTGCATAGTCATTCCACAAACAAAAAGAAGACTGCCAAAGTAAACAAAAAAGAAAAAGAAACAATATTCTCATGAACTACAAAAAAAGAAACAAAAAAATGAGAGAAAACGAACTAAATCAGTAAAAGGAGACTTACTTCATAGGAGCACTGGCAAGAAAACTGCCCCCCACACTTGCTGCACACGCCACAGCGTGCTGCCCCTGATATCCAGCCTCTCACCTGGGGTTGATGGGTGGCATGGTGATCACCTCTTTGAAGCCGCGGGAGGCCTTAAAGCACATGCACACACTCATGTCCTGCTGCTCCTGCCCCTGCCGACTTCTCATCGGAGGGGGCAAGAGTAGCAGGACATAAGTGCGCACATGCATACACGTGCTTTAAACCCTGCCGCGGCTTCAAAGATATGATCACCGTGCCACCCATCAACCTCAGGTGAGAGGCTGGATGTCGGGGGCAGCACGCTGTGGCAACGGCACATGGTGCAGTGAAGGTAGCACATCAGACTTACCTAGGGCTGAGCTGCCGCTTAGAAGAGGCAGCGATCACCGTGCTGCCACTGGGATCTGCCGCCCTAGGCAAATGCCTAGTTTATGTGGCAGCCCTGCCTGAGGGGGTACAGAGTCTTCCCTAGTATAGCGAGGTCGCAGGTACTGGCTAAGACCCAGGACAAACATAAAGAGAGGATGAACTAAGCTACCTTCTCCTACTTCTCAAGATCCAGGCTGTGGTTTAAGGAGCAGAAGCCTCAGATACTGTCAGCCATACCTGGTGACGTCATCCGACGGTGCTGAGACAGAAGTCCTCTCTATAGCTCAGAAGGGCTTTTTGCCTTTCTGAGCATGAGCCCACTAGCCCAACCCTAGTCCTGCCCCTAGCTGGTCAGTCTTTCAATCTTCCGCCTTGCCTCAAGACGGATTCTCTCCTCTGTCCTACAAGATTCTACCTTCAAGCTCAATTTCTACCAAAAGAATGCCCAAACCGAGTTTTAAAAAATGTACTGAGTGCTCAAGGAAGATGAACAATTCAGATGCTCACCTTAAGTACCTCCGCTGCTTGGGCAAGGACCATCCGGTTGAAGACTGCCCCCAGTGTGCTCAGATGTCGCCCAGAGCACGAAAATACTGCGGGCATGCCCTCAAAGATTTTCTTACTTCCTCTCCGGCAGCGGGAGCAGCAAACAACAGCAGGCAGCCAAGACACAAGAAGGATCCCCGTTGGACCGACGCACTCACCAACAAGACATCAAAAAGCGCCTCAAAGTACTCCGGGGCAGCCCGGTATGCGCCTCTCGTGTCCTCCGTCGTCGGCAGGCTCACAGCGCTCTCCCCTCTCCTCGCTGCAGCAGAGATGCCCAGCACACGTGGGGACCCTCCTGGAGGCAGCCATCTTGCTCCCAGTAGCACTCGCTCCTTCTCCTCCACATCCATTGGTCAGCCGGATCCAAGTTCCGCCCCACCGGCTCCTATTGGCTCTGTTTCTGCCTCTGCCCCACCGGCTCTGATTAGCTCTGCTCCTGTCTCCGCCCCACCGGCTCCAATTGGCTCCCCTGTAGCCTCAACAGATCAGCTCTCTCCTCAGAGTCGATGCTCACCTGCAGCTCTTGCTGATCAGCTCTCTCCTCAGCGCCGATGCTGGTCCCGGTCCAGCACAACCAAATGCCGATACCGATCCAGATCGCGATGTGTGGCCGAAGAAGCTCTGACAGGCATGGATACAGATGGGGATCTCAACACAGCAAACACAGACACCATGGGGGCAGACGTTCACAGCGACGGAGCAGACAGCATAGCAGCAGCTCCAGACCTACCAGACATAAACACAGGAGGCACAGATATTCACTAGAACACCTCTCCTCTGCAGAACCTTCTACAGTGCCCTCCAGCCCTGCTAATCTGCACCTCCTCGAGGACGAAAGTTCAGTGAGTGGATCCCCTCCCAGTAGCCCCTACGTCTGAAGGATCCAAGGACCTTTTCCAATTTT
The DNA here is from genome assembly GCA_033557465.1 of Ichthyophis bannanicus. Taxonomy (NCBI): domain Eukaryota; kingdom Metazoa; phylum Chordata; class Amphibia; order Gymnophiona; family Ichthyophiidae; genus Ichthyophis; species Ichthyophis bannanicus. The sequence goes on from CM066035.1 coordinate 700,103,100, forward strand.
TCTCTGACCATTTTAAGCAGTGGTCTGTGAGCCAGACAGCCCTTACCCTCGGTAAGGCTGGGGATGCCAGCCCACCTCAGGATCTACCTGGGCACCCAGAACCAACTACTAAGTGCCCCACGGACTCTGTATCCAGCTCAGATGCAGGATCAGTTAACCAAGGACCCCTATCACCTGAAGGGGACCTCATATCCCACAAAACCTCCGCCACCCCTACACCGGATCCATCCTCAGCCAATCCGGAGGACTTGACGTACCCCAAATTCCTGCAGAAGGTCTCGGCAGCTCTCGGAATCACCAACTCCATTCAAGCCGACCTGCGCCCTGAGACTCAAGCAGCATGGAAGTTCCTGGAGACCCCCAAGAACTCAGCGCTCCTCACTATCCACCCATTGATGCAGGAAAACCTGATCAAGTTGTGGCAGAACCCTGCCATGGGACCTGCAGCTCCTCGGAAACTGGACATTAAATATCAAGTTCAACCGATAGCAGGATTCGACAAGACCCAGCTACCTCACACATCCATAGTTGTTTAGTCTGCTCTCAAGAGAGTAAAAGCGGCATGCCAACAGTCCCCCAACTAGGGACCTCAAGCTCCTTGATGACATAGGAAAGAGATCCCTCCAAGGAGCTATGCTCTCCTCCAGAGTAGCAGTGCATCAACTACAGCACACCCTCTACCAGGATGTAATCATGGGAAAAATCAAGTCCACCCTCAGTCCCGAGGCTCTGATTTCCATCTCAGTGCCCCTTGCAGATCTCCAAGAATGCACTAAGCACCAGGTCAGAGCGGCGTTCGATGCTTTCAAAGCAGCTGCCCGCACTGCTGGTACAGCGATATCAGCCAGGCATCTGGCATGGTTGTGAGCATCAGGTCTTCGGGAGGACACACATGACTGCTTCGCTGATGCCCCATGTGCGGGGGATTCCCTCTTTGGTGAAAAGGTGAATGACACTGTTAACAACATGAAGGATCATTGCACCACCTTACAAACCCTGGCGGTGGAAGGGCTAGAGCGTAAGCCGCCCTCCTCTTCAAATCGTAGCTCCAGCTACCCCCAGGAATCCTTTAATGCTTCTAACCATTATACCAACAATTCCTACTGCAAGTGGCAAGCCCCTCGCTACAAAAAACAATACAACAACTCCTATCGCTCTAAACCACACCAGCGGGATCGCAAACAACAGAAGACTGCACCGACTAACGCAGGGAAAGCCAACCCTTCCTTTTGACACAAACTTCCCAGCCAACTCCCCCACCGGGGGCCGACTGGCAGCCTTCATACATGCCTGGGAAACCATCACCATGGACAAATGGGTCTTGAGGATAATCAGGGAGGGATACAGTATGAGGTTCACCTCTTCCCCATGGCAGCGCAAACCCACCTGCAACAGCATTCCACAGCCTTTACTCATTACCCTCTCATCAGAGGTACGCTCGTTACTGGCAGCAAAAGCCATAGAACCAGTGCCAGCCAGCGAGATAAACACTGGATTGTACTCCAGGGTCTTCCTCATCCCCAAGAAGTCAGGCGGAGTCCGCCCCATCCTCGACCTTCGCAAGCTCAACAAATTCATAATAAAAGAAAAATTCAGAATGTACTCACTGGACTCGATTCTCCCATTCATACAACCGGGGGAGTGGCTGACCTCCCTGGATCTACACGATGCTTGCACACACATCCTGATTCAAGTGTCGCATCGGAAATACCTCAGATTCCAGGTGCAAAATGAACACTATCAGTACAGAGTTCTTCCCTTTGTCCTGTCACCTTCCCCATGGGTCTTCACCAAATGCGTTGCGGTCACAGCAGCACATCTGCGGAAACAAGACATCTGCGTCTTTCCATATCTGGATGACTGGCTCATCTCTGTCTGGTCACCTCACAAGACAGACTCTGCCGTCAAGAGCATGATCAACCTACTCACCTCCTTAGGATTTTGGGTGAATTTCCAAAAATCCAACCTACACTCAGAGCAGCGCCTGGAATTCATCGGAGCAGTGATAGACACAGTGGTGGTGAAAGCATTCCTCCCACCTCTACAGGGGAACACCATCACCAAACTGGCTACGAGCCTCTCCGCTACCCAACGGACATCGGCTCGCCACATACTCCAACTCCTGGGACACATGGCAGCGTCAACACAAGTCCTGCCCCTTGCAAGGCTACACATGCACCGCCTACAATGACACCTGTGCCTTCATTGGCATCAGCGCACACAACCACTCTCGTCCCTCATTCCTATGGACACAACCACGGCATGCTCCCTAGCATGGTGGACATGGGCAGAGAACCTGAAGGTAGGCTGCCCACTACAACATCAGCCCCACCAGCTGACCATCACATCAAATGCTTTGTTAGTGGGCGGGGGGCCCATTGTCTGTACCTTTGCTCCCAAGGAGCCTGGTCACAAGAGGAGTGCTCCTTACACATCAACCTACTGGAACTCAGAGCGCTCTTCCATGCCCTCAAGGCCTTCCAGGACCTCATCCAAGGGAAGACAGTCCTACTACAAATGGACAACCAAGTAGCCATGTTTTATGTCAACAAACAAGGAGGGACAGGCTCCCACAACCTCTGCAAGGAAGCCCTCAAGCTCTGGACTTTGGCGCTCTCCAGGGACTGCCTCCCTCGCGCCTCCTACCTCTCAGGAACACAAAATGATCTAGCGGACAAGCTCAGTCGCCAAATGGACCCGCAAGAATGGTCCCTCAACCCCCGCATAGCTTCTTCCCTCTTCCGGAGGTGGGGACGCCCGCAGATCGATCTCTTCGCCATGGAGGACAACAGGAAATGTGCCCTCTTCTGCTCCAAACACCCCTCCAACCGCAGCATCGCCACGGATGCATTCGACATATCTTGGGGGGAGTGGTCTCTGATATATGCCTTCCCCCCCTCCCCACTCATCTCCATGACCATCCAGTGCATCATCTCAGACAAAGCGCAAGCCATTCCAATTGTGCCTCACTGGCCTCGTCAGGTATGGTTCCCATATCTCTGCCGCCTTGCACTGGAACTTCCGCTGAAACTACCCCTGACCTCAGATCTGATCACATCTCAGAAAGGGACGTGCCTCCATCCCAACCTCAAGAACCTGGCGCTTACTGCATGGAAACTGAAAGGATAAGATTAGCATCCTTCAACCTCCCCACTGAAGTTCAACAAGTAGTACTCGAGTCAAGACGCCTGGAAACCCGCAAATCTTACTGGCTAAAGTGGAAATGCTTCAACCTCTGGTGCTCACAGCATCACCTAAGCTCTTTCTCATGCCCTGTGCCTATGGTACTACAGTAACTCACCTCCCTTTTCCACAGTGATTTAAAGTTTCATCCATCCGAGTACACCTTGCAGCAATAGCACCTTTCCACAATCACCTCTTTCATTGCCTGCTGCCTGCAGCAAGCAGGCTCACAAGACTCAGACTTACCGAAAATTCATGCATACCAGCTCAGGGCATTGGCAACGACCATCACCAACCTCCGCGCCATACCAACAGTGGACATCTGCAAGGCCGCAACCCGGGCCTTACCGCACACCTTTCAGAAACACTACTGTCTAGATACGGTAGTAGGATGAGAATCTACCTTTGGCCAGGCTATACTGGCCACTGCTGAACTAACCCAAACTGAACCCTCACACCAGTGAGGGCGGGCTTCCCTTAATACACTGTTTGCACTATATTTGACTGCACTGTTGCACTATTTGATTTCACTGTTTGCACTTTGACTACACTGTTTGCACTGTTGACTGCACTGTTGCACCTTGCTTGCATCTTCCACTGTATTCATTGCCAATCTCCGAAGCCGGACATATCGGTTAAATAAATCTAGATTTAAAACTGCCTCCGTCTAGATATGTCTATTTGCTTAACCAGGGCCTCCCCTCCACAGCGCTCCACAGCTTGGGAGGCACCAGGTGTGGCTGACTTATCCTGCTGTCCACGGAGAACTCCTGTTACAGGTAAGTAACCCTGTTTTCCCTCACATCATCATTCCTAGTACCTGTGAGGAGAAACTCTGAATGTCTATGAATAATTTACTGTAATGGAGCTAATGACCAGCAGCGAAAAGCTGGAAGAAAAGAAGGCAGGTAGGTAGCTCTGAGAATCAGGACAAACTTGACCTAAGTGAGTTCAGTATCTTTATAGTCATTAAGGGCAATGAATCACTCGAGGAGTAAAGCAGTGCGACTGAAGAAGAGGATTTGTGTGGGAGGATCCTACCAGTGAGAGAAGGAGTAAGGAAAGGAGAATACAGCACGCTGGATACACATACAGGGAGAAAAGGCAGGTGAGTTTAATTTCCAGCCTCTGAAACTGTCTCTCTTTTATTTTGCTTTCTTTCAGTTTTTCTCTTCAGTATAGTGTCTGTGAAGTAACAGATGAAAGCAGTGATTCTGTAAGGAGCTGACAACATTTAGGCAGCAAGAATGAACCAAAATCTTGACATTTCATTAATTTATGTTCATAAGGGGCCAATTAACCTGCAATGAATGCAGCAACCAGAATACTACATGGAGCCACGAGGAAGGATCACGTAACCCCAATCCTGAAACACCTCCATTGGCTGCCGGTCCACTGCAGACTCTCCTTCAAGTTACTATTGTTGACCTTCAAGGCCATTAACAGCTCCACCTCCACCTCCATCATGGACCTTGTCCTCCCCACCCCCCCAAACAGAGCCAGAAGGTCATTCGCTGCCAACACACTGGGAATCCCTAGCACAATTACGAAATGCTCTCAAGCAACAAGGAACATAGCCTTCGTGTACTATGCACCCACATATTGGAACGCCCTCCCACCCACCATCCGGTCCATCACTGACCTTGCCCAATTTAGGAAGGCACTGAAGCACCACCCTCCAGCACTACTCCCATAATAGTGACACATCACATCCAGCCATACTCAACCACCAGGACAACCCCCCCAACACACCCACATCACACCGATGCAGCCCCGCCCAGTAGCACCACTGTACACCCTGACATGAACTTGTATATAGCCACCTACTCTTGTAAATAGATGCCAAGCAGCTCCTGTAAACACTGTACATCTGTGACCCGACTGCTTAGCCTGTATATAGTTACCTGAAAGAGCTGCCAAGCAGACCAGGTCAATACATAATTCCGCGACCTGCTGCTCAGCCTGTACATAATTACCCTAGTTAATTCCAAGTTGCAACACCTGTTTATTTTAAGTACAGTGCAGGTTGGCCTGGAATGTACAAATTGTTGTTGACTGCAAACCGCATTGATACTATAGAGCGCGGTATAGAAAAGACATTAAATAAATAAATAAATAGCCTGTTTTATGCTGGGCATTATTCTAGAAGTTGCGTAGATCTGATGCCATGTGTCTTCACTGCGGGTGTGTGCATACGCTGAGAATGGGCAGAGCACGGGCAGAGCCGAGCTGTATTGATCTGATGTCATGTGCTTTCACTGCAGATGTGTGTATAGGCAGAGATTGGGCAGAACATGGGCGGAGCGTAGCTGTGTAGATCTGAAGCCATGTGCTTTCACTGTGGATGTGTGCATAGGCATAGATTGGGCAGAGAATGGGCGGAGCACATCTGCATAGATCTGATGCCGTGTGTCTTCACTACGGATGTGTGCATAGGCAGAGATTGGGCAGAGCATGGGCGGAGCGGAGCTGCATAGATCTGATGCCGTGTGCCTTCACTGCTGATGTGTGCATAGACAGAGATTGGACAGAGCATCGGCAGAGCATAGCTGCATAGTTCTGATGCCGTGTGCCTTCACTATGGATGTGTGCATAGACAAAGATTGGGCAGAGCATGGGCGGAGCATAGCTGCGTAGATCTGATGCCATGTACCTTCACTATGGATGTGTACATAGGCAGAAATTGGGCAGAGCATGGGCCGAGCGTACCTGCGTAAATCTGATGCCGTGTGCCTTCACTACCGATGTGTACATAGGCAGAGAATTGTCAGAGCACGGGCAGAGCGTAGCTGCGTAGATCTGATGCCATGTACCTTCACTACGGATGTGTACATAGGCAGAGATTGGGCAGAGCATGGGCCGAGCGTACCTGCATAAATCTGATGCCGTGTGCCTTCACTACCGATGTGTACATAGGCAGAGAATTGGCAGAGCACGGGCAGAGCGTAGCTGCGTAGATCTGATGCCATGTGCCTTCACTACGGATGTGAATATAGGCAGAGAGTGGGCAGAGCAAGGGCGGAGCGGAGCTGCATAGATCTGATGCCGTGTGCCTTCACTTCAAATCTGTACATAGGCAGAGATTCGGCAGAGCACGGGCAGAGCGTAGCTGCATAGATCTGATGCCATGTGCCTTCACTACAGATGTGTACATAGGCAGAGATTGGGCAGAGCATGGGTGGAGCGGAGCTGCACAGATCTGATGCTGTGTGCTTTCACTGTGGATGTGTGCATAGGCAGAGATTGGGTAGAGCATGGGCAGAGCGGAGCTGCATAGATCTGATGCCGTGTGCTTTCACTGCGGATGTGTGCATAGGCAGAGATTGGGCCGAGCATGGGCGGAGTGTAGCTGCGTACATCTGATGTCGTGTGCTTTGACTATGGATGTCTGCATAGGCAGAGATTGGACAGAGCATGGGCGTAGCGTAGCTGCATAGATCTGATGCCATGTGCTTTCACTGCGTATGTGTGCATACACAGAGATTGGGCAAAACACGGGTGGAATGTAGCTGCGTAGATCTGATGCCATGTGCTTTCACTGTGGATGTGTACATAGGCAGAGACTGGGCAGAGCACGGGCGGATCTGCGTAGATTTGATGCCATGTGCCTTCCCTGCGGATGTGTGCATAAGCAGAGATTGGACAGAGCCTGGGTGAAGCAACCTTTGTATATCTGATGCCATGTGCCTTCACTGCGGATGTGTACATAGGCAGAGATTGGGCAGAGCATGGGGGGAGCGCAGCTGCATAGATCTGATGCCGTGTGCTTTCACTGTGGATGTGTGCATAGGCAGAGATTGGGCAGAGCATGGGCGGAGAGGAGCTACGTAGATCTGATGCCATGTACCTTCACTGTGGATTTGTGCATCGGCAAAGATTGGACAGAGCACGGCCAGAGCGTATCTGTGTAGATTCTGATGCCATGTGCCTTCACTGTGCATCTATACATAGGCAGAGATTGGGCGGTGTGGAGCTGCATAGATCTGATGCCGTGTGCCTTCACTACACATGTGTGCATAGGCAGAGATTTGGCAGAGCATGGGTGGAGCATAGCTGTGTAGATCTTCAGCCCCCACCACCTCCAGCAGCTCTCCCCTTCCCGGGGATCGAGCCACCAGCGGCAGGAGGGGCCATCTGCTGCACACAGCCCAGTCGGGGCTGTGCAACAGACTTTAAAATCTTCGCGCCATCGGGCGCTGCTCCTCTTCAGCCCCCACCACCTCCAGCAGCTCTCCCCTTCCCGGGGATCGAGCCACCAGCGGCAGGAGGGGCCATCTGCTGCACACAGCCCAGTCGGGGCTGTGCAACAGACTTTAAAATCTTCGCGCCATCGGGCGCGCCCGCGCCTGGCGGGCCCGTGCCTGAGGGCCTCGCCAGAGGGCCCTTTGGCGTGGCCCTTAGGCGTGGAACGGGGCGGTAGGCGGTGGCACTCCAGCAAGCCACAAATGAAGCCACAATTCACACCTGGACCAGAGCCAGCTACCAATACCAAAAAGGCAAGTCCTTCACAGCTAACTGTTTTTTTTGAGATAGCAGCCTTTGCCTTGACCATTAACCAGCAGTCACCTGAGCTTTTAGCGGTATCATGTAGATGTTTTTGTTGTTAATCTCTACTAGTAACAATACCCCTGTTAACGTTGATAACGTTTTGCATACTCTGTACTGCTTTTCATGCAATTATCTTACTGTATACCAGTAATTAGAATCCTTTTGTACTATTACCACTATTGCTATTACCACCTGCATTCACAGTACTATTGCAATTAATCTTTCCTGAGTGCGAATACTGCATCTCACTGCACTGTAGCCAACATTTCCACAATTATCCTTCTCATTACTAACACCCAAGAGAATGTACAAGGTTCTGCTCTTATTCATGACCTTCCTTACCCTTGGTCTCCCTTACACATCAAATGCATTCAACCATGATACATATCATATACCAATCCTACGCACATACGGTAGGAGATGGTCCGAATTCCCCCACCACACTACAGCAAAAAATAACTTTACATCCCACTCCCATCTACTCAACATTCCTCTCCAAACCATCAAAAAGATACAAGAAGAGAAGCAACATCATCAACGCCTACTAAAATGTGCACTGATAAATGCCAGATCAGTACGATCTAAATGGCCCGCAGCCATTGACCTGATACCCCAATATAATCTCGACATCTTGATGATCACGGAGACATGGCTATCCGACTGTGACAACGTACTACTGAATCAGATGCTGCCACCAGGTTTTGTGATATACACTTCTCACAGATCCAGTCAGAAAGGAGGCGGAACCCTCATCCTGGCCAAAGCTGATTTACACTTCAAGATGTGCAACTCCTCTAGCTCAACTTACCTTGACTCCCTCACTATAGCTAATGAGCTCTGCACAATCAACCTTTTCTATCGGGCACCCTCCCCCTCACCAGATGATCTTCCAACTATAATTGAGCAGGCATGTACCACATCCACCTCACGCTCACCAAGTTGGCTAATCGGTGACTTCAATCTCCCATCTCTTCAAGACAGCCACTCAGCAGCATTCCTTGACGCCCTGGAGGACCTAGGTTACAAACAGCATGTCGATTCCCCCACCCACACTAAAGGTGGCAAACTAGACCTCATTTTCACACCTATCTCCACCGCCACAATACCCCTAACTCTTGCACTATCTGTAATACCAGTACCCTGGTCGGACCACAGTCTTCTCAGTTTCAATATACCCATTAATACATCCCACAAAAGCCGAAAGTCTTCTAACACATCTGGATCCCACACAACCCGCTTTAGACCACTCAACCAGAGCATAGTCCTAGAGAATCTCAGACCCCTCATGGCCAACACAACCATGGACTTAGATGATCTCATATCCAAATGGGATGAAAACCTGAGAGCTGCCTCCTGCCCATCACTCACTGAAAAGAGAATTCGAAAACGTGAACATACTCCATGGTTCTCCACAGACCTTCGTACATCTCTCCACCATCTACGCAAACTTGAGCGACAGTGGCGACGAACTCACTCTCCTGAGGAGCTGGTAGCATACAGCTCATACCTAACTACCCACCGAGAAAAGATATCACAGAGCAGGAAAACCTACCACACAGGCTTAATAAAACGCTCCATCAACAAACCACATGCATTGTTCAGCATAGTAAAGTCCATAACAGGTGAACCGGTCTCAGCACAACCCCCTATGCCTCAGCCGCAGGACTACGCAAACTACCTGCAATCAAAGATGATTAAAACCAACACAGTCATAAATGTCAATAACGCCTCCACTTCACCTAAGGCATCCCATGCAATGCCACTACACAACTTCTCCACTGTATCAAATAGAGAGGTTGTGAACATTATTGCCTCAATCAACCCCAGTACAGCTCCTAATGACCCGTGTCCAGCCAGCTGGATCAAGGACATGCGACATGACCTCAGTCAAATATTGAGCAAAATACTGAACCAGTCTTTCTCAACAGGTTCATTCCCACAGAGTCTAAAACACACTTCCATCAAGCCCCTACTGAAGAATAATAGACTGGACCCATCCAAGGTTGATTCCTTCAGGCCTATCTCGAGCATACCACAGCTCGCAAAAATCATTGAGAAGGCCGCCCAACAACAAATCCAACATCATATTGACACTGAAGCACCACTAGATCCATCTCAACATGGCTTCAGGGAAGCACATGGAGTTGACACAGTCCTTACAACCCTATTCAATGTTCTGGTAACAGGAATAAATAACATACAACAGGGTTTCGTCCTCATCTTCCTGGACATCTCTGCCGCTTTCGACTCTGTGAGTCATGACATACTCCTACAACGCTTGAAAGATAAGGGGATTCAAAGCACAGCACTCGAGTGGTGTAAATCCTACCTATCTAACAGGTGGCAACAAGTAAAAACAGGTCACGCATCCTCAGAACCATTCCTGCAATCACAGGGAGTACCCCAAGGATCGTCCTTATCGGCACTAATGTTTAACATCTACATGCAGCCGATATGTTACTTGATCAGATCCTTTAATGTACAATGTCTCGCTTATGCAGATGACATCCTCCTATATATGCCGTTCACAATTGAACATCCAGTATTCTCCCCAATAATCAACTGTTTTGAAGCTGTAGCCGAATGGTTGCTATCACAAAACCTTCGGATTAACCACAACAAAACTGACGTTCTTTTTGTCACAAGGAACCGTAAGTTCATACCTCCTCCATCACTACTCGTCAACAACATAGAGTTGAAATCAAAAGCTACCATCCGTTACCTCGGCATCACATTGGATCAGCACTTGGATATGACAACGCATGTCAAGAAGATCACAAAAACTATATATTATAAGATCAAATCACTACGTCACCTCCGCTCCCTACTAGATCCCACAGACTTCCGAACAACCTTCCAGGCATTAGTCCTCCCACACCTGGATTTTGCCAACATCATCCTTCATGGCCTCCCTCAATCAACTTTAAATCCGCTCCGCCTAGCCATGAATACAGCCGCCAGAGTCCTCTCCGGCTCATCAAGATCTGACCATATAACACCCATCATGAAAGAACTGCATTGGTTACCATTACATGCCAGAATCCAGTATAAGTCTTTAGTCCTTACTTTCAAGGCACTAAATAACTGCCCCCCTACGCCAATCAGCAAGCTTATCCATGGCACCCTGGAAAACAGAAAAAGGAGAACCACATCAATGAACACCTTAATTGTCCCAAAAATAATAACGAAGTGCACTAAGGCCACCTCCAACAGGGCCTTCTCCTTATTTGCACCTCTAAACTGGAATGCGCTACCTCACGAAATCCGTGCTATCAAAAACCTAATCCTATTCAGAAAAGCATTGAAATACCACTTGTTCACAAAATGCTACCCAGAAGTCAACCTAGACATTAACAAAACTAACACCTCAATACAACCTGAAAAGGGCTAGTTGGTCAACCTTCTCTCTAGTCCTATTAGTGAACCACATTGCAACATCCAAACGAGTTTTATATTACTGTATATACCATTAAGTTAATCTGTACATAGTTCCCCCGGTTGTCCTATTGTTGAAGTTCCCTGTTCAATGTAAAACTCAATGTTACTTGTATGCATTGTAGTATGTTCTTGTTCAATGTACACCGCACTGATTGTAATAGCGCGGTATAAAAGAAGTGTTAAATAAATAAATAAATAAATGTGCCTTCACTGCGGATGTGTGCATAGGCAGAGATTGGGCAGAGCACGGGCGGAACGTAGCTGCATAGATCTCATCCCGTGTGCTTTCACTGCAGATGTGTGCACAGGCAGAGATTGGGCAGAGCATGGGCGGAACAGAGCTGCGTAGATCTGATGCCATGTGCTTTCACTGCGGATGTGTGCATAGGCAGAGATTGGGCAGAGCGTTGCTGCGTAGATGTGATGCCGTGTGCCTTTACTGCAGATGTGTACATAGGCAGAGATTGAGCAGAGCACGGGTGGAGCGTAGCTGCGTAGATCTGATGCTATGTGCCTTTACTTCAGATATGAACATAGGCAGAGATTGGGCAGAGCATGGCCAGAGCGTATCTGCGTAGATCTGATGCCATGTGCTTTCACTGCGGAAGTGTGCATAGGCAAAGACTGGGCAGAGCATGGGCAGAGCGGAGCTGTGTATATCTGATGGCATGTTCTTTCACTGCGGATGTGTGCATAGGCAGAGATTGGGCAGAGCATGGGCAGAGAGGAGCTCTGTAGATCTGATGCCATGTGCTTTCACTGCGGATGTGTGCATAGGCAGAGCACAGGCCAAGCGTAGCTGCATAGATCTGATGCTGTGTGCCTTCACTATGGATGTGTACATAGGCAGAGAATGGGCAGAGCACGGGCGGAGCATAGCTGCATAGATCTGATGCTGTGTGCCTTCACTACGGATGTGAACATAGGTAGAGATTGGGAAGAGCATGGGCGGAGCATAGCTGCATAGATCTGATGCCGAGTGTCTTCACTGCAGATGTGTACTTAGGCAGAGATTCGGCAGAGCACGGGAGGAGCGTATCTACATAGATCTGATGCCGTGTCCCTTCACTAAGGATGTGTACATAGGCAGAGATTAGGCAGAGCATGGGCGGAGCGTAGCTGCATAGATCTGACGCCGTGTGCCTTCACTGCAGATTTCTACATAGGCAGAAATTTGGCAGATCAGGGACAGAGTGTAGCTGCATAGATATGATGCCGTGTGCCTTCACTAAAGATGTGTACATAGGCAGAGATTGGGCAGAGCACGTGCGAAGCGTAGCTGCATAATTCTGATGCCGTGTGCCTTCACTACGGTTGTGTACATAGGCAGAGATTGGGCAGAGCACGTGCGAAGCGTAGCTGCATAATTCTGATGCCGTGTGCCTTCACTACGGTTGTGTACATAGGCAGAGATTGGGCAGAGCATGGGCGGAGCATAGCTACATAGATCTGATGCCGTGTGCCTTCACTGCTGATTTGTGCATAGACAGAGATTGGACAGAGCATCGGCGGAGCATAGCTACATAGATCTGATGCCGTGTGCTTTCACTATGGATGTGTGCATAGGCAAAGATTGGGCAGAGCATGGGCGGAGCGGAGCTGCTTAGATCTGATGCCGTGTGCCTATACTGTGAATGTTTACATAGGCAGAGATTGGGCAGAGCATGGGCGGAGCATAGCTGCATAATTCTGATGCGGTGTGCCTTCACTACGGTTGTGTATATAGGCAGAGATTGGGCAGAGCACGGGCGGAGCGTAGCTTCATAGATCTGATGCCATATGCCTTCACTACGGATGTGTACTGTGACAAGGAAGGTTGTATTGAGCTTATGGAAATAGGAAAAGGTGATGAATTTGCTTTGAGGAAAAGTGAAATCCATGCAGTGCAGGGATTTTAGCTTCTACATAAAGAAAGTAAGCTGAGAGAAACTAAACCTAGGCTACCACACCCAAGCTCTGCTGACGTAGTTGCAGGCTTGAGAGATAATTACAAGCACCTGAGCAGAGAGGGAAAGTTACTGCTCTGGAAGCAGGGATATAAACCTTTGCTAAAGTCAAAGCAGGAGAGGAAGCAAGAGAGGGAGAAGAAGCAAGAACTGCAGGAAGCAGAGGAGCAGGAATGGTTCCTGATCAGAAGGTTCGGAGAGCTCAGAGGTGGGAGCACAGGACTCAGCACAGGAGTCAAAGGAGCCAAGCCTGGAACAGGGAGCATTGGCAGAGCTCCAAGAGGGAACTCAGAGAAGCGGACCAAGAACTGTTTCCAAGAGGCTGGAGAGAGGCGTGTGAATACAGCCAGGGAGAAGTGTCCACAGCTTCAGGTACAATCTATCCGTATCGGGTGGAGCTGGGCTCAGGGGAGACACGGGGATCCTCAGAGAGAATACACCCGGAGACATACTTTAAGAGCTCAGAGCAGGGCACTGCATTATCAGAGCCAGAGAAGATGTAGGTTGAGCCTATTGAGCAGGATTTACCATCTCCAGAAATGCCCATGGACTGTACTCTATGCCAGGCTACTAGCATTGAATCCCTATGCTAAAGGATAGCTGAAAAGGTGAAAGTCTCCTAGAAGCAGTGTATTGAAACCTAGCCTGAAGTGAAGGTAGGAACTTGCTCTTCTAATGGGGAGATACCTGTTAGAGTAGTTACTCACCTGTAACAGGTGTTCTCCAGGAGCAGCAGGAATCAGTCCTCACATATGGGTGACATCGATGTCGATGGAGCCACTGCAGAGCATTTCCCCAGCTTTCTATGAAAGCCTTTGGGAATACTGCACGCATGCGCGGTCCCCTTCCCGCCTAAAGCTGCCATCTTGCTCAATCAAATGACATAGCTAAAACACAGCACACAAAAATGTAAAATAAACTATGTACAACTGCAACTCCCAGGGGAGGAGGGAGGGTTGTGAGGACTGATTCCTGCTGCTCCTGGAGAACACCTGTTACAGGTGAGTAACCACTCTTTCTCCAGGACCAAGCAGGAAGTCAGTCCTCACATATGGGTGACTCCCTAGCTCTGGGCTACCAAGGAACCCAGGCTGAACAAGAGAACTCCCTCTAGTCCCAGCATCAAACAAAGGCATTTCACTGAAAGAACCTCCACCGGTAGCCCAACGGAGGGCTGGAGGGCAGGAGTTGTCTAAACCTCAAAGAGATTCCGGAGTACTGCCTGGCCAAAAGCACTGTCCCTATGGGACTCCCTCTCCAGGCAGTAATGAGCTGCAAAAGTCTGGCTTGAGGACCAAGTTGCAGCTCTGCAGATGTCTGCCAATGGTACAGAGCGGAGATGAGCTACTGAGGCAGCCATTGCCCTGACACGATGGGCCGTGACCCGACCCTGCAAGGGAAGGTCAGCCGCCCTGTAAGCCCAGGTGATACAGTCAGCCACCCATATGGACAAGGTACGCTTGGACACAGTTAACCCCAAATTATTGGGGTCAAAAGAGATGAAGAGCTGAGTAGCCCTTCTATGTCCTTGCGTACAGTCAAGGTAGAAGGATAAGGCCCTCCTACAGTCCAGGGTATGCAGGACCGCTTCAGCCTGGCTTGCATGGGGCCTAGGGAAGAATGTAGGAAGAACCACCTCCTGGTTGAGGTGGAAAGAGGAGACAACTTTAGGGAGGAACTTTGGATGAGTCCTAAGGACTACCCTGTTCCTATAGAAGCAGGTGTAAGGCCTGTCACAGACCAGGGCCTGAAGCTCACTCACCCGTCTGGCCGAGGTTAAGGCTACCAGGAAGAGTGTCTTCCAGGAAAGGAAGCGGAGAGGACAAGTAGCCATCGGCTCAAAAGGTGGGCGAGTCAGTTGCTGCAAGACCACATTCAACTCCCACTCAGGAGCTGGAGGACGGACAGGAGGCTTGAGCAAGAGCAAACCTCTGAGAAACTGGGACACCAAGGGGTGAACCGATAGAGAGTGTCCTTCCACCAGTGAGTGGTGAGCTGCTAGAGCTGAGAGGTGGACCCGAACAGAATTGGACTTAAGGCCTTGATTGGATAGGTGCAGCAGGTACTGAAGCACCACTGGTACAGCACAGGAGAAAGGATACTCTGTACGCAGCTGACACCACACAGAAAACCTCTTCCACTTCAGGACATAGGTTTTTCTAGTGGACTGCTTCCTAGAGGCCAGGACTACCTCTTCAACTTCAGGAGGTAGGCCCCAAGGAGCCAAAACTACCCTTGCAGCTTCCAGGCCATCAAATTGAAAGATTTGAGATTGGGATGCAGAAGAGTCCCCTGGTCTTGAGAAAGAAGGTCGGGCTGCAACCCTAGAGGTAGTGGAGTGTTCACTGCTAGCTGAAGCAGAAGTGGGAACCAAGGTTGTCTCGGCCACCTGGGGGCTACCAGAAGGACCGAGGCCTGGTCCTTTAGAATCTTGAACAGGGTTTGGACCACCAGAGGCGTGGGAGGAAACACATATAGGAGGCCCTGGGACCAGGAAATCAGAAAAGCATCTGCTGCTAGTCGCAGAGGATGCGGTTACCTGGAGCAGAACCTGGGCAGGTGCCTTATAAGGTGTCCTATGGAGCGCCTTATAAGGTGCCCTATAGGGGACATTATAGGGTGCCGTGGCAGACAGTGCACTTTATATTGTGCCCTATGGAGTGCCTTATAGGGTGCCTTATGCGGCACCTTAGGTTACGGCACGTGAGGGTGTGTTTGCTGGCAGCAATAATTAAAATACAAATAAAATGCCTCAAGAAACAATACTTACATGTCAAAGCTGATGCCTCTGCCAGCCTTATGCATTAGGCACACTGGTGGATCAAACTCATGACCCCTGTATCATCAGTCAGTGTATTAACCATTGTGCTACACCTCTCTTTCTATGTTTGCATGTCTGGGCGCCTACTTAAGATTATCGTGCGTTAACGCACTTAGCGGCGCTTCGCCCAATAATGTGCGCAGCAGCGTGCGTTATCGCGCGATAATCCCATTTTGCTACTTTAAGACTGAAACGCCCACTCCTTTTATGGCAGCCTGCACACTATCGCCGGGCGCACGTTAAGACGGTTTAGTAAACATACCCCAAAGAGTTTATCAAACTGAGAGACATAGTTGACACCATACGAGATAGTTATGATCTTAAGTAAATATGGATGAAATTAAGTTTGTCGCATTGCATTGTCTCATGGCGAAATCTAATCTAGAATATTTAGTCTTTTCATTTAATATTGGTTGCTGCTCTTCTGAAAAAAGCCTGGAGCCATGTCACCAATTGCAATCCAGAGATTCCAACAGAGAAAATTGGCCAGAATCCAGATGGAACAGACCATCCCAAGAACTCCGAACTACACACCGCAGAAATGTGTGAAGGAGTCCCTACCTGGATCCGTGCGTCACATTGAAAAAGGGGCAAAATATTCGCCTATGAGAATGAGAGGTTCAAATTTTGAGAGAAACGGAACTTAAACTTCAGAGAAAGGTGAAGCACACTACGAAGTCCTGAAGAACTGCTGAGAAGCAGGACCAAATTATCTGAAAATAGGAAGAGAACTATTGGACTGATTGGGGGCTTTTGTGAATGATTGTATTGTTATCCTTTTATTATTGTTTTCTTAGAAAGTAACTGAAATCTACAAGCCATTTGGGCTTCAGCAATTGCAATACCCACACCAGCTCATTTTGCTGTCCTATTCTCAGAGATTTCTTTATCACATTATTAAGCACTGCCGCTTTTGACATACTTTCATGTTATGTGTTTTCAATATTATTGGGTTGCTGCAAGAAAATGATGTTACAAAGTATCAATACAATGTATGTTGTCTCTAGGGAGCAGTATGAGAAGTTGCCTCTTGATGACCCCTCTCTGTCTCAAATGGTTGTTGTCCATGCCCCTTAGTGGGATTACCTTTGCCCCATACACAAGAAAAGAAAAAAAGAAAAATTGGAGAATGAAGGGAAATTGGCTGATAGGTATGTCTAGTATGGCTGCATCCTTGCCTGAGGCTGTAATACATTATGATGGCATGGAAGAAAAGCATGTGGGCTGAGAGAATGAGTACCCAGAGCCCAGCACAACAAGAGTAAAGCCAGAGGGAACCATACCCTGAGCAGAAGTGCACAGAGAATGGACCCAGCTAAGAAAAGACAAGTGCACAGAGAATGGACCCCGTTATGAAAAGACAGGTCAGGCCTGAACAGGTTGAACAGGCCTGAGCAAGTTGGGCAAGCCTGGACAAGTTAAACAGGCCAAGCAAAGCTGGTGATACAAGGTGCTCATAAGCCCTGAAGACTACAGACACGGTGCCGGAAGCTACAGTGATTAATGAAACAAAGGGAATGGCAGGGTGCAGTCAGAATGACTCAACATTAGCAAGAATAAAAGCCATTAATATGCTAATGAGGGTGGATCCCAGGGAAAGAGCCTTTGCCCCAAGGAAAGAGCCTCTGCAGAAGTTTTTGCAGACAGCTCTGCAGACTTTTGCAGACGGCTTTAAGTTTTGCCGATGGCTTTGCAACTTTTTGCAGACAGCATAGCAAGTTTTGCACACGGAATAAGAGTTTGTGCAGAAGTTGCTACAGAGGGTATATAAGATGGCAACTATAGAGAATCGGGGGCAGTGTTTTTCTCCCCTTGCAGAGAGAATGCTGCCCGTCACCTCTCAGACAGACACTTGCTAGCTGCATTTATAAATTGTTTTGCTATGCCAAATAAAGAGTTTTTGTAGCCAAGCAACTGTTGTCTGAACTATTCATTGGTAATTGGTAATATTTGGGGAACTTTTGTGGGGAAACCAGGCCTGCCTGCTTATCTGACATTAGCACCTGGATATCTTACTGCAATCTGAAACTGAACATGGCCAAAACTGAGCTCCTTATCTTTCCCCCTAAGCCTACCTTCCCCCTTCCTCCTTTCTCTGTTTCTATGCATAATACTCTACTCCATCCTGTTTCTTCAGCTCGCAACCTTGGGGGTCATCTTTGACTCCTCCCTCTCCTCCTCCAGATATATCCAACAGATCTAAAACCTGTCACATATTTCTCTATAACACTGACAAAATTTGTCCCTGCCTTTCTGAACATACTACTAAGACCCTTATCCATTCTCTAGTCACCTCCTGTCTAGACTATTGCAACCTCCTCTTTGTTGGTCTTCCTCTGAATCATCTTTCCCTACATCAATCTGTTCAAAACTCAGCTGCATGGCTAATCTTCTGCCAGTGCAACTATGCTCATGTCACCCCCTATTCTCAAGTCACCTCACTGGCTCCCTATCTGTTTCTGCATCCAGTTCAAACTTCTATTACTAACCTATAAGTGCCTTCATTTGGCTGCTCCTCACTTCCTTTCCTCTCTTATCTCTCCCTCCCTACATTCCTCTTCCGAAACTCTGCTCTTCTGGCAGATCCCTTCTGTCTGTGCCCTTCTCTTCCACTGCCAATGCCAGACTTTGATCTTTCTACCTTGCTGTTTCTTATGCCTGAAACAAACTACTTGAGTTGGAACATCAGGCTACATCTGTGGCCCTGTTCAAATCCAAGCTAAAAACTCACTTCTTTGAGACTGCTTTTGGATCCTGATCCCCCCTAGTCTCCTGTTCACTTCCTATGTGTTTTCTTACCATTCCCCTAGATATATCCCAGTCCCCACTTGTTACGTTGTCTGTCCTGGCTAGATTGTAAGCTCTTCTGAGCAGGGACTGGCTCTTATGCTGCATATGCCTTGTAGTGCTATACAAATGATAAGTAGATCTAGCTCAGCACTGGATCCCCTTCCCCCCTCCCCCCCAATGGAAGTGGCAGTGACTGTGGTGAGCTTCAGGACAGAAATGGTGCCAGAAGCTGGCTGGACACTGGAGAGCAGCAGGGTGGAAATCAGCAGTGATGGAAGTCACGCTCTGCGTGACATTTATTAAATTCATTTATAACGCAATTATTTTCTATGCATGGCTGCAATCCAACACAGCTTAGAGGGAACATTGCTGACAACACTGTCATTATTAAATTTTAACAATCTAAGATTAATATTATAGTGCAATCCTATGGATGGGAGCAAAACAGCCAACTGACCAGAGCGCCATTTTACGTTAAATCATTGTGCGCAGATGCTAAGATCAGGCAAATGCAAATAGTTCAGTTTCTCTGTGCTACTTTATAACAATTTATTAAAACTTATCTAAGTATTTTTTTGTACATGCTATGTTTTGCTGTGTGTGCAGTTTTCATGATCAGTGCACATGCGCTCTTGTGCACAGCTTAGAGAGAACCACGGGAGAGACTCCGCCCCTCCTCCCAGCTACACATCCAGAGGGGGCCAAAGAGTGCCAACATTCTAAATTCAGCCCTGAGCACTGGAATAGCAGGGGGACAGTTAGCAGAACTGTGTGTGCATCTGGAATACTGAGGACCCAGACAATGCTCCTTCTAATTTTCTGTAGGCTGTGTGCGCATAAAATATCAGCTGTGCAGCTTTTGAAGGAAGGTTAAATTTTTGTGCGCCACATAACAACACTCGGAGTTATATACTTTAAAATTTGACTACACGTCAGAATACAGTATGTACACCACATTGATTTTAATCAAATTAAATGAAAATAGACGATTAATAAATGAAGCGGAAAATTTCTAGTAATTACAATCACAAATGCGGTATTATTTCAGTTAATTTTTATTGAAAGTCATCGTTATTTCATGTAAATAACTTATGTATGGAAGAAGAGAATGAGCTTACTATTAACAGTTCATTCTCAAAATTTTTCTCTTCGATCTTTCAAATTTAACCAGTCTGAATAAATTTTATCAAGGTCTACCGATCCGCCATCTTGAAGATGACTCTTAACACGCATCAGCATTTCCAAATGTTCTAACTGTAAGTGATTTCTTATTTTGGTTTTTAAACTGTTCATCAAGCTGAAACCACGCTCACAATCTGCACTAGAAGCCAAAAATGTTCCACCAATATCCATCAATTTCTCTAAGGGGTATGTTTACTAAACTGCGCACGCGTACGCGGCGCACGGCAATGACGCACTTAAGTGCTCTTAAGTGCCCCGCATGCATGCGCGTCACATTAACGGGTCCGCGGACGTGTGCGGTGCGCTGATGTGCGATAGAGGCGGGGAAAGGCTAACGGAGGGCGGAGGAAGGCCCCCGAGGGGCGGAGAGACGGGGTCAATGGGCGGAAAGTGGGAGGGGAGAGGCTCCCCGCACAGGAGCGGGGCCGAATATTCAAGTGAAAACTACCGCGAGTGAAACACTCGCGGTAGAGCGCATGTAAAGGGAAGAGAAACCATTTCCGTCAGCAATGTACAGCAAAACCGGTGAAACCTAAAATACGTGAGCAGTGTGATACATGTGCACAGAACAAAATTGCAAATATAATATGAAAATGATCACAACAAATTCTAAGAAAATTATAATCCAGCTGGGCAACAGTGATATTAATGGGCAACAATAAAAAACACTCCCAGGAAAGCCCCAAAAAATAGAAATGATGTCTGGAAAGGGTCTACGCTCCGTAGACTCTTTCAAAAGCACTGCATTGTAATGGAGCTTTCCTGGGAGTGTATTTCAGGTTGCCCATTGATATCACTGTTGCGCAGCTTGGTTTTTTATTTTTTTCCCCTTTTTTGGAGGGCATATGGGAGGTTTTTGTGCACCTTTGTCCCCATACAAGGTAAACGAGCCCACAGTAAAATTGTGCAGAGCAGGGTGTCTGACTCGTGCGGCCAGGTTTCCTATCTCCAGAGACTGCACTGTCTCTGTGGCCACAGTATGGTGCAGCAGACACAGCCAGTGCCTGTAGGACCAGCGGGTCACAGGTTCAGATCCCAGCTGGGGCTCCTGCCAACCCAGTCCCCAAAGTTTTACCCACCACTAAACAGTGAGAGTACAGACACTCCTTTATTGCAGAGAACATCAGCATGGTCCCAACACCTATATTTTACCCTACACCGCACTCAAACCATAACAATGGGCATTACCTACAGCCGAGTCCTCCAAAGTCGTTCCTGGAGTGCTACAACTCACTCAGGTCATATGTTTCACCCAGATAGGGACATGTCTGCATGTTGGCGGAAGGGTACAGGTGGTGGAGGGGGCAGTGGCTGCAAACCACAGCAGACAGTGGCCTAGGCCTGTGCAGGCTGTCACCGTCCACCGCAACAGACAGGCTCTGTCGGATGTACAGTCATGGACTCCCCAAGGAACACAGCATATCTGTGGCAACACAGTGGTGCAGTGCACACAGACAGTGTGTGTAGGAACAGAAGGTCACAGATTCAAAGCCCAGCTGGGGCTACTGCCAATCCAGTCCACATATTTTTCCTACAACTAAACCGTGATAGTAAGGACAAACCTGTATTGCTGAGAGCATACGCATGGTTAATACGCCTATATTTTACCACACCAAACACAGACACCATAAACAGCCGCATTACCTAGAGCAGAGTTTCCCAAATGCAGTCCTGGAGGGCCCCACACCATTCAGGATCCATGCTGCTTCTAATAAAGATGCCTGTGCTGCATATCTATGCACCACCCCCATGGTATGCTGATGTAGCTCATGAGGGACAGCATGAAAACCCGAACAGTGGTTGGAACACCAGGACTGGAGTTGGGACACTCTGCCGTAAAGCAGCAGCCAACAGGGCCAGACACACCCACACCCCCCCCCCCACAGGCCCCATTGGCCAATGCCTCATGGAGAGGTAGGACATTGGGCCCTGCCTGTATCTCCCAATACTAGCAGTTGCATACCTTAGCACTGCCACCCTACACCTGGGTATATGGTACACAGCTATCAAACGTTGCCCATGATAACTGGCAGATATCAATTCCTACGTTAAGCACATTTTGCACATTGATCTCCAATGACAACACAGTGGCACAGTGCACACAGGCAGTGTGTGCAAGAACAGAAGGTCACAGGTTCAAATCCCAGCTGTGTCAGCTACCAACCCAATCCCCTTATTTTACACATGAAGAAAACATGGTAGTAAAAACTACCAGGTATTCCTGGGAACAGAAACATGCCTCAAATGCATATATTCTACCCTGTTGAACACAAACACCATAAAAAAGCAGTACCTAGAGCAGAGTCTCCCAAAGTCAACCCTGGAGGGCCAAACACCAGTCAGGTTCCATGATGCCCCTAATGAAGATGCCTGTGCAATGTAAACAGCAATGGTGCAGAATAGCACGTTGCCAGAGGGGTACCGGTGGTGGAGGGGGGCAGTGGCAGCTGCCCACAGCAGACGGTGGCTGAGCCCCCTTCACGTGGGTGCAGTGCACCCCAACAGACAGGTGCTGGCTGTCAAACAGCCATGGTATCTCCAGGTACTACATTGTCCCTGTGGCCACAGCGTGGTGCAGTGAACACAGCCAGCATGTTCAGAAGCAGAAGGTCACCGGTGCAAAACCCAGCTGGTGCTCCTGCCAACCCAGTCCCCATATAATACCCACAACGACAACGTGATAGTGAAGACAAACCGTTATTGCAGAGAACATAAGCATGGCTCAAACACCCTTTTGTTACCCTAAAGAGCACACACACCAGAAACATGCGCAACACACAGAGCAGAGTCCCCCAAATGCAGTCTTGGAGGGCCACATATCATTCAGCTTTGATGCTATCTCCAATATAAGGCAATGTCAGCATGGTGTCAGAGGTCTACCGGTGGCAGAGGGGGCAGTGTGTGCTGGTCACAGCAGGTGGTGGCCCAGCCCCCTCACGTGGGTTCAGTGCACCCCAAAAGACAGTCCCTGTCTGACAAACAGCCATGGACACCCCAGGGAATGCACTGTTCCTGTGCTAAGACGGTGGTGCAGCGGATGCAGCCAGTGCCTTTTGGACCAGAAGGTCACCGGTTCAAAGCCCAGCTGGAGCACCTGCCATACCAGTACCCACATTTTACACATTGACGAAAACATGATAGTAAAGACTGAACCCTTAATGCGGAGGACATAAGCGTGGGTGAAACACTCATATCTTTCCTTAAATAACACACACCACATAAACATATGCATTGCCTACAGCAGAGTCCCCCAAATGCAGTCTTGGAGGCTCAAAAATCCCTCAGGTTGGATGCAGTCTCCAATAAAGATGCCTGTGCTGCAATTCCAGGTCCTGGCCCCATGGTATGCAGAGGTATCATAGGCATATTCATCAGAGACATCATGAAAACCTGAACAGTGTTTGGCCCACCAGGACTGTAGTTGGGAACCTCTGCCCTAAAGCAGCGGCCAACAGGGGCAGAAACACCTGCACCTGCAGGCCCATCATCCAAAGTCAAATGCAGAGGCAGGATTTTGGACCCTGTGTGCATCTCCCAATACTAGCATGTGCATACATTAGCAATGCCATAGTAAACACGGGTATACGGTACACAGATATCAAAAGGCTGCTATGATTCCTGGCACATAGAAATGCCAAAGTTAAGCACAATCAGCTCATTGAGCTGTATCATACCAACCTCTCTGATGTCTGTGGAATGTGCGAAAGGTCATGTGTCTGACAGAGTCCACCACCCTGGAGAATGACTCCAACGGTTCCGCCTAACATAGCCATGCCTGCACTGTGCCCAGTAATGGCGCGGTTGCCACGGCTGCCAAATACCTCTACAGCTGCCCAATGCTGCCATAGGTGTGGGGAGTGTGTGTCTGTCTATCCAGTGTATGGTGGTTGACAAAACCCTCCGCAGCCCAAGCTGATAGCACTGTTCCATTATTGGCCTGCCAATGTGCATAATGAGGAGCAAGGCACTGTGGGTATAGCCCAGACAGGGTGGCATGAGCAGGATGCAACTGCACATGGCATAGGGCAATGGCTGGGACATTGTAGTGCCTGGCCACCACCTGCACAGACATGGTGTCCACAGCATGTCCTGCTGGGAGGTCACTCTCACCCTGACCGAGCAGTGACCACGGCATGGCTAGGTTTCGCCATTGTAGCATATAGTAGGTCTCTCATGTGATGTATATGGCTTCTGTAGTTCTGGGGCCCAATCACTGAGTTAACTGCTTGGTGGGTGTGCTCACATCCAAGTTATGGGTGCACACATGTCCTGCGGTAGCATGCACAATGGACTGGCTAGCATACTGTCTGCAGTTAGCGTGTGTATGGCTGGAACACCTCGCAGGGTTCAGCAGCTGGGGACTCACTGTGCTTGCTGCTGGAAAATGTCAGGTGGCGTGGGGCGTTTCAAGGCCTAGCGTCTGTCTGCGCTTGAAGTATGGATGCGTACAGAACTGTAGAAGGTGCTCTGTCGGTTCCTCCAACCGCAGCTGGACTGAGGTTGATGGCCCTGTCTGCCACTGCCACCATTGCAGGGATATAGAATGTGGATCTGTTGTTGGAGGATCCTGGGTTCCAGAGGGCAGGTTTGGTGGGCTGACACACTCTGCCTAGGTGTCCATAGAGCTCCTTTTCTCGCACATACATGATGTGGCCATGGCACCCACACAGGATATGCACTATTCCATGGGCATCGTAGTCCACAAGGCCCAGATGTGACTGGGATATATAGATGGACAGATGTGTACCGTAGGTGTGTCTGATGGAACAACCTATCAAACATCGGCACAAATGGGACCTGAAGTATAGGCCATCTCAGCCAGGACAGGTGATGTGCGCCCCACCTCACCCTCAGGGTGAGCACAGGCCCCCCCCCCCCACACTGAGACGGTCTGTAGCCACTCTGTAGCAGCAACACAGAAGGTCTGTACCCACCACTAGACCTATGTGCTGTGGGGGTGCACACACCATCCTCGGAAAATCTGTAGACTGCTGCTTTGCATGTGCAGTGCATCATGGGTGCGAGTGGAGTACCCCTACCCTGTTAAGCGCAACACACAGTCTGCAGACGTCATATTGTAGCCAGCCAGACCTCTCCTCACACATATAGAGCTGTAGCCCAGTGGTGAATGTAATGCCTGTGAAGCGACAGATTGTTGGTTCAAATCCCTAGTGCGGTTACCCAGTACACATTTTTAGATAGGCACATTGCCGCATATACTGTGCTAGTCAGCATCAGTGCTGTTTACTTTGCACAAACTGGCCATACATTGAACAGGGCATTGTAACATGGAGATAACTATTCTAGAGGGTACATGGGGGCTGCCTGGGGCAGTATGTGTGTAATGTCATGTAGTACTGCCAACAGAGAAACCATCACAGTGCTGTAACCCTAGGCTGCCCTATAAGGTGGCTTTTGGGGCACCTGAGGCTTACAGCACTGTGAGGATCCTAGAGCTGCCACCACTAATTTCCATTAAAACACCGGTCATTGGCTGCACCCACAAATAACCCCACTGGGGACGGAAACACACATCCCCTGGCTTCACAGGCAGCGAGGTGAGCTGTGGGACACAGCTCTATAGCTGAGAACAGATGCCTGGCTGGCTAAAGAGGCAATCCTGCAGACTGTGTGCTGCGGTTATCAGGGGTGCGTTGATACAGTAGGAACAATGCTTCACTGCACATGACGTTTATAGCACTGTAAGGGTGTTGCTCCTGGCAGTACATATGTAATGTAGAAAGGAGACTGCCGCATTTAACACTGTTGCAACGTAAGAAGATATATGCCGCACGCAGCACCAATGTACATTAAAAGCACTATGCCGAAGTTGGCACTGCTGTATAATAATGTGTGCTGCCTGAGACACGTAATCCAGAGCCCCACTGGATAATTGAACCCATGACCCCTGGTTTAGCAGTCCATATAACAACCATTGTGCTACACCTCTGCCACCAGGACTGTATGCCACACACATAGTAAAGGATAACGTGCAGTAAGGTGGCATGCCGACCTACATCACCTCATAATGTTCAGCACGCAACCTATTGTGTATGTGCAATGTTCAAATATGGTGCATCCCCCACCCCCCTATGGCAACCTCCACATCCTTGCAGGGCACACATGGAGATGCACCACTGAACATACTCCAGTGGCACACACAACCCCAAATTACCAGGGTGTCTGATTGCCGACACTGATGGTTTGTCAGCACCCCTTGTTATAAGTGTCCTGGCAATACCTGCTATGTGACACACATAGCACACCTCATCAGACAATGCACTAGCAATCAGTGGATATGTGTCCAGAGGTTCAAGATCACACTGTGTAAACAAAAATAATCCATAATAATGTAAGTGTTCTTTTGTACATGAGAGACACATCGGTGCTATGTGTGGCTGCAGAGATCAGTAGACATACTGTGGTCGACACCCTACCCAGTGCGGCAGAAAGATGCGTGCATTTTCAATGTGCAAATTCCTGCCACGCAGCCATGTGGAACGCATTAGCGCACCTATCTCTGTCGCGTAGCCAAGCGGCGCGCATGGGCGCGATCCGCTATGCGCAAATGCAGACGTTGCATCGCGTGCGTCGCCGCGTCTACACGTGCAGACAGGAAAATGGCGTCCCGCACTAGGAAGCCTGCATTCAGCCGCCGCGAGCTGCGCCACCTGGCAACATTGATAGGGCCCAAGCTGGACACAGGGGGAAGGGACACAGGGAAGGTCCGGAGGGCCTGGGAGCGCATCACAAGGCATTTTAATCGTGTGGCAGAAAACCAAAGGGAGGTAAGTGTATGGCCACAGGTCATAATAACCATATACACAGACAGGGTTGCTTGCAGCTGTCCATGCTGCTGTGTGTAGGTAGTCTACATCAGTAAAGTGCAGCAGGTGAAACCACATGTAGAAATCTTTATGTAGCACATCAGAGTGGTTTGCCATGTACCCAGGTGTTGACGGACGTGGTCACAGAGGGCATGATGCCATCCAGGAGTCATGGCATCTGCTGCTGTTGATGTGCTACAACACACTGTAACACAGCTAGCCCATAGATCTGCCTAAGGAGGGTCTGGAAACATCATGTGCTGATGACGGGATCTGCGTCTGCAGGGTAACACATATGGGCAATCCTCAGGGGTTGTGAAACGTGCATCACATGGTCTGTCAGACACCCTGGAGCTATGGGGTTGTTTGCCAATGTTGTTCAAGGCAACCCCCCTATCCCCAGGAGCCCTGAGAGCCCATCAGAGTGGGCCCTCAGTCACCCTGGTGCTATGGGGTTGTTTGCCAATGTTGTTTGATACATCCCCCCTATCCCCAGGAGTACAGGGAGCCCATCAGAGTGGGCCCCCAGTCACTCTGGAGATATGGGGTCGTGTGCCAATGTTGTTTAATACATCCCCCCTATCCCCAGGAGTACAGGGAGCCCATCAGAGTGGGCCCCCAGTCACCCTGGTGCTATGGGGTCGTTTGCCAATGTTGTTTAATACATCCCCCCTATCCCCAGGAGTACAGGGAGCCCATCAGAGTGTGCCCTCAGTCACCATGGAGATATGGGGTTGTATG
Organism: Ichthyophis bannanicus; assembly: GCA_033557465.1. Classification (NCBI taxonomy): domain Eukaryota; kingdom Metazoa; phylum Chordata; class Amphibia; order Gymnophiona; family Ichthyophiidae; genus Ichthyophis; species Ichthyophis bannanicus. The sequence goes on from CM066035.1 coordinate 700,130,576, forward strand.
ACAATGTTGTTTCATACATCCCCCCTATCCCCAGGAGTACACAGAGCCCATCAGAGTGGGCCCTCAGTCACCCTGGAGATATGGGATTGTGTGACAATGTTGTTCAAGGCAACCCCCCTATCCCCAGGAGCCCTGAGAGCCCATAAAAGTAGGCCCTCAGTCACCCTGGAGATATGGGGTTGTGTGCAAGTGTTGTTCAAGGCAACCCCCCTATCCCCAGGAGCCCTGAGAGCCCAATCAAAGTAGGCCCTCAGTCACCCTGGAAATATGGGGTTGTTTGCCAATGTTGTTTAATACATCCCCCCTATCCCCAGGAGTACAGGGAGACCATCAGAGTGGGCCCTCAGTCACCCTGGAGATATGGGGTTGTGTGCAAATGTTATTCAAGGCAACCCCCCTATCCCCAGGAGCCCTGAGAGCCCATCAAAGTAGGCCCTCAGTCATCCTAGAAATATGGGGTTGTTTGCCAATGTTGTTTAATACATCCCCCCTATCCCCAGGGGTACAGGGAGACCATCAGAGTGGGCCCTCAGTCACCCTGGAGATATGGGGTTGTGTGACAATGTTGTTCAAGGCAACCCCCCTATCCCCAGGAGTACAGAGAGCCCATCAAAGTAGCCCCTCAGTCACCCTGGAAATATGGGGTTGTTTGCCAATGTTGTTAAATACATCCCCCTATCCCCAGGAGTACAGGGAGCCCATCAGAGTGGGCCCCCACTCACCCTGGTGCTATGGGGTCATTTGCCAATGTTGTTTAATACATCCCCCTATCCCCAGGAGTACAGGGAGCCCATCAGAGTGGGCCCTCAGTCACCCTGGAGATATGGGGTTGTTTGACAATGTTGTTTCATACATCCCCCCTATCCCCAGGAGTGCACAGAGTCCGTCAGAGTGGGCCCTCAGTCACCCTGGAGATATGGGGTTGTGTGACAATGCTGTTCAAGGCAACCCCCCTATCCCCAGGAGCACAGAGAGCCCATCAAAGTAGCCCCTCAGTCACCCTGGAGATATGGGGTTGTTTGACAATGTTATTCAAGGCAACCCCCCTATCCCCAGGAGCCCTGAGAGCCCATCAAAGTAGGCCCTCAATCACCCTGGAGATATGGGGTTGTGTGCAAATGTTGTTCAAGGCAACCCCCCTATCCCCAGGAGCCCTGAGAGCCCATCAAAGTAGGCCCTCAGTCACCCTGGAAATATGGGGTTGTTTGCCAATGTTGTTTCATACATCCCCCCTATCCCCAGGAGTACACAGAGCCCATCAGAGTGGGCCCTCAGTCACCCTGGAGATATGGGATTGTGTGACAATGTTGTTCAAGGCAACTCCCCTATCTCCAGGAGTACAGAGAGCCCATCAAAGTAGCCCCTCAGTCACCCTGGAGATATGGGGTTGTTTGACAATGTTGTTTCATACATCCCCCCTATCCCCAGGGGTACAGGGAGCCCATCAGAGTGGGCCCTCAGTCACCCTGGAGATATGGGGTTGTGTGACAATGTTGTTCAAGGCAACCCCCCTATCCCCAGGAGCACAGAGAGCTCATCAAAGTAGTCCCTCAGTCACCCTGGAGATATGGGGTTGTTTGACAATGTTGTTTAATACATCCCCCCTATCCCCAGGAATACAGGGAGCCCATCAGAGTGGGCCCCCACTCACCCTGGTGCTATGGGGTCGTTTGCCAATGTTGTTTAATACATCTCCCCTATCCCCAGGAGTACAGGGAGCCCATCAGAGTGGGCCCTCAGTCACCCTGGAGATATGGGGTTGTTTGACAATGTTGTTTAATACATCCCCCCTATCCCCAGGGGTACAGGGAGCCCATCAGAGTGGGCCCTCAGTCACCCTGGAGATATGGGGTTGTTTGCCAATGTTGTTTAATACATCCCCCCTATCCCCAGGAGTACAGAGAGCCCATCAAAGTAGCCCCTCAGTCACCCTGGAAATATGGGATTGTTTGCCAATGTTGTTTAATACATCCCCCCTATCCCCAGGAGTACAGGGAGCCCATCAGAGTGGGCCCCCACTCACCCTGGTGCTATGGGGTCATTTGCCAATGTTGTTTAATACATCTCCCCTATCCCCAGGAGTACAGGGAGCCCATCAGAGTGGGCCCTCAGTCACCCTGGAGATATGGGGTTGTTTGACAATGTTGTTTAATACATCCCCCCTATCCCCAGGGGTACAGGGAGCCCATCAGAGTGGGCCCTCAGTCACCCTGGAGATATGGGGTTGTTTGCCAATGTTGTTTAATACATCCCCCCTATCCCCAGGAGTACAGGGAGCCCATCAGAGTGGGCCCTCACTCACCCTGGTGATATGGGGTCGTTTGCCAATGTTGTTTAATACATCCCCCCTATCCCCAGGGGTATAGGGAGCCCATCAGAGTGGGCCCTCACTCACCCTTGTGATATGGGGTCGTGTGCCAATGTTGTTTAATACATCCCCCCTATCCCAAGGAGTACAGAGAGCCCATCAAAGTAGCCCCTCAGTCACCCTGGAAATATGGGGTTGTTTGCCAATGTTGTTTAATACATCCCCCCTATCCTCAGGAGTACAGGGAGCCCATCAGAGTGGGCCACCACTCACCCTGGTGCTATGGGGTCGTTTGCCAATGTTGTTTAATACATCTCCCCTATCCCCAGGAGTACAGGGAGCCCATCAGAGTGGGCCCTCAGTCACCCTGGAGATATGGGGTTGTTTGACAATGTTGTTTAATACATCCCCCCTATCCCCAGGGATACAGGGAGCCCATCAGAGTGGGCCCTCACTCACCCTGGTGATATGGGGTCGTTTGCCAATGTTGTTTAATACATCCCCCCTATCCCCAGGGGTATAGGGAGCCCATCAGAGTGGGCCCTCACTCACCCTTGTGATATGGGGTCGTGTGCCAATGTTGTTTAATACATCCCCCCTATCCCAAGGAGTACAGAGAGCCCATCAAAGTAGCCCCTCAGTCACCCTGGAAATATGGGGTTGTTTGCCAATGTTGTTTAATACATCCCCCCTATCCTCAGGAGTACAGGGAGCCCATCAGAGTGGGCCACCACTCACCCTGGTGCTATGGGGTCGTTTGCCAATGTTGTTTAATACATCTCCCCTATCCCCAGGAGTACAGGGAGCCCATCAGAGTGGGCCCTCAGTCACCCTGGAGATATGGGGTTGTTTGACAATGTTGTTTAATACATCCCCCCTATCCCCAGGGATACAGGGAGCCCATCAGAGTGGGCCCTCACTCACCCTGGTTATATGGGGTCGTTTGCCAATGTTGTTTAATACATCCCCCCTATTCCCAGGGGTGCAGGGAGCCCATCAGAGTGGGCCCTCACTCACCCTGGTGATATGGGGCCGTGTGCCAATGTTGTTTAATACATCCCCCCTATCCCCAGGAGTACAGGGAGCCCATCAGAGTGGGCCCTCACTCACCCTGGTGATATGGGGTCGTGAGCCAATGTTGTTTAATACATCCCCCCTATCCCCAGGAGTACAGGGAACCCATCAGAGTGGGCCCTCACTCACCCTGGTGATATGTTGCAGTGTGCCTATGCTGTTGAATCCATTCTCCCCATCTCCAGGAGGCCTGATACCTGTGTATGCTTTCCGTGGAAACACCCTGCTGCTATGCTGTATTTCGCTGCTGAGGTGCTGTAGGACCCCCAAGACCCAGGGGGCCCAAGAGCTGACTGTAACGGAGGGTATGTCAGTCAGATATGTTCCTAGGCTATGGTGGGTAGGTTGCACATCTCGTACAGTCCATGGTGTCCTCAGCTCGGCACACACACCGTAGATGTACCCAGATGATCAGGTAGATGCAGATGTGGATGTGCATAAACAAAACCTCATCCATATTAACTAAGAGATCCAATTCCGAAGGTCTGTAACAGAGACATGTCCCCAGCAATGCATGATGAGTCAGGTCACACTTCTGCCCATCCCCCAGGCAGCACACAGCTGTTTGCAGATGAATATCACAGATGTTGTTGGAAGGATACATGCACCTGTTCATGTTGCACACCACAGACTGAAACCCACACATGAGCAGAGGTGGCAATAGGTCATAGCCGATGCAAAGGCCCCTGCCCCGTAGTGTTTGCAGTCACACCTCCCATAACCTACGAGGGCCCAGGTCAGAGGAACATAACAACATCCGATAGGCCTAAATGTGAAAGATGCACGTCCACCATGAGCAGTATGCTGCGTGCAACAGTGGCCAAATAGGTCACACGTACCTACCATTATCCCCACGACAGACAGGTCACACAGCGCCTGTAGTGTGTCAAACATTGCTATCCATGGACTTGTAGAAAGCCACATGTCATGGACGTGGCCCCTGGTAAGGTGTATAGGGCCACCCACCGAACGTCCCATGTATGGTCACATCACCCATGTGTGCTGGGATAACATTTTGCCACTGGGTGTGTGTTGGATGACATGTCTAGATAATGTCACCCCAAATGTGTAAAACATACCACATACAGGGTTAAGGGAGGGAGAAGGATGGACATCATGTTTGACAACCATAACGTGGCAGGGCTATGCCGTGTCAGTCAAGGGGGCCACAGGGGAATGGACTGATGCATTCAGGGTGCCACGCACAAAGCACATAGGTGTCACTGCACACATGCCCAGACCCACAGCTATGCATGCAGGTGGCACTGGGGACAGCTAATCACCAGGGACAAGCAGGGATTAGTTGTCACATGTCGGTATTGTCTGCCCTGTTGCAGCCTGTGTGTGACCGCTCCACAGCAGCCAATGGGGAAGCATATGGGAGCATCACACAGCGCCTGTGTGCTGCCCTGATGCCTCTCCCAAATGCTGCTCCCCAGTTCATCATGTTATGCCAAACCAGCAGGTCATTGTTCCTGTGAGCGCAAAACACCTCAATGGTATTGCCACTCCTGTGTCTGCGCCTGGCGACATCTTCCCTACCGGTAACAATGGTGTATGTTAACTCCCATCCCTAGGAGCTGTGTTGACCTCACCCAAACAAAATACCAGGAGTAGAGTGAAAATGTCCTTTGCACGTCTCCCCTCGATTTGTGCACAGGCCATAAATCCACTGTCATCATGGAAAATCAATCCATGTGCCTGAAGACATGTGCAAAATGTGCCGGTAGCTCCTCTGTCACTGACAACCATGTTTGCTGTCCCGAATGCCTAGGGCCCACTCACTCAATGTCTGAGTGTTTGACATGTGGGATGTCATACAAGAGTGGTTGGCCAAACTGAGCAGCCAAGCTCAATACCCACGACCACACTGACGTGGCTGTGGTGGCAGCCATGTCACCAGGGAAGTGACCTCCCCCCTGTGCATCCCATGGAGCCAAACCAACAGCTGGCCGGTTCTGAGAGGGTCCTACCCCCTCCAAACATCGGGATGCCCCGGTGTTGCCCCTGAGGAACGCACTATGGCCAAAAAGCCCTGGAGGGATCCCCAGTCTCCACAGGCCATTTTGTGGCCACAGCAAGGTCTGTAGGCCGTAACCTCATCTGAACCCCCTTGGGCCATGCTCCTGGGTACTGGCTGGGGCCGGTACCACTACACAGGCATAGCCAGTGTCACTGGACCAGAGGATGCTGGCCACCAAACGCTGTCCTGCGGCTATCCTGGGGCATCAAGGTCCTCGTTACCACCCCAGACCACACATATTGTGTCACCGGAACCCACCCAGATTCAGGTCACAGCATGGGCAAACGGACCATCAGTGCTGATGGGTGCAGTCTGTGACACACTGGTACCAGGTCACCCATGTACCCACGCTTCTCAGTACCAGAACCGCACTAAGCCTGAGCGCCCAGTGACAATATATGTCCAATCCTCTGAGGGGCCTGGTGACTGTGACAGCTCCGAGGGTACTAATGTGAGTCTCCAGGAGGGGCCTGCATGTCCCATGAGTCTATTGCCATCGCCAGAGGATATGTCCCACTGGAATCTGCACAGACATGTAGTCAGGGTCCACACCGGTCCAGTGGCAACTTAATCAAAGTACAGGCCACAGGATCCAGACAATCACCAATATCCCCGGACACCAAGGGTGGCGTCAACCCTGCCAGGACATCAGAACATAATGGATACTCTACTGAAAAGGATGGGATACACCTCTCAAAACCTCCCCATATGGCCACTAGCAGGATAATATCTACCCAGATACCTGCTTCATTAGCCTCCCAAACAACATAGCCCCCTCAGCACTCTATTGTGGTGTGGTACGCTATGATGAGAATATACTGTCACAGATGACATGCCGTCAACCCTTCTGGCAGGGGCACAGGAACGTAGATGCCTTGGGTTGCCGTGCCTGCCATGCATCCATGCTGTCAGGCAGGATATTGTCCAAAATCATGTACATGGGTACGGTTCTGATGGAGCTCGCACTACATCTATAACTCCTACGTCCGCCCCTCCCATATGACAGAGGAAGGGTATATGTAGCACCTGTCAGGTATGCCCAGACAAAGCCAACTGTTGCCAACAGGGTACCATTGGACCGGTGTGAGGGCACAGGCTGAGTCTTCGCCATTGCCATTGTGTCATGGACACGTGCCTGGCTGGGAGCCGCCGAACTGGAACACTGTATACAGGATAAACTGTGCTACACCCCCTGTACTCATTGCAACCTGTCAGGGACATGGTGGCAGCAAACATCCAAAGAAGTGGATGCTGACAGGCCCACCATGAACAGGCTGTCCAAGATCTGCAATCCTGCAAAGGGGAAAGCCGACAAAGACACCTCCATGTCCAGAACCAACGGATGCTAGCAGTCATATGCCCAGCATGGACCCCCCTCTGCCCAATCTGATGAAAAGGGTCACTAATCTACGGAGCCACCAAATTTGCGAGCCACCCAGCTGTAGCAGACACAGCAGCGTCAGCCTCCACAGGGCCTCGGGGTCCTTGATAAGGTACATGCCCCCCCCCTGGCCATCCACGTAAAACATATGTCAACAATCCCATGAGGTCTATGTCACCGCATGCACGGATGGTGGGACAGACAATCGGAACCCTAGACTCTGTCCATCATAGGAGGTGCCACAGGCCACTTTCCCGAAGCCTCCCCTCCCCACAACAGAACGGAAGGTCACTTCCCACAAACGCACCCCAAATGGTCCCAGAGGTAAAGCGTTACCTAGTTCAGGAGGGGTACAAGTGGGAACACCTCCACAACAGGGTTCTGTGTTTCACAGCCCCTATCTCCACATAACTGAGACAACAGGAGGGCACAGACACATCTGAGATCCCACAGAACTGGGCAGGTTATGCTTCATAGAGATGTACACATGCCATTAAATAGGAAACGTATCCCCATACCCCCACAGTCCTGACTGGCCCCCATCCACAGTTCACAAGAATGCCTACACCCATGTGCACAGCCACCAAATACCCCGTAAGTTTACTGGGTTTCGGCTGTCAGGGAGGGCACTATCACTCCAAAGCACCCCCCCCTGGGCCCGGCCGCAGCAGCCAGAGTATGCACAAGGTGCATGGCTGGGGGAGCTGCTCTTCCCCGTACAAGGGAGATATGTGTATAACCACACCTGGACGAGTGGCCCATCTGGAAAGAGTCAAAGACTGAGGACCGGTCCACTCTCCCTCTCACACACCACGTGTATGGCAAGATGTATGCCGTCTCAGGGATCGCAGTGCATCCCTCCAGACTCGCAACCAATCGCTGGAGGTCAGATGAGCACAGAAAGGTAGAAGACTGACAACCACCCATCTGCTGCAGCCTCGCTATCCTTGCATTGTGCAACTGTGATCCTGGCCACTACAAGCAACGCGCCTCTCGGACCGAGAGATGCTCCAGCAGCTGGGGCACATGGCAGCTACGTGGCATGTGTCCCCCTATGCATGTCTGCACTGGGAGCAGCCCAACGCTCCCACCCCTCCCAGTGGACGCATGCAACAGGCTGTCTCTCTGATTGGAGAGTGATTGCAGACAACCCCACTCAGCCCCTGGACTGGGGGTGTTAAGCAGCAGAAGATTGGGAGGTGTCACCTGTACCCCAAATGCCGCCTCTGCCCACCCTCACAACAGATGCTGTCAAGGTGGGGTGGGGTGCTCATCTACTGAATACCTCACCCACAGCCACGTGGGGGTCCAGGGGAGTCATCCCAGCACAGACATTTGGGGGCTCAGAGCAATGAGCCTGTCCCCCCAGACATTCAACCTGCACTGATAGGGCAACACACGAGTAGTTCACACAGACAATCAGGTAGCCATGTCCCAGGTGGCGAAATGAAGTGTCACAGTCTCTCTGTCATATTGCAGCAAGGCCCTTAAACTGTGGGCAGTTGACACAGAGCAACATACCCATCTTCTGGCAGTCTATCTCCATGGCAATGTTAAATATCGTTCAGACAGAATCTGTAGTGCTGTGCTCCGGCACACATGGACCCTACACATGTACCACCTCAGCAGATCATTGTAACTCTACGGAAATGCAGATATAGACCGCTCTACAGGTGTGTCCCATGCCACAGGTACACAGTTAGGTTCCCTCATTCCGGCTCATGGATGACATGCGAGGGATGCCCTCTCTGCAGCTGGGGGCATGACCCGCTATATGTCCCCTCTGACATTCTGTGGATTGCCAGGACACTATGCAAGCCCCAGGGGTACAGAGACAACATGATCCACATAGCCCCATGCTGCAAACACTAGGTGTGGTACCCTCTGCACCCACGTCTGTCACAGGTCCCCCGCAGGGACATGTTCTCTGTCACAGACCCACTGTCGCAGGGTGAGGGGACAGTATGGCATCCAAACCCACAGTCTGTAATTCCCTGAACCTGGTTAGGGATGGCTGAATGCCTTATGCCACCCCCTCACCCTGGATGTGTGACATGGCCGTTTTGCGGCCATGAAACCGGGCACAAGGCGTGCCCATGCGTTCAGGTGGGAGGGAGTATCCAGCTGGTGTCCACAAATGGGCATAAAACACCGTGCCGTCCCACACGACACAGTGTGGGGTTAACAACGTCACCTCTCACACACTGGTATACAAATGAGGTGAGTCAGAGAACATTGCAATGCCACTGCTGCACCATCACCACACATTGATGGACAAACAGGTGCCTCGCATCCGCTCAGAGCGTGCGTTGTGGAGTGCCTGCCCCTACTGACCCCTCCCCTGGAACCACCCCCAGTGGCATGGGGCCGCGATCATGTTGTTGGCCAAGCTATACAGGGCCTGTCAGAGGCCCTGGATACTACGTCCATAATGTTTTTGTCCTTGATGGTGCTACACATTAGTGCAATCACGTCATCAGGGCATATCAGTGGGGTGCAAGCTGTAGTGGCAGGCCCACCCTACACAGGGATCCAACATGATATGGTCCCCCTACGGACACAGACACATGTCATGCCTATGGTGGATGTGTACATTTATTTGGTCAAGCAGCATCATCTACCTTTCGCCGTCCCATAGCCCCATGCCCCAGATGCAGGGAAGGAACATTATACAGTGAAATGTGGGAGAGCCGTGGCTCTCTATTTGCAGGGGACCCAGCAACACATAGGGTCCCCTCAGTTATCCCCACACTCGGATCCATCCCATGTGAGTACAGCAGTTTCACAGAGAGATGTCTCCTATTGTTTTGTAAAGTGTCTCAAATACCTCTATCATGGCACACCATCCGCTGTGCATGTCCATGTCAACACTCACAATGGAGAGCCATGGCAGCCTCCAGGGCTCCACGCCATCCTGCCTGTGTGAACGACAGCTGACGGGCAGTTACATGGTGCACAGCTCACACCTTCACGGGCCATTACTGCTCTGGTGGAGGCCCATACAGGGATGCTATGTTTGATCAGGCCGCAGTACAACACCTATCCCATACATACCCAACTCTGACACGCCCCCCATAGGGGATGGCGGAGATCCATGGTAGGTAGCGGAACCCCTCCACAGAGCCCCACCACTCCGGGGACACTTCCCTGGCATCTACGACTAGAGGCCCCCACCAGTGGGAACTATGTCCCTCTCTGTTCCGGGAACCGCATACCTACACACCTGTACCAGATGATGTCACAGAAACTAAGGGGTTGATCCGCACAAACACAACATTGCCTCTAGGGGATGTGTCACCCTCTCTCACCCTCCCTGTCTCTCCCACTCTCGCTCACTCCCCCTCTCTCTCCCCCTCTGTCTGTCTCTATCTCTCCCACCATTCCACCAATGTGTTGTCTGGAGGTGGTGATATGGGGGGGGGCAGCATGTAGGCGCTGTGCAGTGCTGCTAGCTGGTGTCCTATATGACGCTGCTTGTCGACCCCAGACAGGCCCTGTTGTTTCCGCTTCACCACACATGTGCAGCCCTATTCACACATTTCCCAGTGACCAACTGTTACATGTGTGTAACTATGCTGTATATGCAAAACAGACAGCAGGGGAGAGGGAGCAGGAAGATGCTGCCCACACAGGGGTTTGTTTATGTTGTCCAAACACCTGTGGAAACCGGAAAGTGATGACCCCAACCTATGTTTGCATATCCACAGGTGGAGGACCTGAGGAAGAAGGGGCGGGAACTCCGCCAGTTCCACCCAGAGTTCCTTGCCCGCTTCAGCAGGGGGGCGGAGCCACAACATGATGGTGAGTATTGCCAGGGATGACTCCCAGTTTCAAATGTCACATTGGCCCACCAGCCTGTGTGTTGCCTGCATATGTACATGTGCTATGTGACACACATGGACGTGTCGTAATGTATGTAATCTTTCACAGAGGGAGAGCACAGCAGCGCGGAACCAGAAACCTCTGCCTACACGCTTCGCCGGCCCACCACGCGCCATGCAAGGGAGAGGGAGGTGGTGGTGGTGGAGGAGGAGATGGAGTCGGAGGAAGGAGCGGTGACAGAGGAGGAGGGGGAAGAGGAGGTGGAGGAGCAAGATACAGAGGAGGCGGAGGAGGAGGAGGAGGAGGACAAGGAGGTGGCGGAGAAAGACACGGAGGTGGAGGAGGAAGAGACAGAAGAGGAGGATGAGCCCCACCAGTTCCTCCACGAGGGGGACGATGCTGGGTGGAGGGGGGATGCGGGGGAGGGGGGGTCAGGGGGTGGGGGGCATGTGGAACATGTGAGGGTGGGGTAATTGCGTGGGCAGAGAGGGTGGTGGGAGGGGGTTTGGGGAGGGGAGAAGGTAGGGTGGAGGGTGCGGGGGAACACAGCACAGCACAGGTCTCTGTGGGCCCCCGTCAGACACTGCAGGCGGAAGCAGGGGATGGGCATCGTCATGTCACCGTGCCATCCACGGCCACCGACATAGCACATGCACATGCCAGCACACAGACCACGGCCAGTGTGTGTCTGTGTGCTGGCAGGTGCATGCATGATGTGTTGGTGGCAGTGGATGACGTGCAGCGCGACGTCCGTCTCATGTTCCACGCACTACAGTGTCTGATGGGGGCTGTTCAGCAGGTGAACGCCGATGTGGCGCAGCTGCCATGTCGGCGTTCATCTGCTGAAGGGCGTCACAGGCGTCATTGATGGCACCTATGACGTCCACATGTGCCCTGTGCTGTGCTGTGTTCCACAAACAGACAGGGGACAGGGTATCTGTGGCATGTTGCCAATGGTTTGTGTGTTCATAATAAATGTTAGGATTTGTTTTTTGACACAATGGTTACGTGTTTCCCTTACACACTCACTATGGATGCAAGCATGGGATATGTGTGTGGACCAGGATAGGCAGTGAAGGTAGACATGGGTTTCATACGTGGACTGGCTCCACATGCAATCATGGGGGCTAAACATGTGTGTAGGGACGTGGGACCAGGGTAGGCGCATGGGATGTTGCATTGTAAGGGGGGCCCCGGAAACATCCGTGTCACAGGGATGGGCGTAGTGTAAACCAAATGTGTTAGCGGAAAAAAGCAGCCAGCATACGTATGCCACCCATGTCTGCCTGTGCCACATGCACACCTGGGGGCGGGGCAGGCATGTAATCCGTGTTATTGGTAGAGGCAAAGGTCACACATATGCACCCAATGTTGGGGGTATCAGGGGGTGGACACGGTGATGGCTCAGAATCCTGAACGTGCAACCTTGGAACAGTGCCCATGTTGCAACATGGGGGGGGGTTGTGATCCGGCCCACTGTAGCCAACGGGCAGTGAACACACACTGTGCAGGTCACACATCGCATGTGCTGGCAGCTGTGCAGTAATACCTGGCTGTGCAGAAACACACCAGCGAGGGGACTGGGTGCAGGTCATATGATCAGGGACAAGACATGCATGGGCCCCCAACAAAGGGGCCCACAGGGACACACATTGAAAACACACATTGCATGTACTGTATGATGGATGTTTATTCCAACAGTTATTGGCGACGGCGTGGCCGCCCACGCCTGCCCCATCTCCAACCTCCCCCCCCCTCGTGGTGCTACCCCCTCCCCATATTCTGGTAGTGCCGGTGGTGCCGGTGGTGCTGGTGGCGGTGGTGGTGGTGGTGGTGGTGCTGCTGCCGGGCGCATCACCGCCAATATTCCCTCCAGGGCCTCACATATACGATTGTAGGGTAGGGCCCTTACTTCCTCCGTGAGGATTTGCTGCTGCTCACAGAGCTGGCCCAGCTGTCTGCTGATCACATCCAGCGAGCTGTGGATCCCCTCAAGTGCCCGTCGCTGGCCTGTGGGTGAGACACAGGGTGGTATATGAGAGACCTATCTGTTAGACAACAGACACACACAAACATGTCACACATATTCCCCATGATTGATACTTTGATAGGGCAGATTCTAGTAGACACATGGAGAGGGTTGAGAGGCATCATCGTCACAGTAGTGTAGGTCACAGCCACGCACAGGAGACGGTCCAGTAGTGTGATGTGGAAGCCAAGCACAAGGATCCACAGGCTGCGCTGACACACACACGTACTGCAGAGGTTACAACAGGCTTGCGGGAAGATAGCACCAACATGTCCATTGTGCATGGGAGGTAGAGTGTGCAACAGGGACAGCAACAACAGAGGGACATCATCAGTGGCGATCAGATGACAGTCGGGGACAGGCAGCCCAGGTGGGGGCACAGTTGGACGGATCACCGCAGCTTGGACAGGTCACATTTTGGGCATGCTGGACTCACACGGAGGGGGTGGTAGCATCAGGATACCAACCCTTACGTGCGCATGTGCACTGCTGCGTCATGTGTCTGATGACAGAGTGGTTCACCTACACCTTGAGTCGGAAGGGGGGGTGTGATACCAGTGCATGTCCACCGTGGTAAACATGTGGGGGCTTGGGCAGAGAAGGGGGGGCAACAGATGGACAGCAGAGGTTGACAAACCCCAGTGACATACAAACAATGTCATGACGAGGGATCCACAGCACGTGGTACGCTCTGGGGGCGGCCGGTGAAGCACAGAAAGGGAGGGGGAAGGGTTTCCTGACTTTGGTTTGCAGCTCGGGTTGCAGCTGGGAGGTGGCGAGTCACTCAATACACAACAGAGGTCAATACCTGACCTGTGTGGTTGTGTAGGTGGGTCCCAAAGCTATGCAACAGGGAGCCTCACTGTCAGGTCCACAGAACGGGGACATCTTGATGTCCTGTTCTGTGTGTCAGGAAGGCCATCTTACATGTTCGCATACAGGCCGCCTTGGGGGAACTGTGCCTCTCGCAACCCACCTCTACATGATTCCTGGCCCTGTCATCACGGAATGTCCTGGTATATGGGTGTCCTAACACTCTTTGTAGGCTGCTATCCTATTCTGTTTGTTGGACACCTGCAGCTGCAGACTGGAGTGACTGGGGGCCGTGTGACATTACATGACTTAGGCTGCATAGGGTTGGGTGTGTCTGTCCTGATTGTCGGATGACGATGGGACAGGTGGCATCCCGTTGTCTGCGGGTCGCCTGGCCATCTACGATGCGGCAGACTGTTGCAAGGGCAATGCACGTATCTATTTACTTGCTGGCATCGTGCTGGTGGTTAAACAACAGTGCTATTATGTCTGCATCTGTATGTGTGCACTGACCATAGGCTGTTCTGGGGTGTGTCACATTACCATCCTCTACCCTACGCCATACCCCTGTGACTTCTCCACTATATCCCGTCTACATAACCCATACATGTGGCAGCAGTGGTAGTTACTATGCCACATCCACCACACACACAACAAACAGAGACTAGTGTTCTGAGCGTTGTATTTCAGACAGCTTGTTGTCACCCACCTTCGGCATCGCGTGCTGCTGATGCAGCGTGGGCCCGTAGCTCAGCCATCATCACAGCCATGTCGGCAGCGCCAGGATCCTGTATTGGTGGTGGTGGTGTGGCCCCCATAGCTCGTCTCCCAACAGGCTAGGGGCTGCTGGCTGCTGCCCCTGGTGTTGTCCCGCTGGCGCTAGGGGGCTCCAGGGGCTCCTCGGACGCAGATGTGCTCCCCCCCCCCCCCGCGATTGCAGCCTCCGGGTCCTCGCAGATCTGCGTAACATACACCCCCAGCACCTCCAGCTCCTCCTCCTCCTCCTCCTCCACCTCTGCCTCCACGGTGCTGTAGTCACCTGCATTGTGGACAATCAGAGACAGCACAAATATGTTCATACACACCACGTATATATAAGTGTGTGCTGCAGATAACACATACATGAGGGGGGGGCCCTGCATGCGTGCTGCTAACACAATCACCTACACCCTCCCATACCTGTATGTCACCATCATATACCTATACCAGGGGCACATGTGTGTGCATTACTCCTGCACACCTTGTTCGGTTGCCATGCTTGTGGGCATGGTCAGGGTGCATATCTTGCCCCATCCCATGCCTCTTCCCATCTACACACCTATATCAACATACGCCTGCTGATACCCTATGCTTACACCTGTTATTGCAACCCCCTGTATGACTGTGCAGGCCTTTTATCAGGGCATGTTTTGTTACGCGATATTATCGTCTTGGTGCTGGCTGTGCTTGGCAGTGACCCACTATGCAGTGCACTACACCTATTCCTCACCTCTGGGCCACTGCAAAACACATGCTGCACTGTGCAGATAGTATGTCACACAAACATGCCCTGTTCCACGGCCCTCACAATAATACAGGAGATGGCAATCACTGTTGTGGGGGTAGGGTTGTGGCTGGTGTGCACTGACATATTTGGGGCAGGTGGGGGGAGGGATGGGATGAGGGACACATGTTGCATATGGCCTGCAACATGGCAACACATCGGGGGTTGTAGGGGTACCGCACACACATGTGCAACCAGGATAGGTACATGGTGGGGCATGTGAGACAGGTATGGGAGGGTGTTAGTAGGTGGCTGCTGTCCACACAATGGGGATCACAACCATGACTTGAGAGCTACTAGGTGTACGTTGTGGGACTGACGACACTGGAAGGCATAGTAAAGGTTCCCTTTGAAATATGTCTCATCATGTGTCACAACATGACCCTGGCAAGCAATCAGTGACATCACCACAGGGAGGAAAAAGTCACATGATTGAGGGGGCTGTGTACAGACCACACCCTGCCTCCATGACGACACAATATGCAAATGACAAACACGTGGGGGCAAGAGTTTGGAAAACAACACTCACACTCAAGAGGTGCAGCTCTCGGGAACAACGAGAGTTTGATGAAACTGTAGCACGGTCAGTACAGGGAGCACACACACAGGAGGAACAGGGAGCACATGGACAGACAGGATTGGCAGATTCATAGGTCTCACCAGTGTCCAGACAGACGTCATGGCCTGCACAAACACTGGAATTACAGCAGAGAGTGCAGACGCCACAGCCAAGGGTAGGGCAGGACTGGTCTGTCCCTCTGGACAGAAAGGATTCTAACGGCAGTTACCCTACCAGATACTGCTGTACAGGGTATGCAGGGCGTTATGAAGGGGGTAGCCGGAGCTCAGAGAGGATTGTAGAATCATGCACTGTCAGCAGTGAGTGTTCTGAGGATTCTGAGGGGGAGACCTATTCTTCTGTAAGACCTGTGAGGCAACCTGTGCATAGATGCCAGCACAGTCCTGTGAGTGTTTTGCCTGGAGAGACAGGCCCCTGCCATGCATCTGGATTGCCCGTGAGGAGAAAATAGCAACCCTGGCCTAATGTGATTAAATGAATGCGACAACTGGGGCCAGGTTGGGCTGATAACAAACCAGAGTTGTTTCAGGATGGAATGGTAGATCTGGGAACAGATCAATCAGAATTATACCCTGACTCAGATTTTATGGATTTCTCCACAGCTTATGTTTCATAAGAGGAAAAGCAGATGTGCAGTTTGAATGGTGAGAAAGGGGAACTGTGCCTAAATGCTCTGAGTGTTTGTGAATCCTGGGAGACAGGACAGAGGTTACAGGTTTGGTTTGCCTGGCACTGGGTAATGCATAGATTTCAGTTTTGCTGCAGGAAGCTATGTGGGTTACTCCTCACTATTTCTGTTACACCTGGTTAATGTCCCAAAGAGATGTTTAGTTTATTACGTTTCATGATATAGGATAATGTAAATAGCATTTCCAATGGAATGCCTACACTATGCGGACTACCTATTAACCACAGCTTCCAATAAGGTCCCAGCTGCACATGCTCTGGTAATACGCAGGTTTAACAAAAGACATTATTCACGCTGCTCATAGGCTGTTGCCTAGACGGTATAGCTCCACAACGTATCATACATACCTGCCAGCGGGTGGGCGGTGTCCAGTAACTCAGGAAGACCAGAGGTGTAAATGGGGCCTAGACGGGCTGCCAGCTCCTGCTCCAGGGGCGAGAGTGGGGAGATGAGGGGGCCCCCGCCACCTGTGCCACGCGCATGTTGTTGCTGAGCATTCAGGGTTTGTCTCACCCCTCTTTTAATGTCTGAATAGCGTTTCTTCAGACTCTCTATGTCTCGGGTGGGGGCCCCCACTGCAGCCACCGACACACGGATCTCCTCCCACACCGCATTCCGTGTCACCACAGTTGTCCGGCTACTGAGCCCCCCGAACAGTACATCGTAGTTCTCAAGGACCATGGCGAGGAGGCTGTGATTCTCCCTGTTGGAAAAACAGGTGGCCCTCCTCCTCAGTGTTTCCGGCACTGGTATGCGTTTCCGCTTCCCTGTGTGGCTGCACTGTGCAGCCTGTTGGCTCCCTGATGGGCCTGCCGCTGGCTCAGGCTCCATTATCCCAGCAGTACCAGCCACCCCAGCAACAGGTGGCCCCACCTCCTCCACCCCCTCACCCTCCCTCTCCCTCTCCATCACCCTCTCCCCTCACCACTCCCCACCCTACACAACACACCCCACCCCACCCTACACAGAACACCCCACCCCGCCCCACACCAAACAACCAACCCCACCCTACACAAAACACAACGCTGAACACAACACAAACACACAATCAAGACTACACTACAAATCACACACCACAGTACCGTACACAAACACAGCCTCCTCACCTCCTGAACTACCTCCTCACTAACTCCTACCTCCTCGCTAACTCAAACCACGCACTATCTCCACCACTACTCACTTCCTACAACTCCTCACAAAACCCTCAACGTGGAGCAGGTGTGCAGGGTGTTTATAGGTTTTTTAACGTTGCTTACGTTGCGCATGCTTGTGCGCGCCGCACATGTGTAACCGCGCATGTGCGGGCATCCGTGGGCGGTGCGCATGTGCGGGCGTCTGTGTGCGGGGCGCATGTGCATCTGTTGAGCATGGGCTGCTGCTCATGGGCCTGTGTATGTGCGCGGTGCAAGGTGCACCTGCTTGCGCATGTGCGTTAGTGTGCGTGTATCCGCACACAGACGGCCCTGCGTGCCGCGCACACATACAGGCCCATGCGCAAACAATTGCACATGCGCGGGGCGCACATGCAGCGCACACCCACGCCCGCGCATGCGCACAACACCGGAAACTAACATCTATAAATCTGCCTGCACAAATGGTCCACGTTGAGGGTTGTTATGTAGGCGAGGCGTGTGTTTGGAGAGGGTGACGGAGTGAGCAAGGCTGGTGTTTTTGGGGATTGTATTGCGTGTGTTGGTTGCATTCTGTTGTTTTGTGTGTGTATTGTCTGCTGTGGTTTGTGATTTGTACACTGTTGAAGGAGGTTTGTGTGTGTGTTTGAGTGTGTTTGTGTAGCCGGGCGGAGGGAGGTGATGGCAGCTATATATGTTGCTGCATGTGTCCTGAGACGTGGGCAGATGCTGCGGTTGCAGGACAGGGGAGATGGTGTCCATGGGGCTGAGGCACAGGGCATGGGTGTAGTCCCGCAGCAACTCAGACCTGCAGCTGTGGGGGCGGTCCAGGCAGGTGCTGTGCGTGCACGGCGCAGGAGGCGTGCCGAGGTGCAGGCTCGGCAGCCTCGCCTCTACAGGCCCAGGGCCCAGCTCCAGGGCATGCGTGAGGACCAGGTCATCTCCCTTTACCGACTGAGCACAGGGGCTATTAGGGAGCTCTATGAGGATCTCAGACCTGACCTCGAGCCCCTGATTGATCGGTCACATGCCATACCAGGTTTAGTCAAGCTCCTTGCTGCCTTACATTTCTTTGCCTCTGGCTGTTTCCAGTCATCTGTGGCTGCAGTGGGTGGAATGAGCCGGCCAACCTTCTCACAATGTCTCCACCAGGTACTGCGTGCCATGGTCAGCCAGGTGGGGAATTACATAACCCTTCCCCACACTAGGCAACAGTGGGGGACCCTGAACCAGGCCTTTGAGGCGTTAGCCGGGATACCACACGTGATGGGAGCTATTGATTGCACACATGTTGCCCTGGTCCCGCCTAGAGACAGGGAGGTAGCGTTCCGCAACCGCAAACACTACCATTCCTTGAATGTTCAGGTTGTATGTGATGCTAATCTGCATATTCTGAATGTGGTCCCTAGGTTTCCAGGGTCCACCCATGACTCCTATATCCTGCAGCACTTGGCACTATTCACCCAATTTGAAGAGGGCCGGTTTGCGGACTGTATATTGCTGGGTGAGTATTACAAAATGAGTTGTCTATGTGTGTTTTTCCACATTTTGTAATGTAACATCTCATATGTGGCAACCTTTGTTGTTCTCAGTGCGGTTGACAGATAGGACAGGTTAGACAGACACAGGACTGTTTTGAGTTAACATTATTTATTTATTTATTTATTTATTTAGTATACATTTGTATACCGCTACTTCCAGCGATCAGCAGCGGTTTGATTACAGATTGGAAATTGTCAAATCATGACAGGAATTTTTTTTTTTTTTTTTTGAGGTATAAACACATTGATTAGACAGGAAAGCACAGCACACAGAGAACTATTTTACATTACTACAGGAGTAGAGACGTATATTAACAGGGAAACCAATGTACATGGGACCATCAGGATTAGAACATTACATGATCATAACATGAACATGGTGTTCATGGGACTGCGCCCGTGTGTATATGGCTCTCCTGGTGCTCGATCCCTCCTAGTGTATGTGTGTATGTGTCAACTGCCCACATGTGAGAGGGGGGGGGTTGGTGCCCTTCACATCCACCTGTGATGCTAGTTCATTGTCTGCTAGCTTTTGTATGTCATGTAACATTTATGGTATTGCCATTCCAGACAACTAACCCTTGTCATGTGTGTCTGTGGTGCACCCACTCCCTCAGTACTGGATTTGTCACCCAGGAGGCACTAGATAACAGGAGGAGGTGTCTGGAGATATCTGATGGATTCTGAGGAGCTTTCCAGCTGGGAGAACATGTTTGAATATGTAGGGTCATGCATCTTGGCTGCGTCAAAACAGTGGTGCAACACAGTATGGGGGTGCAGTACCTTTGCACACTGTAGATGAGCAGGAGATATCGTCGTTGGGTATGGCGATCCTCATGTAGCTGACCATTATAGAAAGGTGACGGCAGAGGCAGGGGAGCTGCATGGGTGCATACAGAGAGGTAGTGGTAGTAGATACACAGTAGGTACTGTACCTCTATATATGTCCTTGATGCAAATTCATGTGGGGTACAGTGTTCAGTTTTTTAGGCCACACCTTCATAGGGATGTGGACAGCATGGCGACAGTGGAGTGGATGGCTTTTACACGAATTTGTGGTCAGCAGTATACAGCATATGGGGACAGACTGCTACATCCTGATATGTTGCCCTAAGTGCACAGGGTGTATAGAGGTGATATGGTTTACACTTTTCCAGACCTCCATGGCATACATGTTCTGGGTGTGGGCCTCCCTTAATTGAGAGCGTGTATTTCCTGGCTTAGTATTCAGACATGTACTTTGAAGCTGTGATCCGTGGATCGGTGGTATGGTCTCACAGTGGAGGTGGTGGAGATGTGGACCCTAACCGCATTACAATCCGCATGTGCCACACACAGAGGATCTCTGCAGGTATAGATGGGACTGATGTAGTGTTTGCCATGGGTATACAGACTCGATAGGCCATGTGGTCGTTGTTCGTCATCATGTGCCTTTTTTTCCAGAACTGAATAGTCGTGCTGTCATATGTGTTTGTCAGGATGTGTTGTGCGTTTGTTTCTCACATCTGAACATGTGCCACATTTGCTAAACATGAACCCCTGCATTCACATGTAACGTTTCTTTCTGCAGGTGATGCAGGATATGGGTGTCGCCCCTGGCTGTTGACCCCTGTGCGTCAGCCACGGACACGTGCAGAGCGGAGGTACAATGAGGCCCATGCCTCCAGCCGCTCTGTCATTGAGCGCACCTTTGGAGTGTTGAAAAGTCACTTCAGGTGTCTGGATAGGACAGGCGGGGCCTTACAATATAAGCCAATGACTGTCGCTGAGATATTCATAGCCTGTAGCATCCTGCACAACATTGCTCTCAGGCACAATATCCCTGCAGAGATTAATGAGGATCTGGAGGATGATCCACTGTGCCCCCCTGTACATGCCAGTGGTGACACACAGGAGGGCACAGCGGTCAGGCGGAGGGTGATTGCAGAGATCTTCTCATGTACGTATTGGCTATCTTCCCACCTACATGTGTTTGTCTATGTGTGTAATGGTTATAAGGTTGATGTAGCTGTAAAACGTTCATTAGGATGACACACTGCATTGACATGTAACTGACAGTCCCAATGTCACATATAGGCATGCGTGTGCGACAAACAATGTGGGCAGGGCACAACAGCGGCTGGTGGTGGGTGATGTGGGTGTGTGTTCATACACCTGTTATTGCTTTTGGGGGACTGTGGTACAGATGAATTTTGACTATTGATTATGCCTCAGTAGTGAATATGTCTCAGCAGTGAATATGCCTCAACCGTAACTAAAGAAACCATTGAAATAGGGGCACTTGAAACTGCTGAAACAATTTACATAACTACAGATACTGGAAAGATCAGGGAGGAGTCCTTCTCCTAGCAAACAAATGGAGACCCATTACAGAGGACAAAAGAACACTTCACCTAGGAGTCTTTCTACTAGCAGACAAATGGAGACCCATTAACAGGACAAAACAGGACAATTCACCTTGCCTTGGAAACATTTCTCCTACAGGATAAGAATTCATCAATTGTAATGTAGACCATGGGGGATGTGTCCCTTGAGCATTTTCAAGCACCTGGCCAGTGTCTTGGGTGTGCTTAATGGATAACTGACTCTATACTACGTGTATGTCACATGATAGGAAATAACTGGATTGTTCTTGCAACTGGATAAAATGGGTACCTGTTTTCAGCTAGACAGGAGGAAAATGGATTCATCTAGGAATGGACGCATTGCCTAGAGAAACTCCCGATTGAGAAGTCTCTCTTGTCTGGTTGAATCAGGGATCCATTCAATCGAAGTGTGACAGGGGATGAAGTAGAACTCTTTCGGTGAAGTATTATTCTTCTGTAATTAGCTGTCTAGTTATCTATCCTTCTGTAATTAAGTGCTTTTATATCTTTTTAACCAATTATGTGTAACTAAGAGAATTACTTGCCTTTCTGAATAAGTATCCTTGCTTTGTTTGTAAATAAACTGCACGTCTTCATTACAAGGTGTTAGCCTTTGATGTAGTAAGACATTTGGTACCAGAAGTGGGGTTTCGAGAAAAAATAATGTTGAAAAGAAGGGTGAAGAATGCAAATAGTGTAAATACTGTGATATTGTAAATATTCATAGCGGGCATCAGGCTTTTTATGAAATATTAGCTAGAGAGTGGTCTTGTGGGTCAGGACTAAGTGAGAATTGGGAATCTGTTTTAAAAGATGATGAACCTGTTAATGCCCTTACATGCTTGCAAAAAATACCTGTTGAAAAAGGAACAGAATTGAGTGTGTTAGGAA
The DNA here is from genome assembly GCA_033557465.1 of Ichthyophis bannanicus. Taxonomy (NCBI): domain Eukaryota; kingdom Metazoa; phylum Chordata; class Amphibia; order Gymnophiona; family Ichthyophiidae; genus Ichthyophis; species Ichthyophis bannanicus. The sequence continues at coordinate 700,152,765 of CM066035.1, forward strand.
GGAGAAGATTGCTTTTGTTGTCTGGATATTGTAAGATGCATCAGACAAATTCTAGCAAATTAGATTTGATTGTACGGACAAATAAAATAGACATATATCAGCAAGTTGCTGAGAGGGTGGCTCAGTATAAATACCGTAAGAGACGGGGAAAAAGAAAGAAAAAGAAAATGCACATGTCTATTGCTAACCAATTTATAGGAGGAAAGTGCAGAGTACTCCCCAAAATCCTGGAAGAGTTAATTCTGTTTGATTAGTTCTGACCTTGTGATACAAGAGCAGCTTATGACTTTACAAATTCAAGGTCAAATTGATAAGGAAAATGACTGCAGCTGGATCTGCAGCCAAAGAAAAGAGCTCTAAAAAATAAAAAAAACTGTTTAGGAAAATATGTAATCTTGTGATACAAAAATGTTTAATTCAGTGCTTTGAACAAAATGCCTATCCTGTAGAGTTAGTATTAATTGTTATGGAAAATCCTTATAAGATTATGAAGAAGTGAAGACTTTTTACTTTTTTTAAGGTCCCTGGTTAAGAGAAACATCTTATTCTGATCAGATAGGTATAAAGCACTTGTAAGCTTTGATTTGTTCTGTGTTCAAAAGTGAATATTTTTTTTTTCTTTCTTTCTTTTCTTTCATTGCTGGTTGCTCACTTAGGAGAAACTCTGATCAGATAGGCTGTTAGGTATAAAGCACTTGTAAGCTTTGATTTGTCTTGTGTTTAAATTAAGGAAACTGCTTTTGTTTTCCTTTGACCTTCAAAGTAGAGGTTAAGAGCCCTGACAGGACAATGGGGCATCCTAAGCCAACTTGCCAATGATTTAAATCCTGAGTGAATAAGAAGGTAATCCTGGTTAAGCTTTATCTTTTGTATGTTATGCATCTATACTTTGTCTTTGACTATGTATGCTATATGCTATCAAGCAAACTTAAAAATTAAAAGGGGATTTTATATATTGTGGCAAACACTTCATAGAGGGCATAGTTATTGTTTAGACCTATTGTTTGTTTTGCTGTCTGTGTTGAAGATAACATTTCAAATCAGTTTGATACCAGTCTCAGGTATTATGTATAAGATTTTAATTTAAATGTGAAAAGTACATTTTGGTTATTAACTGCAAAGATGTACTGTCTGAGAGCAGTAATTAGTACCGACAAATAAAAATATTAACAGTTGTCAGAACTACTCAGTAAGGGTTTATTAGTGCCAGGCTAGAGAGAGGCAGATAAAAGGAAGAGAATACCCGATTGCTTAGATACTAACAAAACTGCTTCATTGAAATCACTTGAATAAATGATGTTTAATGTATTTTGATGCTGTTTTGATGATTGCATTCTTTCCTGCTAGGTACATTAAACTGTCTTGATCAACTGTATTCACTTTTCTGATACTACAATGATATCTTAAAATGATTTTAGTAAGACTTGTCTATTTCATGTTACTGTATTACTTTAAATATATATAAAAAAAAGAGTATTTGCATTCCAGATATCCACCGACCTTTTCATGACAAAGTATCAGTTTCATGCTTGTTTTGAACTGTAAGATTCAAGGTAATTACTTTACCTTGTTAAGCTCTGTGTTGATGACTGATGAACAGGACAGTAACATCACAGATGTTACACTGCTCTTTCCAGTTTTATTTGTTACAATATTGGATTTTAGAATAAATTCACCTGTTTTTTTTCTGTATTGGAATTTTAAGTGTTGGTGTCCAGAGAAAAAGTGTACTTTGTTTTGAAAGTTTTTTAAATTTCATTTTCAGGAATGCAGTATATTATAGCACTGTTAGATATGAATTTTCTTGAGTTTATACACTTGCATTTTAGGCTATTCCAGTACACATTCTGAAATTACAAGATGAGTAAATATTAATAAGTTTGCTGAAATTTTGGACAGGGGCTCCTCTGAAATTGCTTTGTTCCCAAGCATATAGAGTAAAGATGGAACTGAATTCCCAGAAAATATGAGAATATTTGTAAAGTTAGTTACAAATAAAAACAATAACATTAACTTAAGTTGATTGGACAAAACCAAATCTTGCTCGTCAGCAATGATCCAGGAGAGGTTTGAGAAAAAGAATGAGAGAGAGAGAGAGAGAGAGAGAGAGGCAGAAAGGTGAGGCCAACAGCCTAGGAAAAGGCAATAAATGTGCTGCTTCCAGTGTGATGATCTGGGCTACCAGAATTCTGACTGCTCTGAGACTCCTCGAGGACCCACAAGGCCTGAAAAACAGGAACCTTACATATTTATGCCTCTGAAGAGACATGGATAGGCAGGGGAGAATAGGCCGAGAAGAACCCGAGGATCGTCATGAGGCCCAGCCACAAATGCCTTGCAATCCAAGAAGAACCTGAAGACGTATCGCTGTGAGGCCCAACCACCAATGCCTTGTGCCCTCTTAGATCTCTCACCTCAAAAGGATCTCTTTTTGACACCATAATTAATGAGTAGCTTACATAAATCCTTGTGAACACTGCAATTTTAAAATCAGTCCAACAGCACTCTCACTGAGAACAGTGTATACGATAGATTCTAGTTATACGTGAGAGATATGAGCCATATTTCTTTCTATTGGGATTGATGTTATAAAATGCTGCAAAATAATAGTTTTATATTGTAAGGATTTTACCCAAATTGTTCCTATTTTAGAATGAACATATGTCCACTTAGCATTGGACCAATTAAGTTGATGGGAAAGGGACACTGTTTACTCATACTGTTATGCTTATTGAGAAGAATCTAAATTTACACCAATATTAAGTTATTAACAATTGTTTGATATTCTTAGCAGCCTTGCCAAATAAGGATACATCAGTATGGTATAAAACATGAAAGGGACCTATGTATGTGATTGGTGGAATGATGCAGGTGATGAAAAAGTGTTGTGAAAAAGTGTTGTGAGGGATGAAATGGAATATTAAAGGAGAAACTGTGATAGACAATAAATGATGAAGGTAATTTGAAGTGAAATATCTGCCCATAAGATTGACACCATACGAGATAGTTACTGGTAGACCACTGAAAGTTTATAAAGCAATATTTATATGATCTTAGTAAATATAGATGAAATTAAGTTTATCTTATTGTGAAATCGAATCTAGAATTTTTAGTCTTTTCATTTAATATTGGTGCTGCTCTTCTGAATGAGGCCTGGAGCCATGTCACCAATTGCAATCCAGAGAGTCCAGCAGAGGAAATTGGCCAGAGTCCAGATGGAGCAGACCATCCCGAGAAATCCGAACTACACACCGCAGAAATGTGTGAGGGAGTCCCTATCTGCTTCAATGTGTCACATTGAAAGAAGGGCCAAGATGTCCACCTATGAGAATGAGAGGTTCGACTTTTGAGAGAGGCCAAGCTTGAACTCCAGAGGAAGGTGAAATAACACTACAGAGTCCTGAAGAACTGCTGAGAAGCAGGCCCAAATTATCTGAAAGTGGACTTTTGTGAATGATTTTTTTTTGTCTTATGTATTGTTATTGTTTCCTTGGAAAGTAACTAATTCTAGCATCTCAGATTTTTTCTGCTGAACATCATTGCTTATTTCATCTGTTCCCCATATCTTAGTTATTGCTGTGGTTTCCCTTTCTCCTGCTCATATTGCTTTTTGAATCCACGGGTGGTCAATAGTGTAAACGTTTGGGTAAAATATTCAAGACCAGATTCATAGCTGGTGGAGGGAGAAGTAGTTATAATGTGATTGAGGTTGTTAGTCCCTCACCACTTGCTCCACTACCCTCAATATATAACTAGTAGATTGAAATCCATGGGGCAGATATACAGTAGAAAAAGTCCTGAATATGCAAGTGAGATGAGTCCCCCACTGCATGGGGAACTGATAAAAGTAACTGAGATCTACAAGCCATTTGGCTTTGGCAATTGTAATGTCGTTGAGAATGGTATATTAGATATCTTGGGAAAATATCACCTAATTTATACCATGACTTCTTGTCCCCTCAAGCATTTACCTTAATGTTATCCACTATGTTTTATCCCATGTTATTGTTATTGCATTTCTAAATGAATTACAAAGGCAATTCAGCCACTACTTGCATACAATATCCTTGCTGATTTATTTGGATCAGCAAAGAATATTGAACTTTGAAAGAAATTGAACTTCTGAACCAATGAACCAGCATATTTCTATTAAGGACCAGGATCGGTTCCAGCAAGCTTTCATATGCCATGTAGTGACATGGGCACTCATTGCTGGCCTGATCTTGGGTACATGGAGAGTCTGTTACTGGAGAGTGCAAGTGGTAACCCAACCTGAATTGCACTTGCCCAAGCGTTTAGACGAAATGACAGTTGGGCAAATGAAGAAGATATAAGGACACACCCCATGCTATACGAATATTGCAGAGATTGTCCCACTAATTTCAATTTTTGGGATAACATGACTCAAATAATCACCCATAATATCGCCCCAGGCGATGTATGTTATAACCTGACATGTAATCCTGATGAAATACCGAAATGCCAACAACTAAAGATGCAACAAGAAATTGCCAAGGACATTGATATAATACTTTTATGTGATGCAACTAGGAAATGTAGAAATGTAACTAATACTATGAATTGTAATAATACAATATTACAAGCTAGTTATGGTAGAAATGTTAAACTGCCAATAGGGTGGTTATTGTCTTGTGGTAATACCACTTATACATATATTCCAGGAAATCTCACAGGGGGGCCTTGCACTCTTAGTCGATTAGGACTTATTATGCCACCCTCTCCTAAAATTAAAATTAGAAAGAGAAGAACAATAACAGCTATGATACCCGCAGATTGTGATTCAAAAGTCACTTTACTTTTTAAAGTAGAATATACCAGTGCAGCCGTTTCCCTTCTGGGAGTGCCTGGTTTAGCCCTATATAACACTTGCACAATTAATGCTTTAGCTTGCACCATGGTAAAAAGTCTTAATCATACTTCAGTTGCTTTACAAGAATTATTTATTGACTTAAGTAGTACTAGGAAGGCAGTCTTGCAAAATCAAGTAGCAATAGATTATTTACTTTTAAAACACAATTATGCATGTGAACATTTTGAAGGCATGTGTTGCTTTAATTTAACTGACCATGCTACTTCCATTCAGTCTCATATTCAAGCTTTGCAAGAACTAGCCAAAGATATTAAACAAGATATTAATGTTAATTGGTGGGATTGGGTATTTGGATGGCTGCCCAGTATGGGTAGCCTCAGACAAATCATTGGGAGAATTATTATTTGTATTTGTTTATATGTTGCTTTATTCAATGCATACCCAGTTTCATTACTATATTTCATCCACCCAAAGTCCCCACAATGTTACCAGTATCTTATAGGCACAATCAATAGTCAAAGGACCGAATGTGGTACAGATGAATTTTGACTATTGATTATGCCTCAGTAGTGAATATGTCTCAGCAGTGAATATGCCTCAACCGTAACTAAAGAAACCATTGAAATAGGGGCACTTGAAACTGCTGAAACAATTTACATAACTACAGATACTGGAAAGATCAGGGAGGAGTCCTTCTCCTAGCAAACAAATGGAGACCCATTACAGAGGACAAAAGAACACTTCACCTAGGAGTCTTTCTACTAGCAGACAAATGGAGACCCATTAACAGGACAAAACAGGACAATTCACCTTGCCTTGGAAACATTTCTCCTACAGGATAAGAATTCATCAATTGTAATGTAGACCATGGGGGATGTGTCCCTTGAGCATTTTCAAGCACCTGGCCAGTGTCTTGGGTGTGCTTAATGGATAACTGACTCTATACTACGTGTATGTCACATGATAGGAAATAACTGGATTGTTCTTGCAACTGGATAAAATGGGTACCTGTTTTCAGCTAGACAGGAGGAAAATGGATTCATCTAGGAATGGACGCATTGCCTAGAGAAACTCCCGATTGAGAAGTCTCTCTTGTCTGGTTGAATCAGGGATCCATTCAATCGAAGTGTGACAGGGGATGAAGTAGAACTCTTTCGGTGAAGTATTATTCTTCTGTAATTAGCTGTCTAGTTATCTATCCTTCTGTAATTAAGTGCTTTTATATCTTTTAATCAATTATGTGTAACTAAGAGAATTACTTGCCTTTCTGAATAAGTATCCTTGCTTTGTTTGTAAATAAACTGCACGTCTTCATTACAAGGTGTTAGCCTTTGATGTAGTACGACAGGGACACATTCCCAGTTAGTGGCTGGTTGTGATAGCAGCTGCTGGCCAAACACAGTTAATTGTTTTTATGCTTCTGGTGGAGCACAGTGGCAGGCATATGGTGCGATGTTCACATTTGGGGGGCAGGACATGTTTGGGGACAGTTGTCCAGTGGGGTGTGGTTATATTGTACACGTTTGGGCTGTTTGTGTGGGTGTTACGCTCCTGTCCGCTGGCTATATATTTGTGTTCCTTATGTGTGGCGCCACATGTCATACATAGCACAGTACACATGCTTGGTACTAGTGTTTCATGATGGTAGTAACTATTTGTGTGGGGTGTTACTGCAATCGCACGGTTTGCCTGAATGTATAGGTCAGCACATAACCCTGACATTGATATGGTGAGGGATGGGGACCTGTGCAGTGTCCAGTCAGGGGGTGGGTGCCTTGCTACATGTTGTTTTTGGGGAATAGCCCCTCAGTGCAGTGTTGCATATGTACACACATACAGAGGTGATCCTGGCCAGATCATCGGGGGGGGGGGGGGGTCCAGTAGACAAGTGAAGCACATAATGTATGGGTGGCTTGTGTTTTACCAGTTATCTATTGAACGACATGGCATATCTAGCAGATGTTATCTCAACATATGCCATCATGCCTCAGCTACAGGCTGTGTATGTGTGTGGGGCAGGGGAGTCCAGTCCACATCAACAACAGCCTTGCGGACCCTAGCACAGGAGGGTTACGTCCGCATACACACACAGACTTCGGTGAGAGCTATTTGTTTAGGATGCACATGTAGGCTATCCTTGCTTTGACAATCTCACAGACACACAGTGGGATGACATGCAGCCATCATGCTCAGGTCAAAGGCACACATGGGGGTGTGGTTTTGATGACATGATGCATACATTGCCAAATACTTGTGCACATCATCAGCACACAGCTATCAATATTATTCATGGTATGAGATGTACACACCAGGATATGTATTTGACCATTGGATACAGGTGATGCACCTGCATATTTTCATGTGTCTCTGCAATTGACAGTGGTTTACCAGACAACATTGGGAAAACAGTACATAGGGAGAGGGGACATTGTTGGCAATATGGTGTACCCGGGCTGATATTGTGACCTTGGGGTGAGGCAAAAACATGGAGGGAGCAGACACCTATATTGACCTGTGTGTACAACAACAGCGAGGTAAGGGAGGGGACATAGAGATTACGGACACCTGTATATAGCCTCTGACACCTCCGTGCTGCCTCTCACATGTGTGAGATCTGTACATTGTGATAGTGAACAGACAGTCAGTATGAGATGTTGTGGTGTCTGACAGGTGGGTACAGGAAGGTGCAGTATGTGTTGCACAGCTATAACAAAACATATGTTTGTTTCTCTTGTGTTTCCCACTGCACAGGACATACTTTGTGGGGATGCTATTGCTGTGGTGCATTGGCATGTGACTGCACATCAGCCGAGCTGCTGTGGTCTTGGGTAGGTGGATCTACAGCTACATTGTCTTTGCCTGCGGTCAGGGGTGAAACACGTCCTCAATGATGTGTCATATTGGGCAGATGTTGTGGTTCAGGTTTTTTCAATATGCCTCCCTAACCCATATCTTGCTGTTGTCACACATATCCCCATGTGTTTGTGTTGAGTATGTCCTCTGCAACACTGTTTCTGGGACATGTACAACAGAACTGCATGTGTGTGTAGGGTTTTTGTTTTCCTTTTGGTGGTTGCCTACACTTGCTCCCTACCCCAACATTGTACCACCAGCCAACAACAGGGTATCACTGCATGTTCACTGGGCCATTATGTCTACAAATCTCCACTTGTGCACATACAGGCCATGTGTTGCAGATGGCACGCTGAACTTTGCATACTGTGTGGGTGCGTGTTTATGGGTTGGCTGTGTGATGCGGCAGTGTTCGGGCACCTGGGGAGTGGTTGTGACTGTGCTACCTCTACCGTACTGCCGTTTATATTGGGAACATTCTCTACATGGGTTGTGTGCTATGAGCTGAACTGTGTCTTGTGTTCTGAGGGTCCACTGATGAGCACCTTTGTTTTATCTCAGATATCAACATAATGTGGACATGCATCAACAGTAGCTTGACATGGTGATTCTACACGTTTTGCTGACATTGTCTCCCTTCACTGTGATCTGATATGGCTGTTTCTTCACTCAAGGGATTGATGACGTACACCTGATGCGCACACAAGGTATATTTCACCTTTGTTATTTGGGGGATTACATCTGGCTTTGCCTGTTGATGATTTAATGTTTGTCTCATGTGCATGTCATGTTGTCTCTCTGGTCACAGGAACAGATGCATATAGTGTGTAGTTGTGAGACGCCTGTGTGACATGAGCATGGACCTGACCATATCCATGTGACACCCGTGTCTGCATTTACGATTCATGATGTCACCAAGATGTGGTTTCTTTTGTGTTGATATCATTTATTTATTTATTTTATTTAGACAGTTTTGTATACTGCCTTATCCTTCAATCAAAGCGGTCACAACACAATTGGGGGATACATTTAACACGCAGGGATATGAGACACATACTCTAATACTTACAGGGAACATGGGCTATGGAGGGTTAAGTGACTTGCCCAAGACCACAAGGAGCATCTGTGGGACTAGAAACCCCAGTCCTTCCGGCCCAAGGTTGCTGTCCTCTGGTGGGATTTGAACCTCCGACCTTCCGGCCTGAAGTACCTTGCCCCAACCACTAGGCTACTCCTCCTCCCATGTCACTCCTCCTCCTCCACTCATGTCATGTTTGCCTTTGCATCCCTTTCCTCTGTATTTCCTAAGGTGTGACTCTCTGCAATGTGTTCTGTTTTTGCAAGGTGTCTACGAATACAATACTTATTCTCTCCTGACACAGGGCAGAGGACATACCGGACACATCTCTTACAGTGCATCTGGCGTCGCCATCACCCACCTGTTGGGGGACACAACACCATGGACCTTTTTGTGGAGAGTTGGGCCATTGGATCTTTGACCTTTGAGAGTGGGACACAGGATTACTCTTGGACTGCTGCTTTCCCCATGACAGTGCTGTACAACACATTTTTGCTGCTATGCTATTGCTGGAACTCCTGCTCATTGTAGGGGACACACGTGAATTTTCTTGGACTGTGGCATATTGGAATGTGACCCTTGACTATGCATGCTCAGAGTTGCAAGAACAGTTTTAACCGTGACCTGTTGGTTTGCAGATACACTTTGCACTTTGGACGCTGTTTACTGATCCCCACATGTGCAGCAGGGACTGACATTGACACTGTCTGTGGTACATTCCAACACAGTTGTGTTATTGTTGAGTCTTGGCCATGGGTGTGACATGACACACAGGATACGCTCATCTGTTTGTTTCTACACAGGCATACAGCCATGTTAGTGACATAGGGCAAGCGATGGAAGTGGTCCTATTGTCTATGTCCACCTGCTCTCCACCTGGACATGATACAGGTTTTGCCACAACACTGCTTTCATGCACACCACCATCCTGGATTGATGTTTTCAATGCGCCTAGGGTGTTTACGTGCATGTGTGGCATCACTGTATCATGTTGGAATGTGGATGGTGCTTGTGCATATGACTGACTCTGTTTGTGGAACACAGCATGTGGACCTATGGCTTCTGTGTGGTTCCCAGTATGATGTTTGCCCCTCATTTCCCTCTTCACATGCTGCTTCTTGTGTTTGTTTACTGTGCAGACGTGACAATCTGCATGTATGTGCACACCTTGCATTGCACGACTGCACGGTGCTGTTTATGCCCTGCGTTAACCACATTGCCACATTATATTTGGAGTATGGATGTTTGGGTGGCCGTTGTGCACCTTCAATTGTACTTTCCATGTACCGTGCTATATGAGGCCACAGACTGGCTACCCAACAAACAGTGCAGGGGGACCTCCTTCATGGTGTTATCTGTGCAGGTTTCTGCAGGTAGTTTGGTGTGTATTGTGTCTGTGTTCATGTGCCTGTGCTACCTGTTCGCATATGATCATAATGCTTTTGATGATTGTTTGTGTCTACATTTTTGCAGCTTTGATTCCTAGATCAGGCATTAGGTGAGAGCTGAAACATTACTTTCAGACTGTCTTTTTAACATTAAAACATTGTGTTAACATATGCTTTTTTCTTTTGTCTGCCTCCTGTGTTGCCAGATGGATATGTTTTGAGGGACATATGCTGTGTGTTGGGTCCTCTTCATGCAGCGCCTACTGTCTACATGCACTCATATGTGCGTAACACATTTGAGGCATGCAGCTGCAGGTTGGGGGTGGGGGCTTGCTGCCCAGTGCATAGCATGCACTTGATGAACATTATATCTCCTGCCCTTCATTTGTGGTCTAGCAAGAGGCCTTTTTGTAGGGGTTTGGTTGCAACCCTGCTAACGTTGTTTTGGTCTTTCACCAGGGATGCACTCAACTTGATATTATGATGGCACTGTCTACACTATCTGTGATGAATAACCCAAATAAAGATATGTATTTGACTGACATTTGTCTCTTTTGCTGCTTGATCATGGTGACAAACATGCAATGCAATGTGTGCCTTTGAATCAGTCCTGACTCCTTGTGACCCAGAGACTCCATGGTTTCCTTGTCACTGTTAGTGGATGTAGATTGTCAGGTCTTTCTTCCAAGGTAATGGAGGCTTACGTGACTTGGCCAAGGCCACATGGGGTGCTGGTGTGATTTGAGCCCTGGTTGCTTGGTGCCCAAGCCAGTTTTCTAACCAGTAGGTTACTTCTCTACCCTTTCAGCACATTGACACCTGTATCTGGTGAATTGCTGGTCATGTACATGGGGCCCCCTGTGCTCACATCCTTGTACGGTGGCAGCTGTGTATCTGCGAGCCATATGCCACATCACTGGGTATTACAGGTTCCCATGCACACCCTCCCTTTGGGGTATTTGTTTTTCATTGTGCTCAGTGTGCTGTTTCTGGGAGTGGTTAGAGGCATGTGTTATAACTCTGTAGTTTGCAGGTTTGATCCCCACATGTGGTTTATCTTTTTATTTTCTGTTGTGCTAACTGGGACATTAGGTACCAGCAGGTTCATCACCTCTACACACACTCTTCCCTCTCTTCACTGTTCATCAAGGTGTGCCCTCTGTGCTGCCTAGCCATCAGATATTATCTGTTGCATAGGTCTCTTACTTTATAGTGTTTACATGGCAGTGCACATGGGGTTTTGGTATTGCTGTGGTTCAGCTGGTGTGTGGTACACCTGTTTGCATGTTGAGTTCTCTCCTGTCCTGATCCAGGTTGTTAACCAGCTCCACAGAGCATACTCTGCTGCCCTTGGGGTTTAGTTTCTTTCCTCTTTTGCATGCTGTGTCCACTGCAGAACATTTCATTGTGTGTTGGCATGTGTCGCTGCTCCCAATTGTAGACTGGGATCTGATCTGTACACAGCAGATCTGCATGTGCATTTGGCCATGATTACTGTTGGGGGTTTGCCTGTCCTGACAGTCAGCAGGCGTCTTTTTGGTTGCCCTGCACACTTTTTGTATGCAGCCTTTGCTACTGCGCTCACATTGGTGGCGTGGCCTACCGTTTTGGGCATTGCCATTTGTGGTAGTGTTCGTAGGTGTGCTTCCTCTCTGTTCTCTTTCATTTGTATGCTTGTCCTGCAGAGGTGGTTTTAATTCACATGACAGTCATATCTGTGCAGATCTGTGCCTTGAGCACATTGTACCCTCATCTGAGTTTTGAACCATCCTTCCGTCCATCTTCTGTCTGCCAGCTGTGTGCCATCATACCCTGATGTGCATGCTGCTGACCCACGTCCTGCACTCCTACACATTCCTGCATTGCAGCTCTCCCTGGTTGCCTCTCCTGTGTGTGCTCTGCATGGCACTGCTACTCCACAGTCATCCTGATGTTTCACCTCTCCTGCCATTTCAGCCTCCTCTGCTGCACACATCTTCCCATCCTCTGTCACACACTGTCATTATAGCATCGTACATTACCATCACTCTGTGCATGGCTCCAGCTGGCCACGATATGTTTATCCACTTTTTGAGCTGCAACATGGGCTGTATCTGATTTGTGTGGTCCATCAGCTGTGACCTACATCCTTCTTTTACATTTGTATTGTATTTCCTTTCTGCTCTGTGCAGTGTTTGGGTTACGTGTGTGTTTGGCACATATCTCTCTTGCCATTCAAATTGGGGGATGGGAGTGCTCTTGGCAAACGTTTTTGGGTTCCCCTATACATCCTTTGGGCATGTTTTGGCACACCTTTGATTCAGGCAGGTTATGGGGTGCCTATTACAGTGCCTTGGGAGTTGACAACCTTTCAACATGGCCTGTATGGAACAGTATAATTCGGCTTTGCTGACGTGGTTGTGTAGGATGTGCCTTCTGGTGCACCCTAAAAGGTGGACTCATATATGACACTGGGTGGGGTTCTTTTTAGATGACCACTGTCGCCACCTCCTGGCCGGGCGTATAGCCGGGCACCAGGAGAGTGTCGCCTTGTTGCCCTTCAGAGTAAGTTTCCCAATATGGCTGCCAGCAAAGGTTGCTGGGAACTGTAGTCCACTTATCTTTAATAGGCAAAGTAGTGTGAACACAAGTGGTTTAGGCGAAACAGAGAATATTTATTTGTTTTGGGGTTTTCCACCTCGCAATATAAGTAGCAGTGCTGAACATAAATAGGATTCTTCTCCAACACAAAGGAATAAAATTCACAATGTAATCACAGGTTGGTCACCATCAGCAATAATTAACTTCACAGGATTCGCTCACAAAGCTTAGGCTGCAAACCTTCCTTCAAATGAATCACAGGAACTGTTTTCCTCACAGCTTCCTTAGAACAACATAGCTTCTAAATGTTCAGGGAGTTTTCTCTGCTGTGTCTTTCACACACACACACAGCTTTCTTTACTAGTAAACCAACACTCACTCAGCTGTGCCTGGGTTTAGCACACTTCTAGTTCATTGGCCAGACAGTAAGAACATTGAATTTCTCCAGGGCTATTTTCACAGTCCTCATAGCCACTTCCTATCTCCATTTCTTCCACGGAGTCATCACAACACTCTTCAGAGGGTACCTGACTGTAGAGCTTACTATTTTGTTTCAGCAATAAATCATTTAACTGTTCAAGCAGCACTTTCTTCTGCTCTATCTCTTCAGAGAGCATGGACTCAGGAAATGCAGACAAGCTACTCTCTCTACAGTTTGGCTGGCTAGTTGAATTGGTTTCTCTAACAGGAACTAACCCTTTCAACTCTTTCTGGTGCAGGGATTTAGGAACACCGACTTGCCTGAATCCTGGGCCTCTCAGCTGTTCCCCTCCTTCTTGCACATAGCCATGCTGCCTCTTCTCTGCAGAAGCTTGTATCCTCAGTAGCACTTTCCTTCTTTGCTGTATTGGTCTTGGACCTGCTTCAGCCAGATCCCACAGCTCACTGCTCTGAACTCCAGCAATTCCCGTCCTGCTGCTTCTCTCAGTTCTGCTGCTTCTTGTTCCTTCCCCTCTCCTTCTTCCTCTTCCTTCTCCTCTAACTGCCTGTTCAAACACAGGAGTTTTAAACTGCTCTCTCCCAGGGGCCACACCTTTCTCCCAGCACACGTGGGAGCTGCTAGGCTTCACTCTAGCCCTGATGTGCTGAAGTGGGCGGGACTTGATGCTGGCTGTGCTCTGACTCAGAGGTTCTCGGTTGCTGGGGGAACCCTGAATGCTTTCATTTTTAAAGGGATAGGCTTCACCCCTTGCCATTCCATTTCCTCTGAACTGGCTTCGTCAACACACAGTCCCCCCCTTATGTTACCCTGCTTTGCGAGTGCATTTGCTAGCAGTAGTGATTACAAACTAGTGGTGGTAATTACAATACAGATAAACGGCCTCCTAAAGCAATAGTACCCCTACCAGGTAATGGCTCTGCAAGCCTTGTTCATTGGGCACTGTGGGGGATCGAACCTCTGATCCCTGCATCATTGGTAGGTACCTTAACCATTGTGCTGTGGCTCTGCTTTTCTGCTTGCACATCAGCGCCCTGCTTATGCCTCCCAATATTAGACTGCCTCCTAAAACATTGGTGCGTCGCCTTATGCCCATCAGCGCACCGCCTTATGCTGCCCATTATTTTTCTGCCTCCTAAAATACTGCCTCAGCCAGCCTTGTTCATTGGGCACTGTGGGGGATTGAACCTCTGATCCCTGCATCATTGGTAAGTGCCTTAACCATTGTGCTGTGGCTCTGCTCTTCTGCTTGCATATCAGCGCGCCACTTCTGCCTCCCAATATTAGACAGCCTCCTAAAACATTGGCGCAACGCCTTATGCCCATCAGCGCACTGCCTTATGCCGCCCATTATTTATATGCCTCCTAAAATACTGCCTCAGCCAGCCTTGTTCATTGGGCACTGTGGGGGGTTGAACCTCTGATGCCTGCACCATTGGTAAGTGCCTTAATCATTGTGCTATGGCTCTGCTCTTTTGCTTGCACATCAGCGCGCCACTTATGCCTCCCAATATTAAACTGCCTCCTAAAACATCAGCACGCCGCCTTATGCCGCCCATTATTTATATGCCTCCTAAAATACTGCCTCAACCAGCCTTGTTCATTGGGTACTGTGGGGGATCGAACCTCTGATCCCGGCACCATTGGTAGGTGCCTTGACCATTGTGCTGTAGCTCTGCCTTTCTGCTTGCACATCAGCGCACCACTTATGCCTCCCACGCAGCTATCCCATGCACTACGGTGCAGGGCGCACATGTGCGCCGCGCACCTTAGCGCATATGCAAATTCCGGGATTTCCTCTTCAGCGGGGAACGCCCACTCCTTATATGGCACCCGCACACTACCGCGGCCCGCACTTTACCGGGGTTTTAGTAAACATGCCCCTAAATCTGCAAAGTGAGCATTCTGAAACACCAAAGTCACCATATCCGGAAAATTGTTTATCAGTTTGCTTTTGATTTTTTCTGCGACTAAGAACTTGAAGTCATTGTACTGCTGAATAACAATATGTTCCTCCATAAGAAATTGTATTTTAAGCAGAGTGATCGGATGTTTTCTATTCAAAATTCATAATCACACTGTGCTATTGCTGTCAAGTCAAAAGCAGACCATTCCTCAATTCATTTTCAGGAAATCTTTCCCCTAAATGCAGACACAGCATATTAATGAAAATAAGTGTGGAACCAGTATCCACTGAAACGTCTCCAGGTATCTTGTCGAGAAGATATTTAACATTATCACTCCATTTTATTGTGTCACACAAGTATTGCATTCAGATTTTGTTCAGCTTACCCTGTGCAAGATGATATGCTTCCAGTGGTGTTAGCCCATGTTTTTGAAATTCCATTGTTAATGAAGCTAGTTCAGATAAAACATCATTCAAAATTTGCAGTGTTATATGGAATTGATGGCTGTTTAGCCTTTTATAACAGTACTTTGCAATGGGATCATTATCCTTCTCTTCTTCAAAGTATTTAATAATGGATCATAATTTTGAATAATTGCTTGAAGAGCAAAATGTCTAGATAACCACCGCACTTCGTTCAGAGGTCTAAAAGCAATTGACTCGCATTCAGAAACATCTGCTAATTCTTTAAATTGTGACCTTTTAGTAGAAGATTGACAAAAGGTTGTGTAAACAGTTCTCATGAAAGTTTCAACTTCTTTCATCAACTTTACTTCCTTCCATGATTCAGAGATCCCCAAATCTTCACGATGGGCAACACAATGCTGCTGCACTAAATGCAAAACGTTTTTTTTTAGCTGTGCAGCAACACCATTTATTCTGTCTGACATGACAGAGGCACCATCCAAAGTAAATATGACCATTTTGTTAAGGTCAAGCTTGTATTTCCCATAGAATTCCCGGAGTGCACTGACTTTTGATGCAGCATCACATGCTTCCAACTGTAGCATCCCACCAAATGAAGTTTTATACAGACATGAATTTACTGGCCGATATTTGAAGTACAGTATTAAGTATTTGTTGACAGAAACGTCTGTGCTTTCATCAATAGTTAATGTATGATACGCTGCTGATGCAACATCTGCTATGAGCTTATCTTGGACATTGATGTTTATAATTTCAAGAAATTCAAATAGTTTTTGCTTCTCCAGCTTTCAGGTATGGTTATGTACTTGGGACATGTGTTCATTAATATCTTGAACAGAGAGCATGGAAATATTCATCCGAACAGCCAGCAAAACACTATCAATTAGAATTTTAATTTCTTCTGGTGTAGAACGCTTCCGTTCATTACTAATTTTCCTTTTCTCTTTTTCAGCGGTGCTCTCAAGCAGCAAGTTAAATAATCCTCCTCTTAAATTTGGATTTTCAGCTCTAAGTTTCTTAACACTTTCAGTATGAGACATACTAGACAGATCTCATTTCAAAAAGTCCAGTTTCCACACATCATCCCAAAATTTGCCACTTGAAAGCTCTCCGATGGTTTTTGCATCTCGGCAGTATAAACAGACTACTCCGTCATCCTCTTCGTAAGTGAATATTTCACACAGTTGAATGCACGTTTTATCCCGAGATTTCGATGTCTCCGTTTCAACAATTTCTTCAACTCATTCAGGCTTAAAAGCTCCGGCCGTTCTCTTACATTTTGTACCTCTCATCGCTATCGGTTTCAACATTTTAAAAATTAACTTCTTTCAGTTTTCAATGTAATAAAAAATTCAATAATTCAATTTGAATTACAGATTACAATTGGACTATTCACGCATGTCGCAAGCCAAAGTATGGAAGTGGAAGTTTCTCAATGCGCCAATTAAAGTTTAAGACCAAAGATCTTATATCCTGAAGGTCTATAAGATTGCACTAGAAAATATTGTAGAACTTGTGAAAACCGTAAATACACAACTTTTAAATTTTAAGATGTCTGTGTTGTTTTCTATCAGAACTGTAATTTTTGTGCGCTCTGTTGTAAAGTATGTGCGCTCGCTCGGCGAGGTGTGTGCATACGCACACGCACACAGCTTAGAGGGAACAGTGGTCCCAGCATCTGCTTTCCCTGTACCTGGCTTTATCCAGGTTTCCACTGCTTTCCATTTGCTGAGTTCAAAAATTTCAGAAAAGCAAACTGTTAATTCAGACTGGAGAATGTAAGGTGGAAGAAAAGCAGTTTCTTAGCAACCCTGGCCCTGCTCTCTCTCTCTTTTTCTTTCTCTGATTGAATTTTGACTCCTCTTCTAGAGTAGCTTTTATTTATATATATCGGTATGAAGCGATGTTGTTATCATGAGGAAAGCTTTTAAGAATATTATTTCTTTTCCTTCTTATTTTACTCCACATGGTGAAGCACTACTTGGAAAGCAGAATACACAGGAAAGCAGAGAACACAGGCCAAATCTCTCAAGACAGGCTGAGCACTGTTCTCCATCTCGCCCTCCCCCCCCCCCCACCCGCAACAGCACCTTGAGACAACTGTCTCTCCACCCCATACTCCATGAGACAGACTGAGTCTCTCTCTGCCATCAGCCCTTCCTACTTCTACTTTGAGACCAGTGAATCTCTCTTGCCCCCTCCTTAACCCTGAGATAGACTGGTCTTCTCTCTGCCACCACACCCTCCCTGAGATAAGCTGAACTTTCCTCTGTCCATCCTCAAAGACAGTTGAGCCTGAGAGCTACTTATCCCATTTTTCCTATCCCTCATCCTCCATAATGAGCCACTCTGAAAGGGGTGAGCATGGAGGGCAACCCCCGGGGTGCCGAGCCATTGCGGGGCGCGCATAGGCCCAGCTGGAAAGGGGACATCATAAAGAACCTTTGTCTTGGGTATAGTTTTGTCCAATGACTGCCCACCCCTCCCCCACCCCTCTGAGACAGCTGAGCCTCTCTTAGCGTCCTTCCCCAACCCCTGAGACAAACTGAACTACGCTCCGACCCCACACCCTCCCTCCTCTAGAAAGGGTGATCCTCTCTCTGCATCTCCCACACCAAGAGAGAGGCTGAGCCTTTCTCTGTCCATCACCTCTGAGATAGCCAAGCTTCACCTGCCCCCTTTATGAAACAGACTAAGCCACTCTCCCTCCCCCAAAACAGGATGAGTCTCTCTATACTCAATCCAACCTCTTGAGCCAAGCAAGGCTTGTCACTACACCCCACCCCCCAAGAGAATTCTCTATTTATGCCCCCTGCCCCCTTGAAACAAACCGAGCATCTCCCTGCCCCTTCCCAGACTCCAGACAGGTGAGCCTCCCCTGTCATAAGAACATAAGAAATGCCATACTGGATCAGGCCAAGGTCCATCAAGCTCAATATTCCATTTCCAACAGTGGCCAGTCCAGGTCACAAGTATCTGTCAGTTTCCCCAAAAGGTACACAGATTCCACAATACTTATCCTGAGGTAGGCAGTGGATTTCACTGGTCCTCTTTAATTTATAGACCTTTCCTCCAGGAACTTGTCCAAACCTTCTTTAAACCCAGCTACACTAACAGCTTTTACTACATCCTCCGGTAACGAAGTCTAGAGTTTGATTACTTGTTGAGTGAAAAATATTTTCTCTTATTTGTCCTAAATAGGCTACATTGTGGCTTCATTGAGTGTCCCATATTCTGTCTACTTTTTGAAGGAGTAAAACAACTGATTTACGTTTACCTGTTCCACTTCATGCATTCATTTATAGACTTCTATCATATCTTTTCCAAGTTGAAAAGCCCTAAGATTTTAAGCCTCTCCTCATAGGGGTAGCCTTCCATCCCCTTTACATTTTGGTAGCTCTTCTCTGCTCCTTTTCTAATTCTGCCAAATCCTTTAAGGCGGCCAGCCTGTTCCCTCAGACAGGCTGAGTCTCTCCTTTCTCTGCTCCCAAACCCCAGACAGGCTAAACCTTTCTCTGCCTCCCCACCCAGACATGGTAAGCCTCTCTATACACTCTTCTGAAACAGACTGGGCCTCTTTCTGCCCTGAGCATTTCCCTACAGCAGACTAAGGTTCTTTTTACCTCTCTCTGCCAAGACAGGATGAGCCTCTCTATGCAACCCAGAAAACAGGCTGAGCCTCTCTCTGTACTCCCCAAAGCAGGCTCTTTTATCCCTCCTCCTGACATAGGCAGAACCTTTCTGTCTCCCCCCCCCCCCCCCCCCCCAAGACAATCCGAGTCGCTCTCTGCCTATGAAGTCTATTTTCTTTTAAGGGTAGATGGTTTTTTTCGCTCTTTTTTTACCTCGCACTCTCTCCTTCATCTTATCTCTTCCCCCACGTTTTCCCTCTCTCCTCTGCTATCTCTGTATGTTTTTCACCCCTCCTCTCTATTTTTCTTCTGCCCTCACCCCCCCCCCCCCCCAGCTCTGCTCATCCCCCCCCCCCCCTTTCCTTTCTCTCCGGCTCCCCCCCCCCCCCCCCACCTCCCCCTTCTGCTGTCAGAGAGCGTCTCCTCCTCCTCTTCAGAGAGGCGGCGGAGAGAGGAAGGTGAGACTCCATCCAGACTGAGAGTGAGGACAACAGAGTCGCTGAGCGCTCACTGGAGGAGGGAGCTCAGGGCGCCTGGGGCAGGAGCACCGCATCCGCGCGCACTATGTACCTGCGAAGGGCTCCGAGGTGAGTGCGCGCAACAGCTTTTCCCGGCCACTGAAATCCCCAGCAGGGGAGAGCCATCGGGAGTGAGCTAGGGATAGTTTCTGCATTTGAAAGGTACAAGGGAAGCAGCAGAGAGATGCAGGGACAGCCTCCTCCCTTCCCCCAACAAAGAAAAACAAAAACCAGTACCGAACCTGCCGTAGGTACATAGAGAGGGAAAGGGGGAGGGGGAGGGAGCAGTCTGCTCATTTCCTCTTAATACAAACTCGTGGGGCAATGCAGGGAGCTTTTCACCCTTTCCTGGGTTCTGGAATCTGGATACTATGCACTTCTGGTCTTTATTCAGCCTAAATGAACTGTATGGAGGAAAATACTTGCATGAACATACGGGCATACTCAGGTGTGCGGACACTTTTCCACGTAGGTTCTTGTGCATATGTTGGCCATGCATGTGTGTGACTTCACGTTAATAAATGCATTGATATGCTCGTGTTTATGTGTCTGATCTCACATGTACATGTGTTCTTGCAACTATGCTCGTCTGTGCACGTTTGTGTATATATGTATATCCATGTAAGCATTTTCGTGCCTGTGCGCCTGTTCTTGTGAATGTGTGCTTTTGTCTATATGTGCTCCTATCTGAATGATTCTGTGCAAGTATGCTCCTGTGTATGCATTTTCCTGTGTTCTTGTGTGTACACTGTGTCTTTTGTGTGCATATGCACACAGTTGTACAAGTGCTTGTGCGTGTGTGGGGGGGGATGGGTTATTTATGTCTGCAAGCAGTAGGGATAAAAGCGCCCAAGACTCTGTCTTCTGTCAGATTTTTAAATATCCATTATTTAATATATAGATGTGGGCTGAGATTTGTTCTATTGGAAGGAGAGGTGCAGGGAGATGCTTTCTTTGCATCACTGGGGTATGTGGGCAGCTGAGAGGGGGCAGCAAGATGCTGGAATGTCTCATGTCATGTGTATGTACCTGAAGCCTGGTGCATTTGGAGTCTCGATGACAGAGCTCGACTGCTCCAGGCAGTACTCAGTGCAGAAACTGAGCGTCTTCAGAACAGCCACGGATGGGAAAGCAATGTGCAACAGCAAAAGAAAATGCAATTCTGCAGCCCTCAAAGGGACGCGGAATACTGTCTGCTCTGGGGACACCATCTCCCATCCTAGAGAGACTCCGGGACTAATGTATGGGACTTATGGGACTTTCCTATCCCAAAGGGATTCTGGGGATACCAACCCAAGAGGACTCTCTGGGCATAGATTGTCCCATCCTAGAAGGACTTGGAATAGCGTGTCCAATCATTTGTTCCATCAAAGAGACTTTCTGAGAACAGTGCCCCATTCTAGAAAGACTTTGGGAACACTATATTCCATTTGAAAGACTGTCTGGGATCAATGTGCCCCATCTAGGAAATCTTTGAGAATAGTATGTCCCATGCTAAGATAATTCTCTGGAATACTGTGTCCAATCCTAGGAATGCTGTGTCCCACTCTAAGAGGACTTTTGGAAATATGGTTTCCTATCTTTAAAAAACTATTGGAAATAGTATGTCCTGTCCTAGAGAGAATACTGGAATCTTAATAGGTTGTGGCCCATTTTATTGGAGTGACAAAATAACAAAAAATGTTATAGTGTATAAGCTTAGGAGACCATATAAGCCTCTTCTTTGAAAGTGATATCTTCTGCAGAGATTATGATAAGAGTGGCTCCCATTCTAGAGACTGTGGGAATAAGCCTAACTCATCTTCAGGCGCCCCAAGTCCGCCAGGTTTGCGAAATATCCACAATGTCACTGAGGATAAGTTAATGATATGAATGCTGAAGTGTGAGGGGTGTGATTGGGATAAAGAAAGGGTCTAAGTGATCTATGTATGTAATAATTTGTGTGCTAGCGAAATAGCTTTATGCCTTACTGTCTTAGTGCTGTAAATAGTCATTGTGATATCGCACCATCATGTGGATATGTGGTGCTATGGATGTGTGAAGTGCGTACCAGTGGATGAAACTCAGATCTGTCACAAAGAAATAGGGATTCGTATCTTAATTGTGCAGAATGCAAGAGCGAACATGTAAGGTGCGACTGAATGAGTGTGAAAGAGTGTAGCAATGTTAAATAAAGCAAACGTAGGTTCAGATTAGAATAAAAGACATGGCGTACATGCTGTGATTGAAAGTCTAGCCATCAAGGTGGGCCGGCCAGATTTACTTTTAAAAGACGAGAGTGACTGTCCTCAATAGGAAAAGTGGCAGAAGTCGTTTTAAAGAGGCTTTTACGTGGATAGATTGCTACATATTTTAGAGGTGTTATGTGGTCAGTGGGCTTTGCCATAAGGCATATGGGCACAGACTTAAAGATCTCAATATGTATACTTTGGAAGAAACACAGGAGAGGGGAAGATATAATAGAGACTTTTAAATACCTCTGTGGCATAAATTCACAGGAGAAAGCTCTGCAACAAGGGAGCATAGGATGAAGGTGAAAGGAGATAGACTCAAGAGTAATATGCGGAAATATTTATGTAAAGAGTAGTAGATGCGTGGAACAGTCTCCCAGTGGAGGTAGTAGAGACAAAAAAGTGTTATCTGAATTTTTTTAAAAAAGCATGGGACAAACACAGAGGGTCTCTAAAGGAAAAAAGTGACTGTAGAGCTTAGTGGTTCATATGGAAGGGCAGACTGGGTAGATCATATGGTCTTTATCTGCTCTCATGTTTCTATGTTTCCAGAATAAAAGAAGAGAGCTTGTTCCTCGATGTTTAAGATATTTCCCCTATGTGCATAAAAGTTTGTAAAGTATCCAGATCATTCTCCTAGGAAGTAATGGGAGCTACCACAGGTGCGGCTGCGCTCCAGGACAGAATTGCACAAGCCTTAAGCAGGCACAAATATATTTAGGATTGGAGACGACTGAAGGCAAATAAAACATTTGAGTGTATTTGGATGAATGTATATCTGTGGGAATGTTTCTGGACTGTGGAAAGCATTAATGGCATTTTTATAATGATTCCTCCTCCATCATCTATGCACACTGAAAATCTTCTCTCAGGCCATGACAAATATCTTTCCTGCCAAATGCCTTTATTTCCTACTCCTTGACAACACTCGTCATTCAGCTTTATTTCATTATTCACCTTTTATTGGATGAAGTTTTATTGAGTTTAATGTTTGTTGTCACAATGTTTTATTGTAAACCGCAGAGGATGTAGAAAATCTGCAGTATATAAAATTTAGTAAATAAATGAAGCGTAGTAAGAATTTGTCCTAGTAAGAATTTGTCCTACCCCATGAAATTTCTCAGGGATTAATGTGACCCATCCTACAGCCTCAGGCAACAGTGCCCCCCCCCCCCTCTCCTTCTAAGAAGTCTCTTGGGGAATAGTTTCCCCTCCTAAGAGATTTCTCGGAGAACTGTGTATCCTATCCTATAGCCTCTAGGAACAATATGTGGAGGAGTGACCTAGTGATTGGGGCAAGGTACTTCAGGCCAGAAGGTCAGGGCTTCAAATCCCACTAGAGGGCTGCAACCCTGGGCCAGAAGAACTGGGGTTTCTAGTCCCACAGGTGCTCCTTGTGGTCTTGGGCAAGCCACTTAACCCTCCATAGCCCATATTCCCTGTAAAAATAGTTATCTCCAAGTTATAATGCCCTGTTCAATGTAATTTCAGTTTGTTCAATGTAAACCACACTGATGCAGAATAGTGCGGTATATAAGAGAATGTAAATAAATATGTCCCATTTTATTTTATTTTTATTTATTTACGTTTCTTATATACCGCGCTATTAAGATCAGTGCGGTTTACAGCGAACAGAACAATAGTACAATGTAACAAAAACACATTGTGCTTACAATGAACAATGAACAGGGTAATAACATGGGTAAGAACTTGGGTGAGAACTATTTACAGAACATTTTACAAAGTTCCAGAATATTCACCATTAAGTAGGATAGGTTTCTCTGGGAATAATGTCCCAAATTCTAAAAGGTAGGGCTCTCAGGGAATAATATGCCCCAACCTAAGAGGTCTCGGGGAATAGTGTCCTAAATCTTAAAATGTTACTCAGAGAATAGTGCGCACCACCCTACACCCTCAAGAAATAATGTGTCCCCTCCTAAGAGGTGTCTCAGGGAAATCAAGGTTACTTACCTGTAACGGGAGTTCTCCGTGGACAGCAGGATAAGTCAGCCACACATGGTGACGTCATCCGACGGCGCCGTGGACGGAGTACTCTCTCTAGCCCAGAAGGCGTTTGCCTCCTGGGTTGAGCCCCCTCCCCTCCACCTGGCCCAGCCCCCGGACCGCCCCTAGCCAGCCACTATTTCCCAAGCTGGTCCAGCAGGTGCTAGGGGCGAGGGCATGCCAAGGGCCCCTGAAGGGGAGGACGGGTGGGAGAGTGTGGCTGACTTATCCTGCTGTCCACGGAGAACTCCCGTTACAGGTAAGTAACCTTGATTTCTCCTAGGACAAGCAGGATGAAGTCAGCCACACATGGTGCCTCCCTAGCTATGAAGGGCTGAGGTGCAGGGGCCCAATAATAAAGACACGAGGTGTATAGATAAAGATTTTATCAAGTTATGGCAGGTGAGAGACAACTTGAACATAACATTACGTGCAATTAGCATGTGCAAACAACGTGTGCAAAACAGCAAACCAATTGTGCAAACAGTAAGCATACAACGAACTCAATCTGTGCAAATACTTTGTGCAAATGCAGACAGTAAGCATAGAACAACATCAATCTGTGCAAATAGCTTGTGTAAACATTCTGTGTAACCAGTATCCGTAGGAGCATGTTCTGCGAGAGCAGACAGCCTGGGAACAATTCTTTAATTTAGTATTTTTTTTTTTTTTTTTTTTTATATTAAGGATCTGTCGGCGGAGCATGGGCCGATGTTAAGACCGCTTGGCCGAAGGCCTGGTTACGATTCAGATCAAGGCAGTAGTGTCTCTGGAAAGTCTGAAGGGATGACCAGGTGACCGCTCTACATATGTCCATCGCCGGAACAGAGCGGAGATTCGCCATTGTGGCAGCAAGCGCCCTCAATTGATGAGCGTGGACTGACGGAGCGTGATCAGTGCCAGCCTTGTCTAGGCAGAAGGCGATGCAGGCCGAGATCCAGAGGGATAGGGTGCGCTTGGAGACAGGGCGCCCCGGTTTGTTCGGGTCATAGGAGACAAAAAGCTGGGTGGAACGGCGCTGATTGCTCGTTCTTAGGAGGTACAGACGTAGCGCTCTGACACAGTCCAGTGTGTGGAGTCTCGCCTCCTCTGGGGAGGAATATGGCTCCGGGAAGAAGGAGGGGAGTTCGATGGTCTGGTTAATGTGGAAGGCCGAGGATACCTTCGGGATGAACCTCGGGTGTGTTCGGAGGGAAGCCCTGTCGCTGGAAAGCTGTGTGTAAGGTGGGTGTGCCACGAGGGCCTGAAGCTCACTGATGCGCCTGGCGGAGGTGATGGCTATGAGGAACAGGGTCTTCCAAGAGGCAAACTTCATCTCTTCTGACAGCAGGGGCTCGAAGGGGGGAAGTGTGAGCTGGTTGAGAACTGCGTTGAGGTCCCAGTGTGGAACAGGCTTCCTGACCGGGGGATGCAGATTGAAAAGGCCTTTCATGAAGCGGGCTACGATGGGTAGCCGTGTGATGGGTATGTCCCCTGAGCTGTGGTGGAGAGAGGAGATCACCGCTAGGTGCACCCGGATGGATTGGGGCTGTAACCCCAGTTGAGACAGGGAGGTCAGATACCGCAGGATATCGGGCACGGGTGCCGAGAAGGGGTCTAGGCCTTGAGAGGAACACCATATAGCAAAACGGCGCCATTTGAGGCTGTATGACTTCCTGGTGGCGGGACGGCGGGCTGCGAGGACCACGTCCTTCACCTCATGCGAGAGGCACAGGGGGAGCAGGGTTACCCGCTCAGCCGCCATGCTGTCAAGGCCAGGGTCTGAAGATTGGGGTGGAGGGTGAGTCCATCCTCTTGCGTGAGAAGGTCCGGGAGGAGCGGCAGCCGCTTTGGTGGTTGGAGTGACAGGCGCCTGAGAAGTGGGAACCATGCCTGGCGGGGCCAGTGGGGGGCCACCAGAATGGCTCGTGCTCTGTCGGTGATGATGCGTTGTATGGTCATGGAGATCAGGGGGATGGGGGGAAAGGCATACACTAGCGACCATTCCCCCCATGACTCTGCGAATGCATCAGCTGATTGTCTGCGATGGGATGGCCGCTTGGAGCAGAAGTGTTTGCACTTGGTGTTCCGCTCGGTGGCGAACAGGTCTATCTCTGGATGGCCCCACGTTTTGAAGAGGGATAAGGCGATTTCCGTCTTGAGGGACCATTCGTGGGGATTTAGCTGCCGGCTGAGCTTGTCCGCCAGCTGATTCTCCGTTCCAGGCAGGTATGAGGCCTGGAGAAGGCAGCCTTTGGAGACTGCGAAGGCCCAGATCCTGAGGGCTTCCCTGCATAGGACTCGGGAGCCCGTTCCACCCTGTTTGTTCACGTAGAACATTGCTACCTGACTGTCCGTCTGGATAAGGATGGCTTTGCCTCTGATTAGGTTCTGAAAAGCGCTCAAGGCGTAACGAATGGCTCTGAGTTCCAGAAGGTTGATGTGATGCTGCATCTCCCGCTCTGTCCACGCACCCTGGGTCCGGAGTTGCAGACAATGTGCCTCCCATCCCACCGGAGAGGCGTCGGTGGTGATGGTTACTTGGTGAGGTGTGTGTGCGAGGGGTCTCCCATGTGAGAGGTTGCCCCGCCGAGTCCACCACAGAATTGAGTTGCGGACAGCTTGGTTCATTGGTACGTGCGTGTTCAGAGGCTGGGAGTGCTGCGACCAGTGTGCTCGCAGATGCCACTGCAGATGGCGCATGTGGAGTTTCGCTAGCGGGACCGTTTGGGTGGCCGCTGCCATGTGGCCAAGGAGTTGTAGTAGCTTCCGGGCGGTGGGGTTTTGGTTGTGGCAGATGTGCATTGCCAACTCCCGAATGGATCTCCTTCGTAGTGGCGGGAGGAAGGCTTTTGCTTCGTTGGTATCTATTAGCGCCCCGATGAATTCCAGTTGTTGCGAGGGGTGCAGGTGGGATTTTTGGTAGTTCACCAAGAAGCCCAGTGCGGATAGTAGGGCAATGGTGGAGTGAGTCGCCCTCTCTGTTTCTTCGGGGAGGGTGATGTGATCAGCCAATCGTCTAGGTAGGGAAACAGGCAGATTCCCTGCTTGCGGAGATGCGCTGCTACCGCAGCTACGCACTTTGTGAATACCCTCGGAGCTGGGGACAATCCGAATGGGAGGACCTTGTACTGGAAGTGTCTCCCCATCGCCTGAAACCGCAGGTACTGGCGGTGTCCTGGGTGGATCGGGATGTGCGTGTATGCGTCCAGCAGATCCAATGATGTCATCCACTCCCCGGCCTGAATGAGTGGTAGAATGGACCCGAGGGAGTGCATTCGGAATTTTTCTTTGGTGATGAAGAGGTTGAGAGCTCGGAGGTCGAGGATAGAGCGCATGTCTCCGGATTTCTTTGGGACTAGAAAGTACCTTGAGTAGAAACCAGAAAATTGCTCCGAGGTTGGCACAGGCTCAATGGCATTGGAGGAGAGAAGGGAGAGCATCTCCTTTTCCAGGGCAATGGAGGAGGGATCCAGTGCCCTGCAGGGTGGGACTCCGTGTTGCACTGGGGGAGAAAGGAACTTCAAGCGATATCCATCCTTGATGATAGCCAGCACCCATTTGTCCGAGGTGATGGACTGCCAAGCGGAGAGAAATAGGGTGAGGCGTCCCCCAGTGGGAGTCTTGTCCAAGAGCTGATTGTCAAAAGGCTTGGTTAGATTTAACCGGGCCGGGTTGCTGGCTTTTCTGTGGCTTTCTATCTCTCTGTCGAGGTTTTTGCCGGTAAGACTGTTGCGACGGCTGTTGCTTGTATCGGGGTTGCCATTTTTGGTAAGAGCCGTAGTGACGCTTAGAAGAATTGTAGTAGTTATGCTTCTGGTGGTAAGAGTTCTTGCGTCCGGTGCGGTCAAAGCCCTCGTCCGACAATGTTTTGAATGTGGTACAGCGATCCTTTAAGGCGTTAACGGTGTCCGTGACAGTGTCTCCAAAGAGGGACTCTCCAGTGCAGGGAGCATCCGCTATGCGATCATGGGTGTCCTCTCGTAGGCCGGAAGCCCTGAGCCACGCCATGCGGCGGGCGGTAATGGAAGAGGCGGCCGTGCGGGCTGCTGTGTCAAAAGCGTCAAAAGCCGCCCATACCTGGTGCTTCGTGCATTCTTGAAGGTCAAGAATGACGTTGGCACCATCATGCTGAGTTCCCTGAGTCGGCATAGGGATTGTAGCTTTAAGCTTCTCTAGAAGTGAGTCCAGGTAAAGGGCCTGTTGCAGTTGGTGGGCCGAAATCCTGGCACTGAGCATGGCTTCTTGAAAGACCCTTTTTCCGGTGTCGTCTAGCAACTTGAGGTCTTTTCCCGGGGGACAGTTGGCGTTAGGACGTGTGGACTTTGTCCTTTTTAGAGCTGACTCCACCACAATGGATTGATGCGGGAGCTGAGTCTTGTCGAATCCGGGTGCGGTTTGGACTTGGTACTTGTTGTCGAGTTTCCTTGACACTGCTGGCCCAGAGGAGGGGTTCTTCCAAAGGGTGACGAGATTCTCAAGCAGTAATGGGTACACCGGGACGGTTGCCAGAGGTTTCGGTGCTTCAAGGAACTTGCGTGCCGCCTGCGTCTCGGGGCGTTGGTCGGAGGCTTCAGAGGTGCTCGGGAGACTGAGCGTGTAAGCCAACTTCTGCAGGAATTTGTGGTACGAAAGGTCCTCTGGACTGGAGGGGCATGTTTCCGCCGACGGTCCGGGGATGAAATCCAAAGCCCCTGGAGAGGGATCCTCGGGTGGAGGTTCTGTTCCTGCTACAGTGGCAGTCACGGGTGTTGCAGAATGGTTGTCATTGGAGGCGACCGTGGCAGGCTGGACGATGGGCTTTGGGATAGGTGCTGCCAGGGTGTTTGCCGGCTGTGTCTGCGCCCATTGTTGAAATAGAGAAGACAGCAATGAGAGGAATTTAGGGTTCTGGATGCATCCCTCTGCAGCGGGTGCTGGGTGCTCTTGTAGATCGTGTTCCTCAGATGCAGCCTCGGGGGAGGACCCGAAGTCGAGCAGTTGCTGTGGGGAGAGTGCAGCGTGGCTCTCATAGGAAGCCCTAGAGGAAGGTGAAGAGCTGGACTCACTGTAATGCCGTCTGCCCCTGGAGCGGCGTGTGGAATCGCGTCCGGAGGAGCTGCTCCTGCGGGTCCTCTTGGTGTGTCTTCGGTGGTGGTGCGTGCTTGCACGGTGCCTCCGCGCGGAAGACCGTCGGTGCTTCGGCGCGGAGGAAGATTGACGTCGGCGCCTGCTGCGGCTGGAAGCGGATCGCTGTCCGGATGAAGACCGCTGTTGGAGCCTGCTCTCTCGGCGCGGAGAAGAGCTCCTTCTTCTTCTTTTGCTTCTGTGTCCGCGCCGGTGCCCGTGCTGATCGTCGACGTCATAGAGAGCGTCACGATGGGCGGAGCTAGGGGCGGGAGCAGCAGGATCCAAGATGGCCGCCCCCATCGCGTCCACATGTTCGCTGGCTCCCGGGGTGTCCTGAGATCGGGGTCCGCAGACAGAGCCCGGGAGAAGGGAGGCTGAACCCGCAGCGTCAAGGCAAGAAGCGGAGGCCGGTGGAGGCGCGCTCGGGGCAGCAGCCGAGAGTAGTGCTTCAGCCTGGCCCAGGATCGCAAGGAGGTCGCGGCAGGGAGCGGAGGCCTGCAGGGGCACGCCCGAGGCCGGAGCAGTACTTATCTGGACGCCGGAGGCAGGGGCAGAAGAGCCTTGACGAGGTGAGGGTGCAGGAAACAACTCCCTGAGCAGGTTTTCCCTTGTTTTTCTTGCTCTGGGGGACATCTTAGCACAGTGAGAGCAGCCATCTACTTTGTGTGCGATGCCGAGGCAACGGATGCAGCAGGGGTGAGAATCCGAAGCGTTCATCTTGCGGGAGCATGCAGGGCACTTCTTGAAGCCTGGTTTGGGCATTTTGGATAAAATAAAATCAAAGAAAATAAAATAAAATAAAATGATGAGAGAGTGTAGGTCCGTCTTGCTGGCAAGGCGGAAGAAGTGAAAGTGGCTGGCTAGGGGCGGTCCGGGGGCTGGGCCAGGTGGAGGGGAGGGGGCTCAACCCAGGAGGCAAACGCCTTCTGGGCTAGAGAGAGTACTCCGTCCACGGCGCCATCGGATGACGTCACCATGTGTGGCTGACTTCATCCTGCTTGTCCTAGGAGAATACTGTGTCCCATTGTAACAGATCTCTGCAGGAACAATCTCCCCCATCTCAAGAAGTGTCTCTAGAGATGATGCCTGCTCCTATAATGTGAGTTATCTTTAGAAGGCTGTATAGCAGCTTGTCACTGACAATCCCTCTTGCAGATTTTGGCCAAGATAAAATATTAGTCCATGAAAACATAAATCAGGAAATCTCCTGCGTGCTAATCCCAGCTGTGCTAGAGTTTCTGACTTTGGCCAGGTCATCTCCTCTCATGTGCCTCATTTATCAGCCTATAGTTGTGCAATATTAATAGTAGCACTGTTGTTTTTCTGAGTTTGTGTTCAGAATACATCATGTGATGTGCCCAGCCATGCACCAGAGAATATTCCTGCTGGATTTCTGCACACAATAATTCAAAACTTTGCACCTTTTGGTGACATTTGTATTGTATTATATTGTATTTTAAATTAAATATCACTCAAAAACAATATGCTTTGTTATTCTGACAAACAAAACATGCAGAAATTTGCCTAATTCAGACCTTTGACATAGAATTTTGAATTTTCTGTGCAGAATTCCAGCAGGAATATGAGAAGATATCAAGTGTGTTTCTGAAGTCCTAAGATAGTGCTTCGCAATCCTCTCCTGGAGATACATCTGGTCAGTTGGGTTTTCAGGATTACAGAGATCAGGGTTCAATTCCCACTGGTACTCCTTATGACCATGGGCAAATCACTTTACCCTCCATTGCCTCGGAAGAAAAGGTCTGGCAATCTACTTCTGGTCATACCTTGCCAAGAAAACCAGGGGCAACTGGGTCACCAGGAGTCAGCATTGACTTGACAGCACTTAAAAAAAAAAAGATGAACATGCATGAAATAGATTTGCATACAATGGGCCTCCAATATACACACTGTTTGACAATTGTGTAAAGTGTGTTGAGAGCTCATCTAAGGCAGGACTTCCCAAACCTGTCCTTGGGATCCATTTGCAGTGCATGTAAATGTATTTCATGCATATTCATGGTGGATGTCCTAAAATCTCAGCTAGATGTGGGATCTTGAGGAAGCACTAATTTAAGTCAAAATTAGTTTCTGTGCAAGTGATTAAACCAAATTGAGTGATCCTTCATGTTAATAAAGACATTCCCTCAATTTAAAAAGAAAAAAATTATTGGACCCAGCATTCATGGAAAGCTGATAGGTCAATATTCAAAGCCCTGTCGGCCAGTCAAAGGGAAACAGGCCTGCTAAGAGCAGCGATGGTGATATCCAGACACTGCTGCTGAACATCTCCACACACCATGCCGGCGCTGTTCAGTTAGTGCAGGGGCAGTCCATGGGCGGAACGGGGGCACTTCGGCACAAACCGGCTAAGTCTCAGCACTTATCCGGTTTGGCCGATTTTCAGCCAGGACTTAATCGGATTACTTGGGTCATACAAAAAACTGGCCTAAATAGTAATCTGGTTACGCCCTGGCTGAAAATCAGGCAAACCAGATAAGTGCCAAAACGTAGCTGGTTTGCACCATTCAGCAGGGCTACTCAGCAGCAGGTCGTCTAGTTACTGCCACTGAATATCCTGCTGATATTTAAGCACCAAGGCTGGCCACCGTGGCATTTGAATATTGACAAGTCTGAGTATTGGTTCCTGAGCTCCTAAATTTAGCTTCTAAGTTAGACTCTTAGGGCCCGATATTCGAAAGGTATTTATATGGTTTACAGCCCAGTAAACCATGTAAATGCCTTAAATCGGGATATTCAATGGCACCTAAATGATTAGTGCCATTGAATACTACTACTACTACTACTACTGAGCATTTATATAGCGCAACAAGTCGTACGCAGCGCTGCACAGACAGGTAAGAGACAGTCCCTGCTCATCAGAGCTTACAATCTAGTCAAGACAAACACAGAAGGTGTGAGCAGGGATAAAGCAAGGGGAAAGAAAAAGGAGATCAGGTGAGTCAAAATCCAAAAGCAGCAGTGAAGAGGTGAGTTTTCAGCCTGGATTTGAAGAAGGTTAGAGAAGGTGCCTAGCGTACATACACAGGTAGTTTGTTCCAGGCGTATATCCCCTACATGCCCCGGTGCTATCCGCTTAGCATCGGGGCTTGTCAGGGCATTCCAGAGTGGAGTGGAGGCGGGAAGTGTTGCTAATTGGGTAGCAGTGATATTGCACCACCAGGGGCGGCCCAAGGGGGATGCGGGGCCATGTGCAGAGATTAATTGCGGGGCCTCATTTGCATAGGGAGCCTCATTTGCATAAATACTTGCATAATGTTAACATGCATTTTTAGTAAGCATGCTTCTTAATGAGTGTCTGGATAAAGAAAGACTAACAGATTTCTACGTTACTATATTCCAGTGCCAACCGCCAGGCCCATTAGGAAGTACTATAAACACTGTCCATTTAGAACCCATAGCAAATCCACCATATCATAACAGCTCTGCCAGGACTCACAAAGCACCAAACCCTACCTATCAAAAGGCAACACTGCAAATATTAAACCAATACATCTCAGAGAATACCAATGCATCTCCTACTAGGGAAAGAGAACAAGTGACACGGTCAAATAGAAACTACATGAACAGAATACCTCAGCTTGGTTAAAATGCAGAACATAAACCGTCACCAAAGAACAAGGGATCACAATTTAGAAATAGGAAGACAATAATTAAACTGGGAACCCCAAAAGCCAAACTTGGGATGTACAACAACACTGGAGAAATAAAACTATAAATTAATTTCCTCTTGTACTAAACAAAACACAAAAGACGTTAACGATGCACATTTCCCAGAGCTGATATATTCCAGTTAATAAATTCAAAATAAAAAAGTATTTTTCTACCTTTTGTTGCTTGTGCATTTTCTTTTCAGTTGCAATTGCTCCAGTCATTTTCTTCTGGTTTCTTTGTGTCTTCTGCGAGCTATCCATTTTCCTTTCTTCTCTTTTAGATTTTTTTCCACATTTTTTCTCTATATCTGCTTTAACATACTGATCTTTCCTCTTTTGCTCTTTCCTCCATTTCTTTCCTTATTCCTTTATCATCCACTCAAATTTCACCCTTCCATTCTCAATCTCCACTTACTCTTCCAATACCTGGCCCATCGTAGACTTTTCTTCCCTCCCACACAAAATATCTTTTCCCCTCTCCATTCTCATTCCCCATCCCTTTCTAGTCCTCCCCCAAAATCAGCTCCTTTATAGTTCTAGACCCACCCAGCATCTTCCCCCTTCTAGTCCCAGTCTCCCAAGCTTCCACATCAGCCCATTTCCAGTCCTAGCCTCCCATATGCTGTTTTCCAGTTCCATTCCAGCCCCCCATCAGCCCATTTCCAGCCCTATTCCAGCCCATCACCCATTTGCAGTCAACATTCCCCACATCAGCCCATTTCTAGTCCTATCCTAGCTCCTCATCAGCCCATTTCCAGTCCTAGCCCCCCATATGCTCTTTTCCAGTTCCATTCCAGTCCCCCATCAGCCCATTTTCACTCCACGCTCCCCCATCAGCTAATTTCCAATCCTAGCCCCCTCGTCAGCCCACTTTGCCCTATTCCAGCCCCCATCAGCCCATTTCCAGTCCTAATCCAGCTCTTCATCAGCCCATTTCCAGTCCAAGTTCCCCCCCCCCACAATCACAGCCCATTTGGTCCATTCCCCCCACCATCACAGCCCATTTGCAGTCCTACGCCCCCCCCACCATCACAGCCCATTTGCAGTCGTCCCACATGACAGCCCAATTGTAGTCCGTTCCCCCATCACAGTCCCTTTCCAGTCCGTTCCCCCCCCCCACCATCACAGCACACTTGCAGTCCTCCCCCCACAGCCCAATTGCAGTCCGTTCTCCCCCCCCCCCACATCACAGCCCATTTCCAGTCTGTTCCCCCCATCACAGCCCATTTCCAGTCCATTCCCCCCCCCCACCATCACAGCCCACTTGCAGTCCTCCCCCCCACAGCCCAATTGCAGTCCTTTCGCCCCCCCCCCCCACATCACAGCCCATTTCCAGTCTGTTTCCCCCATCACTGCCCATTCCCAGTCCGTTCCCCCCCACCATCACAGCCCATTTCCAGTCTGTTTCCCCCCATCACAGCCAGTTTCCAGTCCGTTCCCCCCCCCCACCATCACAGCCCAGTTGCAGTCCATTCCCCCCCATCACAGCCCATTTCCAGTCTGTTTCCCCCCATCACAGCCCATTTCCAGTCCATTCCCCCCCCCCCACCATCACAACCCACTTGCAGTCCTCGCCCCCCCACAGCCCAATTGCAGTCCATTCCCCCCCCCACATCACAGCCCATTTCCAGTCTGTTTCCCCCATCACAGCCCATTTCCAGTCCATTCCCCCCCCCCCCCCCATCACAGCCCATTTCCAGTCCGTTCCCCCCATCACAGCCCAATTGCAGTCCGTTCCCCTCCCCCCCAACACAGCCCATTTCCAGTCTGTTTTCCCCCATCACCGCCCATCCAGTCCTAGCCGCCCCCCCCCCCCTCCGAAGAGCCCCGCGCCATCTAAGGGGCTGCAGAGGGAGCCGGGGAAGCCCGCGCGAGGCCCCGGCTCCCTCTGCACAGCCCGCCAGCATGAAGAACCTTTACCTTCCCGCTGGCGGCTGTTTCAATGAAGCCGCGAATGCCGGGAAAGGTTAAAGACAATGCCCTTTAACCTCTCCCGGCATTCACGGCTTCATTGAAACAGCCGCCAGCGGGAAGGTAAAGGCTCTTCATGCTGGCGGGCTGTGCAGAGGGAGCCGGAGCTTCGGCGGGCTTCCCCGGCTCCCTCTGCAGTCATCCATTGAGCGAGAATGTGGTTCGCGCGGGGCCCTGTGCGAACAACATTCTTGCTCAATGGACGGGCCGGTCCTGTGCACCACTACCCAGTTAGTGATCTGCGGCTAAAACTAGGCCAGCTTTTGGCTCGCCTGGTTTTAGCCGCAGGTGCTAACCGGGTAGCGGTGCATTATCGCCGCTACCTGGTTAGGCTCTGCGGCAGGTTACCCTG
Source organism: Ichthyophis bannanicus (assembly GCA_033557465.1). NCBI lineage: Eukaryota > Metazoa > Chordata > Amphibia > Gymnophiona > Ichthyophiidae > Ichthyophis > Ichthyophis bannanicus. The sequence continues at coordinate 700,187,733 of CM066035.1, forward strand.
GGCGCCAAAACCAGATATTCAATGCCATCACCGTGGCATTGGATATCTGGGGTTAGGACTGAGCAGGCAGGGCTATGTGCCGTAGCTGTGCGTAACCTGCCTAGTAGAATATTGGGCCCTTAAATTTGTGCTGTATTTTCAACCAAACTTAGGAGCCTAAATTTTCAGCTGAAATTCATCGTAATTTAGAAGCTTAAAAGTTATGAGTCTAATATTCAAAGGGGTTTATGTGGTTTGTATGACTTTCAAATCGCTTAAGCCCCGCTAAGCCTGATATTCAACCACACTAACTGACTAGTGCCGTTGAATATCCCCACGGATCGTCCCGGCACTAACTAGATAGTACCAGGGTGGTCCATAGGTGGAGCTGGAGGGGTCCCAGCACTTATCCGGTCAGTGGCAATTTTTAGCCCGTTAACCAGATAGGTAACTACATAAAATTAGGACAGATCAATGGCTGCCCTAACTTTATCCAGTTTTGCTATCTGGTTAGCAGCTAAATATTGCTGCTGACTAGATACCAAACGTTTTCAGTGGAGAAACCAGATATTCAGCACTGAATGCCAGATAGGATCCAGCACTAAATATTCAATTTCACTTTGCCTGCAGCGATCAGGCACTTAAGAAACACTGGCCACTGCAGGCTCAATATCAGGCCCTATGCTTATAAATTTAGGCCTGCCGTTTATTTTCTTAGATTTATGAGCCTAAATCTGCCCCTGTTGCCACCCACTTTTTATGCTCTAAATTTAGGAATTTAGTGAAATCTGGAGTATGAATCTAGGCACTGAGCCCTAGTAAATTTTTAAAGAGGCCACTTTAGGAACATAACTCTCAGAGTCAGCTGCATAAATTCTTTGCATATCAGGCCCATTGTAACTCCTGACACAGAGAGACTCTGCCGTTATAACAGAGAGACTTGCTGTTTTTTGCATCTAAGTCAAATAGGCAACAGCTGCCTTTGAAGCCCACTAGGCAAGAGGCAGCCTCGCCCAATCTGAGATGGGAAAATGAGAGAGTAAACCCTTCCCTCCTGGCCTCTAGGTCTAGCCTTTGACCAATCCTTGATGATCCTTGCAGGGAGTAGGGACTGAGAATGGTTTTATCCCATTCTCTGGGAGAGGATAGGCTGAACTATACTGTCAGGCCCTTATAAACAAAATTCATGCATCAATGAGTGAGTGGGAGCCAGCGAGGGGGTCAAGGATCTTGAGGGATGTGGAGGACAGCTAACAGACTATTCAAAAGATAACAAATTACTGTCAGCCACTGGCCTCTGCTTGGGAGCCCTGCTTATCACCATCGCTACCATAGCTAATTTTTAAAATATAAATCATTTCATACATGTTGTATTTCAGATCTTTTCAGCAGCTGTAGCAATTGCCTTTGGACTGAAGCACATCCTCTGTAGTTTACCTGTTCATCATAGACCCTGACAGACAGGAGATCTTAACAAAGGTCACGGGGAGCCCCTGACAGACTCTGACCCGGATCTCTTGACACATAGGGCTGTGAATCATGTGGGGCCCATATCAGATAGGAGATTCCTGACACCAGTGTCCTGTAATGTAGCACTGTGCCCGAGACTCGTTAACTAACAAGAAGCAGGGCTATGTTATTGGTATAAAAGTGAAGATTCTCTTAAAACCACTTTCATAAGCACAGAGCTGGCTAAAGGTAATTGAATTGATTATTTTTCTGCCAGCAATATTGTCAGTGTAAGAAAAAGCATTTCAGGTGGACTGCACAATTGAATTCCTTCAGCTGCTCAACCGGCGGGAAGCAACTTTTCTTATGCCATAGGAAGAGACTGCACAGTGAAAAAGATAGACAGAAAGAAAATTGATGCCTTTGAATTATGGTGCTGGCGACAAATACTGTTACCATGTACTGCCCAAAGAACAAACCAGTCAGTACTAGAGGAGATCAAACCTAAACTTTCCTTAGAAGCTCAGATGACAAGACTTTGACTTTCATACTTTGGACACATCAAGCGGAGATCATTGGAGAAAGACTTAATTCTTGGCAAGGTAGAAGGTCAATGCAAAAGAGGAAGGCCGGCAATGAGATGGATCGATACAATAACAGCAGCTATGGGTGCCACTCTATCAACAATGAGCCACTTGGCAGAAGACCGAACAAAGTTAAGGTCAACTATCCAGAGGCTTGCCAGGATTTGACACCGACTTGACAGCACTTAACAGGACTGACTGCCCAGGGTATCCCTAAATCCATTATAAATTACATATTCAAAAGTGCCCAAGACTTATTTTTTAATCTTTTAAGAAGGCACTGAAGATAAATAAAATAAATAAACAAGGCATGTATTTATTACATTTCTATACTGCGCATCCATAAATGCTCATAGTGGTGTACAAACAGCAGAAAAGCAATTAACAGTCAATCCCCGTCTTCATAGTTCTCCCCACTTCTTATCCCCTGTAGAAGAGATCAGCTGTAACATGGGATAAGAAATGGGGAAAAGGGGGGATGGGTAGTGCCCACGTTTGCTATGCCCTGTCCTGCCAGCCTGCTGGCTCTCTGCCTGCAGCTGGTTATACTGCCTTCTGTGCTGGGAGCCCTCACTCCTGGGATCAGAGCTGGATGAAGTGAGGCTACGCTGGTCTTGTGGGCCATGCTGAGCAGGAGTCATTACCAAATACCTAAGAGTGAGTCAGAAAACAGATACTGCTTGAGAGATGTTGGGGGATGATAGTAGGAGATGAGGGAACCCAAGAAGAGGGTATAGGCCAGAAATCTACAAAGGAGAAGCATGGCCCAAGGCAGTGCCAAAAATTCCAGTTATGGATCCCCAAGCGACAATTTTTAAAGGGCCCCAGAGCAGGGGAAGTCCATTTTAGAAGATACAGGCCCTCTTCTTCTTTGGGGCCCCCCTGAACCAGAAGGGCCACTTGGGCAAAATTTTATGTCACTGGCCCAAGCAGTTTGGAGGGGGTGTAATCATTTAAGACAGAGGGAATGGGAACAAGGGAAATGCAGAGAAGCAAAGGCAGGGGGAGCAGGAAGAGGGGGTGGAGAGTATGGCTGAAGGAGTGGTAGGGCAGCACTAAGGACCCCTTTTACTGTTACCTGTTAGCTTGTTAAGATGCATTTTAACATGTGACAACTGGCAGTCAGAAACACTATGTGCGAGAATAGCTGCCACCGGTGCTAAATAGCACATTAATCAGTGATCGCAGGATGGCGCAGGGAATGTGTGGAGAGTGGGCAATTGCTGCGTGCTCAGCGGCAACGTGGCTCTTAACGTGAGTTCACCTAATGGCTCCTCTATGAGAGTTGTTAAGTGAACCTGTCTTCATGGAGCACATATTTGAGTGACCCATCACGCATTAGCTGCCGGAAACATACTGGTCATGCCCCCGACAACTAATGCAGGGGCTTTGCAATGAATATGCATTTGTTTGGTGTGTTCATTGCAAATTCTTTGCAGGCTTTAGTAAAAGGGGCTCTAAATTTCCTGGCCAATCTGAGAAAGTATTCCAACTTTGGTCAGCTTTTAGGGAGAAAGAAAACATGAAAAAAGACAATCGCAAGAGACCCACCTTTTGTATGGTAAAGGCAACAGCACTTACATCTTTTTTAGACAAACGGATGTGTTCCATCATTTCATGATGGTATACCGCTTTCTTTTAGTTTATTTTTAAATAACTAAATTGAATTAATTAGCATACATAGTGAGACAAACTACTCAAATGGGCATTTAAAACATAAAGTAGACCCCATCATCCTTTCAATCATATTCATCACAGTATCACCACATGAGCCACGCACACATTGCTGTTAATTTTCTAAGGGGCCAGTCTGCGTGTAAACTGCTTCCTTCATATTACGCATTTCTAGATATCCAACCCTCGGAGCGCTTGCATCATGTAAAACATGTCCAGGAAGAGGTCCAGCCAATGCTGGCAAGCCCAGCCCTGACTCCTCATAAAGGGAAGAAGGGGATGGAAGAAATGTGCTTGAGGTCAAAGGTAATGACACAAGCATCAGCCATCAGGAATGTCGGCAGTCTTGGGGGAAAGAGGAGACCATCTGCATCAAACAAATAATAGAACCATTTTTTGGCAAAGAAAATATGGCAGAGGGTTCATGTTCCTAGAAAAGCAAAGCAGAATTAACATTGCCTGCCAGGGAGAAGGACAAGCTGACCTTGCTCTTACCATTTCTCATCAGGGAGCCATCATGCACAGTCTCTTAAGGCTCATACTCAGGCTCTTATCAGCTATCACGTGCAGCCTCTCTCTTTCTTCTTTTTCTTCCATTTCTCATCAGAGAGCCATCAACCACAGCCTCGTGTCTTACTATTTCCAGTCTGATCTCATCAGGAAACATTTTGCATGATTTTTTTCCTTACAGTTTTCCATCTGGAGTGGTAGAGGAGTGGAGGAGTAGCCTAGTGGTTGGGGGCAAGGTACTTCAGGCCAGAAGGTCAGGGGTTCAAATCCCACTAGAGGACAGCAACCTTGGGCTGGAAGGACTGGGGTTTCTAGTCCCACAGGTGCTCCTTGTGGTCTTGGGCAAGCCACTTAACCCTCCATAGCCCATGTTCCCTGTAAAATAGTTATCTCCAAGTTATAATGGTTAGGACAAGGTACTTCAGGCCAGAGGGCCAGGAGTTCAAGTCCCACCTGGGGACAGCAATCTCAGGCCAGAGGGACTGGGATTTCTAGTCCTATAGGCACTCCTTGTGGTCTTGGGCAAGTCACTTAACCCTCCATTGCCCATGTTCCCTGTAAGTATTAGCGTATGTGTCTCATATCCCCTCGTGTTAAATGTATCCCCCAATTGACTGCTTTGACCTGGTGAAAAGTGGGATATAAATACAGCTAAATAAATAAATAATGCCCTGTTCAATGCAATTTCAGTTTGTTCAATGTAAACCACACTGATGCAGAATAGTGTGGTATATAAAAGAATGTAAATTAAATAAAACAAAATCTGGCTTTCATCAGGAAGCCATCAAACTTGGCCACTTTCTTCTACAATTTTCCTCTCATTAAGGAACCATCATTCACAGCCTTCTTTCTAATCAGTCTCTAGTCTAGTCATCATCAGAGAGCTGGAGTTAAGGGAGAAGAAGAAGGCAGGTTCCTCTTGTTATGAAGGGTAAGGTTGGAGGCCACGGCCTCAGTTCCGGCAGTACTTAGCTATGTGAAAGAGAAGGTTTATGTGGAGCTGCGGTGCAAACCAGAAGAAGATGTACAGGAGGGAATTCACAATCTGTCTGCACAGCTCCTTCAATTCTTGCACTGCCAGAGCCTGAAAACCAGCGTGTGTCGATACCTCCTTTAAAAAGTTGGCTTTGGTTCTCCACACAGAGCAGAAAAGAAGAACAGAGGCACACCTGGAGAGTGGTGAGAAAGAAGGCGCATGGAAGAGTAGTCTTATGGTTAGAGCAGTGGTCTGAGAACTGGGGAAGTCATGCTTCCAATCCCTGCTTCTCCCAATGACGCTCCTTCTCAACATGAGATTGTACCTGAGCCATATGAGGGTGAACTGACTAACGTAGGGCCAGAGTTACTAAAGTGCATTGGGATCTGTGGTAAATAATGCAGTAGCAAGTTTAGGAGCTCCAGGCCTTAGATTGTAAACTCCCTGGGGAAGGGACTTAGCTATCACACCTGAATCTGTAACTCACTTTAGCTCAAGTTTAGAAAGGTGAGTAAGACTAAATCCAAGAGCAGACACACAAGAATGGGGGGGGGGGAGGGGGGGGAGGTTAAATGGTGACAGAAATAAGTGATGATTTTCTGGCAGGTTATGCTGACCTGGAACATTTTTTCCCCCATTGCAGCTGGTGTGGAAGCCACTGCTGGACTGGATCTGATACTTTTATTTCCTAGAAAATTACTACTGCCAAAAATAAAATGGAAAAAAAGAAGCAAAAATGTGGTCCTTTGTGTCTGATGACATTGTCTTGGGCAGGGCAGCGAATAAGCAGGAGGAGATAAGTGTCAGCAGCTCAGATGGCAGATGCACAGGGCTGCTAGGAGAGTGCATTTAGAACAGGCAGCAACCGAAACAGGAGCTCTGGGACTGGCAAGAGGGGGCGGACAGGAGGTCGAGGCAGTGATAGGGGTCTGATGAGGCCCAGTAGCAATTTGGGGAATGGAAATGTTTCCTTTTGCTAACCTTTTAGAAAGATCTCATACATAAAGGGCCAGTGCAAGGATAGGAGACGAACCCTCTATCCTGCCAAGCCTCTCAGGGACCTGTAGAGGCAGCAGTGCTACTAAATCAGCAACACAGAGTTTACCCAAAGCCTCCATGCTGCGTTGCTGCTTCTGCCTGCTTTGACCAGTTGCTTCTGCCCCTTATTTATTTATTTTAGTTTAGTTTCTTATATACCGCACTATTTAGTATCAGCGCGGTTTACATGGAACAACGAACCATAATGAACAAATGTTAGGTTTTACAGAGAACAGGGAAATACAACTTGGATAACTTAGGGAAACATGCACATCAACTATTTACATATGTAACACATGTAGTAGTAGTACACATGTAACAGGAAGTCTACCCTTCCGAGGTAGACTTCCTGTTTGCATGGGGGTGCCCTCGTGCAAACAGGAAGTCTGCATCGGAGGGGGCAGAAGTGGCTGATCAAGGAGAGCAACGCAGCATCGGAGGCTTTGGGTAAGCGCTGCGTTGCTGTTTTAATGGCATTGCTGCCTCTGCAGGTCCCAGAGATGGGTGAGATCAGTGGCAATGGGTCACCCTGGAAATGCTGGTGCTCTAGGCAACCGCCTATTTTGCCTGTTGGGTAGCGGCAGCCCTGCGTACATTAGTGGGAGTTGGGGAAGTATCAAACCCTAACACCACAAAGGCAAATTTTGAACATTCTGAGTCTGATCTGGAAGGAATAGGAGCAAGATTGTTTTATACTCATGATCTAGGCTAAAAAGGACTTTTATTCCCTTTGGATAATCACAGGAAGTAATAATACTGTGGAATTATTCAGCATGGGGAAAGAGCTTTCAAGTAATCCAGGAGATTCTTATGCCTGATCCTCTCGACAGGCATACTGTGAGTCCCTTGGTACTTTTTGTGTGTCAAACATTAGTTACATCAGAGAAACTAAGGCCTTGTTAAACTAACCCCCTCCATAAATATTGTGCTAGGGAGTTTTGCCACTAAATTGGAGCAGCAGCAATTGTATCAGACTAGGGTTGCCAACTTTTTCACCGAGAAAAACCCGACACCTGTGGCTCGCCATGCTCCACCCATTCTCCGCCCCTAGTCCCACCCCTGCCCCGCCCCCAGCCCCACCCACAAAAATTACCGAGGATACGTGTAGGCTAACTTCCTTGGTCAGATAATAATTAAACTGGGAACCCCAAAATCCAAACATGAAATGTACAACACTGGAGAAATAAAACTATAAAGTAATTTCCTCTTGCACTAAACAAAAACGCAAAGATGTTAGCAATACACACTTCCCAGACCAGAAATATTCCAGTTAATAAATTCAAAATAAAAAGTATTTTTCTACCTTCTGTTTAGGCGTTTTATTTTTCAGTTGCAATTGCTCCAGTCACTTTCTTCTGGTTTCTTCATGTCTTCTGCGAGCTATCCATTTGTCCTTTCTTCTCTTTTAGATGTTTTCCATTCTCTCTCTATTTCTGCTTTAACATACTGATTGTTTCCCTTTTGCTCTTTCCCCCAATTCTTTCCTTATTCCTTTATCATCCGTTTAAATTTCACCCTTCCATTCTCAAGCCCCTCTTACTCTCCCAATACCGGCCCATCATAGACTTTTCTTCCACACAAAATATTTTTCCCCTCTCCATTCTCATTCCCCATCCATTCTAGTCCTCCCCCCAAATCAATTCCCTTATAGTTCTAGGCCCACCCAGCATCCACTCCCTTCTAGTCCCATTCTCCCATGCCCCACATCAGCCCATTTCCAGTCCTATTCCAGCTCTTCATCAGCCCATTTCCAGTGCTAGCCCTCACATCACAGGCCATTTCCAGTCCTAGCTCCCCCCCCCCAATCACAGCCCATTTCCAGTCCTAGGCCCCCCCCCACCATCACAGCCCATTTGCAGTCCGAGTCCCCCCGCACCATCACAGCCCATTTGCAGTCCGAGTCCCCCCGCACCATCACAGCCCATTTGCAGTCCTAGCCCCCCTAATCACAGCCTATTTCCAGTCCAAGATCCCCCTTCCTCCACCATAGCCCATTTCCAATCCAAGTTCCCCCCCCCCCATAGCCCTTTTCCAGTCCAGGTCCCCTCCACCCCCATCACACCCCTTTTCCAGTCCCTGTCCCCCCCCCCCTAACCCTTTTATAGTCCCGGTCCCCCCCCCATCACAGCCTATTTCCAGTCCAAGTTACCCCCCCCCATAGCCCTTTTCTGGTCCAGGTCCCCTCCACCCCATCTCAACCCATTTACAGTCCATGTCCCCCCCCCCCTAACCATTTTACAGTCCAGGTCCCCCCCCCATCACAGCCTATTTCCAGTCCAAGTCCCCCCCTTAGCCCTTTTCCAATCCAAGTCCCCCCCTTAGCCCTTTTCCAGTCCAAGTCCCCCCCCCCTTTAGCCCTTTTCCAGTCCAAGTCCCCCCCTTAGCCCTTTTCCAGTCCAAGTCCCCCCCCCCCTTAGCCCTTTTCCAGTCCAAGTCCCCCCCTCAGCCCTTTTCCAGTCCAAGTCCCCCCCCCCCCTTTAGCCCTTTTCCAGTCCAGGTCCCCCCCATCACAGCCAATGCAGTCCTTGCCCCCCCCCCCGACCAGCATCGCGGCTGTCTGAGGCTTCAGAGGGAGCCGGGGAAGCCCGCGCGAGGCCCCGGCTCCTTCTGAACAGCCACCAGCGTGAAGAGCCTTTTCCTTCACGCTGGCGGCTGTTCCTGTGAAGCCGCGAATGCTGGGAAAGGTTAAAGGGCAACCTTTAACCTTTCCCAGCATTCGCGGCTTCACAGGAACAGCCGCCAGCGTGAAGGTAAAGGCTCTTCACGCTGGTGGCTGTTCAGAGGGAGCCGGGGCCTCGCGCGGGCTTCCCCGGCTCCCTCTGAAGCGGAGAAAAGCCGGTTTTTTTGCTCTGGCCGCTCCCGATCTTGCGGCCAGAGCAAAAAAACCGGCTTTTAAAGGGCCGGTTTTGCCTCTGCGCCGGCAGCCGGCCTGGCCGTGGAAAAACCGGCCAGGCCGGCTGAAAACCGGCCAGTTGGCAACCCTATATCAGACCCTCCCGTTCTGAAAGTTACTTCCTTAGTTCTAACACTCTTTGTGAGTTGGGGCAAGTCACCTCATTTCAGGTATGAAATTTAGACTGTGTAAGCCCTCTTGAGATGGGAAATATCTACTGTCCCTATGGGTAAAGTTAGCAATCAAATCTAAAATCCAAATCCAGGTCATATTTTAAAGAATCGCTCTTTGGTTTCAAAATTGGTTCACAGCAATAAACCTCTTTCAAACATTTTGTTCTGGTAAAGATTATAGAATGCAGTATGGTCTTGGTCTTCACTACCAGTTATAAAGGGCCACTAACAGGTTAGGATAGCAGGATATCCATAATGAATATGCATGAGATAGATTTGTATACAATGGAGGTAGTGCATGCAAATCTATCTCATGCATTTTCACCAAGGATATCCTAAAAACCTGACCCATTGGCAGTAGGACCTGTGCAAGGAGATGAGGTGCTCTAGGTGAACCTCATCCCTTGCACTCACTCCCCCCACCCCTGTTGGCCCCACCCCTCTCTGAGACCTATAGCAGCAGCAATGGCCTGAAACAGCCCCACAGCGCACACCCTAAAACTTCGGCACCACAGGGTTGTCTGCTTCCGTCCCCACCGATGCAGACTTCCTTTTGTATGAGGGCGGAAGCCGCTTTCGCCCCCATGCAAAAAGGAAGTCGGCATTTGGCGTTGGTAAGGGCAGAAGCAAACAGCCCCATGGCACTGAAGTTTTAAGGTAAGTGCTGTGGGACTGTTTCGGGCCATTGCCATTGCTGAAGGTCCTGGGGAGGGGCAACAATGGGTGTCCTTGGAGGGCCTGTACTCTAGACAACCAGCTAGTTCGCCTAATGGTATCACTGGCCGTGACTGGTGGCCTTCAAGGACTGGGAGTGAAGACCAAGGCCCTATGTACTATCTGGGATGTTGTCTTTTCTTGACTCTATTCAAGGTTTAGCTAATTTCAGTCCCATTTTTGGGGTGATATCAGTGCAGAAGCTGGCTGATGTGTTGGATACTTGTACTTCATGAGCTCTGCATAAATCACATTCCATATTAGCAGAGTGTAAGCATTTAGAGTCAGTAGCAAGGTTAATAGCTGGATATCCTCTTTCCTAAATATTGATACCAGAAACTCACAAAGATAATGAGAGTTCTCAGCCTAATTGCTTCCATGGGATGTTGCCCCTAGGATCATCACTTTGATCACTACTTTTTAATATTTATATGGCTCCTCTATCCCATATAATTAGGAAGTATGATGCCAGAAATTGCATAGATGATGGTCCACTGTTATTGCCTATGAATCTGGATAATTCATCTTTGCCAGCTTGTTTTCTGATTATATCACGGATTTGGTTATTAATCAGTAAATTGAATGGACAAACAATACAAAGGTTGATATGTACAACTACTTATACGATTGGGGGTAGTACTAACCATACAAGTGCTTTTGTAAAAATATTTCCAGCTCTTAACTGCATAACTTTGACCATTTAAGTTGCTAAATGGCCGAAGTTATCCATTTTAAATCAGGGTGTTCAGCTGCTCAGTGGTTATCTGTTCAGATGGAAACTCATAAATAGCAGGAAAACCTTTGAAGAGCACGTTATCCATTTAAATTTATGCCAGCATTTTCAGTTTTCCACCTCGACAGACCCCATCGCTCTTTTAAAAATAATGTTACAAACAAGTCTGCCATATTGTTTTGTTTAGGTAATATCCCTGGCTGTGAAAACTGGAGACACACACACTGCTGTTAATTTTCTAGGGGATCAGACTGCATGTGAGCTATATATACCCAGTCCTTGCAACACTAACTCGTAAATTAGCCATTCAACTTTATATACATTCAGTGGCTGGTTAAGTAATGACCTCACAGATTTTAAGGTTGGGACCAGCTGGTTCAGTGTTACACACATCCCATGTGTGCTGTGGCCTCCTTGCCCCGCCTAGGCGGTTGCCTATAGAAGGGAAAGAGGGCCCTTTCAATGTCCCCTTTATGTGAGCTCCCAGAGCTAGGGCTTCTGGGAGTTGTAGTTGCTTGCACTGAGTTGTAGTTGTGAATAAATGATTAAGCCGAGGGTTTGAAAGCAACACAGGAAATTTATTTGCCTCCTTGGTTCAAGGAACTTCCATAGAAGCTTGGCACATCATATAAGGTAAGATACTTTTCCTCAAAAGAAAGATAACTTCTGTACAAAACTTTTTCCAGAGTCTCTAATTACCTTTGCTTCCCTCAGCAAGGTAAATATCTCTTCACGCCACAAATTATCACGTTACAGTCTTTGGCTAGCTTTAGCTTCCAAACAGCAATCTTTAAACTGCAACACTTATACTTTAAGCCAAAACAATGGTCTTTAAACTGCAGCACTTATACTTTAAGTTTTCCTTTTTACTTGGATTATCACAGGTTTTGTTATTTGCTCCAGACACATTCAGAATGCAGTCCTGACGGTCTCATGCATTTTAAAACCACAGCAGCAACTTCATATCAAATCTTCTTAGGCTTGTTTTAACCACAGACATTCAAGCATAATAAGTCTGGGATTTTCTTCAGGTTTACAATCTATAGGTTTTCACTTTACCCTCCAAGATAAAGCACAGTCCATCTCACATTCTGAGAAATCAGATTCAATATCAGCCTCATCTATTTGCATACACTCACAGTCAGACTCTGCAGTCTCCAGACTGGAAACAGCTTGGGACAGTGTGGGTTTAATTTCTTTCAGCAGCTTAACAACCCGTTCCCAATGAGACCTCCCTCTTGGCTCAGGGGTGTTATCAGGGCACAGGAAATCCTTATCCCGTAGCAAGCTATTTAGAACTTCTAAAGAATTCAGCTCCTTTCTTTTAACAGCTCTCTTTAACAGCCTTCCCCGAGGTAAAATTCTTTGACCCAGCTCCTCCTGGAAAGTCACCGTACCTGGGTTATAGACAGCAGTCTCTTCAGGAATAAACCTCCTGCTTTCTAGACCAGCTGTAGCCTTTCTACCACACTGGCTCTGCTCAAGACTCTGTTGCTGGCTATGAGGAGAGTCTTCCCTTAAGCTGTCATTAGAGTACCTTTCTCTGGGCTCTCTGCTAGAATCCTTTCTTTCTGTTTCCTTCAGGATTTCTTCCACTTCTGTTTCTCTGCTGTTCTCTTGGTTGTGCTTGCTCCTGATTTCTCTTCCGTTCCCCCTTCCGTCTCTCTCACTTTCTGTTCTCTGGGGCTTAAATGAGTGGGAATGCCCTGCACCTTTCCACTCCTCCCTCAGCTGTCTCTCATTACCTCCCTTAGTTGCTATGGTGTTCGGGCGTGGCCTTAGGACAGCAGCTTTAGATATGTTTTTTTTCTCTCCAGCTGAACTTTTAAAGTTACGGCTCCCTGCACTTTCTTTCTGCCTGGAGGTAAAGGTCTGTGTTTTTTCTATTTCCCCGGGCTCTGGAGCAGATTCGTCACCACAGTGCTCATAGCCAGCTTTGTGGTACAAACATTAAAAATGTGAAGGATGTTAAATTGCATATGGAAAGGGTCTAGTAAAATATAACAAATGAAAGCTGATAAAGACCAGCATGGTCCATCTAATCTGGCTAGTGAGGTGTTCAGAGTTGTACACACCATTCCATGCAGATTGCCCCCCTCTAAGCCTTTGTTTAGGGTTGTACCTGCAGTTCTGTGCAGGTTACCCCCTATATTTTTAGAAATGTTAAAGTTATTTAAATTGGCTTTGATTCCATCCTCTTGCTATATAAGGATCCTCTGTGTCTGTCCCATGCCTTTTTGAGTTCTATCACTGTTTTTGCCTCTACCATCTCTATTGGAAAGGCATTGCAGGCATCTACCACCTTTTCCATGAAAATGTATTTCCTGACATTGCTTTTGAGTTTACTTCCTTGCAGCTTTATTTCAAGTCCCCTAGCTCACAGCGTCCCCATCATTGAAAAGCATTAGTTGCTCATTAATTCACTTTGGGGTCTGTTTACTAAAGGCCGGTGTTGTGCGGCCCGCGGTACCGAGCGGGTGCCGTATAAGGAGTGGGCGTTCCGTCGTGAAGAACAGAAGCTGTGATTGACAGATGCGCTAAGGTGCGCGGCGCCCGTGTGGTTAGTGCCCTGTGACATTACGGCGTTTGATCTGTGCACATAGATCACACTGCTCACGGTTTTTGGGCTTCCACTATTGTGCTGCACATTGCTGACGGAAACGGTTTCTTTTCCCTGCACAGCACCTCTAACGCGAGTGTTTCACTGGCGGTAAAGTTCTTTGCAGATTCGGGCACGCTCCTGTGCGGCGAGTCTCTCTCCTCCCACATTCCGCCCACTGACCCCGTCTCTCCGCCCCTAGGGGGCCTTCCTCCGCCCTCATTTCGCCTTGGCACGCCTCTTTCGCACATTACCGCCCCGCAAACGTGCGCGTTTTCGGCGCACGTGTGCGGGGCCCGTTAATGTGACCCGCACGTGTACGGGGCGTTTAAGAGCACTTAAATGCATCATTTTAGGGCGCTCAGGTGCGCCCCGCACAGGTGCGCCGTTTAGTAAACATGCCCCTTTGAGTATTTAAATGTCTATATCATATTGCCCCTAGCCCTCCTCTCCTCTCCTCTAAAAAGAATACATATTTATGTCTTCAAATCTCTTCTCGTATGTTTTCTGGTGCAGGTTCCATATCAGTTTGGTTGCCTTCTCTGAATCCTTTTAAGTCTTTTTTTATTTCCTTTGCAGGGGCAGCAGAACACCTTTTTGGTTAGCAAGGCCAATTTCCAGCCATTCTCCCAAGCTCTTTAGCTATTGATGCTGTGTTTGGCAAAATATTTGTGGGCAGGATAACATAGCAGGGAAAATTATGAATCCAAAGTAGCTTGAATATAATTTATATACTACAACCTGACGTGGCAGTGTTTTGGTAACAACACACTTGCATCAGGAGACAAACTTCCACAGAACCTTTATAATGTACTTTGGGGATCTGTATAAACAAACTGCTTATTATCTGACAGAAAAAATTGCTATATGTGATGACTTTTTTTCTGCAAGGTAATAGGTACTGTATTTAATTTCTGTGGATCCCCAAAAGTGCACTATAAGGGTTCTGTGGAGGTCGTATGACCACTGATGTAGACATGTAGTTGTTATCCTTCAGACTCCTGATTTTCCAAGTTGTGTTATCCTGCTTCATGCTTTTTGTGCTGATTTCCCTCTTTTGTTCTGTTCTCTAAAATACTGGTGGAGTCATGACCCCTCTGGCCCACCCCATTTTCAAGTACATTTGTAGCAAAAAACCTGTGACACAGTCACTTGGACCATTAGATAATAGAGGGGTAAAAGGGGCACTAAGAGGGGACAAGGCCATAGCGGAGAGACTGAATGAATTCTTTGCTTCAGTCTTTACTGAGGAAGATGTAGGGATGCTACCCATGACTGAAATGGTATTCAATGGTGATGCCGCAGAAGAATTGAAAGAAATATTGATACAGCGGGAAGATGTATTACAACTATTTGATAAACTGAAGTGTAGCAAATCATCTGGACCGGATGGTATTTTATTTATTTATTTATTAACAATTCTTATATACCGCACTATTAGACATCAGCGCGGTTTACATTGAACAGAAAACATCCGACAGTTTACATATGTCTGGTCATTACATTTAACAGGAAGTATAACTTGGAGAAATAGGGTAACTAAATACAATGGTGGTTTATCTGATAGGGATATCATGGTTAACTACATACATAGGTGGTACAACAGTACATGAAACTGCTTGTTATTTACATTGTGAAGTTGGCCTGTTGCGAGGGTCTGCCTGTTTGATCAATTCTGCTATTCGCCTGGGGGTTATGTTCGGAGCTGTCATTGAGATATTTAAGGAAGAGGAAATGTTTTAGTGCCTTTCTGAACTGACTCAAATTGGGTATTGCTCTGATTTGTGCTGGTAAGGTGTTCCATAAAGTTGGGGCGCAGAGTCGGAAGGCTCTGTTAGCTGTTGATCTGGTGCATTTTGTGGTTTCCTTTGGGATAACTAGCATGTTCAATTCTGCAAGGGTGTTGAAAGAACTGAAATATAAGATTGCAGACCTACTATTAGTAATCTGTGAACTATCATTAAAATTATCTGTAATACCTGAAGACTGGAGGATGGCCAATGTAATGCAAATTTTTAAAAAGGGTTTCAGGGGTGATCCGGGAAACTACAGACCGGTGAGCTTGACGTCAGTATAAGGAAAAATGATAGAAACCATTATAAAGAACAAAATTACTGAACATGTAGATAGTCATGGCTAAATGGGAGACAGACAACATGGTTTTAGCCAAGGAAATTCTTGTCTTACTAATCTGTTATGTTTTTTTGAAGGTGTGAATAAACAGATAGACAAAGTCAGTTGATATAGTGTATCTGGATTTTCAGAAAGCTTTTGACAAGGTCCCTCATGAGAGAGTTCAAGCGAAATTAAAAAGTCATGGGATAAGAGCCAGTGTATTATTGTGGATCAGGAACTGGTAAAAAGATAGAAAGTAGAGGATAGGGCTAAATGGCCAGTTTTTCCAGTGGAGAAAGGTGAATAGTGGAGTACCCCAGGGATCTCTGCTGGGTCCGCTGCTTTTTAACATATTCGTAAATTATCTGGAAATGGGAATAATGAGTGAGGTAATAAAATTTTCAGATGACACAAAACTATTCAAAGTTGTTAAAATTCATGAGGATTGTGGAAAGTTCCAAGAGGACCTTATAAAATTGGAAGGCTGGGCATCCAAATGGCAGATGAAATTAAATGTGGACAAGTGCAAAGTTATGCACCTAGGAAAGAACAATCCAAACTATGGTTACATGATGCAAGGTTCCACATTAGGAACCTACACCCAGGAAAAAAATTTAGGCGTCATCACGGATAACATGTTGAAACCCTCCACTCAGTGTGTAGCAGCAGCCAAGAGAGCAAATAGAATGCTACGTATCATAAGAAAAGGAATGGAGAATAAAACAAAGGATATTATAATGCCTCTGTATCGTTCCATGGTGCAGCTGCACCTTGAAGATTGTGTACGGTTAAAAAGGATATAGCGTTGAGATGTCATGTGCTGGATTTTATATCTATGGATCCTCGGGGAGGGGGGGGGGAGATCAAACATATAAACTGCAGAAAAGGGAACAGTGCTGGATCTTCCGTTTACAGACGGTGGCCCCTTTAGGCCTTAATGCAGACCTTGAATGGTGTAACTTAGTATAGCAGTTATAGATTATCAACACCCCCCGCTCCTAAGTCGGACCAGTGCAAGGACTATAAGCTTTTGAAGGACTTTCCTATTGGTGGAATGTTTCTTCTTGGTTATTGGTCGAACAGGTCCCATTGCAGGCATGACGTCAGATGCTGCGGGTTGGACTTTTCTTTTGTATAAATGAAGCAGCACTTGTTGAATGAAGCAGTACCTGCTAGACCCATTTAAACCTGAAGCAGGACCAGATTTGGATGGTCCTAAACGTGGCACATTATTGGTGATGGAAAACAGGGTTTCGTAACATTTGTTTTTTTTCATAAGATAAGTTATTACACATCTAGTTTGAACTTTGAATCAATTAAGTAAAAGGAGCCTCTACAGCAAGGAGGTGAGCTATCTCTTCCATCCTCTTGAATGAGGCTCTGACAAACCTTTAGAGTTTTTCTTCTACCCGTTGACATTAGAATTGGGGCCTCTGTACAGTACTGGTTGTTTTTTGGTTACCAGTTTAAATTTTACTTCACTTGGAAGTAGTTACACCAAAGGTTATAAAGAAGAGGAAGAAAGGCAAGAAATCACTCTTCCTTTTCTCTTCAGAAGCTTAACAGTTACAGTTGGAGGTTCAACAATTACAGGCCAATGCAGAAAGCTAACACAGGCTTTACGAGCTCATAACGCCATGTTTAAGCACGTTTTTAAAATCCTCCCCATGCAGAAAATAGACTTAAACACTGGCGGAAAAACTAGCGCTCATTTAACATCACGCATATTTAAATGAATACTCATTATTTAAATGCATTTTAATCTGCTGGGATGGTATGCAAATCTCTGATGCAAAGACAGGCGTAGATGATTTCGCAACCAGCCATAGCACCAAACTTTTACCTGCAGTGTCTGAGTAGAAGTAAACCTCTAACGCTGTCCCCGACAGTATTTTGATGGCACAGGGTGCTTTCCCCAATGCCTTGTTCATTTTCTCCCCAGATGATCAGGCAAAGCCCCCGATGCCATCAAATCACTGTTGGGCCGTGCTAACAAAAAAATTGATAAAGCCAAAGTGAAACTGGTTTTCTGGTGTTCCAGTACCGTGCCATTCATCAGTCTGTCATCCGGATAGATAAGACATTGCTGTGTGCAGATAACCATACCGTTTTCATATTCTATCTAAACAGCCAGGAAGCAGAGGGATGACCGAAGGCAAAAAATGCAAATTAGCTACCGGTGCTTGGAGAGCAGGCCAAACTAGCGCAGACTTCTTGTACGCATGTGTTTGGCTTGCTCTCCAAGTTTAATGCTGCAAGGCTCATTTGCATGTGCAGGGTTACCGCGGTAGGCATTTGCATATCCTAACCTTACTGTATCACATGTTAAAATGTGCGCGTTATCAGAAACGTTAAACAATTGATCCAGTGCGGGTCCAGCCCCGGCTTTCTGCATCGGTCTGTTAGAAAGAAAATGGCAAAGATGAGGAAAAACAGTTATGGAAAGAAAAATTTAAGATCTATAGACAGTTATTACATAGATTAAAAAAAGATCATCTTGCTAATAAAATTCTGGAGTCAAAGGATACAGGTAGGGAATTGTTCTCTATTGTCAGAGAGTTACCGGGAAGGAGTTTACGAGAAAAGGTTCAATCAAAATTAAGGAGAGGCCCAATGCTTTGTGGATAAAATTGAGGTTATTCAGAAGGAATTTATGAAAGTACAGGTTTTAGAAGAGGAGGATATGGCTATTTTGAAGGGTAAAATGCTATTGCATTTTTTTGTCCCACCTGTGAATATTTGCAGAAGTTAATTTATCACTTTTTGGTAGGATTTAGTCCTGTTGATCCTTGTCCAGCACAGCTTTTGCGATCCCACCCAGCAAATTGTCTTTTATATTTACGAATGATGATAGCTCAATCTTTACAGGAAGGTGTCTTTTCTTCCATGCTGAAACTGGCCTTAATCCAGCCAGTTTAAAATAAAACCTCTTTGGCAGTAGATGATGTAAATAATTATAGGCCGGTGTCTAATCTACCTTGTATTGCTAAGATTTTAGAATCCATTGTGACTTCCCAATTACAGGCGAATATGGAAGAGATAGAAGGGTTAGATGACTGTCAATCTGGATTTAGCACTGCTTTTGTATTAAAACAGTGGTAGTAGCTTTATTAGAGGAGATGGAAAGATTCTGGATTTTGTGGTTTTTTAGCTATGTTAGATTTATCCTCAGCCTTCAATACAATCTCCCATAGAATTATTATTGATAAGGCTGCAGTTGTTGGGTGTGGATGATTTAGCCTGAAAATGGTGTGACTCCTTTTTGACAAATAGATCTTATAAAGTGGAGTTTAGTGGTGAAATATCAAAGGCTTTTCACTGTACGACAGAGGTGCCAGAGGAGGCTCCATTATCCTCATTATTTTTTAATGTTTCCTTTAGTCCTTTAGCACAGCATATTAGGAAATGGGGGTTTCTCTCATATCTATACGCTGATGATGTTCCATTTTTTATGGCGACGAAGAAATCATTTCAAGATTGGTTGGACCCATTGAGACATGGTTTATTTGTTCTGAGGGACTGGTTGAATGAAAATAAATTGAAGTTGAATTTAGGGAAAACTGAAGTTTTATGTACGAGGAAGGCTGAGATTCCAGATGATATTAAATATGTTAGGACAGAAGGTAGATATATTCTTGGAGGTACATAGCCTTGAGTTATTTTTGACTCTTATTTGACTTTTGAATCATATGTGCAACATATACAAAATTAAGACATTGTATAAATTGAAATTAGTGAGACAATTGATATTGGTGTTAAGACCACAAGATTTTCGGACGGTGGTTCAATCAGTAATCTTTAGTCATCTGGACTATTGTAATTTTGTATTTTTGGGAATACCTAAACAGTTATTGCAATGGATTCAAAATGTTTCTGCTAAAATGATTATTTATTATTTATTTTATTACAGTTTCTTATATACCGCGCTATTTAGAATCAGCGCGGTTTACATCATAACAAAACGACCATAACGACAAACTGTCAGGTTTTACATTGAACAGGAGTACAAACTTGGATAACTGGGTAAACTATATACATAAACTATCTACACTGCAGTGTGAGGGCATTTCTAGATTGGGTCATTTCTTGGAGGGGATATCTAGTTCAGTTGCTGTCTGGGAAATATTGGCAGAAAAGGTATGTTTTGAGAGCCTTTCTGAACTGATATAGATTGGTAATGGCTCTAATGTCAGGGGGTAGGGTGTTCCAGCATTTTGGTACATAAAAACTGAATGCCCTGTTTGTGGTGTTCGTGTTGGACTTTGTTGAAGCCTTTGGTATTGCTAGCAAGTTTACAGCTGATGTTCTTCTTGCTCTGTTGGGGGGGACCATGTGGATTAGATTCGTGAGTGAGAGGGATGAGGTGCCTTTGATTGCCTTAAATGCTAATACAAGGGATTTGAAGGTGATTCTCCCGAGAATTGGTAGCCAGTGTAGCTGTTTGAGAATAGGAGTCACGTGGTCGTTTCTGGATGCACCGTAGAGGACCCTAGCTGCGGCATTCATGGCCAACTGTAAGGGGGTTAGTGTGGATTGGGGGAGACCTTGTAGGATGGCATTTGCAAAGTCAAAATGCGGCAGGATCAGCGCTTGATATATGGTACGGAAATCGTCTGGGTCCAGCAGGGAGCGTAGGTGTTTGAGGGAACGGATTTTGAAGTAGATGGCTTTGACTACGCTGCTTATGTGGCGTCTCATGTCTAGATGTTGGTCCAGGGTAACTCCCAAATATTTTATTGCATCTTTAGTTTGCAAATCAGCTTCCTTGACACTGACGTGGGATGGGGGCGTAAAGTTGGAGTCTCTGGAGATGAAAAGGACCTCTGTTTTTTTATGCTGGATACGTAGGTTCTGTGTCTGGAGCCATGTTGAAACTGCATTGAAACAATCTGTGAGTGGGGTCAGGTCCATGTGGGTTGTGGAGAAAGGCATGTATAAAAGAATGTCATCTGTATATATCATGCAGTTTACGTTGAATGATCTTATGATATTGCATATGGGCTGCATGTAGATATTGAAGAGTAAGGAGGATAATGAGGATCCTTGAGGTACCCCTTGTTTTTGATGGAAGTGGCTAGACTCTTCTGATCCAGACTTCACATATTGCCATCTATCGTCCAGATAAGACTTGCACCATTTTAGTGCCTTGTTGCAGACACCCTTTTCTTTTAGTCTTCCCAGGAGGATTTCGTGACTCACGGAGTCAAAAGCCGCGGCGATGTCTAGGAAAATGAGGACAAAACCTTGATGGATGTTGTCAATTCCTGTGATGATATTGTTGATTAGACCAGTGAGTAGTGTCTCAACCCCATGATGTTCTCTGAACCCATGTTGGCAGTTATCTAAGGGAGCAACAGAGTCTATGTGATCTTGAATTTGCCGTTGTGCTTCCTTCTCAATTATTTTGGCTAAGATGGGGATGCTAGCTATTGGTCGATAGGAGTCCACCCTTTGGGGGTCCAGTTTGGGGTTTTTCAGTAATGGTCTAATGGAAGTCTGCTTGAGTGAAGTGGGAAAATAACCTGTTGTAAAGGAGAGTTTCATTATATTTGCGATGACAGGACTGAGCACATCACGTAGTTCCTTGATCCAAAAAGCTGGACATGGGTCGGTCTGTGCAGTGGAGGTGTTGAGTGATGCTATGGTGTTCTCAATACATTTATTGGATGGTGTGGAAAAAAAGTTAAGTGGAGAGAGGTCCGCCGGTTCTTGATATTGGACTGCTGTGACCTTGTTAGTTTGTACAATCTTGGATTGCAGATAATCAGCGAATTCTTGTGGGTGTATGTTGATGTGTTGCTCGGGTGATGGTTCCTTTGAGAGGGATTTGACCAAATTGAAGAGGTCACGAGGTTTATTCAATGACCTCTTTAGGGTGTCAGTGTGATATTGTCTCATTCTGATAGAGATTGTTCCTCGATGTATTGCAAGGTGGGTTAGGTATGCGGTCTGATCTTCCGGTGAGCGTGATCGGCGCCATCGGCGTTCGAGTCTACGTAGTTGCATGAGGGAAGCGCATAGGTCAGGAGAGAACCATGGGGCGGATTTTCTTTTCGCTCTTGCTGTATTTTTAGGGTTTGGGTGTTGTGAGATGGCAAGCAGGCTGGAATTCCAGTGAGAGATTAGTTCATCAAGGTCAGGTGTTGTTTTGTTGATGAGTGATGGGGTCTCCGAAAGGATGAGTTCCCTATCGAAGGGGCGGAAGCATCTAGTGGAAGTTCGAGAGGTGATGTTCGTGGGTTGGCTTCTGTTCAGCTGGTCATTGTTGCTGGGAATCTGGATAATGATCAATTTGTGGTCGGACCAGGGTACATCCACGACTGATGTTGGCAGATTGTGGCTTTTGTCCTTGACTGGATGTGGCATAAAAACCAAGTCCAGAATGTTCCCTTTTGTATGTGTGGGTTCATTTATGATTTGTTCATTTATGATTACGCACAATAATTATAGGGAGAGCGTTACCCCTTTTCTGCTGAACCTTCATTGGTTACCAATAGAAGCGTGCATTTGATTTAAAAGTTTTATGTCTGTTTTTTAAAGCTATTCATAAGATAGGTCCAACTTATCTGTCAAATAAGCTGACGCTTTGTTCTTCAGCAAGGTCTTTGCGTTCCACGACCCACTGTACTTTGGTGCTGCCTTTGCCTTTTCCGTTTGGCAGCGGAGGGTTAGAAACAGATGTTTTTCTGGTGTGGTACCAAAATTGTGGAATGATTTACCTTTTGAGATTAGGGATCTCGTGGACTATATCCAGTTTCATAAAACTTTAAAGACATAGTTATGGAGGAAAAACATTTAGATTGTATTTGATTTGATTCACTGTTTCTTGTATTGGTATTATATTTTTGTACTCCGCTTTGTAAATCTTTTCATAGTAGAAGTGGATTGTAAGCAATATAATTAAATGAAATTGAAGTGGATTGGTTTAGAAATTACAAATTATTGAAAAGTTAGGTTTCCCTATTGATCCTTGGCAAATCAGTGGAGACAAACTCTTGAAAGAATACCACTGGTTTCATAGTTTTCCGCACGACTTTCATGGCTATGAAAGGAATGAGCCCACCAATATCTCAGAGAGAAGTTGTTGCTTGGGGTTTTTGACCTGTTCCATTCATTTGATTTCTTAGGCATACCAGAATTTGTTCTAGGGTTTCTTCTTCCTCTCTCCCTTTTCTCTGGGCTCCACAACCACAGAACCCGAGACATGAACTAAATTTCAGTGTTTTCAAAAAGGGCTTAAAGATCAGGACTTTTTTCTGCTTTGCCATAATCACTTTTTAGCCACCAAATCTGTGGCAATTGGGCATCAATAAAATCTGACATACAAGTAGATCTGGGTTATTCACACCTTTGTAGCCATCTTTGGGATGCCTGCTGCGTAGTTCTGTTGAGTTTTATATTCCATCCCATTTTAATGCTCAGTTTTTCTTATTTATTTATTTTCCTGTTCTTCTATACCGCTTTATGTGGGAATCAAAGCGGTTTACATACAACAAAAGCATTAACTGTGTTACATAAAACAATGAAAACAGAGTGATTATATCTAATAAAGTTAACAAAAGACAAGTAACATTGTCATCAACCGTGGTTGCTTGGAGTTTTGAGTTAGGTGGACATTATCTGATGGAGGGGGATGAATACGAATTTTAGGGATTTCTTGCAGGAGAGAATTTGCTGGGGGAAGCATAGGTTCTGGTATCTTTGGTGTCACATAGGGGCATGTTTACTAAAACCCCGCTAATGTGCGGGCTGCAGTAGTGTGTGGATGCCATATAAGGAGTGGGCGTTTCTTTCTGAAAAAGAAAACCCAGGATTTAAATATGCGCTAAGGTGCGCGGCGCCCATGTGCGCCCCGCACATTAGCACATGAGAAAGCTGCGCGGGAGGCATAAGTGGCGTGCTGATGTGCAAGCAGAAAAGCAGAGCCACAGCACAATGGTGAAGACACTTACCAATGGTGCAGGGATCAGGGGTTCAATCCCCCACAGTGCCCAATGAAGACAACTGGCTGAGGCATTACTTTATGAGCCAGTGTAATAGTGGGCGGCATAAGGCGGTGTGCTATTGCTTTAGCAGGCATATTAATATTGGGCGGCATAAGGCAGCACGCTGATGTGCAAGCACAGGAACAGAACCACAGCACAATGGTTAAGACACTGACCAATGGTGCAGGGATCAGGGGTTCAATCCCCCACAGTGCCCAATGAACAAGGCTGGCTGAGGCATTACCTATTATGGGGAAGATTGCTTTAGGAGGCATTTTATGTGTATTTTAATTATCACTACTTGCAAACGCACTCTCAAAGCGTGTTAACATAAGGCGCCCCATAAGGCACATTTTAAAGTGCACTGTCCGCCAAGGCACCCTAGAATGTTGCCTATAGGGCGCTTTATAGGGTGCCGTACTGTTCTTGATGGCAGCACTGTGCAGTTCAAGGAATGAAAAGCATAAGTAGGTGCGCTGACATACAATGAGGAGCAGCAGTGGAGCACAATGGTTAAGGCACTGACTGCTGATACAGGGGTCATGAGTTTGCTCCCCAGGGTGCCTAATACGTAAGGCTGGCTGAGGCATCAGCTTTGCCATGTACGTTTGTTTCCTGCAGCACTTTTTGTTTAGTTTATTAATTGCTGCCAGCAAACACGCCCTCACGTGCCATAATTGAAAATGCCGTTTAAGGCACTCCATAGGGCACATTATAAGGTGCACTGTCCACCAAGGCACCCTAAAATGTCCCCTATAGGGCACCCTATAAGTTGCATCACAGGATAATGTATAGTGCACCTTATATGGACGGGAACCATAAGGTGCCCTATAGGGCGCCCTATAAAGCGCCCTCAGAGGCACCTTATGGGTACAGTACGATGAGGGTGTGTTTGCTGGCAGCAAAAATGTACATTAAAAACATATAATGCTTTGGGCAGCCCTATCAAATAACCCCACTGTGGGTTTGAACCCATGACCTCTGGCTGCACAGGCAGTGAAGTAACCATTGGGCTACAGCTCCATAGCTGTTAGCAAGCCCCTGGCTGGCTGCAGAGAGCCTGCACGTCACCACACAGACAGTCTGCTGTGGTCAGCTGGATAGGGTTAGCCCACCCGTACCCATGATGCACTGCACATGTAAATCAGCTGTCCACAGAGAAACAAAAGATGGGATATGCACCCCCACAGCACCTGGGCCTGGTAGGGGGACATGACCATGTGCACCCCCACAGCACCTCGGCCTGGTAGGGGGTACTGACCGTGTGTTTTACTGGCACAGAGTAGCTACACACCGTCACATTGTGCGGGTACTGTGCTCACCCTGAGGGTGCGGTGAGGCGCCCAGCACCAGGTCCACAGCACCTTCCATGATTGAAAGAGGCCATGCTGGCGGTCCAAAGCAGTGTTAATGTGTGAGATAGGTAGTTTCTGCAGAAACACCTTGGATATCTCTGTCTGTCTCAGTCAGATGTATCCCCTATGGACCCCTAGGAGGATTATGTACCACCACCCTTCTCCTCCAGGGCTGAGGGTGGCAAACAGGGTCTCCCATCAACAGATCCACATTCTACCTCCCTGCAATGGTGGCAGTAGAGGGGACCTTCAACCCCAGTCCTGCTGGGGAAAAGACACCCTTCCGCGCAGTCAATGCAGCTCTGTACATAACCATAACACAATAGCAGACAGACATTAGGCCTGTATATGCTAAGCTGCACCCCACCACTATCTGATATTCTCCTGCAGCAGGCCTTCAGCCACTGCACCCTGCAAGGCACTCCATCAAGACACATACCAGCTGCAAACAGTCTGCTAGTTAGTCCATAGTGCATGTTCCTAGTGGAAATGCATGCACCCAGGACTTGGACGGCAGCACACACAACAAGCAGATAAGTCAGTGACTGGGCCCCAAAAGGAAACCCATACGCATCACATGAGAGAAATACTATATAGCACTATGGGGTTGCCTAGCCATGCTGTGGTCACTGCACAGTCAGGGTGAGAGTGATCTCCCAGCAGGACATACGGAGGTCACCCTGTTTGTGTAGGTGGTGGCCGGGCACTAAAATGTCCCAGTCAGTGCCCTATGCCCTGTGCAGATGCACCCTGGCCAGGCCACCCTGTCCGGCCTATACCCATGGTACCTTGCTCCTCATTATGCACATTGGCAGCCCAATACTGGCAACAGTGCTGGCAGTGTGGGCTGTGGAAGGTGTTTGCAGCCACCACACACTGGATAGACAGACAGCCACCCCCACACCTATGCCAGCATTGTGCTACTATAGAGGAGTTCAGCAGCCATACCCACCACACCAGTCCTGGGCACAGTACAGGCATGGATATGGTACGCAATACTGTTGGGAGTCACTCCCCAGGGTGGTAAACACTGTCAGAGACCAGAACAGAAGCACACACCGCAGACATCAGAATGATCATTATGATGGAGCTCAATGAGCAAACTGTGCTTAACGTAGGAATTGCTATCTGCCAGTAATCATAGGAAACGTTTTATAGCTGTGTACCATATACCCAGGTGTAGGGTGGCATTGCTAAGGTATGCAAGTGCTAGTATTGGGAGATGCAGGCAGGGCCCAATGCCCTGCCTCTCCAGGAGGCATTGGCCAATGGGGCCTGTGGGTGTGGGTGTGGGTGTGTCTGCCCCTGTTGGCTGCTGCTTTACGGCAGAGGTTCCCAACTCCAGTCCTGGTGTGCCAAACACTGTTCGGGTTTTCATGCTGTCCCTCATGAATATGCATGAGCTACATCTGCATACCATGGGGGTGGTGCATAGATATGCAGCACAGGCATCTTTATTTGAGGCAGCATGGAACCAGAATGGTGTTTGGCCCTCCAGGACTGCATTTGGGAGACTCTGCTCTAGGTAATGTGCCTGTTTATGGTGTATGTGGTCGGTGGGGTAAAATATAGGCGTATTAACCATGCGTATGTTCTCAGTAATAAAGGTTTGTCCTTACTATCACGGTTTTGTAGTGGGAAAAATATGTGGACTGGATTGGCAGTAGCCCCAGCTGGGATTTGAACCTGTGACCTTCTGTTCTTGCACACACTGTCTGTGTGCACTGCACCACTGTGTTGCCACAGCTGTGCTGCATTCCCTGGGGAGTCCATGACTGTACATCCGACAGAGACTGTCTGTTGCAGTGGACGATGCCAGCCTGCACAGGCCTAGGCCACTGTCTGCTGTGGCTAGCAGCCACTGCCCCCTCCACCACCTGTAGCCTTCCGCCAACATGCTGACATGTCCTCATCTTGGAAAAAGCATATGACCTGATTGAGTTGTGGCACTCCAGGACTGCATTTGGGGGACTCGGCTGTAGGTAATGGCCATTGTTATGGTGTGTGTGTGGTGTAGGGTAAAATAGAGGTGTTTGAAGCATGCTTATGTTCTCTGCAATACATGAGTGTCCTTACTATCTCTGTTTAGTGGTGGGTAAAATGTGGGGACTGGGTTGTCAGGAGCCACAGCTGGGATTTGAACCTGTGACCCTCTGGTCCTAAAGGCACTGGCTGTGTCTGCTGCACCACACTGTGGCCACAGAGACAGTGCAGTCCCTGGAGATAGGAAACCTGACCGAACGTGTCAGAAACCCTGCTCTGCACAATTTTACTGTGGATTCATTCACCTTGTATGGAGACAAAAGGGCAAATAAACCTCAAAAATGACCTCGAAAAAAGGGGAAAAACTGCATAACCAAGCTGGGCAACATTGATATCAATGGACAACATTACATACACTCCCAGGAAAGCTCAAAAAAAATAGAAATGATTTTTGTAAGGGTCTACAGAGCGTAGACCCTTCCAAAAATCATTTCTTTTTTTTGGAGCTTTCCTGCGAGTGTTTTTTATTGTTGCCCATTGATATCAATGTTGCCCAGCTGGATTATAATTTTTTTGGAATTTGTTGTGGTCATTTTCAGTGTTTATTTGCTATTTTGTTCTGTGCACATGTATCACACTGCTCACGTTTTGTAGGTTTCCCCCGTTTTGCTGTACATTGCTGACGGAAATGGTTTCTCTTCCCTTTAAATCGGCTCTAACGCGAGGTTTTCACTCGCGGTATTTTTTGGATGGAATTTCAGCCCCGCTCCTGTGCGGGGAGCCTCTCTCCTCCCACTCTCCACCCATTGACCCCGTCCCCCCGCCCCTCTGGAGCCTTCCTCCGCCCTCGGAATGCCTTTCCACGCCTCTATCGCACTTCAGCGCGCCGCGCACTTGTGTGGGCCCGTTAGTGCAGCGCACACATGTGCGGGGCCCAAAAACGCACTATTAGCGTGTGCTAAGGTACCTTAGCGCACGCTCAAGTGCGCCCCGCACAATTGCGCGGTTTAGTAAACATACCCCATAGTCTTTGAAGTGTTCTTTGAGGTCTTGAGTTCCTTACAGAATGATGTTAGGTCATGTATATCTCTGAAGTTGTTGTATATCTCTGAGGGCATTCCGGAGGTCAGGTGCATACATGGAAAAGGCTCTGTTACGTGTTTGATTTGTTTTGGCTACCTCAGTTGGTAAAGTCAGCATGTTTTGCCTGTATTTCTGTTGCTTTTAGTGCCTGTTATTTGGATGATGGATTTTAGGTATGTCGATGATTGGTTGTGTGTGCATCAGTGATGCTGAGAGCTAAGCTATCAGCACCCTGCCAGTAGCTTAGCTACTAGCAGACAGGTCTCAGCTGAGATACCAGACTAAGACAAACCACCCATCTGGGCAGCAGCAAAATGGGATGGTATTGTAAGCAGAGGATCATATTCTGTGACAAATGCAACAACACTGGAATTATCTGTGCAGAAGAAAGGCTTGGCAAATCTACTTCTGTATCTTGCCTCGAAAACCCAGTTGATAGACACAAAATAAATTGCACTATAGTGCTGGAAGATGAGACCCCAGGTTGGAAGGCACTCAAATGGCTACTGGGGATGAACTGAAGACTTCTCAGAGTAAAGCCAGCATTTATGATGTGGTTGGATCTGCTGATGTAGCTGTGCATGAAAAGAGAGTCAGAGGTTGCAAAGATATCTTATATATTGGGACATGGAACGTACAAAGCATGAACCAAGGGAAATTGGAGGTAGTCAAGAATGAAATGGAACATGTACAACTCGATCTGTTGGGTATCAGTGAACTGAATGGACTGGCTTTGGGCACTTTGTCTTTCATTTCCAGCATAGTAAACCATATGATCATCAGATGCAAAGAAGAAATAGTGTTGCATTTATAGTTAAGAAGAAACTTGCAAGAACTGTAATGAAATACAATGCCGTCAGTGAACGCTTAATTTCTATTCGTCTACAAGGAAAGTCCATCAACACAACTATAATTCAGGTATATGCTCCAACAACAGCTGCAGAAGAGGAAGACATTGATAAATTCTAAGAACTAGTACAAGCTGAAATTGACAGAACATGCAAACAGGATATCCTAATAGTCATGGGTGACTGGAATGCAAAAGTTGTCAACAAAGAAGAAGGCAAAGTGGTTGGAAAATATGGACTTGGCAACAGAAACGAAGCTGGAGAAAGAATTCTGCAAGCTCTATTCATCGCAAACACCTTCTTCCAGCAACACAAGTGCCGACTGTATACGTGGACTTCACCCAATGGATTGTACAAAAATCAAATTGACTACATCTGTGGAAGACAATGATGGAAAAGCACGATAACATTAACAAAGACATAACCTGGAGCTGACTGTGGCACAGATCACCAACTACTAGTATGCAAACTCAAGCTAAAGTTGAAAAAGAGCAAGTCATTCATGAATGTAGCAAAATACAACCTTGAAAATATACCACTGGAATTTAAAGACTGCCTGAGAAATCAATTTGCTGCTTTAGATACAAGTGACAGAGTTCCAGAAGAGTTATGGGATGACATCAAGAAGGTTGTATTGTAAGAAAATGATAAGTCTCTATATAAGGTGAAAAAACAAAAGCGGCCAAAATGGATGACTGAAGAAACTCTGAAAAATGTCCAGAAACACAGAGAAGCTAAAGCCAGAGGAGAAAGAGAGACAATCACAGAACTCAACAGAGATTTCCAACGTGCAGCAAGACAAGACAAGGAGAAGTACTACAATGATGTATGCAAGGAAATAGAATCAGAACCTATTAAAGGATGAACAAGATCGGCTGTTCTAAAGCTACGAGAGTTAAAGAAAAAAATTGCAGCCTCAAACTGGAATGCTACAAGATGCTCAAGGTTCTATGTTGAATGATGCTGAGAAGATCAAGAAAAGATGGAAGGAATATACAGAGTCATTATACCATACAGATCAAGTGGACCAACAGCCGTTTCAACCTGTACCTTATGATCAGGAACCATTGGTGCTGAAAGAAGAAGTCGAAGCAGCATTGAAAGCCTTATCAAAGAACAAAACACCAGGCATTGATGGCATTCCCATTAAGTTATTACAGCAATCAGTTGAAGCTGTTACCATACCTACAAGGCTCTGCCAGGAAATTTGGAAGACAAATTCATGGTCAACTGACTGGAAAAGATCTGTGTTTATACCAACACTGAAAAAAGGTGACCCAACTGACTGGAAATTATCGCACAATCACTCTGATCCCACATGCCAGCAAGATTCTACTCAAAATCATTCAGCAGAGACTACAGCCATACCTGGAACGAGAACTGCCTGAAGTACATGCAGGGTTCATGAAAGGGAGAGGAACGAGAGACATTATCGCGGATGTGATATGGATCCTTGAAAAGACAAAAGAATACCAAAAGGATATCTATATGTGTTTTATTGACTACAGCAAGGCTTTTGACTGTAAACTATGAGAAACTCTGGGCCACATTAAGAAGCATGGGTATACCAGAACACCCGATCGTTCTCTTGCACAACCTTTACACTGATCAAGAAGCAACAATTCGAATGGAACTAGCAGAAACAGAATGGTTTAAAATCAGCAAAGGTTTATGACAAGGCTGCATACTTTCCCCCAACCTCTAATTTATATGCAGAACAAATCATCAGAGAAGCAGGACTGTATGAAGACAACAGAGGTGTGAAGATTGGTGGAAGACTCATCAACAACCTTTGCTACGCTGATGATACCACATTACTAGCTGAAAGTGAAGACGATCTGAAACATTTGCTACTCAAGATCAAGGAATAAATAGTCTTAAAATGGGTCTGCACCTTAATGTTAAGAAAGACAAAGATCCTGACAACTGGCAAAATGAATAAGTTCATCATTGATGGAGAAGAAATTGAAATAGCTGACAACTTTAACCTACTTGAATCAACCATCAATAAAGAAGCAACAAGCAGTCAAGAAATCAGACGATGCATTGCTCTTGACAGAATGGCTATGAAGGACCTAAACAAGATTCTCAAGAGCAGAGATGTCTCTCTCCCTACAAAGATTCGACTTGCTCAAGCCATGGCATTTTCAGTAACATCATATGGATGTGAAAGTTGGACAGTGAAAAAGATAGACAGGAAGAAAATTGATGCCTTTGAATTATGGTGCTGGCGACAAATACTGTGTATACCATGGACTGCCCGAAAAACAAACCAGTCAGTAGGAGATCAAACCTAAGCTTTCTTTAGAAGCTCAGATGACAACTTTCACACTTTGGACACATCATGAGAAGAGAGAGATCATTAGAAAAAGACATCTTGCTTGGCAACGTAGAAGGTCAGCGTAAAAGAGGAAGGCCAGTAATGAGATGGATCAATACAATAACAGCAGCTATGGGTGCCAGTCTGTCAACAATGAGCTGCCTGACTGAAGATCAAACACAATTTAGGACAGCTATCCAGAGGGTCGCCATGAGTCGACACCGATTTGATGGCACTTAACAACAACAGTTATGGGGAGCCAGTGTGTTTTGAGTATTGGTGTAATGTAGTCGTTTTTTGTCACTGCTACTATGATTCAGGCCGCAGTGTATTGGGCCATTTGCAGCTGATGTAATCCGTATTTGGGAAGTCCTTGGTAGATGCTGTTGCTGAAGTTCAGATGTGAAAGATGAGAGCCTGGAATACCAACTGGAAGTCATATGTTAATAGTAGTGGCTGAAGATTCTGGAGGACTTTTAATTTTATGATATATGGCTCCTGTGGTCTTGCTGATGTGTGTGGCGAAGTCAAGATGCTGGTCAAGTTTTATGCCTAGGTATCTCATCTTGTGCTTGACTTCTAATTCTGCATTGTTGACTCTGAGTGTTTTGGGGGGATGTGGTTACATTTTGTTTCTGGAGATGTGTAGTACTTCTTTTCTTGTAGTTAATTTGAAGTCCATGTTCTGTTAGCCATTGTGTAATTTCATTTAAGCAGGCTATTATTTTGCTTAGGTCTGGATTGGAAATATCATGGGATGTATATACATCATGATGTCATCTGCATAGATACTGTAGTGAATTTTGTATTTATGGAATATGGTGCACATAGGTTGGATGAATATGTTGAAGAGTAGTGATGACAATATTGAGCCTTGTGGAACACCTTTATGTTGTTTATATGGTGTTGAATTGCATGATCCTACTTGGACTTGTTGATAGCTGTCTGTTAGACATGACTGAAACCAGTTAAGTAGGGTGCTGCCAATTCCAATTGCACATAATCTTGCTAGTAAGGAATTATGGGGAATGGAGTCAAATGCTGTGGCTATGTCAAGGAAGATTAGTATATATCCCTGGTTGAGTTTTGCTATGCCTTTAACAATTATATCCAATCCAATCCAGTGTACCTGCCAATCAGCGGACCTCTCCAACGGCCCAAATACCGCCGCTCCTGAGGCGCGCCCGCGCCTTGCGGGCCCGCGCCTGAGGGCCTCGCCAGAGGGCCCTTTGGCGTGGCCCTTAGGCGTGGAGCCGTGGCGTATGAGTAAAATCTATTTCATGACCTATGCTGCTATACCATGGCTGTAACCTGCTGTTCTCCTTCCCTCTTCTCTCGTCTGATCTTTTGTCTATCACTGTCTCTCACTCTTTCCTATCTCATATATGGCGTTCCTTTCGTATTTTCTTAAAAATTAAATTGTATTGTAAACCGCTCTGATGCTTCAGCCTGAGCGGTATATCAAAAAATTAAACATAAACATAAACATACACTGCATGAGCTATGCCACTTTGGAGTTTTTTGTTGTTTTTTTTAATTTAACATTTTTTATATACCACCTTTCATGATATCAAGGCAATTTACATTGAACAAACTGAAATTACATTGAACAGGGCATTATAACTTGAAGATAACTATTTTACAGGGAACATGGGCTATGGAGGGTTAAGTGGCTTGCCCAAGACCACAAGGAGCACCTGTGGGACTAGAAACCCCAGTCCTTCTGGCCCAAGGTTGCTGTCCTCTAGTGGGAGTTGAACCCCTGACCCTCTGGCCTGAAGTACCATGCCCCCAACCACTAGGCCACTCCTCCACTCCCCACTAGGCCATGCCTCCACTTGTTATGTGGTTTCACATGATTTACTGTATAGATGTTTGTAATTGTACAGCTCCATAGGAGCATCATTAGGAAAGACGATTCATAAATGTCTACATTTATTCAGTTACTTAAAGCGTATTTGCAGTACTCTTTATTAATCTGTTTACCAATTTCTCTCTTTGTGCTAGCAAGCTGAACAATCGGGAAAAAGCAACAAACAAAAAAAATGAAAAGAATGCCTTTTTATTGGGTTAAATACATTCGTTGACTAGTTTTCAGGAACTAACGCTCTCTTCCTCAGGCAAGACCTGTGTTAGGGGGTGGCAAACAGGGGAATTGCCCTGGGCCCACATGCCACAAGTGGATCCCAAGTCTACATCAAATTGAAGGAGACATAGCCTGCAGGCTGGCTTTAGGGCCCCTTTACCAGTCTCTGCCCTGAGCTCCTGCATGTCTAACACTGGTGCTGTCCTCAGATCCAAACTAGAGAAGGAAGTGTTGGTTCCTGAAAGCTAGTCAGGAAATGTAGTAAGTTAGTCTACTAAAAAGGTATCATCTTATTAATATATTTTTTATGTTTGTTGATTTTTACTTCTGTGCATTCATGTGCCCTAACAGGACACCAACACTAGCTTTAGTGATAGAATTTCCCAGAAGCTGTGGCCACCTACATGATGGGCTTCTTTCTGCCCCTAGGCAGATTGTATCAGTAAAGTACAAGATTCAATTTTGTGATGGCTCTGTATTGCCACCTATGGGTCAGATACATCACCAGCAAGATGCAATGCAGTCCTTAAGGTTTTTAGAAAACATTTGGGTAATTTATTCTTTCTAATCCTAAAGTGGGAAACAGAAAGAGCTTTGTGCCCCTGACTTCCATACCAGTTTCTATTCCGAGAGGTTTATTTCCTGTCCCCTTTTCCTTCCAACTCAGTTAAAACCAGTGCTGGGACCCCGGCACCGTGAGCCTTCATTGGCTACTACCTAGGTAGTTCCCCTGTTTTAGTAAATATCCCAGCTGTTTCTGCTTGATTTGATTTGATTTATTAGTATTTGTTATACTGCCCTTGGATAATAAGCCATCAGGGTAGTTCACAATCTGTGAGAATAACAATTGCGATAAAATTCTGAAAGTAACAATAAACAAAGTAAAAGTGGACAATAATTTACCAAAGGAGTAGAGAGGAGTAGCCTAATGGTTAGAGGCACTGGTTTGGTAACCAAGATACCAGGATTTGATTCCCACTAGCACTCCTTGTGGCCTTGGGCAAGTCACTTATCTCTCCATTGCCTCAGAAGAAAGGTCTGGCAATCTACTTCCGGTCACAATGCCAAGAAAAATCAGGAGCTGCTGGGTTGCCAGGAGTCAGCACTGACTTGAAGGCATGCATTGTATTTTTGCATTTTACCAGAGACAATTCAGGTTAAAAAAACACTTAGGGCCTGATTCCTAAGGGAGAAGATCCTGCCTGTCTGGATATCCAGGATCTGGACGGGCCTGACTAATCCCTGATTCTAGATGTTTCCATGGGATCAAAATCAGGTCTAGACAGGGCCGGCCCATCCATTGAGCAAGAATGTTTTTTGCACAGGGCCCCGCGTTTCAGGGGGCCCCGCCCAAAAAACATTCTGCATTTGCCCAAGTAGATAAAAAAACAAACAAACCGGCTGCTGCTGCCACGGTGGCAGCAGCAGAATCAAGCATCCCGCCGCGAGGCCCCCCTGCTCGGCAGAGCCTCCCTGCAGCATCAGCTTCTGAGTCCCCAAGCGCAGCCGCGGGCTTTCAGAGTCGCGAAGGGAGAGCTTCTCTGACCTCTCGCGGCTCTGTTAAGCCCTCCGGGGTTGCTGGGAAATCCCAACAGCCCCAGCGGGATTAACAGAGCCGCGAGAAACAGAAACTCTCATGGCTCTGAAAGCCCGCACTTTGGGACTCGGGAGCTGATGCTGCAGGGAGGCTCTGCTGGGCAGGGGGGCCCCGCGGCGGGACACTTTATTCTGCAGCCGTTTTATTTTTTTTTATCTACTTGAGCTGATGGGGGCAGGGGGGTTAGGCCTGGTAATGGGCTATGGGGGGCTAAGACTGGAAGTGGGCTGATGGGGGGGTTAGGACTAGTAATGGGTTATGGGGGCTAGGACTGGAAATGGGCTGATAGGGGGGTTAGGACTGGTAATGGGCTGTGGGGGGGGCTAAGACTGGAAATGGTCTGATGGGGGTTAGGACTGGAAGTGGGCTGATAGGGGGTTAGGACTGGTAATGGGCTATGGGGGGGCTAAGACTGAAAATGGGGTGATGGGGGGTTAGGACTGGAAGTGGGCTGATGGGGGGCTTAGGACTGGTAATGGGTTATGGGGGGGCTAGGACTGGTAATGGGCTGGGGGGGTTGCTAGGACTGGAAATGGGCTGAGGGGAAGGAGGGCTTGAACTGCAAATAGCTGATGGGGACAGGGGCTTGGAATGGAAATGGGCTGAGTAGAAGGGAGGCTTGAACTTCAAATAGCTGATGGGGAGGGGGGCTTGGAATGGAAATGGGCTGTGAGGGGAGGGAGCTAGGACTGGAAATGGGCTGAGTGAGCGGGGCTAGGACAGGAAATGGGCTGATGGAGGGGCTAGGATAGGACTGGAAATGGGCTGTTGGGGGGTGCTAAGATTGGAAATGGGCTGTGGTGGGGCTTGGATTGACATAGACTCATTGAGGGGCTAGAACTGGAAGTAGGCTCATGGGGGGCTTGGATTGGAAATGGGCTCAGTGGAGGGGAGCTAGGATTTGACATGGGCTGATGGTGGGGCTAGGAAAGGACTAGAAATGGGCTGATAGGGGGCTGTGATTGGAAATGAGCTGATGAAGGGACTCGGATAGGACTGGAAATGGATGGGGGAGCTAGGACTGGAAATGGGCTGATGGTGGGGCTAGGATAGGATTGGAAATGGGCTTATGGGAGATAGGACTGGAAATGGGCTTATGGGGGGCTAGGACTGGAAAACGGGCTGATGCGGGGACTAGAAGGGAGCGGATGCTGGGTGGGGCTGGAACTAGAAGGGAGCTGATGTTGGGGGAGGATTAGAATGGGATGGAGCTGGGAGAGGGAAATGGAGAGGGAAACAATATTTTGTGTGGGAGGGAAGACAAATCTACAATTGGCCGGATATTGGGAGAGTAAGTGGGGATTGAGGATGGAGGGGTAAAATTTGAGTGGATGAAATAGGAATGAGGAACGAGCAAAAGGAGAAAGATTAGTATGTTAAAGCAGATGTAGAGAGTGAATGGAAAAAAACTAGAAGAGAGAAGAAAGGACAAATGGACAGCAGACGATGGAGAGTTAGCAGAAGACAAGAAGAAACCGGAAGAAAGTGTGTGGAGCAATTGCAACTGAAAAAAAATGCACAAAAGGTAGAAAAATATCTCTTTATTTTGAATTTATTAACTGGAATATGTCAGATCTGGGAAATGTGCATCATTAACGTCTGCGCTTTGTTTAGTACAAGAGTAAATTAATATATAGTTTTATTTCTACAGTGTTGTTGTACATTCCAAGTTTGGCTTTTGAGGGTCCCAGTTTAATTATTGTCTTCCTGTTTCTAAATTGTGATTCCTTGTTTGGTGACGTTCTATGTTCTGCATGTGTAACTGAGCTGAGGTATTCTGTTTATGTAATTCCTATTTGACATTGCCACTTGTTCTCTTTCCCCAGTAGGTCATGCATTGTTATTCTCTGAAATGTATTGGTTTAATATTTGCAGTGTTGCCTTTTGATAGGTAGGGTATGGTGCTTTGTGAGTCCTGGTAGTGCTGTTAGGATACAGCGGGTTTGCTATGGGTTCTAAATGGGCAGTGTTTGTAGTAGTTCCTAATGTGCCTGGCGGTTGGCAGTGGATTATAGTAATGTAGAAATCTTTTAGTCTTTCTTTATCCATACACTCATTAAGAGGCATGTTTACTAAAAGTTAGTGTATGGTAACATTATGCAAATATTTATGGAAATGAGGTCCCTTATGCAAATGAGGCCCCGCACTGAGTCTCCGCACATGGCCCCGTACCCCCTTGGGCCGCCCCTGGGTCTAGATGGCCGACCCGTGCCTGGAGGGGCAGGCCGTCCTCTAATTCTGTGCCGCCGGACGTTCAAGAGTTTTCCCTCACAGGTCTGTCCTGGATTTTGCATGGAACCACGGTACCGTGGTGTCCTGTTACCATGGCACCACAACTCCATTAAGGAACTGTGATTCCCAGCTGCCACCACAGAGTTCATTCCCCACAGCCTGACCCCCGATGCGGCCTTCCAAAGGCAGGGTCAGGCTGTGGGGAAACTCCTGCACCCCCTCGCCCCACTGACTTGGCCCTGCACTGCTGTCCCCCCATCCATGTTGGTGACCCCAGACATTCAGGGCCAACCTCAGGATTGGCCCTGTACATCCTGGGTTACATTCCTGCCCACCACCTGCCCTCGCTCCTCCCTCGGCCCGCCGCATCCTGCCCCTGTGCAGTGCTCCCCATACATCTCCTCTGTACATGCAGGGAGCTTTGGGCAGGGGATACAGTTTCGGCATTTGGCAGGGATGGATGTCCAGTCCGGATGACCATCCCTGCTAAACGCAGCCCGGAATCACCCCATTAGGGTCATTGCAGGTATGGTCTTGAGGCAGGGAAGTTCTGCACAGGGCCTCCTGTAACTTCAGTTCCAAATGCAGCCACGAGGTGATGATCTTATTGATGAGCAAAGCTCCCATCACCACAGAGGATATGATCACTGCCTCTGTATAATCCTGAGCCCCAGGCGACCCAGGACGTAGAAGATATGAGACTAATTCTTATTTCTCCCACTAAAGAAACTATTAGAATTGCTCTCCTCTAAAATCCTGGATAACCAGACCCCCGATAAATTAAGTTTCTTTTATCTATTTTGTCACCAGTAGTCCGCCCATAGCTTCAGCATACGGGGTAGGTAGCCTGGAGACCTTTTATTGAAAGGTTAAGGGTGTAGTTGTGGACCTTTTCAATAAGTTGTAGTCGTGAATCGAGTGGTTCAGGCAAAGACAGGCTTTTAATTCCCCTCCCAGGGCGGATTCAAACACAAAGTAACATAGGAACAAAAAGCCATACACTCTGGCATAAGGTAGGAAAAATAACTTATAACAGCTTCCAACTTAAATCACAAATGGTACGGTATTCATTGCATACAGTCCCTTTAGTATTTGGCAAAGTAAAGTCCTGTGCTTCTCAACTGCCAGTTGACGAGCTTCTTCAAGTATCTGGCTCAGCACAGTGAAATCCTATCATTTGTAACTGTTAACGTACAATCCATCTGGATATCAGATAACTCTTCATCTGGAGGATCAATTAGCATTGACTCAGGCTGGCTATCAGCTGAATACAACTTCTGCCTTGTATACAACGTTTCCAGATTATTCTCTGCTGTCTGTTCTAGAGGCTTCCCTATTATTTCCTCTAGGAGATAAGGATCAACTTTACTATATCTCTTGGCATAGCTTAGAGGAGAGTCATATTCTTTATAATTCTTATGAGAGAAATTCTTATAACCACTTTTACAAGGATTATACAGCCTACCTTCTGGCTTTGAGGCAGGAGAAAGTCCGTGCACAGCTCTCTCAGGAGGGGGTTTAAACCTCAGAGGTTTTTCTCTGTGTTCTGGCTGCTCACCCTCTTCTTCTGACATACAAATGTCTTGCACTGTATATCTTTCACTCCTTCGAGCTTGTAAGTGCCTCCCAGCTATCCTCACTGGTAACTTCTCCCTTTGGGTGCCTTCACCATAGGATAAATACCTGGAGTTTTGGTCAAAGGGTTTTGTGCCCTGCTCCTCCAGTTATTCCTGTCAGCTGCTTTCTGTCTCTCTCTCTCACATTCAGAATCAGAATCCACTGAATCACTTACATACGTTTTCCTTTCACACTGGGACAGACGCTGCTTCCAAGAGCCAGACCTCAGCTTGCACAAACTTTCCAGCTGATTCTGTTCTCCTCCGTCTTCCCTGTTCTCTCTCTCAATCCTTGTCCTCTCCTTGCCGTTGCTCTTCCCCTTGCTATAGCTAAACTCTAATGAACATTTCTTATACGTTTGCTTGGGAGCTAATCTAGCCCTTCCCCCTCCCAGGTGAAAGCTATCAGGACCAGGAGATGGGGATTGTTTTTTAGCTGGGCGGGGTTCCTGTCCTCGTGGCTGGGATTGTTTGTGTTGCTCCTGGCAACTGGGTGTCCTGAGCTTATCCTTCCTACCAGAAACAGCCCTACTGCACTCAGGTTCCTCTGTTTCCATATCACAGGATGTCTCTTCCCCATTACAATTTCAAAAATGTCAATACTAACCTTTGAGAATGTGCAATCTCTAGCAGCCTGTGTGTGTGCTGTCTCTCTGTGCGTGCTCTCTCACTGCACTACTTGTGTACTGTCTATTGATCTGGATGTGTCTCTGGGGGTCTCAGTGTATCACTGCACTGTGTGTGCATGTTCTCTCTCTCTCTGGATATGTTTCTAGGGGTCATACAGTATCGCTGCACTTATGTGGGCAGTCCCTGGCTGTGCCTTTGGGGACATTGATGTATCACTGCATTGTGGGTGTATGATGTCAGTGTGGGACTCTCAGTATACTCAATTCATTGTGCATGCCATCTCTTTTTGCCTATTATAGATATATCTTTGAGTGTCTTCAAATGTTGCACTGTGTGCAAGCCGCGTTTCTCTACAGATGTGTCTGAGGGCCTCATTGTATCACTGTACTACCCTAAACAGCTGTGGTATGTTTGCCTCAGACCTCCAAATAAGTACTGGGTATCTTTCATAGAGTACAGTTACAATCCCAAGCTGTAATGGTACGCTTGTATTAAGGAGCCAAGATTGCTCTGTGCAGGTTACCCCAGAGCTGAGGTTACACCTATCTACCACAGGGTTAGGCTTCCAAGAGGCTAGGATTACATGCATGGAGGGACCATGGTTAGAACTCAAACTTCGGAGACATTGGAGGCTTGCCTTGCCTGGAGTTGAGCTGGTTAGTAGTATTTGATCATCAGCTGTACTGCTATTACATCCTTGCTCCTCCCCCCAGTGTTTGGGTTTAAAACCTGGCTGTGCTGAGAAGAAGTTGAGACATTGAAGGCTTGCCTTCCCTGGAGTTGAGCTGGTTAGTAGTGTTTGATCACCAGCTGTGCTATTGGTACATCCCTGCTCCTCCCCCCAGTGATTGAGTTTGATAACCAGCTGTTTTCCACAGCATGCAGACGTGTCCTAAGGGATGTGTACCAAGGGGCTTGTTTGGCCCCTTGGGAGCCCCATAGGAGCACTGAGGAACATTGAGGGAACCAAGGGGTTTTGGCCTCCCTATTCGCTTAGTATGGGGAAGCATAAAGCAAAGGTTAAATCAGTGGATTCTGTGCCTGTTCAAGGACTGATGGATAAGCATGTTGTGAGTACTGCTACAGGTATACCTTCTGCTTTGTTGTTTGAAGAAGGTCTTTCATCCTTGGAAGCCTCTATTAGTTTGGGGTTGCGTACCCCTCCCCCTCAACCCACTCCCAAGACTGTTCAGAATGTTGATAAATCTGGTTGTTTGGTGACTGAGTTCCCTGCCGTACCTCCTTCTGTTTCTACTCCTCTCCAACAGGATTTGGATGGATTTTGTGTGTCCCTCCTGACTCCAGTCTCCATGCCTTCTTCGGTGGCATTGGCCTCTGGGAGGGTAAGGGGGGGGGGCCGATATTTCCTTAAAAGATGTTTGGTTAATTGTATCCCGGATGGAAGAAGTTTTGAAGGGGACATTAACTCAATTGTGTACCTTCCCACAGGGGGTTAACACAAGTGTTGAGTCTCAGCTCTCCAGTTTGGAAGGTAAAACAATCAAACTGGAGAGCACAGTGGTGGGTGTTCAGTCAGTATGTAATACTTTTGTTAAAGATAGTTTATTATTGCATAATAAGATGGAGGATTTGGAGAATAATGCTAGAGCTAAAAATTTGAGATTTTTAAATTTTTCTGTTGTCCGCCTGCTGTCCCCCCTTGAGCTTTTGAAGAAGTGTCTTACTTCAACAAAGGCTAACACACCTTGGTAATGAAGACGTGCAGTTTATTTATAATACAAAGCAGGGATAACTTGAATTTCACTTATTTAACTTCTTAATTTGTACTTATTTAGAAAGGCAAGTAATTCATATATCTACCTATGATTAGTTAAAAAGATATCTGGAAAACTATTAGAATAAAAGCACTTAATTACAGAATAGATAACTAGAAAGATAATTACAGAAGAAGAATATACTTCACCGAAAGAGTTCTACTTCATCTCCTGTCACACTTCGATTGAATGGATCCCTGATTCAACCAGACAAGAGAGACTTCTCAATCGGGAGTTTCTCTAGGCAATGCGTCCATTCCTAGATGAATCCGTTTCTCTCTGTCTAGCTGAAAACAGGTACCCATTTTATCCAGTTGCAAGAACAATCCAGTTATTTCCTATCATGTGACACATACGTAGTATAGAGTCAGTTATCCATTAAGCACATCCAAGACACTGGCCAGGTGCTTGAAAATGCTCAAGGGAAACCCCCCCCCCCCCCCGGTCTACATTACAATTGATGAATTCTTAGGAGAAATGTTTCCAAGGCAAGGTGAATTGTCCTGTTTTGTCCTGTTAATGGGTTTCAATTTGTCTGCTAGTAGAAAGGCTCCTAGGTGAAGTGTTCTTTTTTTTTTTAAACTTTTATTTTCATTTTGCAACAAACAAAAGAAACAACACACCAAAAGAGACAAAACAAGTATACAATAAGGAAAAGTAAACCCATTACCCCCCACCCCGATGCTTCTTCTCTACCCGATTATATCAGCATGTGAGCGCTTCCAATTAACAGTGATTATACATCAAACGATCAAAAGAGTATCTACAATACAGCATGATCATGGGACAGAGATATATACAAAGTTAGACAGTCAGATGAGAGCATTTAGCAAAATGTACATAGTCATTGAGCATCTTCCATTGAGACCAATGAGAAGGAGTCTGAACGGAGGAAGCGAACAGACGAGGTATTTGTTCATATTTACTGTAAAGACAAGCATGATTCCACCATTCATTGGGGCTCAGATGGGAGCTAATTTTCCAGTATTACTTAATTAGGGAAATAGCAATGCCAAGCATAAAGTTCGAAAGGAGATAAGCCATTTTTGGGAGAGAGGGGATCCCCGCAACTGGGCGAAGTCCCACTATCCTC
This sequence comes from Ichthyophis bannanicus, assembly GCA_033557465.1. Classification (NCBI taxonomy): domain Eukaryota; kingdom Metazoa; phylum Chordata; class Amphibia; order Gymnophiona; family Ichthyophiidae; genus Ichthyophis; species Ichthyophis bannanicus. Next base: position 700,229,773 of record CM066035.1, read on the forward strand.
CAAGAAAGGGGCTCCTGAGAGTGCGAGATAGACTAAATACGACCCCAGACCCGACGCCAGTAATACTGTAGTGCGGGATATTCATGCATAACATGAGGCAATGAACCAATGGCCGCAGGACGTGTCCAGCAACCATTGCCCTGAGTAGTGTTCCATTTGTCTAATCTGTGAGGAGTGTAAAAACACCGGTGGGCTAGAAAGAAGAGGGTCTGAGTGAGTGAGGCGGGTCGGGAACCCGTGTCCCTCTACTCCAGATAAGGCTCCATTGCTCCGAGGTCAAAGTCACATGCAATTCTCTCTCCCATACTTTCTGCGCTATAGGGGTATCTCTAGTTATAGCATTACATAAGGTTTAGTAAAAGTGGATGCTACACCCGGTGAACTACCGAGAGATTGGAAAGTCTCCAAGCAACCTTATGTAGAGAATGCCGATGGCGGGAGTCCTCTAGTGCTCCGAAGGCGATGCTGAAGTTGCACTGACCAGAGTCGGGAGTCTAAAGATTGCATAAGAGTATTAAAGGCACCTAAAGTGTCTAAAAGCATTGGTGGATAGTGGGAGTCTGATGGGAGAGTCATACCAGGGAGAAAGGTAAGAGGAATCGGTTTGCAAAGGTCCGCTTCTATATCTAGCCACACAGGTCTACTCGGTACTGGATCTTCCAACCAACGAGCACCTTGTTTGAGAAGAAAAGATTGAGGGAACACTTGAGTAAAATCGCCACCAAGTATTAATGGAGCATTGGCAGAGGCCAAGGCCAACTGCGCAATACTTGCATAGTAAGCAGGGTTGTCCACATTCGGGGCATAATGCAAATACACGTGACTTCACTATCTCCAACCTCAAGGTGTACACGGGCCCATCTACCCTCCTTGTCAGCGCTAATATCAGGTACAGTAGCGTGCAAAGACTTCCCAACCAGAATGGCTATCCCGTACCATTTGGAAACGGTGGGAGAATAGGCAGCTACCATGTGAGGCTTAGCATTGAGTTTCAGTGTTTCAGCAGAGTTTAAATGCGTTTCCTGAAGAAACACTAAATCAACATGCTCATGGCTAAGATAGCTAAGGATTTTCTTTCCTTTGAGTGGACCATTAATGCCTTTGACGGTGAATGATAAGATTTTACATAAGGCCATTCAGAAAAGTTAAAAAGTCTGAGCATGATAGCACACATAATTTCACTATGTCCCTCAAACTGACTGTATCTGGCTGTACACATGACATAGGAAAAATAAGCTAATATAATACAATGAAGCTCCCCACATTAACAAAGAAAACCGCAGTACGGTAGAGGAGAAGCAAAACCCCAAAATTACTGGCGACCATGTGTCTGCGGGGAGAAACCCCAGAGAAGGCCGAAATTGAAAAAACACATAACCTGTAGGACTGTGCGTGCTCCGAATCCGACCGAGGCACACATCATGAAGGGATAGGAGACCAAAAAACAAAAGTCATATAGAGAAAGAAAGAAAGTCCAGGCTATTTCTGTGCTTGGCTATGACCGCCGCATCGGGCCCTTCAAAATGGCGGATAGAGCCGGCAGATAAGAGTCCAAGTTTTGGGATCAGCGCATCTGCTCTGCTTCTTTGGAGTCTAAAAATGTTGATAGTAGATCAGGATCTTCGAACGTCCTGGTTTGGTTGTGGAGAGTCACTCGGAGCTTCGCTGGATACAACAGGCCAAAGCGAGCCTGTAGCTGTTGAAGTCGAGGGCGAAAAGCAAGGAGTTTCTTCCGACGGTCAACGGTAGGCTTTGCCAAATCAGGAAAGAAGGAGACCTTACGACCTTCAAATTCCAAATGATGATTCGCTCGGGCAGCATGTAAAATTTGTTCCACTTGTTGATATCGTAGCAAGCTAAAGATAATAGGCCGGGGGGTCGTGCGGTTGAGCGCCATGTGGGCAGGAACACGGTGTGCTCGATCGATTTCCAGTTCTCTGTGAAAAGTGATCTTCAGCAAGGAGGGAAGAGTTTTGAGCAAGAATTCTCTTATATCTCCTGCTTCCACCCCCTCCGGCATTCCGAGGAGCCTCACATTGTTGCGACGGGCTCGATTATTGCTATCTTCTAACTCCTTTTGAAGATTCTGTATCTGGCGCTCAGCCTTGTCCAGTTTGCCCAAGCGCACCTCGTGCGAGTCGAGGACCCCCGCCATGTTGTCCTGCCGTAATGAAAGACTTTCAAGTCGGTCCTGGAGCACTCCAAAGTCTTCTCGCATGGCTCGAAGCGCTTCTCCATTGGACTGCACCAATTCCTTCACGCCGCGTATTTCCTCCAAAATCTCCAGGTGCATTTCGGGGTTTTCACGAAATGGAACCATCTTCTGTGGGGAGGACACCTCTGTTTGGAGCGTTTTCCGTGAGAAGAAGAAGGAGACCCGAAGTCCAAGCGCGCTGGTTTATAGGCCGCCATCCCCCCCGAGGTGCCCCGGTCAGCTCGGAGCGAAATAGTAAATTTGTATAGGTATTAAGTCAGGATTCTAAGTAGGCCTCTCGGGAGCTTCAACGCAAAGCGTCCTACCCGCTGGACATCAGGCTCCGCCCCCCCCCTAGGTGAAGTGTTCTTTTGTTCTCTGTAATGGGTCTCCATTTGCTTGCTAGGAGAAGGTCTCCTCCCTGATCTTTCCAGTATCTGTAGTTATGTAAATTGTTTCAACAGTTTCAAGTGCCCCTATTTACAGTTGAGGCATATTCACTACTGAGGCATAATCAATAGTCAAAATTCATCTGTACCACATTCGGTCCTTTGACTATTGATTGTGCCTATAAGATACTGGTAACATTGTGGGGACTTTGGGTGGATGAAATATAGTAATGAAACTGGGTATGCATTGAATAAAACAACATATCATAATTAATAAACAAATACAAATAATAATTCCCCCAATGATTTGTCTGAGGCTACCCATACTGGGCAGCCATCCAAATACCCAATCCCACCAATTAACATTAATATCTTGTTTAATATCTTTGGCTAGTTCTTGCAAAGCTTGAATATGAGACTGAATGGAAGTAGCATGGTCAGTTAAATTAAAGCAACACATGCCTTCAAAATGTTCACATCCATAATTGTGTTTTAAAAGTAAATAATCTATTGCTACTCGATTTTGCAAGACTGCCTTCCTAGTACTACTTAAGTCAATAAATAATTCTTGTAAAGCAACTGAAGTATGATTAAGACTTTTTACCATGGTGCAAGCTAAAGCATTAATTGTGCGAGTGTTATATAGGGCTAAACCAGGCACTCCCAGAAGGGAAACGGCTGCACTGGTATATTCTACTTTAGAAAGTAAAGTGACTTTTGAATCACAATCTGCGGGTATCATAGCTGTTATTGTTCTTCTCTTTCTAATTTTAGTTTTAGGAGAGGGTGACATAATAAGTCCTAATCGACTAAGAGTGCAAGGCCCCCCTGTGAGATTTCCTGGAATATATGTATAAGTGGTATTACCACAAGACAATAACCACCCTATTGGCAGTTTAACATTTCTACCATAACTAGCTTGTACTATTGTATTTTTACAATTCATAGTATTAGTTACATTTCTACATTTCCTAGTTGCATCACATAAAAGTATTATATCAATGTCCTTGGCAATTTCTTGTTGCATCTTTAGTTGTTGGCATTTCGGTATTTCATCAGGATTACATGTCATGTTATAACATACATCGCCTGGGGCGATATTATGGGTGATTATTTGAGTCATGTTATCCCAAAAATTGAAATTAGTGGGACAATCTCTGCAATATTCGTATAGCATGGGGTGTGTCCTTATATCTTCTTCATTTGCCCAACTGTCATTTTGTGTAGCTTTAAAATAGTACAAAAAAAAAACTCGAGCTGGTGTGGGTATTGCAATCAAACATGTAGTTAACAGATCCACTGGATTATGCATGTCCGAAAGGCAAAAGTTAGAAATGTTTAAAACTTTTCAGGCTAAATAAGTCCAGATATTCTGAGGTGGTTCTATCGCATCTGCTAAACGCTTGGGCAAGTGTAATTCGGGTTGGGTTACCACTTGCACTCTCCAGTAATAGACTTTCCATGTACCAAAGATCAGGCTAGTAATGAGTGCCCATGTCACTACATGGCATATGAAGGCTTGCTGGAACCGATCCCGGTCCTTGATAGAAATATGCTGGTTCATTGGTTCAGAAGGTGTAGAGATAAAGCCAAATGGCTTGTAGGTCTCAGCTATCTTTATCAGTTCCCCATGCAGTGGGGGACTCATTGCACCTGCACATTCAGAACTTTTTCCCACTGTACATCTGCCCCATAGACTCTAATAACTAAAATCTGGGGAACAGGTGACATAAGCAATTGGGCACATGATGTTCAGCAGAAAAAATCTGAGATACTAAAATTACAGTTATTTTCCAAGGAAACAATAACAATACATAAGAAAAAAAAATCATTCACAAAAAGTCCACAAAAGTCCAATAGTCCTTTTCCTATTTTCAGATAATTTGGCCTGCTTCTCAGCAGTTTTTCAGGACTCCGTAGCGTCATTTTCACCTTTCTCTGAAGTTTAAACTTGGCCTCTCTCAACAGTTGAACCTCTCATTCTCGTAGGTGGACATCTTGGCCTTTCTTTCATTGCGACACATTGAAGCAGATAGGGACTTCCTCACACGTTTCTGCGGTGCGTAGTCCAGATCTCTCGGGATGGTCTGCTCCATCTGGACTCTGGCCAATACCCTCTGCCGGACTCTCTGGCTTATAATTGGTGACATGGCTCCAGGCCTCATTCAGAAGAGCAGCGCCAATATTAAATGAAAACACTAAAAATTCTAGATTAGACTTCACAATAAGACAAACTTAATTTCATCTATATTTACTAAGATCATATCCTACAAATAATAAATATTGCTTTTATAAACTTTCAGTGATCTACTAGTAACTATCTCGTATGGTGTCAATCTTATCTCGCAGTTTGATTAACTCTTTGTCTCTCTATCACTGGAAATTCATTTTGCTTGTAGGAAATATTCCATTTTGCCCTTGAATGACCTTTACATGTTTCAGATCAGACAAGCTGCACATACGTGTTCTGCAATTTTGATAAGTTTTAGAATTATACCCAATTGTGTGAGAATTTGTCATCAAATCATCCCCCTTTGCCTCTGCATGCCTGGCCAGGACATACAGAGGAAAAGTGAGGCACAAAGCATCCGGAAGTACCACATGGCCAGTGTGGGTTTTCCAGAGCTCATCAGGGTGCAAGGTGCACCTAGCCTGTCTCCAAATATCTATTTCTTCCAATTATTGAGTATGACTTCCTGAATTGAAGCTTCTGGAGACGGCACAGTCAAATAAAGTGCTCATAATTTTTTGTTTACATATTCATTAGGAAAATACATCACTTCAAATTACCTTCATCAGTTTATTGTCTATCACAGTTTCTCCTTTAATATTCCACTTCATCCCTCCATAACACAACATTTTTTCATCACCTGCATCATTCCACCAACTACTTACATAGGTCCTTTTCCTGTTTCTTTTATACCACACTAATGTATCCTTATTTGGCAAGGCTGCTAAGAATATCAAACAATTGTTAATAACTTAAATTTAGATTCCTCAATGAGATAACAGTATGAGTAAACAGTGTCCCTTTCCCATCAACTTAATTGGTCCAGTGCTAAGTGGACATATGCTCATTCTAAAATAGGAACAATCTGGGTAAAATCCTTATAATATAAAACTATCATTTTGCAGCATTCTATAACATCAATCCCAATAGAAAGAAATATGGCTCATCTCTCACGTATAACTAGAATCTGTCATATATCCTGTCCTCAGTGAGAGTGCTGTTAGACTGATTTTAAAAATTGCAGTGTTCACAAGGATTTGTATAAGCTACTCATTAATTACGGTGTCAAAAAGAGATCCTTTTGAGGTGAGAGATCCGAGAGGGTACAAGGCATTGGTGGCTAGGCCTCATCTTCAGGTTCTTCTTGGATTGCAAGGCATTCATGACTATCCTCGGGTTCTTCTCGGCCTATGCTCCCCCTGCCTATTTATGTCTCTTCAGAGGCATAAATATGCAAGGTTCCTGTTCTTCAGGCCTTGTGGGTCCTCAAAGAGTCTCAGAGCTTGGTAGCCCAGATCATCACACTGGAAGCAGCACATTTAGCCTAGGCTGTGGCCTCACCTTTCTGCCTCTCTCTCTCTCTCTCTTATTCTTTTTCTCAAACCTCTCCTGGATCATTGCTGACAAGCAAGATTTGGTTTTATCCAATCAACTCAAGTTCTCATTATTTTCTGGGAACTCAGTTCCATCTTTAATCTATATTTGTTCTATATAGCTTGAGAACAGAGCAATTTCATATCAGCCTCTGTCTAAAATTTCATCAAACTTATTAATATTTTAATTGCTGTGTGTGTACTGGACCTCTGCGTAATGTACTATTACCACAAGTGTCATAAGTGCAAGTGTATAAACTACCAACTTAATATCTCACAATGCTGCAACATATATCTGTTTTATATCTATTTTCTCAGGAACTGTACTGAAAATGAAATATAAACTTTTAGAACAAAGTACACTTTTTCTCTAGATAAATACAGGAAAACAGGTGTCCCTCAGTCGTTAGCACAAAGCTTAAAGTAATTATCTTGAACCTCACAGTTCAGGCTCAAGTGAGGTGAAACTTCTAAAAGGTGTTACTTTTCTTGGTTACATTTAAATTAACATGTTATCTTCAACACAGCCAGTAGAACGAACCATTGTCTTGTGTCCTTCATGCAAATGTGGCTAAACAATTAACCTATAGTTATAGCTGTTTATGTTTAACTATGCCCCCTGGGGTGCTTGCCACAGTTTAAAAAAAAATCCTCCTTTAACTTTTAAGTTTGTTTGGTAGCATATACAGTCAAAGACAAAGAATAGATGCATAACATATTAATGATAAAGATTACCCTCTCACTTACTCAGGATTCAATGCCCCACCGTCCTGTCAGGATTCTCAACCTCCACTTTGGAGGCAAAAAAAACAGTTTCATGCCTCGTTTGTTTGATCTAGTCACTTCAGCATTCAGGGACTATAAAATCTACTGGAGTAGCCAGTAATGAAAGAAAAACAGTTTTTTACTACAAACATTTGAATACAGAACAAATCAAAGCTTACAAGTGCTTTATACCTAACAGCTTATCTGATCAGAGTTTCTCTTAACCAGGGACCTTAAAAAAAGGTCTTCACTTCTTCATAATCTTATAAGGATTTTCCATAACAATTAATACTAACTGTACAGGATAGGCATTTTGTTCAAAGCACTGAATTAAACATCTTTGCAGCACAAGGTTACATATTTTCCTAAACAAAACTGATCTTGTATCAGTGGGTCAGAACTAATCATACAGAACAAATCAAAGCTTACAAGTGCATTATACCTGATCTTGTATCAGTGGGTCAGAACTAATCAAACAGAATTTCTTATCACCATGATCTATCATTAATCTCTTGTTGATTAAAATCCTCCACAGTATCTTCTAGATTAACTCCTCCAGGATTTTGGGGAGTACTCAGCACTTTCCTCCTATAAATTGGTTAGCAATAGACGTGCATTTTCTTTTTCTTTCTTTCTTTTTCCCCGTCTCCTATGGTATTTATACTGAGCCACCCTCTCAGCAACTTGCTGATAAATGTCTATTTTATCTGTCCATGCAATCAAATCTAATTTGCTAGAATTTGTCTGATGCATCTTACAATATGCAGACAACAGAAGCAATCTTCTTCTCCCTAAGGTACTCAATTCTGTTCCTTTTTCAGCAGGTATTTTTTTTTTTGCAAGCATGTAAGGGCATTTACAGGTTCCGCATCTTTTAAAACAGATTCCCAATTCTCACTTAGTCCTGAACCGCAAGACCATTCTCTAGCTAACATTTCATAAGGCGCCTGATCCCATCCGGGGATATTTACAAAATCTTTATCTTCCTTTACAGTCTTTGTACTATTTACATTTTTTACTCTTCTTTTCAACATTGTTATAGCCTTTCTTTTTATCGCACCCCACTCCTGGTACCAAATGTCTTACTTCAACAAAGGCTAACACACCTTGGTAATGAAGACGTGCAGTTTATTTATAATACAAAGCAGGGATAACTTGAATTTCACTTATTTAACTTCTTAATTTGTACTTATTTAGAAAGGCAAGTAATTCATATATCTACCTATGATTAGTTAAAAAGATATCTGGAAAACTATTAGAATAAAAGCACTTAATTACAGAATAGATAACTAGAAAGATAATTACAGAAGAAGAATATACTTCACCGAAAGAGTTCTACTTCATCTCCTGTCACACTTCGATTGAATGGATCCCTGATTCAACCAGACAAGAGAGACTTCTCAATCGGGAGTTTCTCTAGGCAATGCGTCCATTCCTAGATGAATCCATTTCTCTCTGTCTAGCTGAAAACAGGTACCCATTTTATCCAGTTGCAAGAACAATCCAGTTATTTCCTATCATGTGACACATACGTAGTATAGAGTCAGTTATCCATTAAGCACATCCAAGACACTGGCCAGGTGCTTGAAAATGCTCAAGGGAACACCCCCCCCCCCCCCCCCCCACCGGTCTACATTACAATTTATGAATTCTTAGGAGAAATGTTTCCAAGGCAAGGTGAATTGTCCTGTTTTGTCCTGTTAATGGGTTTCAATTTGTCTGCTAGTAGAAAGGCTCCTAGGTGAAGTGTTCTTTTGTTCTCTGTAATGGGTCTCCATTTGCTTGCTAGGAGAAGGTCTCCTCCCTGATCTTTCCAGTATCTGTAGTTATGTAAATTGTTTCAACAGTTTCAAGTGCCCCTATTTACAGTTGAGGCATATTCACTACTGAGGCATAATCAATAGTCAAAATTCATCTGTACCACAAGAAGTATATGAGATATCTTGAATATTTCCGCTTTTGAAGAATCTATGATACTTTCTTTATATTATGTCCATCCCTCGGACTTCTTTTCATCTCTCTTTGGGGGGTGAAGCAGAGGAACAAAATGTGGATGATCTGGAGCTGACTCAGTTTTTAGAGTCATCTCTGGAGAAGGTCTACAAACAGGCAACTCTTGCAGTCACTTTTAAGACAGAAGCAGATAGGTCAGCCATATTGAAATTGTATTTTCCTAAGATTGCTGTCCATTTTTGTGAATATCCCTTAAATATTTTTCCTGATGTGACTCGATCTACTCAGCTTCGCAGGAAAGCTTTTTTGCAATTAAAACCTATAGTTCTGGCCATTGGAGGGACTTCCTTTTTGAAGTTTCCTTGTAAATGTGTTATATTGTATTCTGGTTTGAAATATGTGTTTACAGATGTATCTCATTTAGAGAAACCTTTCTTCTAGATAAGTGTTAGGTAGTGAGTTGGGATAGTTAAAAGGGGTTTTGGTTTACTTTCCGGATTAACTCAGGCCTCTGATGTTCTCCTTGATGTGGACTTTAGCATCCTAGCAGGCTTAATTTCTAGTGTGCTTTTTCTTTTTTGGATGAGTTTCTTGTTCTTTTGATTGTACTGTAAGATGCTGTTCCTTTCTTTTTTTCTTGTATATGTATACAAGTAAATGCATAATAAAAAAAAAAAAAGAACTCAAACTTCGGTGAGTTTAGAGAGGACAAACCTTTTCTAGAGCAAAATCATTAAGCTTAGTAGATGTAGGAAATATTACAAGACTTGGTAATTAGACATGGAAGAGGACTCAAGCGTTGGCTTAAATGTTGGCAAAGGTCTGAGTACTGGAAGTAGCAGAGGCCATCACTGGGACAGATCTAAAAGACAGTGGTGGGAGAATTAATGAGAGGCCGGGTAATAGACATAAGGAGGAAGGGAGTTGGTGTTGTGTTTATATGTAAATTTATATGTGCATGGACAAATTTCATCTGGATTATGAACTTTAGCTGCCATTATTTGCTGTATTTTTATGTTTTTCTGCATGGATGTATATCTCCTTGGGAAGCTCAGTGTGCTCACTGTCTTATATGTGCACTCTCTCTGCCTGGCTGTGTAGGTAAGGTCTTAACAAACCTCTGCCCTCTCTGCTTAGATGCGTTTCTCAAGGGCTCTCAGTATGCACACGACAACACGAGTGTGCTGTCTGGGGGTCCGCAAGTTTCTCACTACAGTATATGTGTTTACTGTTTCTTGGCCTGGATGTGTGATAAGGCTCTCAGCATGTCATTGTGCTGTGTGTGATCGGTCTCTCCCCTGGTTGTGTCCCTTTCAGGCACTCAGTATATTGTATCTCCTTGTACTGTGTTTGTACAGTTTGCATGGATGTCGGCCTTGAGGAACTGTCAGCATCCTTACAGTGCCATTACAGCGAGTCCCTCCATTCCCCTCGCTCCAGAAAAAAGGAAAAATAACTTACACCAAACAGCAGTGGGCGCATGAGGCTGGAAAGTGGGCATGCGTAGGGTAATTTTATAAGGTATGCTGAAGATATCACGCGTTTTTATGCAGGTCAATCGCACTATTTTATTAGACTAAGTGTGTGCAAGAGGATGTGAACAGGCCCCAGAGGTGGGCCCAGTCACTTACACCAGTCCACTGCCTGGCAGATATGACCACACATACGTGTGTATTTTATAAACATATGCACTCCACACATGCTCTGCGTATGGGAACGCTCAAAGTGAAAGTATGCGCCATTGGCCCATTGCGCATATTTAGAGAACAGTGACCAGCTAAAACACACACAAAATATCAATCCACATGCATATCTCATTGAAAATACATGATTTAACGCTAGATGGCACATACACTTCCGCAGCCCCTTATAAAATTATTTCCAATAACGACCAGAAAATTATGTGCATAGAAAAGAGAGATTTTAAACACACCTGAATGAATGCTTACAAGAGGCACACAAAGTGCATTGTAAACATCTGCATACCCTTGTACATTTTATATCTACTGTCTAAAAAATACAGGTCAAAATGCATTAAAGTAGGAGCTTGTATCATTAATCTAGTCGGGTCCAGATTTAGGCTTAGTAACATAGGTAACTGCCTACTATGCCAAATGCTGAAGGTGTCAAGTACCCAGGTCAAAAAGGAACCTTTACCCAATTTGCCAAAGAGGCACTGCCATGGCACTCAGACCCAACACTCTCACTCCTGTTTTCTAGTCTCCAGTGGACCCCTCTCAGTTCTCTGAGCTGCAAGAGAGGATCCGTGCCCTCGTCCTCCAGTTCAGCCTTTGAGTACTGAATCTTAAATCAATTCCTAAATCTAGCAAATAGCACTTTAACTGGGTCACTTGAGAACTCACTCTTCTTGGTGAGCCATTCCATTGTTAATTTTGCTCTGTAGCAGGCTAGAATAGGTCTTCCTCCAGGATCTGTCATTGTATCATCTGTCATTTGCATCATCTAATCATGCAACCACTCATACAACCAGACAGCAGCACAAGGCCAAGGAGGAGAGGCACCGCCAACCACGTCAACACACCAAAAGACTTCACCAAGGTACGCAAGGACACCGAAAAACGAGCCCTATCAAAGGCAGCACCAACACTATGGAATGCCCTCCCTGATGAGCTACGGTCAACAACAGACATTAAGGAATTTAGGAAACTGCTCAAGACAACCCTCTTCATAGAGCACTATGTTGATGTCACATAACTATGCAACGGACAGTACCACAGCTCAACCACCCTCCCTGTTCGACACATAAATAGTATTGAAGTAGAGTCCTGATGTACATAGTATTGTATATAGCGCACGTTGTAAATAGATCACAAAGAATCAACGACCCTCTACACACACACGCATTCACTGTTCAATGCATGCACACACTAGACACTGTATGTTGATTGCTTGCTGTGTAGACCGCCTTGATTGTAGGATAAGGCGGTATAGAAATCCGTTTAAATAAAATAAAATAAATAAATCTAATCAGTTGCACCTTGCCAAGAAAACTCAGGAGCTGGGTCTCCAGAAATCAGCATTGATTTGATGGCAAACATTGAATTTGTGTGTTTTCCTCAATCTTCACAAGCCTTTTTGCCCCCACTACTGCAAAGCATTCCCACAACATGCTGCTGACACCACCATGCTTTATTGTAGAGATGGTGTGAGCAGGCTGATGTATGGTTTATATTTTATGCCACACTGAGACCATTAAGTTCCACTTTGGTTTCATCAGACCACAAAATCGTCTCCCACATGCACACAATGTCCCCTGATGTTTCTTTGGAAACTCTTTGTGGCACAACCTATGTCTTTTCTGCAGTAGTGTCTTCCTTCTTGGCACCCTCCCATATGGGCCATATTTGTGGAGTAAACTTGAAATTATTGAATAATTGACATTGTCCTCAGTCTCAGAGACCTCTGTAGTTCTTTAAAAGCAGAGGTTCTCAACCCATTCCTCGGGACACACCTAGCCAATCAGGTTTTCAGGATAACCGCAATGAATATGCATGAGATAGATTTGCATGCATTGCCTCCATTATATGCATGTCTGTATCATGCATATTCATTGTGGTTATGCTGAAAACCTGACTGGCTAAGTATATCCCAAGGACTGGATTGAGACACCCCTCCCCCCCCTGTTTTAATCTTAAATCTCACAGTAACCTTCGTCAGCAGTTTCCCTAACCAATGGCTGTTGACTTTGGTACAACCAGGACACCATCTCAGTTAGGTAATCCTTTCAAACTCTTTCCACCTTACAATGACAGGCATAACAGTGCTCCAAATGCAATGAAATATTCACAAATTTATTTATTTATTTATTTATTTACATTCCCTTATATACCGCGCTATTCTGCATCAGTGCGGTTTACATTGAACAAACTGAAATTACATTGAACAGGGCATTATAACTTGGAGATAACTATTTTACAGGGAACATGGGCTATGGAGGGTTAAGTGGCTTGCCCAAGACCACAAATGGAGAAAGTGTGTCTAATATCTAGGTGGATACCCATTCAGGCAGCAGTGATCATCACACAGTGGAACCCAGACATACCAAGATCAAGCCCTGGATTTCAAAAACCCCTAATTTTAGTAAAATGAGAAAGTACCTGAAGGAGGAGCTGGCAGGGTGGGAGGAGATAAGGGAAGTAGAAAGACAGTGGACTAAACTGGAAAAAACCTATAAAAAAGGACAGCAGATTTTCCCCTCAATTTGTACCTCCGAATAACATTTCCCCAGAGGTTTTTTTGGCTGGTTTAGATCTTTACTTCAAATTTTAATTTAATTTAATTTGGAATTTATAGTCCACTTTTATCCTATAACAAGTTCCAGATCATATAAGATTACAATTTAAGCAAGTAACAAACACTAATTAACTAGCACCACAGAAGTATGAAGGAAATAGAAAGCACAACAGAAAAAGATTCATTTTTCATTCAAGAGTATTTGAATCAGCTCAACTATAGTGATTGGACACAGGTCCAACGTAAAGGCCTTCATAAGACAATTTTTGGAAATGGAACTAATTTGGTTTAGTATGACATAAGAATAAAAAAGCAAATCTTCACAGCCTATTTACTTCTTATATATTTCTATAATTGTTTATGTTTATGTTTATTACATTTGATATACCGCTCAAGCCAAAGTATCAGAGCGGTTTACAATATCACATAAAAGTTACAGAAAATATGAAAAGAACGCCATCTTACAGGTTTGAGTGTAGAGTATGCTGCGTAGATCAATGAAACAAACTCATAATTTAATAAATTTTGAATTACATTTTTTAAACAGCAGGATGTGAAAAAGGTACAAGGGTGTGAAGATTTTCACAAGGCCTTACAGATGTGTAAATATATTGAACAGGATTACTGATCTATCAAATACTACCAGATCTTATGGGTGTTTAACTTTGGGCACCTAATTGCGTTAGCCAAATCACTGAAAGAACTTGTAATTTTTGGTGTTTTATTTCTCTGTATAGGTCTTGAGAATTCAAAATTTCACACCACTTTGAGCAGGATTCTGATATTCCCTGCAGCACTTGACACAAGTGAAGAAGTAGTCTCTGGGGTACACTCGAGATAATGGATGAGTTTCTGAAGCTGATGTACATGAACATTACCAACCGCCACAATGTGCCCTGGGAAGAGGACAATTTCTGCACGGATTCAGTTAGCAGCATCACCTTCCTAATTGTGGCATACAGTGCAGTGATTGCTGTGGGGCTGATTGGCAACATTTGCTTGGTATTTGTGATCATGCGGCAAAAGGAAATGAGAAACGTCACCAATATCCTCATTGCTAACCTCTCCTGCTCCGATGTACTCATGTGCCTGGTATGCCTACCAGTCACAGTGATCTACACTTTGATGGACCGGTGGATTCTTGGAGAGGTTCTCTGCAAGGTGACTCCCTTCATCCAGTGCATATCTGTTACTGTCTCCATTCTCTCCTTGGTTCTAATAGCGCTAGAGAGGCACCAGTTGATCATCAACCCAACTGGCTGGAAGCCTATTCCTTGGCATGCATACGTGGCTGTGGCTATCACTTGGCTAGTGTCTTGCTTCATCTCCTTACCCTTTCTGTCCTTTAGCATCCTAACCAAGTTCCCATTCCAGAACCTCTCCTTGCCTTTTGACCCTTTTTTCAACCACTTTGTATGCACAGAGAGCTGGCCATCAGAGAATCACCGACTGGTCTATACCACATCTCTACTAATTTTCCAGTATTGCTTGCCCCTGATTCTCATTTTGGTCTGTTATCTTCGAATCTTCCTACGATTGCGTCGTCGTAAGGACATGCTGGAAAGGTCCAGAGATGGCTGCCGCAAAGCTAACCACAAGAAGATCAACATAATGCTGGCAAGCATTGTGGTGGCTTTTGCCATCTGTTGGCTGCCACTGACTGTTTTCAATGCCCTTTATGATTGGAACCATCAGAAAATTTCTGTCTGCTATCATAACCTCATCTTCTCCCTTTGCCACCTGACCGCCATGGCCTCAACTTGTGTTAACCCTATCATGTATGGTTTCCTCAATAATAATTTCCAGAAGGAGGTGAAGGCCTTGATCTATCGCTGCCACTGTGGTGCAGAACAGGACAAATATGAGACTTTTCCCTTATCTACAGTTAGCACAGAGGTATCCAAAGCCTCATCATTACAAAGCAGTACAGTCAATAACAATGGGAAATTGTAGAATGCCCTCTTACTCAAGAAATCCCTTCTTCTGGTCAATTTGTCATTACGAACAAGGACTTATGAAGTGCAAACTGAGAAGCTTTATTTTATTGTGCTGCCGATGGGATTTTGATATAGGGTACTCTTTCAGATAGTCTCCCTTTACCCTTATTGAGCCCTTCAAGGTTTCTTGCATACATCCTGCTTCCCACTTTCACATGCCACTAGTTGGCTAATATACTATGAGGCTTGTTTACAAAGCCGCGGTAGTGGTTCGCGATCGCGATCGCAGCCGCGGCCCCATTGAAATCAATGGGGCCGCGGCTCCGATTACGACCGCAAACCGCTACCGCGGCTTTGTAAACAAGCCCCTATGTCTCTATCCACTTATGTTCCATAGCATGAGAATCTAAAGAAAAGCTAAACAGTTTAGGGCCCTTCAGCTTGAAGAAGAGACCACAGAGGAGATATGACACAGATCTATAAAATCATGAATGGGTAAAATGGGCATATAGTACTATTTGAAAAGGTAAACAACCATTTCCTAAGACTAAAAAAAACACTCCATTAAGCTAATATGTAAGATATTTAAAACAAATTTTTAAAAAAATATTTTTTCACTCAATTTACAGGTTAACTGGAATTTGTTACCAGAAGATGTGGTCAAGACCATTAGCCAGGTGTATTTAATAGAGGTTTAGACCTGGAGGAAAAGTTTATAAACTATTAGTCATTATCTCTGGGTATGACCAATGAGGAAGAGATCTACCCCTTGATATCCCCTCGGGTACTTGTGACCTGGCTTGGCCAGGATGCTGGACTTGATGGACATTTAGCCTGAACCAATATGGCATATCTAATGTTCTTATATTTATCAAGACAAAGTTTGAAGGCAAAGAGCTTTCAGGATTATCCTGTATATCTCCTGTTATAGGATAACATGAGTTCATGAACACCAAGCATGTTTTATTAATGTCCCTTTTCTTAACACCCTACGTTGTGGAAGTCTGGGGGCTGTAGTTTTATGACCTCAGTAGGAAAAAAGCAAAACTATATGCTCCAAGTCTTTGGGTTGGGTTCCTAAAAATGTCAGTTTTTATGATACCTTCCAGTTTTGTTTTGTTCTCCAGCCATTCCACTGCTGGGAGTAATCCATAGGGAACAGAAAATGGAATGTATCTCCTGCAGGAGTTGTGCTCAGCTTAGGACTTTGAGAAGCCTTCAGTGGTATTCCATTGAGATATGCACACTCCTTCTCACATTCAAAGGCTGTCTCCCATTCACTGCTGTTTGTTCGAACTACTGGAGGGGGCAGGGGCAGGGGCAGTTGTGCATGAAATACATCATACACTGCAGCAGTAACTCATATCCTTAAACTAATGCGGAGAGGTACATAGAATAGGAGTCATCAACCATCCAGCGTTACACATCAAGGTGTTACAGCCCCATTGCATTATGGTCACTTTAGTCATTTTTCAAGGGAAAACATGTGCAGGATCAGTTCTACAGTGGGTAGTAGTATGAAGTGCACAGGTACCAGAATACATTAGCAGAGTTGCCAAGTTACTTTGTTTCAGGAGTGAGATTTTTTGTCAGTTCTGATTTTTAATTTGCATTGCGCAGTCCCGGCCTGCACATACAGGCCTGATTGTGATTCTGATCCCATGGGCTAGACGTGCCCCGCAGGATCAGAATCACGATCCCCTTTGTACGTCCGGCTCAGAGCGAACATACAAAAGGGGATAGCCATGCGGGACAGAATCAGGCCCTAAATATTTAAGTTGAGGAGGGGCTATGGACCTTCCAGGGACAAGGCAAAGGTTCTACTAAGAGTGGTGACCTTAAGCCGCTATCCAAATAGGACTACTTAATCTTATTCTTTTAAGGTTAGGACTGCATATTCAACAGTCTGACTTAGCCAGCCAGCCAGTCTATCTACTTATCCAAACAGCTTTAAGCAGCACCTGTCTCACTCAATATTAGCCTCTAGGGGCCTGATATTCAAAGCGATTAATGCAGTTTGTAGCTCTAACTGCATTAATCAGTGAACAACCACGGCTGCTTGCTCTACACACCCTGATGCTAACTGTTTAGCATCAGGGCATGGCGGGGGCATTCTGGGGCGGAGAAGAGGTAACCCTGGCCTAACTTTCACCACATATTGCTAACCGGGCAACAGCTCAATATCACCACTGCCCGGTTAGCGATTGGCCTATGCGACTAACCTGCATATTCAGTGCTAGGGCCGGATACGATCCGAGTTTAATGTCCAACAGCTCCAGCTACCTGCGTTAGCAGCACTAGCCACTGGTGCCAAATATTGGGCCCTAGGTTTTTAGGCAGAACTTAAATATAGCCATCTGGCAGGTTTTTTTGTTTGTTTTTAACTATTAATATATCTCCATTGCTCTAGATGTCCCTGAAAGCACTTAATATATATCTGTAAATGTCAATGTGTATAAATATACAGCAGTGTATATATAGACTTTATAAAATGTATTTTCTGGCGGCATTGCTTTTTCTCTCTGCTTTGCTACAGCTCTAAGAATTTGAAAAGAAAAATTAAAAGCTTTGGGAATTTTCAGATAATGTTCTGGGAATTGTTTTTCTACAAAGTCCATTCCACCAAATAAAAATTCTGTGATTTAAGGAATGCTGCCTGTGGATTTATTGAATGCAAATGAAGGGAAGGGGAAGAAATCTCTATAAAAGGGACAAAATGGTGAGTTTCTTTGGGACATGGGAAATTCACTGACAGGCCCTATACCTCCTCTTCTCATCCTGTTTCAGCTCTCTTTTTAACTTTTCTTCCACACATCACTTACCATAATACAGAGGTCAGCGGCATATTCAGGGATGCATAGAAAGAAAATAATCACAGGAAGTAAAAACCTACAGCCTATCCAATCTGCAAATCCAAACCGACAGCTCTACCTCTGCAATCCTCTCTCCCCATCAGATATCATCAGTGCTTGTCCCCTGCATTCTGCTACTATCCTCATCTTCAGCAACTCCACTAGGGCACTATTCTATGCACCCACTACCCTTCCTGTAAAGATATGTCTCCTTAATTACACTGGAATGTGCCTCCTTTTGCCCTTATTCTATAACACCTAGTTCCAGAGCCTCCACATAAAACATGGCTCCCATGGATTTATACTTTGGGCTTATTTAAACTATCTGATAATATTTGTTGAAGTATAAAAGTGGTTAGAGCACTGGCTTGGCAATCAAGAAATCAGGGTTCAATTCACACTAGCACTCCTTGTGACCTTGGGCAAGTCACTTAACCTTCCATTGCCTCAGAAAAAAAGACTGGCAATCTACTTCGGGTTACACTGCCAAGAAAACCCAGGAGCTGCTAGGTTGCCAGGAGTCAGCATTGACGCAAAGGCACACATTGTATTGCATAAAAGTAATATAAGTTTGTTTTGATTCCATCCTCTGCTTATCCCTGCAGAGAAGTAGCTTGGAAGTGGCTACTTTTAGGATATGCCAGGTTCTCATGACCTCGATTGGCCACTGTTGAAAACAGGACACTAGGCTTGTTAGAATTTTAGTCTGAACCAGTATGGCAGTTCTTATGGTATAGAGGGATCCTCTGTCTGTCCCATGCCTTTTTGAATTGTCACTGTTTTTGCCCCTACCACTTCCATTGAGAGGGCATTCCAGGCATCCATACCCTTTCCATGAAAAAGTATTTCCTGTTGTAGCTTGAGTTTACCTCTTTACAGCTTTATTTCATGTCCTCTAGCTCTACAGCTGCCCCTTTTTGAAAAAGATTTGTTTGATCATTGATACCCTTTTAAGTATTTAAACATTTGTATCATATCTCCCCTGTCCCTCCTCTCCTCTAGTGTGTACATATTTAGGTCTTCAAGTCTTTTCATATGTCTTCTGGAACAGGCTCCAAATCATTTTGGTCACCTTCCTCTTAACCATTCCAAGTCTTTTTTATATACTAAGCAAGGTATAATCTTCAAAGCTGAACACAATACTTTAAATGAGACCTCACCAATGAGATGAATTCCCCCTCCTTTCTGCTCGTTATTCCTCTCTGCATGCAACCCAGCAGCCTTCTGACTTTGGTTACTGCCTTGTTATCGTTCTGTCACCTTGAGAGCCTCAGACATCTTCCAGGTTCACTGAGATGTGATTCAGCTCTGATTCATTTCCATTAAATGCCATGGAGAGCTTCCTTATATCTTCCTCAGCAAAGACTGAAGCACAGAATTCTTTTAGGGACCTGTTTACTAAAATGCAGTAGGGAACAAAGGGTTAATGCATGGAATTCACGTGTTATTACTATGCCAGAGCCCAGCAGCTATGGTAGACACAAGGGGTATGGCAATGGTATGCTACTAGTGCAGTAGTAGCAAATGCATGGACCTTGCACAGTCTCAACATGCATCAAAAAATAGAAAGTTACATATGCAATATCCTGGCATCTGTGGCATCTGTGGGCCTCGGATTCACTGTGGACAGTAAGATCTGTGCCCCTAGCACCCAAACAGGAAGGTTGCAACTGGCCAGTCCAGAATAGGAGAGATGAACGGCCAGCACAGGGAGCTAAGTAGAAGAGGGTGAGGCACATAAATCAGAAAGGCAAACATATGCAGAGAGTATGGGCTGTGTCTCATATCATAGATAATAGGGTGCAAATGTGGCATCTAGAGATGCAGAGGAACATATATGGGATCAGATAGGATATCCTGTGTCCCTCATGGGGGGACAGGGATATGGATCACTTACCTTGAAGCATGAAGGGTGGCTGGTCCCCCTGCAGGGAACACAGTACAAGGCCTTGGGGGGAGGGGGAAGGGAGGAATGGCCTTCACAGCTCAGTCCGCACGCTGATCATGACCTGGACAGCACATTAGCCATTGTGGCAAGAGAGTTCCTCATGTTGAGGAAAGAGAGGTTCATGGACCAGAGGAGTCTAGAGACCAAGCACAATCAGCACACCTAATCAGGGCAGCTGCACATGGGCACGATATGGTGAAGCAGGACCCCCATGACTCATCATATAGAACACCCATCCCTGTTATCTAACAGCAACCACGAGGGAGGGGGAGGAAACCACAGCCATCGCCCCAGAGGGCCCAAATGCCCCTTCCTTCTGGGAGGGGCTCTGGGAGCACACCATCTAGAGGTGGTGAATCCTATACATCCCCCAGGCTGAGCACCCCCACCATCATGGACACAATTGCCCACCAGACCTGGGAAGATCAAGAGCTCCTCTCTCAGGCACCTTCTCAACCACCCACCTTCCAGGCATGCCCTTGACCAGCCAGCATGCTTGATGTACTCCCATTGCTGCCACAATTGACAAAGCAGTTCTTCACCTGCATATGTAGTTCAGATTTGGCATATGCAGTGCTGGAACTCCAGTGCAATTTTTGCCATTTCCATGTGTGACTCTTTGAGCACCATGGAGACCTGGTACCAGGATTTGTTGAGCCCTACTGTATTATATCTCCCCTTTCCTAT
The DNA here is from genome assembly GCA_033557465.1 of Ichthyophis bannanicus. NCBI lineage: Eukaryota > Metazoa > Chordata > Amphibia > Gymnophiona > Ichthyophiidae > Ichthyophis > Ichthyophis bannanicus. The sequence continues at coordinate 700,250,355 of CM066035.1, forward strand.
CTTCTCTTCCAGAGTATGCTTGTTTACATTTTTAAGTCTGTCCCCATAAGCTTTATGAAGTAGACCACTACACATTTTAATAGATTGGACTGGCTCAGTCTGGTTTATATCTTTAAAAAAGTGCAGTCACCAGATTTGTACATTATACTTCAAATGAGGTCTTGCCAGAGCCTTATACAAAGGCACTATCACCTTGTTCCTCTCCCTTTGCACCCAAGCAGCCTTCTGGCTTTGCCATTTATTTGGCTCCTTATCATCAGATGTTTTGTTCACAGAACCTTTCTCCATACTGTGCCAGTCCCTTGGGTGTTTGCAACCCAAATGCATGACCTTGCATCTTTAGCAATTTATTTATTTATTTAACAGTTTTTCTATACCGCCTTTATCCAAGGCGGTTTACATTTAACAACATGACAATTACATGGTAATTGTTTTACATTGAACATAAGAATTAAACATGGTAGTTACATGTAACTTGATTTACATTAGCAAGGGAGTACAACTTGGAGAAGAGTGGGGGAGGGAACTATTTACATGGTGAGGTGGTCTTCTTTTCCTGGACCATTCCTTGAGCTTTGCTATGCCCCTCCTTGTGTTATCCACTCCTTGTAGCCTTGGACAAGTCACTTAACTTGGATTCTTCTGAGGCAATGGAGTGTTATCAATGTCCCTGTTTAATGTACATTACCAAGTCAAAGCACTTTACATTGTAACTTAGGGGCATGTTTACTAAAACCCCGCTAATGTGCGGGCCGTGGTAGTGTGCGGGTGCCATTTAAGGAGTGGGCGTGTCTGGCTGAAAAAGAAAATCCGGAATTTACATATGCGCTAAGGTGCGCGGCGCCCATGTGCGCCCCGCACATTAGCGCATGAGATAGCTGCGCGGGAGGCATAAGTGGCGCGCTGATGTGCACACAGAAGAGCAGAGCCACAGCACAATGGGCAAGGCACTTACCAATGGTGCAAAGATCAGGGGTTCAATCCCCCACAGTGCCCAATAAAGACAGCTGGCTGAGGGGTTAATTTATGAGGCATTTAAATAATGGGCAGCATAAGGCAGCACACTAATGTTTTCGGAGGCATTTTAATACTGGACGGCATAAGCGGCGCGCTGATGTGCACACAGTGCTCAATGTAGACAGCTGGCTGAGGCATTACTTTAGGAGCTAGTCTAATATTGTGTGGCATAAGGCGGCACGCTGATGGGCATTAGGAAGCACGCTATTGATTTAGGAGGCTTTCTAATATAAGGCGGCGCACTAATGTGCAAGCACAGGAACAGAATCACAGCACAATGGGTAAGACACTGACCAATGGTGCAGGGATCAAGGGTTCAATCCCCCACAGAGCCCAATGAACAAGGCTGGCTGAGGCATTACATATTATGGGGAAGATTGCTTTTGGAGTCATTTTATGTTTATTTTAATTATCAGTACTAGCAAACGCACTCTCAAAGCGTGTTAACATAAAGCGCCCTATAAGGCACATTTTAAAGTGCACTGTCAGCCAAGGCACCCTAGAATGTTGCTTATAGGGTGCTTTAGAGGGTGCCGTATGAGGTACCACAAGGTCAGAGTACTGTTTTTTATGGCAGCACTGTGCAGTTTAAGGAATGAAAAGCATAAGTAGGTGCGCTGACAGGCAAGGAGGAGCAGCAGTGGAGCACAATGGTAAAGGCACTGACTGCTGATACAGGGGTCATGAATTTGCTCCCCAGTGTTCCTAATACGTAAGGCTGGCTGTGGCATCAGCTTTGCATTGTACATATTTTTTCCTGCAGCACTTTATTTTTATTTTATTAATTGCTGACATCAAACACGCCCTCACATGCCGTAATTGAAGGTGCCGTATAAGGCACCCTATAAGGCACTCCATAGGGCACATTATAAATTGCACTGCCCGCCACAGCACCCTAAAATGTCCCCTATAGGGCACCCTATAAGTTGCGTCACAGGATAATGTACAGTGCACCTCATATGGACGGGAACCATAAGGTGCCCTATAGGGCGCCCTATAAAGCACCCTCAGAGGCACCTTATGGGTACAGTACGCTGAGGGTGTTTTTGCTGGCATCAAAATATGTACATTAAAAAAAGATAATGTGTTGGACAACCCTATCAAATAACCCCACTGTGGGTTTGAACCCATGTTCTCTGGTTTCACAGGCAGTGAAGTAACCATTGGGCTACAGCTCTATAGCTGCTAACAAGCCCCTGGCTGGCTGTAGAGAGCCTGCACGTCACCACACAGACAGTCTGCTGTGGTCACCAGGATAGGGTTAGCCAACCCATACCCATGATGCACTGCACATGCAAATCAGCTGTCCACAGATAAACACAAGATGGGCAATGCACCCCCACAGCACCTCGGCCTGGTAGGGGGAAGTGACCATGTGCACCCACACAGCACCTCGGCCTGGTAGGGGGTACTGAACATGTGTTTTACTGGCACAGAGTAGCTACACACCGTCACATTGTGCGGGTACTGTGCTCACCCTGAGGGTGTAATGAGGTGCCCAGGACCAGGTCCACACACCTTGCATGCCTGAAAGAGGCCATGCCGGCAGTCCAAAGCAGTGTTAATGTGTGAGATAGGTAGTTTCTGCACAAACACTTTGGATATCGCTGTCTGTTTCAGTCAGGTGTAGCCCCTATGGACCCCTAGGTGGGCCATGCACCACCACCACCACCCCCTCTCTCTCCTCCTCCAGGGCTGAGGGTGGTAAACAGGGTCTCCTATCAATAGATCCACATTCTACCTCCCTGCAAAGGTGGCAGTAGAGGGGACCATCAACCCCAGTCCTGCTGAGGAACAGACACCCCACAGGGCAGTCAATGCAGCTCTATACACATCCATAACACAATAGCAGACAGACATTAGACCTGGATATGGTAAGTTGCACCCCACCACTATCTGATATTCTCCTGCAGCAAGTCATCAGCCACTGCACCCTGCAAGCCACTCCATCAAGACACATACCAGCTGCAAACAGTGTGCTAGTTTCTTTATTTATTTTATTATTTACATTCACTTATATACCGCGCTATTCTGCATCAGTGCGGTTTACAACAAACTGAAATTACATTGAACAGGGCCTTATAACTTGGAGATAACTATTTTACAGGGAACATGGGCTCTGGAGGGTTAAGTGGTTTGCCCAAGACCACAAGGAGCACCTGTGGGACTAGAAACCCCAGTCCTTCCAGCCCAAGGTTGCTGTCCTCTAGTGGGATTTGAACCCCCAACCTTCCAGCCCGAAGTACCTTGCCCCAACCACTAGGCCACTCCTAGTCCATAGTGCATGTTCTCAGTGGAGATGCATGCACCCAGAACTGGGATGTCAGCATACACAGCAAGCAGATAAATCAGTGACTGGGCCCCAAAAGGAAACCCATATCTATCACATGAGAGAAATACTATATAGCACTATGGGGGTGCCTAGCCATGCTGTGGTCACTGCACAGTCAGGGTGAGAGTGATCTCTCAGCAGGACATACTGAGGTCACCCTGTCTGTGTAGGTGGTGGCCGGGCACTAAAATGTCCCAGTCAGTGCCCTATGCCCTGTGCAGATGCACCCTGGCCAGGCCACCCTGTCCGGCCTATACCCATGGTACCTTGCTCCTCATTATGCACATTGGCAGCCCAATACTGGCAACATTGCTGGCAGTGTGGGCTGTGGAAGGTGTTTGCAGCCACCACACACTGGATAGACAGACAGCCACCCCCACACCTATGCCAGCATTGTGCTACTATAGAGGAGTTCAGCAGCCATACCCACCACACCAGTCCTGGGCACAGTAAAGGCATGGATATGGTACGCAATACTGTTGGGGGTCACTCCCCAGGGTGGTAAACACTGTCAGAGACCAGACCTGCAGCACACACCGCAGACATCAGAATGATTGTTATGGTGGAGCTCAATGAGCAAAATGTGCTTAACGTAGGAATTGATATCTGCCAGTTATCATGGGAAACGTTTGATAGCTGTGTACCATATACCCAGGTGGAGGTTGGCATTGCTAAGGTATGCAACTGCTAGTATTGGGAGATACAGGCAGGGCCCAATGTCCTGCCTCTCCAGGAGGCATTGGCCAATGGGGCCTGTGTGTGTGTGTGTGTGGGTGTGTGTGGCCCTGTTGGCTGCTGCTTTATGGCAGAGTTTCCCAACTCCAGTCCTGGTGTTCCAAACACTGTTCGGGTTTTCATGCTGTCCCTCATAAATATGCATGAGCTACATCTGCATACCATGGGGGTGGTGCATAGATATGCAGCACAGGCATCTTTATTAGAGGCAGCATGGAACCTGAATGGTGTGGGGCCCTCCAGGACTGCATTTGGGAGACTCTGCTCTAGGTAATGCGGCTGTTTATGGTGTCTGTGTTTGGTGTGGTAAAATATAGGCATATTAACCATGCGTATGTTCTCAGCAATAACGGTTTGTCCTTACTATCACGGTTTAGTTGTGGGAAAAATATGTGGACAGGATTGGCAGTAGCCCCAGCTGGCTTTTGAACCTGTGACCTTCTGTTCTTGCACACACTGTCTGTGTGCACTGCACCACCCGTGTTGACACAGATATGCTGCATTCCCTGGGGAGTCCATGACTGTACATCCAACAGAGCCTGTCTGTTGCGGTGGACGGTGCCACTGGGCACACTGGGGATTGAACTCATGACCCCTGTAGCATCAGTCAGTGCCTTAACCATTGTGCTACACTGCTGTTGCTGTATGTATGTCAGCACACCTACTTCAGCTTACCACATGTTAACATGTGCAGTGCTGCCATCAGAGTAACCTTGCCGTGCCTCATTGGGCACCCTATATGGCGCCCTATAGGCCACCCTTTAAGCAACATTGTAGGGTGCCTTGGCGGACAGTGCACTTTAAAATGTGCCCTCTGGGGTACCTTATGGGGCGCCTTATGTTACAGTGCTTTGAGAGTGCGTTTGCTAGTAGCAGTAATTAAAATAAAATTAACATGCCTCAGAATGCAATATTACACATAACAGGTAGTGCCTCACCCAGCCTTATTCATTGGGCACAGTGGGGGATTGAACCCATGATCCCTGCACTATTGGTCAGTGTCTTAACCATTGTACTGTGGCTCTGTTCCTGTGCTTGCACATCAGCGCGCCTGCTTATGCTTCCCGCGCGCGTTTCTCGTGCGCGGCGCACATGAGCGCACAGCGCACATTAGCGCATGATTAATCCCGGTTTGCTTTTTTCAGACTGACATGCCCACTCCTTTTATGGCATCCCGCACACTAACGCGGCGCGCACCTAATGGGGTTTTAGTAAACATACCCCTTAATATTCAAAAAAACATTAAAATTCCATCATTCTATGAAGCATAGTACTTATACATATTTATTGCAAACCCACTCATAACATCCATATATACATACACAATTATATTAATTCAAAATGTAGGACTGTTTAAAGATCCTACATCAGTCCTACATCAGTGGGTGTACTCAGGCTATCCAGACAAGTACAGCAATAGAGCCTTTGGTGAAATTTGAATATTTACCTGAGTGTAGCCTCCTGCTGAGTTCTTAGAGTCGTTGATGCAAATGGGCAACCTGCTTTGAAACGGACGAGAGTCCCAATGGCAGAGCCAATAAGTCTGAGACCTCGGTTATTTAAGAATTACTTTTTGAGTTATCGTTAAAAGGAGAAGTTTTGTAATCACCTATATTGATACATGAGAGATTTTTTGCTATTATTTGGGGCTAAGATGGACTCTTACCGAATTGGTTTTAAACCAGAATTCGATAAGTGAAGGAGATACTCTAGTATCGATTCTAAGGGTATGACCAGGGGTTTAATCCCTTCCTGGAGCACCATATAGTAAAACGTTTCCACTTGAAGGCATAAGATCTTCTTGTGGAAAGTTTCCTAGAAGCCTGAAGGATATCTTTTACCTGCTGGGACAGGTTGAAATCTTGGAGGTCTAAGCCTTCAGCAACCAGGCCATGAGGTGCAGGGACTGGGGATCCGGGTGCCATAGTGTCCCGTTCTCCTGGGAAAGCAGATCTGGAGCGTGCCCTAACTCCAGAGGTGCCGCTTGAGAGAGATGAAGAAGAAGGGAATACCACGTTTGGCGTGGCCATCGTGGCGCTATGAGAATCATGCGACCCCTGTCTCTCTGAAGCTTGAAGAGTGTTTTAGGGATGAGGGGAATGGGTGGGAAGGCATAAAGGAAGTCCTGACCCCAGTGAAGGAGGAAAGCATCCCTTGCCTGACAGTTGTGAGCCAGAATCCTGGAACAGAACCGGGGAAGTTTGGCATTCAGTGGACTTGCAAAGAGGTCTATGTCTGGAGTGCCCCAGATATGAAATATCTTTGCCACCTGGTCTAGGTGGAGGGACCACTCATGAGGCAGCAGTACTCGACTGAGTTTGTCTGCCCAAAGGTTTTGAATGCCTGGAAGATATACCACTAGAAGGTGAATTTGATGCTCTCTGGCAAGGGCCCACAGTCGTAAAGCTTCATTGCATAACGTCAGAGAGCCTGTTCTGCCCTGCTTGTTCACATAGAACATGGCTACTTGATTGTCCGTCTGGACTAGGACTGTCTTGTAGCTGAGCTGGCCGTGGAACACTCGAAGAACTAGATAGATTGCTCTTAATTCCAGGAGGTTTATGTGTAAACCAACCTCCTGTGGAGTCCAGGTGCCCTGGGTAGAGAGATGATTCAGGTGTGCTCCCCAACCCACCTGTGATGCATCTGTTGTTAGGGTGGCCTGAAAGAGTGGTTGATGAAAAGGAGACCCCACTGTCAGATTTTTTAGTGATTGCCACCATTGGAGGGACAAAATTAGTCGTTGAGAGATTGTTATTTTGTCGGACAAATGACCCGTGGCCTGTGTCCACTGTGCGGAGAGGGTGCACTGAGCTGCTCGCATTTGGAGGCAAGCATATGGGACTACATGAACTGTGGATGCCATATGTCCCAGTAACTGCAGTAGCTCCCGAGCAGTGAGGGAGGATTTGCCTGCTGCTTGAGAAGCTAGTTGCATTATGCGAAGACACCGGGCTTGTGGAAGGAAAGCCTTTGCCTGTCTGGTATCCAGACAGGCTCCTATGAATTCTAGGCATTGGGAAGGAACTAGTCGAGATTTTGGGAAGTTTATTACCAATCCCAAGTATTGGAGGATTCGCATTGTATGGGACAGTGCAGTGCTGGCCTCTGCAACTGTAGGGGCTCGAATGAGCCAGTCGTCTAAGTAGGGGAAGACGAAAATCCCCAGGGTTCGTAGAAATGCAGCTACTACTGCCATGCATTTCATGAATACCCTTGGTGCTGAAGCCAGACCAAAAGGAAGAACTCTGTACTGGAAATGTCTTCCCCTGAAAAGGAAACGTAAAAATTTCCTGTGATCTGGATGGATGAGAATGTGAGTGTATGCATCCTTTAAGTCTAGAGAGCAAAGCCAATCCTGGCTTTGAAGGTATCGACGCTGCCGATGCCTGGGTGTCGGTACCGGTAAGGACAGCCGGAACCCCTGAGCATGGCACAGGCAGTTCTTGCGAGGTTGAGGCCTCGAGAACATCCTGAAGCCCCATCGATGCTTTGGAAGCCGAAGCCTCCCGCCGGGGCTGTTTTGCCGGTGTGGTTCCCTCAAGGGCAATGCCAATGGCCTCTCGATGCTTAGTAGGAGAGCTACCCTTTGAGGACCGGCTTTTATGTTTAGTTACCTGAGATCCATGGGAGGAAGAAGAGGCCCTTGACGATGTCGATGCAATGGATCTGGCATCTGAAGAAAAGAGGGTACCGAGCTTTGCAGCCCAGTTCTGTCTTCCTCTTTTAGTCATCCCCATGCAGGAGAGACATTCAGTTAGAGAATGTTCAGGTCCTAAACATTTCAGACACCAGTCATGGGTGTCAGTGACGGAAATGGTACCGCCACACTTAGTACATTTTTTAAAACCACTAGTTGGTTTTTCCATGATTTAGGAATATGGGGCCTAGTGCCCAAAATGGCGCCTAGCACCAAAGAAAAAAGTTTCTGAAAAGAAACAGTCTAAAGCCTAAGTTTTTGGGGTTTTTTGTATGAAAAGAAGAACCGGCGGTACCGGTAGGCGTCGTGCAGTAGGCAAACGCAACCACAAGACAAGAAATTTAAAGACGGAATTTTCTGCAGTGACAGGGAATAGATCCTGTCGGCTCCGCGGAAAACTAAGAACTGAAGAGGGACAGTTGGAAAGGCGGGAAGGCAGTGCACATGTGCTGAGGGATGCTCCCAAAAGCGTTCCTATTGGACGCTGGGGAGCGTTCCCGCGCAGGCTCTGTTGGTACCGACGACACCCATATGTGAAGACTACATTCCTGCTTGTTCCTGGAGATTAAAGTTTATAATAAATGTAGCATATATAAGAAAAAGAGTTTTTAACCTTTCAATGTGCATAGGTTGCATTGTATTGTGGGTTCATTGATTTTTGTAACCAGGTTGGTTATTTTGTTTCAGTGTGTATGACTTGCAGCATCACAGAAATGACAATGACTTGGTTTAGAGGGAGAATAGTGAAGGAATAAAAATGAATGACAAATCCTGGGTGGCTTTGAAGGAAGGCTCATAGCACCATTACTGTACTGAACACAAGTTCCAGTTGAATAGTTAGATGAGCCAGGTTTCAGCCAAAATGCTGGTTGTGACTCAGATCCCGATTGACTTGATGTCTGTAAGAATGGATGGCTAAGTCTGCTCAATGCCTGCCATCCCATTTAGCCGTTTCCAGTTCCCTGACCTAGCTTTATTTTCTTTCCATAGCCAACAGCATCTTGCAGCCCTCTTAACATGGAGCAATAGTACTGGTAAAATTTCTGCAGGACCAGCTCAGGCTCAGTCAAAGCAGGGAGGCAAAGAAAAATCAGAGAGAGTACAACACTGCTCAGGGCAGAGGAAGAGAAGAGATCAGGCTTGAGGATGGAGGGAGGCTGCTTGGGTCATTCCTAGAGGAAAAGAAGGTGTTAAGGAAGTTTGAGAGAGGGAGAACCAAAAAAAAAGCATGTGTTGTGCACCCACTACCCCCATGCTAATTCACACTGAATCTCAAATATGATCACAACTCAAATTCTAACTTATGGTTAGGACGAATTGAAAGAGAACTGTGGCTTAACACCACACTGGATCATTAAGAGTGTTCAATAATACCATAGAGCCTCTTGTAAACTATTGACGTTCCCATGTGTTTAATGGCCAAAACTCACATTAATAGCAAAACCTCTGTGTAAATTTTAGGTGTGCCCAGCATCTTCCACTAAAGTCACAGATAGGGTTGCCAACTGGCTCCAGATCGCCCAACAGGCTTGCTCCAGTCCTGGGTTTACCCCACTGCATGCAGTTACTTGTAGTTTTCCTTTTCTTATGGAGTGCAATGGAGAAATCAGAACTACATAGCCCTGCATGCAATGAGGTAAACCCAGCACTGGATCGAACCTGGCGGGCGTTTCTGGAGCCAGTTGGCAACCCTAGTCACAGACCATAAACTTATCGGCAGTGTAGTGAATGTGTGATGCATGATGCACTTTCTGCTACCGGCAGAGGTTATGTCAACTACTCTGTATTTACTGCTGCATTTAGCAGTTAACGTGCAGTACTGCACTGCTCAGTTCCCAAACATTCCCCCTCCCACCCTTGCTAGTTAACACAGGAATAGTATTTATTAAGTGTCAAACTGCTGCATTAAGTGTTAATCACTGGACTAGGGAAACCCCTTATTTCAAGGACTGCCTAAGCAGGCTACCCATCCACTCCAGCTAGTACAGAACACTGCAGCCCGAATCATAACCGGCACAGCCAAGCACGAGCACATTACACCTATACTTCGGCAACTGCACTGGCTACCAATATCTGCACGGGCAAGATACAAAACAACCATAAACATATTCAAGATCATACACCTCTGCACAGCAGATGTCCTCCACAGTTTGATAACCAGGGACACAATCAACCAACCCAGACGAACCAACAGCAGCAATAGACTTCACATACCCACTGGATACCATAAAACAAAACAAGTGACCTCCAACAGAGCTATATCCCTCTCAGCACCAGCCCTCTGGAATTCCCTCCCAGATGAACTACAGGCAATAAATGACCTCAAAGACTTCCGCAAATCCCTTAAAACCTTTTTATTCATGGAATTTTATAACCAAACATCCTGAAGACTCCTTACACAAGCCTGAATGTACGATAATCCCATCCACTATAATCTATATGTACGTCGTGTCGTCCCCTGTTTAATGTTGTCCCATCCTGTACAACCACTTTGATTGAAGGAGAAAGTGGTATACAAATCTGGCTAAATAAATAAATGCAGGAATTAGTATGTGCTAAACACTTTAGTAAAAGGTGCCCATAGTCTATTGGTTCAGAGGGAAGTGCCCTCTATTGAGCCACCATCACTATTTCCTGCACCATTTGCTTTTTCTTGGTAGTTTTCCATCCAAGTGTAAAGCAGGCCCAAATCTGCTAAGCCTTTCAGATTTTGCAGTAGAAGAGTCTGAGGTGGTACAGTAACTAACAGATTTATGTGTTCCTTACAGATGGCCTAGCTTCCTGCACAGCATCCCGGTTCCTAGGAGGTCTCTTAGCTTAACAACTTCAAGCCCAAGAATGCAGTTAGTTGCTAGGCAACCAGGAATATCAAAATGAAGAAATGCAAAGATGAGGAGGAAGACAGAGATATAGAAACATTCCAAATCACAGCAGTTAGAAAAAGGAGGAATATAATGCATCTAAAAATAAGCATTCCTGTCAGAGGATAAACTAGGGAGCTTGGGATTTTGCTGACTCAGCTGAAAGAACTTTGTCAGTGCAGTAGGCCTTATAACCTGGCCCTGCAATTCTGTTTTTGCACAGATGAATTACAGAAAAATATCAAAACAGGAAGATTTTGAATTCCCTGTTAGTGAGAGAGTCTGATATGAGTTCTTGTCCACTTTCTAAAGTAGGGGGCTTCTGGTTCTGTCTCAGAAGGATGCAGTTCAGGGTGGACTGCTAGCAACCATTGGTGCTGTGTGTGAGTTTCCCGCCATTTTCTGCGCCCTTGTTTTTGTCTTGTGTGCCTGGTGGTCGCGCAGTGCTAATGTGCACTCCACCCAAACGGCTTCAACTCACGCTCCTTCCTTAGCGCCTTTAAACATGCATAACAAAAAGCACAGTTAACGCTCTTGCAGGCTGATGCAGCCTTAGGATAAGTATTACAAGAACATACGCTATGTCTTCTTCCAGGAAATGTTTGACCTGTGGCAAGTAAGGAGCCTCATCCTTGAATTCTGGACTTTGCCCTTCCTGTATGGCAGCTTTCGAGTTGCCCCTGGAGGGCCTGCTTTCTCCCTCTCAGCAAGGGGATGTGATTAGTCTACCTTTACCTGCCTAAGGGTAGGAGGTGACAGATGGTGCTATAGCTAAGGATATTCAGCCGGCCTAAAGCTCCAGTGATTGTGCTATGAGTCCTCTAGGGTGTCTGTGGCAGCTATACCCCAGGCATTGGGAAGCCTTACCTGAGAGGAGAGCTTCTCTAGATTGTCCTCCCCCAAGTTTTTCTTTTTGCAACAGGCTTGGTCCTTCAGGTATGGTAATTCAGACCCTGTGGCCTCTGGGTGCCCCCAGATGCAGTCTCATGCCAGGCAGGCTGAAAGTATAAGCCCTGTTTGGTTACCTTTGGCCAAGCATCCCTGGTGAGAAACATTCCCTGGAGATAGAGGAACAGCTAGGAGCTGAGATGTTTACTATGCCTCAGATTCAGATGGATCCAATGTGGATGACGAAGTGCTCTCACCTTCAGAAGATTATGCAGAAGCCGGTGTGATCCACCTATTTGGGAAGGAGGAACTGGCAGCATTGATTACCAGGGTTTCATCTGCCTTGAACTTGATGGATGCTTCTGGCACAGAGCAGGTGCCAAAGGATCACCTGCTCCTTCAAGGGGTATGGAAATCCACTTCTGTCTTCCCATTCCCAGAGGTGATCAAGGATGTGATCCAGTCAGAGTGGGATTCCCAACTCCCTACCTAGAGGGTCAAGGTTTGTAAGAAGATCCACGCTCTCCCAGAGAAGCACATCAAGTGGTTTGATATTCCCAAGGTGGATGCGCAGATCATGGCAGTTTCCAGATGGACTACCATTCTTGTGGAAGACAGATCAGCCTCAAAGGATTCCTGGACTGCAAAGTGGATTTCTTGCTGAGGTGCCAGTTTGTCATGGCAGCGGCTATTCTACAGCTGGCAGTATGTATCAGCCTGACATCTCAAGCCCTGTTCCAGTGGATTCAGTCTCTTCCACCTGATACTACCCCTCTTTTGGAGTGGACTATGGCCTTCCTTTCTGATGCTATGTATGACCTGGTATGTTTGGTGGCCAGTGATGGTACCCTGATGGTGTCACGGCATTGGATTTGGATCCGGCACTGGGCAGCAGACATCTTCCAAATTCTGGTTGGCTCAACAGGCCTTTAAGAGGAGGCTTCTGTTTGGAACTGATTTTGAGAAGCTGGTGAAGGACCTAGGCAAGAAAATCTTACCGCGTTCCAGAAGACAGGTCCAAGGGGCCTGTGAAGTGGGCTGGTGTCCCTTTTGCCAGTCTTTGCCTGACCAAAAAGGGCTCACTGGCCGGATTCCCAGGGCTCTCTGGATTATCATCATTACTGGCCTGGAAAACCATTCCCCTATGCTTCAGAGCCTCTGGCTCATTCTCAGTCCTTCTGTGGAGCGTGTAGACCCAAGGACTCAGGAGAAGGCAGAGGGCCACCCTCCCAGACTGCACAATGAAGATTTGGGGGCCTATTCTCTGGTTCCTCCGGTGGGTAGCAAGCTTTGCCTCTTCTTTCAGGAATGAGGCCAAGTTACCAGTGATTACTGGGTGCTAGACATCATTCAGTTTGTCTATGTCCTGGAATGGAAAAAGCAGATTCCTGATGTCTTCGGCATATCCCCTTGTGAGTCTGCAAAAAAAGGTGCCACTGTGTGGACCACCTTGGACAAGTTACTACACTTAAAGGGGGTAATGCTTGTCTCCCTTGACGAGACGGGCAAGGGTAGATACTCCATCTATTTTGTGGTGCCGAAGACAGACTGTCCTTTCCAGCCCATTCTGGACCTCAAGGGTGTTAACACTTGTGTGTTCTACACTCTGTGATTCAAGCAGTGTGCTGAGTGGCGTTCTTTGATTCTCTGGATCTGGCTAAGGTGTATTTTAATAATCTGATCTGAACAGATCAGCAGAAGTAGCTGCATTTTGCCGTGCTTGGCTCTCACTATCAGTTCACCACCCTCCCTTTCAGGCTGTCCACCACTCCAAGGACATTCTTTAATGTCATAATGGTGGCACCTGCGGCACCAAGGGATCTGTGTCCATTCCTATCCAGACTGGCTCATCTGAGCCCATTACCTGTTAGAAGCATTACGGATGGCATTGCGATTAGTGTCCTTTGGAAAGCCTTGGCTGGGTGATCAGGGAAAGACAGCTTTTGCCTTTCCAATCCTTGGAGTTTCTGGGAGCACATTTCAACACTCGAGTGGGCAGAATTTTCCTGCCAGAGCAAAGTCAGAAGACTACTGGATTGCCTGCTGCTGTTCTGTGCACAGCAGATCCCCAGAGTCTGGGATTATCTTCAGCTCCTCGGACTGATGGTAGTGACCATAGGGATGGTGCCATGGGCGCATGCTCTCATGCAACCAGTGGTCCTTGTTGACTCAATGGTTCGAGTTCAGGAGTTCAAGTGCAGACTTCTGCTCCCCTTGATGGACGATTTCTCCTGGGTCCTGCTGACAACTGATGCCAGTCTCTTGGGTTAGGGAGCCCATTGCCAAAACCACATGGCCAAGGGCCATTGGAACCACAGGAAAGCAGTGTAGTCCAACTGCCTCAAGGCAATGGCCATCAGGTGACTCTTCTGCATTTCTGGCCCTGGTCAAGGGCCAGGCAGTTCAAGTGTTTTCAGACAACACCACAGCAGTGACTTATGTCAAATCAGTAAGGCAGCACAAGAAGCGCTGGGGTGGCTGTGGATATGGCTCTCCTGTTTGCCTGGGTTAAGAAGAATCTCCTCCTAGTCTTGTCGGCCCAGCACATTTCCAAGGTGGACAGTGTGAGAGTGTACATCCTCAGCCAGCACCTCTCTGAATCCTTGAGAGAGTGGGAGGAGTCATGAGGCATTTTAGTTTATCATGTTGCTAGAGTTGCCTCAAAATGGATCTGATCGTGACCCACTCCAATGCCAAAAATCTGCCACTTCTTCAATTGCCACACAGAGATGGGCTACAAGAGAATCGATGTCTTGACCCGGCCTTGGCCAAGTCAGCACCTGCTGTATGCATTCTGTGGCCCCTGGTGGGGCATGAGATTCAGTGTATAGAGTGCCACCCAGGCAGGATTTATTTGGCAGCATCAGACTGGCCAAGGAGAGCATGTTTGGAGACCTGATATGGCTCCTGCAGGTGCCTCCTCTTCGGCTGCCTCCGTTTCCAGGGCTATTGCTGCAGGGACCGATCATGCTGGAAGACCCAAACTTTCTTCTCACCTATGGCATGGCTTTTGAATGGAGACTGACAGCATGCAAGGGCTACTCTCCAGCTGTAATCTCTACTCTGCTTGGTTCCCAGAGGTCTACCAAGCTGGCATACATACAGATATGATGCCTCTGAGCACTGGTGCAGCCTGTGGCAGTTGACTCCTGAGATGGCCAAGGTTTTCTCCCTGTTGGTTTTTCTGCAGGATGACCTAGAGAAGGGCCTTTTACTTAACTTCCTGAAGGTTTAGGTGGCAGCTCTGACCTGCTTCCGTGGTCTGGTGGCAGGCAAGGTTTTGGCCTTACACCTGGATGTCTCACATTTTTTCCAGAGGGTATGCCTTCTGTGTCTACTCCCTTGGTCTGTGATCCCTTTTTTGGGATCAGTCTGGTGGTCAGGGCCCTAATGGTAGCCCCCTTTGAGCTGTTGAAGCATGCTACCTTGAAGGATTTGATGCTCAAAACTATCTTGGAGGGAGGAGTGGCCTAGTGGTTGGGGCAAGTTACCTCAGGCCAGAAGGTCAGGAGTTCAAATCCCACTAGA